>JAFJHL010000157.1:1674061-2324880 GCA_019425775.1 Rafetus swinhoei | reverse complement strand
ACTGCCTTCAGTCTCTCCACAGCCCCTCCGGTTTTCTCCAAGGTACTCGCCATAGTCACAGCACATCTTCACTCCATGGGAATAATCATATTCCCCTATCTCGTCGACTGCCTTCTCAAGGCAAACAGTTGTTTCTACAGGGGTGACAGCTCTGTAAAAGAGGATTAGGCATTGGAACAAACTCCCAGTGGAAGTGGTGGATTCTCCATCCTTTGATATTTACAGTTCCAGGCTGGAAGCCTTTCTGGGGGATGCTTTAGTCCCATGGTGTCCAATATGCTAGCCGCTAGCCACATGTGGCTATTTGGCCAGTTGAGTATGGCTAGTTGGCTCGAAAATATGGCTATTTGACTGATTGAGTGTGGGTAGCTTGCTTCAGAACTGGTTGGACACCACGGGTTTAGTCTAACACAAGTTACTGGGCTCAATGCAGGGATAACAAGGTTATATGTAAGGGCGTATAGAGGTCAGAGTGGATGATCTAATTGTCTCTTCTCACCATAAATTCTCTGAATCTAAATTTAAAGCCCTAGCAGAGACACAGCACAGATAGATTTTACCTCCATGTAATTTACTGAGGTCCAGGGGCGGCCCGTGGATGTAGGCAACCTTGGCAATGATGACATCACACCATTGAGGGCTATGGAGGTGGGGGCGCCGATCGCGCATTCCGCCTAGGGCACCAGTTGCCAGCAGCTCTCCTCGAGCCGCTCCTGCTGAGGTCACATCTTCACAGCAGGGCTTAACTTGAAATAAGCTATGCAACTTGAGCTATGCTAATTACGTAGCTTACATCGAAATAGCTTATTTTGACTTTTGGTGCTGTCTACACAGCACTTATTTCGAGATAGAGCACTCTTCCCCTGACTTCCCTTACAATGAGGGTTACAGGAGTCAAAGGAAGAAGTCCTCCAGCTCAACATTATTTTGACATTATATCGAAATAACTGCTTGTGTGTAGGCACATATTGTTATTTCGAAATCACATCAGTTATTCCAAAATAACGCTATTCTGTAGAAATAGCCTAAGGTCAGTGCTAGACCCACTCCCAAAACAAACACAGACACAACTGAGGTTGAGCTCAAAAATATGCCTGGTTTTGCAGCAAAGCCATAGTTGGCTGTGCCTGATGCTGCCCCAAAAAAGCAACTCCAAGATTGCCCTTTCGGCTCCTGAAAAGACTCTCACTTTTATGTACTGAGGTCCCAGGGTCACTCACAACAAGCACCATTATTAATACACAGTTAAAACGGCCTTCCATGCTAGCCTTTGTATTCTGTACCGCGATTGGGATCAATTTGGTAAAAGTTACCTGCGTGTTAACGTCCTGCCTGTTTGGCTTTGAATTCGGACGGAGAGCAAGCTGGCTTAGTGTCTGTTTACACACACTTGGGACGCACTGCGGCAGCGGGAAGGCAGGTTGTGCGTGCAGCGGTGTAAAGTGGGGGCTTGGCTGTTTGCCGGGCGTTCTCTGAACTGGACCCTGCTCTGGATGGGCTCCCGGGGTGTAGCGCGGTCTGTGCCGCGCCCCTGCGCGCAGGCTCCCTGGCTGCCGCGGAGGCTGGGCCTGCCCCTCCCCGCCATAGCAGAGGTCCCGGGCTCTTGTCTCTGCTCTCGCGGCCCGGCGGAGTCGGACCTCCGGGGGCTGGCGTCGCGCTGGGCTCCCTGCAGCTGGGGAGGCTGCACAGGAGGCCCCAAGGGGGGCCGGGCTGGAGCGGGAGCTGCGGCCTCTCTCCAAGCGGAGCCCCGCCTGCCGCCTCCAGTGGCTGGAAAGGCCGCTCCGAGCCCGGGCCGCCAGCGCCCCTCTCCGAGTTGGGTGAACGCGGCCGCTGGTTCGGTCCCTGCCCCTGCGGCGCTGGGCGGCATGAGCCCACCCTTGTGTCCGTGGGGGGTGGGCTGAGGGCAGCAGGGAGAGCTGTTAGATCGGGGGCGGTGGAGTAAAGGGGGTGGGGAGCCGGGAGGGTGCTAGCTGGGTGGGGGAGCTGTGGGTCGGGGGCAGTGTAAAGACTCCGGGGGCAGAAAGTGGGGCTCGGGGCAGGTGTTCCTATGGTTAATGCTATTCAGTCACGGGCAGCAGCTGGAGACTGCTAGCAGGGAGCTGCACGCTCAGCCACAAGCTTGGAAAGTCCCTCCTTGGCAGCAAGAGGCTTGTCCAACTTTAGGACCCTGGGAAAGGCTGCAGGGGCTGAGGTCCAGGGGGGCTGTAAGCAGATAAGGAAGCCAGTGCCTGGGCTGGGGAGACAAGCTGCAGGTAGGGAGTGGCTGTCACATCCAGAGCCCAGCAAATGCACCAGCTGTTGGGGGTGCAGTGGGAGCAGGAGCTGTGGGTGCTGAGACTAAAAGTTTAGAGCCAACTACATGCCGGACTTGGGGTCCAGGAGAAGCTCTACCTGTGGGGAAACTGCATGTAGCCTGCAGGGTCAAAGTCTAGCTCCCTGTGGTGGCCCTGAGCCAGGTGGGCGGGGGCAGGAGCCTGCTGTGCAGGGGCCGCGGGCCAGGAAGAGGTGCTGGGGACGCTGCTGGAGAAGGTACCAGCATTCTGCAGCATGCTGACCTTAGCTTGTTCAGCTGCCAAGAGTTCTGCCCACCCAGGGGAAGCTCCATAACTGTTTTGCATAGCCCAGGCCTGTGTGAGGAGGGGAGAAGTTGGTTAGTGGGCAGCCTGCCCCACCCAGCCTTTGTGGCTTGAGAGGGGTTGGATATCTCCAGCTGATATAAACCCTAACAGAAATCTGGGGGAGTGGGACATGTGACCCCCTGTGACCATCCCTACACATGGCCTCTGGGGAGCAGGAAGGGCTATTGGCTGTGTGCAGGAGCTGGGGGGAGGCAGGAAGGGCTGTTGGGAGCTGGGTTCTCTCCTAGCTCAGGACAGCAGCACAGCTCTAACAAAGGGTCCCAGCTGCAGCATCACCTGGCAGCCATCAGCTGTGCAAGCGCTGCTCCTGGGCATTGTGTGCAATGGCAGGAGGAGCCCAGCTGCCCTGTCCATGCCAGGCAATGTGCAGTGCTGACAGGAGAGGAGCCATCATAGCTAAAGCCCTGCTCCAATTGGGGGAGGATTGTTAGACAATTGTGGCTAAGTTGCAGCAAGATGTGGAAAAATCTCAGAAAAGTAGGGGACCTTTGTTAATTGTGGTAATTTGAAAAGGCCAGAGAAGAAGTCTAAGCAAACTTTGCTGGAATAATGTAACTGTAAAGTGAGCCAGGTTGCCTGGATGCCATGAACATGGACTTCTCCCTCCTGGTGGGGTGTCCTCTGCATGGAGTCCCTGAGCCCCTGTGGCTCCTAGGGGCCAGTTGCAGCAGAGCAAGGGGCCTCCTTGTGAGGAGAGCAGGACCTGACAGGGCAGTTCTGGCCATGGCTTTGTGGCTCAGCAGCTGGCTTAGTTAACCAACCCGCTGGCCCCCATGAGATCTTAGGGAGATGCACATGGAGCAGCCAGTGCTCAGAGCCTGCTGGGATCCCAGTGCGGTAGCAGGGGAAAGCTGCACTTGCTGGATTGTGCAGAACCTTCGGGACTGCACAGAGGTTTTAGGGAGACCAGGGCAGAATCTAAAGCTAAGGCCCTTGTCTTCCCAAAAGCCATTCCACTGAGGGAAGGCAGAAGCATGGAAAGCAGGCCCACCCATATTCACCCTGCTGCTGGCAGGTTGCTGGGCCTCTCACTTTGGGGGTTTCTCAAATGGGGACACTGGGTCAAACTGCCCTGTGGTGGCCCTGCCCCCTCTTCCCTTCTTTGGCTTCTCCATCACCCCCTGACTTGCACTCTGCTTCTGGCTGCACGCTGAGCTCTGGTCTCAGCAGAGCTGGGGGTGGCTGCTGTTTGTGAACTGAGAGACCCCTTCTCACTGGGTGGCTTTGCCTTAAGTCCTCTGTGACAGGGAGCTGCTCTGTTCCCTGGTGCTGTTCCTCCCACCCCCCGTAATGGAGCCCTGTCTCCCCACAGGATGCTGCTGCTCACAGACTGGGTGCAGGAGCTGCTGAGCTTGCAGGGGACTCCCTTCCGTGTCTCCGCCGTCTCCGCCCTGCTCCTCACCCTGGTGGTCCTGCTCTTCCGCACCCTCCTGTGGCTCGGGAGCTCCTGGCACTGCTACTATGTGAACTGCCAGCGGCTGCGCTGCTTCCCGGGGCCCCCGCGTCGCAACTGGCTGCTGGGACACCTGGGGATGGTAGGTGCCCTGTCACCTGGGGTGTCTTCTCTTCCCCTTACTTCTCCTTGCCACTGAGACATGGCTAGATCCCTGCTGGGAGGAGTCACCTTTGCCTACCCTGAGGGAGGGGCTAGCATCTCCTATGCCCTGCTTCCAGCTTGTGCATGGCAGGTTGCTCAGGGAGCATGCTGCATGGTGTCCATCAGCCATGTGGGAATGGGGCTGGGACCCAGCAGGGTTAGGAGTCTGATTCCTGGGACAGCTCCACCTGGTTCTCAGCACATGCCCAGTCTGACCCCAGAGTTCCTGCCTCACAGCAGTGATGGCCCAACGAGGAGAGCCTAAGCTGGAGGCAGAGGCATCGGCCACCCTGCTGCTCCCCATTCTGCTGTGGATGGGACCCTTCCTACAGCTCCTGGCTCCAATGCACCCTGACACCGGTGGGGCAGGAATAGGGGGGCAGCTGCGACTCCGGCCCCCTGCAGAGTGAGGGGGTGAATGGCCCCCTTTCCCATCCAGGGCCCTGCATTCAGAACTGGTTAAAAGACAGGAAACAAAGGGTAGGAATAAATGGTAAATTTTCAGAGTGGAGAGGGGTAACTAGTGGTGTCCCCCAAGGGTCAGTCCTAGGACCAATCCTGTTCAACTTATTCATAAATGATCTGGAGAAAGGGGTAAGCAGTGAGGTGGTAAAGTTTGCAGATGATACCAAACTGTTTAGGATAGTCAAGACAGAAGCAGACTGTAAGGGACTCCAAGAAGATCTCACCAAACTGAGTGATTGGGCAACAAAATGGCAAATGAAATTTAATGTGGATAAGTGTAAAGTAATGCACATTGGGAAAAATAACCCCAACTATAATGCACAGTATGATGGGGGCTAATTTGGCTACGACAAATCAGGAAAGAGATCTTGGAGTTATCGTGGACAGTTCTCTGAAAACTTCCACACAGTGTGCAGCGGTCAAAAAGGCAAATAGGATGCTAGGTATTATTAAGAAAGGGATAGAAAATAAGACCCGGAATATCTTACTGCCCTGTATAAAACTATGGTACGCCCACATCTTGAATACTGTGTACAGATGTGGTCTCCTCACCTCAAAAAGATATTTTGGCCTTGGAAAGGGTTCAGAAAAGGGCAACTAAAATGATTAGGGGTTTGGAATGGGTCCCATATGAGGAGAGGTTAAAGCGACTGGGACTTTTCAGTTTAGAAAAGAGGAGACTGAGGGGATATGATAGAGGTGTATAAAATCATGAGTGGTGTGGAGAGGGCCGATAAAGAAAAGTTATTTATTAGTTCCTAAATAGAAGAACTAGAGGACACCAAATGAAATTAATGGGTAGCAGGTTTAAAACTAATAAAAGAAAGTTCTTCTTCACACAGCGTGTAGTCAGCATGTGGAACTCCTTGCCAGAGGAGGCTGTGAAGGCTAGGACTATAACAGAGTTTAAAGAGAAGCTAGATAATTTCATGGAGGTTAGGTCCATAAAAGGCTATTAGCCAGGGGATAAAATGGTGTCCTTGGCCTCTGTTTGAGAGAGGCTGGAGAGGGATGGCAGGAGACAAAGCGCTTGATCATTGTCTTGGTCCACCTCTGGGGCACCTGGTGCTGGCCACTGTCGGCAGACAGGATACTGGGCTAGATGGACCTTTGGTCTGACCCGGTACGGCCGTTCTTATGTTCTTATGTTCTTATGCTGCATTCTCCAGGCGGGGCCTCAGGCTGAGTGTGGGATATGCCATGGTGGGTGACCCGGGACACTTGCCCAGTGGCAGGGGGCTAAGGGAACCATCCATAGAAGCTGTTTCTGCTCCCCACTGGCCCTTGCCATACTCCCTGGCCCAGCCCCATGTCTGCCCAGCTAGCCAGCTGCCCCCTAGTGCCTCTACCTGCATCGATGCTGAGTGTCCCCTGGGCCTATCGGGTCGCCTTTGCTGTGGCTACGACAAGGGCCTAGCCAATCGTGTGAGATTAGGCATTGCAGGAACTCCGCCCCTGGCGGCCTGGCTGGCCACTCGGAGTGACACACGATTCCCTTACCCAGTGACCGTCCCGCTCACAGAGCATGGAGCAGCGAGGGGAGACAGTGTTGGAGTCAGAGGGTCCCTGGTGCCTAGGGTCAGGTTGGTCTGTAGGTCCCTGAGGGCAGGGGCAATCTCTGAAATGTATTGCCTGCCAGCATGGATGGGACATGAGTGCTGATTGGCCATGCTCAGGAGTGAGGGGCTTGACATACTCTCAGTGAGGCATTGCATGCTGCAGTGGGGAGATGCAGTCCTGCCTCTGATCAGAGGACGTGATCCTGCCCCTGGCTGGGGTGCACTGATTTGCTCTGGAGTCTAGGAGGGACCTAACCCTGCCCTGTATTAACTCTGCCCCATCCCTCGTGCAGTTTGTGCCTCTGAGGAAAGGTTGAGCTTGGTGTCCCAAATAGTGGCTACATTTTCCCAGGCCTTTGTGACATGGATGGGGCCCTTCCTGCCAGTCCTGGCCCTGGTGCAGGGATCCTTGAGGATTACCTCAAGCCGATCACAGCAGCCTCAGGTACGCTGACTCCTGGGGGTGCGGTGAGACTTAGTGCAGGGCTGCACTGACCACAGTCACTCGTCGCTGGCTCATGTCAGATGACTCAGGCTCAGGATGTGGGGCTCTTACGGGGGTGTAGATTCTCCCTGTGGGGTCTCAGAGCTTGGGCTCCGCAGTCTTACAGCCCCGAGCCAGCTGATGTGAGTGTAATGAAAGTGTAGACATAACCTGTGGGGCCAGAGATGGAAGAGGCCAGCTGAGCTCCTCTAGTCCATCCCCTGGGAACCTGCTCAGAACTGGCCTCCACAAGCTGTTCTCCAGGGCCAGGCTAGCTGTGAACATCCTGAGGGACAGATCCCAGCCCGTCCCTTCCCCTCAGTGCAACATCAAGCATATGAAGGATTTCCTGCCCTTCCCCAGCGTAGGACTGGGACCCAGGGGCCTGGCAGAGACCTGGGGAGCTGGCTCTTTCCCAGCAGTTACTCCTGGGAGGCTGCACTGCCCAGCCTGGATTTCCCTCTGCTCCGGGTTGACCCCCTGCCCCTGTGCTTCACGCCTCTCGTGTCCTTGATATGTTCAGTGCAGGCCCTGTGACACCAGTGACAAGCTCTCTGCCCGGGCAAACCAATCCCTCCTGGCCAGCTTGGCTGCGCTCTGCTGGGATGGGCACTGCCCATGCCCAGCTCTCTCTTCTGGCCTTGCTGGCTGAGGTTTGGTTACTGGAGCGGCTCTCAGCTGTCTGCAGAGTGAGCCAAACCAGGAGAGGCAGGAGTGCTCCTCTGATTTGACTGCCCATGTTACACAAGCCAGAGACTCTGCAGAGCTCCCTGGGGCTGCCTGGCAGCCGTTGCATGAGAGAGGCGTGTTCATGGGGCTCTTCCTTGTGCCTGGGGTACTCCAGAGATTGTCAGCTGCAGCTTTGTGGAGCCCAGCCCTGGCTGCTCTCTGGGTCCAGGGACACCCAGAAGGCTGTCTGCTGCCATAAGGACATAGGGCAGAGTCTGACCCTGCCCTAGCCAGAATCCTCATGGGGGAGTGAGGAGGGCAGGTGCAAGCAGAGCACCTCCAGGGGCTACAGACTGCAAGCTCCCCACAGCTACTGCTCCACCTTGAGAAGTGGGAAGATGACGCCCCTGTAGCATCTCCCCCCTGAGCTGCCAGGGAGCCTTGGGTAAGCCCTCACTCCACCAGAGCCATCCCATCCAGCCTGCAGAGCTTAGCAGCTCCTCTCCCAGGCACAGGGGCTGGCTCCTTCCTGGAGAGCCAATGGTGCGTAGCTGGGACTGTGGCCCTAGCTCCAGCAGTGCTGTGCTCGGGGTTGCGGGCCAAAGGAACCCCCAGGAGTGGGAGGGCTGGGGACAGGGCCAAAGGCACCGCCTGGCTAAATGCCTTGGGGGCAGCAAGCAGAGCTGCCTCCCCACTGCATGGTCATTAGTGGCGTTGCTAGAGTAGCTGGGAGGGCAGAAACACACATGTTCCAGTGGCAGGGTGTGATGGCCAGCAGTCACCAGCAATGCAGGGATCCCTGGCTGCCCATGCCCCCTCCCTGCTGCTCAGGGAGCACAGCTCCTGCCTGGGCAAGGTTCCCAGCGCCCTCAGTGCCATGCCCCCCGGGTGGTGAGAGGAGTCAGATGGGGCAGGAGAGGGGGGAGGTTCTGCGCAGCTGCCTCCCAGCACCACCAGCGCAGGCTCCTCCCTGGTGTGCACACTGCTGGGGCTGTGTCTGCAGGGACATGGTCGCATACAGGCCAGCAGAAGACATGCAGTGAGCTGAAGCCAGGCTCCAAGGGAGTCCAGGCTCTGCCCTGGCCTGAGGCGCCTGCTCGAACTTCTCCTTCCCCTTTTCGGAGGCAACGTCTCTGCTACCTTTAATGTGCTTCAGCCACCCATTAGACCTGCTCCAGGAAGGCCTGAGCGGGGAAGCGAGCAAAGGGGGCAATTGCCCCGAGGCCCAGAGATTCAAAGCGCCTGGGCAGTGCTAAGGGCTGACTTCCTGAGGCCCTGCCCCTTCTGAGGCCTGGCGCTGAGCTCCTCCCACACCTTACTCTGGGGCCTGTGGGGGCTGTCAGCCCTGCTGCCTGGCCCCGCAGGGCCAAGGGCACACAGAGCTAAGCTGGGGCCTGTTTGCTAATTCCCTGAATGCAGCCTTCGCAAGGTGGTCAAGAAGTGACTTTGGAAGCTTCACCAGGGCCCAGAGTACAGAGCCAAAGCAACCAACACAGATGCTTTTTCTCCCTGCCACCATCAGCCCTTTCCGCGGCCGCCGCCTACGCCAGCCCTTTGCACGGCCGCCGCCTCCGCCAGCCCTTTGCACCACCACCCCTGCCAGCCCTTTGTGCGTCCACCTCCGCTGCCAGCCCTTTGCACGGCCACCTCCGCCGCCAGCCGTTTGCACCACCGCCCCTGCCAGCCCTTTGCGTGGCTGCCTCCGCTGTCAGCCCTTTGCACCACTGCCTCTGCCAGCCCTTTGCGCGGCCCACAGCCGCTGCCGCCAGTCCAGGCCTTTGAGCAGCCCACCGTTCTAGTGGCTGGGGCCTGGGCTCAGTAACCCGGTGCAGTCCCTGGAACTCAATAAGCAGTCCTGTTGCTGATGTAGCAATGGGATCAGAGTCCAGCTTCCTGCCCCCATGCCAGGTTGGCTTGGCAGAACGCCGGGGGAGGTCTGGCCTTTGCTCTCAGCCAGCGGCTGGGCCTCTGCAGAGGGGTTGCTCCTTGAAGCAGACCTGTCTGTGCTGGGCCAGGACAGCGATGCGTCCACTGTGTCCATTGCAGCATATAATGTCCTGCTCAGCTCTGCTGGGTCATGGAGAGGAATGGGCCGGAGAGCTGTGCAGGGAGGACTGTGTGACTGCTTGTATCTAGTGCGTGCCAGGGTGGAGGGCACGCACACACTTCCCACCAAGCCCCCGGTTCTGCCCTGCATGGAGAGTGGCCGGAGTACACTCTAGCTGGGGGCCCCGAGTGGCCCCATCCAACCCACTGCCAGGTGAGGGCTGTCTCTCCCCTGCCATGAGAAATGAAGCTGGAAGCACCGTGAGAAGAGCCAGCAGGGTGTCTGCCTGGGGGTGCTGCTCCTGCATTGGCCCAGCACGAAGCCCTGACCAGGGGCCTGGCCAGAGTTGCAGCTGGCCCATGGCTAACTCATGGCTCCTTGTCGTAGGTTCAGAACACGGAGGAGGGGCTGCAGCGCGTAGACGAGCTGATTGGGCACTACAGCCACTTCTGCCTTTGGTGGTTTGGCCCCTGGTGTCCCATTCTGCGGCTCTTCCACCCGGAGGCCATTAAGCCCGTGCTGCTGGAGTCAGGTAGTGAGGGTGGTCCAGTGCCAGGAATGTGTGTGTGTCTGTCTGCCCGGGAGCTCAGCTGGGGGTTGGATTGCCAGGTGCTTAAACCTTTATGCCCCCGGTGTGGCCCTGGGACAAGGCCCAGCCATGAGAGGGCTGCTCCCTAGAGGAGGAGGCTTCTGGCTGGCAGGGCTAGGGAAGGGCTCAGGTCGGGCTGAACTTGGCCTGGTATGTAGCTGCTAATTGTGGTGCTAGCCTGGCAGGGGGCTGCCATCCCAGGGTCTCTAGGAAGTTCCTCTGGTCCCAGAGACATTAGGGTAGAGGCTGTAGCCAGCGCCATGTCTCCCTGGCTGCTGGCTAAAGCCCAGCAAGAGCAGCCCTCAGCATCTGGGCCAGTGGCCCGTGGGGACAGAGGGTCATTGCAGCCCTGCTGAGGTCCCGGGCAATAGACAAGTGGGTCTGATAGCGTCCACCGGCTCTCCATTTGGAGCACTGGGATCCCACCCCCATGCCCCCAAAGGAGGGGGCGAGGCTGCGTGGTGATGGGGACAAGGGGGGAAGGCACATTTCCTAGTGAGGGTTGGTGACCGTGGCTCACTCAGAGCAGAGCTGGCTGTGAATGAGAGGCCTGATGGCTCAGCGCCTGGTCCCACTCGTGTGGCTCTCCCTTCTCCCAGGGCCTGTCCTGCTGCCCCGGCAGGCTCTGCCTTGGCCTGCTGCACAGGAGTGGAGCAGGGTTCCCAGCAGGGCTTGGCATGTCTGCCGGGGCCTCCTTTGACAGGGGGGTGCAAAGAGCCCATGGAGCAGGCAGCTGCTGGACAGACTCCTGTACCCTTTTCCACTCCACAAGGGGCCCAGTGGCTGAGCATCCCCCCACCGTGTGTGTCTGAGCCCAGCGCCGGGGTCACCCCCCTCTGCCCCCCTCCGCCGTGTGTGTCTGAGCCCAGCGCCGGGGTCACCCCCCTCTGCCCCGCCGTGTGTCTGAGCCCAGCGCCGGGTCACCCCCTCCTGCCCCCGCCGTGTGTGTCTGAGCCCAGCGCCGGGTCACCCCCTCCCTGCCCCCGCCGTGTGTGTCTGAGCCCAGCGCCGGGGTCACCCCCCTCTGCCCCCGCCGTGTGTGTCTGAGCCCAGCGCCGGGTCACCCCTCCTGCCCCCGCCGTGTGTGTCTGAGCCCAGCGCCGGTCACCTCCTGCCCCCACCGTGTGTGTCTGAGCCCAGCGCCGGGTCACCCCCTCCTGCCCCCACCGTGTGTGTCTGAGCCCAGCGCCGGGTCACCCCCTCCCTGCCCCCCACCATGTGTGTCTGAGCCCAGCGCCGGGTCACCCCCTGCCCTGCCCCCACCGTGTGTGTCTGAGCCCAGCGCCGGGTCACCCCTCCCTGCCCCCACCGTGTGTGTCTGAGCCCAGCGCCGGGTCACCCCTTCTGCCCCCACCGTGTGTGTCTGAGCCCAGCGCCGGGGTCACCCCTCCCTGCCCCCTCCACCGTGTGTCTGAGCCCAGCGCCGGGTCACCCCTCTGCCCCACCGTGTGTGTCTGAGCCCAGCGCCGGGGTCACCCCCTCTCTGCTCTCCCCAACAGCTGCCGTTGCGCCCAAGGACTACATGTTCTATGGCTTCCTAAAGCCCTGGCTGGGTGAGTGACCTTCTGCTGAGCTCTGTTCTGCTGGGCTCGTCCTGGGCGTGGCTACTCATGCCATAGCCATGAGCATCTGCACATGGGTGTTCACAGCATCACTCCTTCACATGTACCTCCATGTACATCCCACCACACACATGCACACGCATGCCCACGTGTCCCCACAAACACACATGCATCAGCACATGCACACACCTCCATGTTCACACTCACACTTGAACTCCAGCCCACGTGCACACTCATGCCTGCCCCATGGAGACTGGCTCTCACTGAGCACCCAGCGGTCTGTGCCATGGGCAGCTGCCGGGGGCTGGGCAATGGGGTCCCAGCCAGGGCTCTGCGCTGAGTTCCTGTCATCTCAGGGGACGGCTTGCTGCTGAGCAATGGTCGGAAGTGGGCACGGCACCGGCGCATGCTGACGCCCGCCTTTCACTTTGAAATCCTGAAGCCCTACGTGAAGATCTTCAACCAGAGCACTGACATCATGCACGTGAGTGCGCCCCCAGCGCCAAAGCCATCCCTGGGCCCTGCCCCCCCGTTACCCTCCGCTGCGGCACGCGCTGCGCTAGCACCCTGCCCCCCGTTACCCTCCGCTCGCGCTGCGCTAGCACCCTGCCCCCCGTTACCCTCCGCTGGCGCTAGCACCCTGCCCCCCGTTACCCTCCGCTGCGACACGTGCTGCTCTAGCACCCTGCCCCCCGTTACCCTCCGCTGCGACACGTGCTGCTCTAGCACCCTGCCCCCCGTTACCCTCCGCTGCGGCGCGCTGCGCTAGCACCCTGCCCCCGTTACCTCCGCTGCGACGCGCGCGCGCTAGCACCTGCCCCCGTTACCCTCCGCTGCGGCACGCGCTGCTCTAGCACCCTGCCCCCCGTTACCCTCCGCTGCGGCACGCGCTGCGCTAGCACCCTGCCCCCCGTTACCCTCCGCTGCGGCACGCGCTGCGCTAGCACCCTGCCCCCCGTTACCCTCCGCTGCGGCGCGCCGCGCTGCCCCCCCGTTACCCTCCGCTGTGACACGCGCTGCTCTAGCACCCTGCCCCCTGTTATCTTCTGCTGCGGCACGCGCTGCTCTAGCACCCTGCCCCCCCGTTACTCCCCGCTGCGGCACTCGCTGCTCTAGCACCCTCCCCCGTGGCACGTGCTGCTCTAGCACCCTGCCTCCCCCCTGTGGAAGAAAACACTCTGTGTTTGGTAAGCAACAAGTCAGAGGCAGTTTATTTTCGAGCAATTGCAAGGGGGGTCCCTCTTCCTAAGCAGATCTTCAAAGTACAAGCAGTAGAAGACAAGTATATATACCTTCCCGTTACATACATCAACAGCTAACGGTTATCTCTCGGCCCACACAATTCCCTTCAGATGCTACCTTATCTCAAGGTTCCTGCTGGAGTCAGCATTCCATTGTAATCTTTTAGAGCGGAGCGTCTCTTACAATTCTCGCTCTCGCGTTGTTAGGCCTCAGGGTTAGCCTGTCTCTTGCTCTATTGCTAACAACCCTAAGATGGCTGCACACAAATCCCCTTTTTCCTTTCCCTGCTTCCACACCCCCGTTACCCTCCCCCACGACACGTGCTGCTCTACCACCCTGCCTCCTCCCCCGTTACCCTCCGATGCGGCACACACTGCTCTAGCACCCTGCCACCCCCCCTTTACCCTCCCCCGTGGCACGCACTGATGTAGCACCCTGCCTCCCCCCATTACCCTCCCCTACAGCACGTGCTGCTCTAGCACCCTGCCTCCCCCGCCCGTTACCCTCCCCCGCGGCACTCGCTGCTCTAGCACCATGCCTCCCACCCACCTGTTACCCTCCACTGCAGCACGCGCTTCTCTAGCACCCTGCCACGCGCTTGTTACCCTTCCCCATGGCACGCGCTGCTCTAGCACCCTGCCTCCCCCCCTCCCCCGTTACCCTCCGCCGCGGCATGCGCTGCTCTAGCACCCTGTCACCCACCCGCCTGCCTATCATTCTGTCTCCATGGCCATACATCTGCCCATAACCAGGACATATGCTGCACCAGGACCCACCTGGCCACACTGTCACTACACCAGTCTGCATCGCACGCCTGTCTACTTGCCTGTCTCTGACACTGTCCCATCAGCACTGCCTGGGCATAGAATCATAGAATACTAGGACTGGAAGGGACCTCGAGAGGTCATCGAGTCCAGTCCCCTGCCCTCATGGCAGGACCAAATACTGTCTAGACCATCCCTGATAGACATTTATCTAACCTACTCTTAAATATCTCCAGAGATGGAGATTCCACAACCTCCCTGGGCAATTTATTCCAGTGTCTGACTACCCTGACAGTTAGGAACTTTTTCCTAATGTCCAACCTAAACCTCCCTTGCTGCAGTTTAAGCCCATTGCTTCTTGTTCTATCCTCAGAGGCCAAGATGAACAAGTTTTCTCCCTCTTCCTTATGACACCCTTTTGGATATCTAAAAACTGATATCATGTCCCCCCTCAATCTTCTCTTTTCTAAACTAAACAAACCCAATTCCTTCAGTCTTCCCTCATAGGTCATGTTCTCTAGACCTTTAATCATTCTCGTTGCTCTTCTCTGGACCCTCTCCAATTTCTCCACATCTTTCTTGAAATGCGGTGCCCAGAACTGGACACAATACTCCAACTGAGGCCTAACCAGCGCAGAGTAGAGCAGAAGAATGACTTCTCGTGTCTTGCTCACAACACACCTGTTAATGCATCCCAGAATCATATTTGCTTTCTTTGCAACAGCATCACACTGCTGACTCATATTCAACTTGTGGTCCACTCTAACCCCTAGATCCCTTTCTGCCATACTCCTTCCCAGACAGTCGCTTCCCATTCTGTATGTATGAAACTGATTGTTCCTTCCTAAGTGGAGCACTTTGCATTTGTCTTTATTAAACTTCATCCTATTTACCTCAGACCATTTCTCCAATTTGTCCAGGTCATTTTGAATTATTACCCTATCCTCCAGCTTAGTCGCAACCCCTCCCAGCTTGGTATCATCTGCTAACTTAATAAGTGTGCTTTCTATACCAATATCTAAATCGTTGATGAAGATATTGAACAGAGCCGGTCCCAAAACAGACCCCTGCGGAACCCCACTTGTTATGCCTTTCCAGCAGGATTGTGAAACATTAATAACTACTCTCTGAGTACGGTTATCCAGCCAGTTATGCACCCACCTTATAGTAGCCCCATCTAAGTTGTATTTACCTAGTTTATTGATAAGAATATCATGCGAGACCGTATCAAACGCCTTACTAAAGTCTAGGTATACCACATCCACCGCTTCTCCCTTATCCACAAGACTCGTTATCCTATTAAAGAAAGCTATCAGATTGGTTTGACATGATTTGTTCTTTACAAATCCATGCTGGCTGTTCCCTATCACCTTGCCACATTCCAAGTGTTTACAGATGATTTCCTTAATTACTTGCTCCATTATCTTCCCTGGCACAGAAGTTAAACTAACTGGTCTGTAGTTTCCTGGGTTGTTCTTATTTCCTTTTTATAAATGGGCACTATATTTGCCCTTTTCCAGTCTTCTGGAATCTCTCCTGTCTCCCATGATTTTCCAAAGATGATAGCTAGAGGCTCAGATACCTCCTCTATCAGCTCCTTGAGTATTCTAGGATGCATTTCATCAGGCCCTGGTGACTTGCAGGCATCTAACTTTTCTAGGTGATTTTGACTTGTTCTTTTTATTGTACCTTCTAAAACTACCCCCTTCCCACTAGCATTCACTATGTTAGGCATTCCTACAGACTTCTTGGTGAAGAAAAGAAGTCATTGAGCATCTCTGCCATTTCCAAGTTTCCTGTTACTGTTTCTCCCTCCTCACTGACCAGTGGGCCTACCCTCTCCTTGGTCTTCCTCTTGCTTCTAATGTATTTATAAAAAGTCTTCTTGTTTCCCTTTATTCCCATAGCTAGTTTGAGCTCATTCTGTTGTAATTTGTCCTACTTTCCATTTTTTATATGACTCCTTTTTTATTTTTAGATCACGCAAGATCTCGTGGTTAAGCCAAGGCGGTCTTTTGCCGTATTTTCTATCTTTCCGACACATCGGAATAGCTTGCTTTTGGGCCCTTAACAATGTCCCTTTGAAGAACTGCCAACTCTCCTCAGTTGTTTTTCCCCTCAGTCTCAATTCCCATGGGACCTTACCTATCAGCTCTCTGAGCTTACCAAAATCCGCCTTCCTGAAATCCATTGTCTCTATTTTGCTGTTCTCCCTTCTACCCTTCCTTAGAATTGTGAACTCTATGATTTCATGATCACTTTCACCCAAGCTGCCTTCCACTTTCAAATTCTCAACCAATTCCTCCTATTTGTTAGGATCAAATCTAGAACAGCTTCCCCCCGGTAGCTTTTTCAACCTTCTGAAATAAAAAGTTGTCTCCAATGCAGTCCAAGAACTTATTGGATAGTCTGTGCCCTGCAGTGTTATTTTCCCAACATATATCTGGATAGTTGAAGTCCCCCATACTCTCATGGGTGCTGTTCTCATGGGTGCTGTTCTCCCACAGGCCAAGTGGCTCCGGCTGGTGGCATTGGGCTCCGCCTCCCTGGAAATGTTTGAGCAAGTCAGCCTCATGACCCTGGACAGTTTGCAGAAATGTGTCTTCAGCTACAACAGCAACTGCCAAGAGTGAGTGACCTGGGGGCAGCTCCCGCCGGGGCCCCACAGTCCCCCCAGGATGGGGAACCCCCCATTTGAGTCACATAGATGTGGGGAGGTCAGAGAAGGCTGCAAGTTCCCTCCCTGCCTAGCTTGTCCCAGGGAGCCTGTCCAGGTCCACAGATCAGGTGGTCCCCAAACTGGAGATCCCAGCCACAGGTCACCAAGTGTGGAGTGGGGAGGGGCTGGCCAGATAGGCTGGATCCGGAGGCATTTGGGTGGTTCAGTGCCCCCGAGTGCTTATCCCCTCAGCGGCTGCACCAGGCCCTGGGCAGACCCTTTGGCTCAATGGCAGAGGCTGGTGCTCGTGCTTGCTGGTTCTCTCTCTGCTAATGACTCTGCTGGGTTCCGTTGCGAGATGATTCTGCATCCACAGGCATCTCACTGGCAGGAAGCTCCTCACTGCAGTCCCGTCACCCCACAATCTCCTGTCCCAATTGACCACATGTGTTGCAGGGCCCTCGTCTACAGCTTGGACCTGTTGTACTGCACCAGTTCATGTTGGCCCTGCATTTAGGTTCCCACCATGGATCCTGCTGGCTGGCTGTGGGGCATGCTGGTGCAGACGGGCCCCGGGCTGGCTGTGGGGTGTGCTGGTGCAGACGGGCCCCGGGCTGGCTGTGGGGTGTGCTGGTGCAGACAGGCTGGCTGTGGGTCCATGGTGGGTGCCAAAATGCCTGGGGGCTACTTGGAGCCTGCTTGGACCATGCTTCGCCCCTCCCCCCTGTGTCTGGGGGTGTTAATGGACCCATGCTGGCTGAGCCAGCGGCAGGTAGATCTCAGTCCCCTCCCCACCAGCTAGCCAGGGGATCCCATGGCTGGGAGAGCACATGATCCTCTGTTAGGAGGAACAGCCCGCTGGTTCCCCCCCCCCCAACCCCAGCCTGTCGGTCATATGCTGGCCTATTGCGTTGCAGGACGTCCAGTGACTACATTGCGGCCATCTTGGAGCTCAGCTCCCTGGTGGTACGGCGCCAGAACCACCTGCTTCTGCACTGCGACCTCCTGTACCACCTGGCGCCTGATGGGTGGCGCTTCCGGCGCGCCTGCGATACCGTGCACCGCTTCACGGCTGCTGTGGTGCAGCGCCGCCAGGCCCTGAGCCGCCTGGGCAGGGAGGCCTGGCTCAAATCCAAGCAGGGCAAGACAGTGGACTTCATTGACATCCTGCTGCTGGCCAAGGTAACATGGGGGAGGCCTGCCCCATGGGGGTAGGGGCCATCACTGATGTCCTGCTGTTGGCCAAGGAAATGTAGTGGGGGGGGAGGGGCTTGCCTGTAAGTATGTTGGGGGGCATCAGCGACATCCTGTTCCAGGCCAAGGGGACACAGGGAGTGGCCTGCCCCATGGGGTGGGCTCAGGAGTCACCAGGTGGAAGGTGTTGTGTGCTGACTGTCACACCAAGACACATCCCCCCAGCCCAGCTCTCTGGGGCGGCCCAGCCAGAGCTGCCTTCACCGCATGCTCAGCGTGGAGTAGTAAGAATTGCACTTGGCGACATGGGGCTGGCACCTCTGTGGAGCCAGGCTAGGTGAGGGGTGAGCCCAGCCTGGGGCTGTGGGCAGGGCAGGGTCTAACTCTTTCCCCAAGCTGGGGGTGAGTCGTCCTGTCCCTCCAGGCTCTGCCCTGGGGGGCAGGAGGGGATCGTGCCCATGGGGAGCCAGCTGACTCATCCAGCAGCGTGTGCTCTGTTCAGGATGAGGATGGCCAGGACCTGTCTGACGAAGACATTGCAGCCGAGACGGACACCTTCATGTTTGAGGGTGAGGCATCACTCTGGGGAGGGGGTGCGGTGCTCTCCTGCTGACCTTGCTGCCTTGTGGGGGAAGGGTCTCTACAGATACTGAAGGTGAGGCAGAAGCCAGGAGAGTTGGGTTCAGTCCCTGGTTCTGAGTGACCTGGGTATGCCTCTCCATGAAATGGAGCTAAGACAGGTGTAACCTCCTGTCTCTGAGCACTGCCAGACAATCCCAGAAATGGAGGGGGACAGATGCTCAGTGTCACCCCAGTCGCGCCCCATGCACCAGGAGCTTGGAGTTCCCAGCTGGTGCTGCCAGAGGGTCCCGCGGAGCAAGGCCCCAGAGGAGGTGCTGGCAAGGGGAGCTGAACTGGACATGGAGTCCCTCTCTGCCCCCAGTGGCTCTCACCTGGCGCTCACCTCTCCCCACAGGCCATGACACCACAGCCAGTGGCCTCTCCTGGGTACTGTATAACCTGGCGCGTCATCCCGGTTACCAGGAGCGCTGCCGAGAGGAGATCAAGGACTTACTGCAGTACAAGGAGTTGGAGGAGATTGAATGGTGAGATGGCTGCTCCGGCTAACCCAGGACCACAAGCTCCAGGGTGGCCTCCCACACCCTTTAGGCTATGTCTACACTACAGAGTTGTCTCGGAAAAATTTGCAGAGCGTCCACATCTCAAGTGCGTTTTTGTGCAAAAAAATCAAAAGAACAGAGGGGTTTTTCTGGCGTAGGTATTCCTCATTCTACGAGGAAGAACGCCTTTTTGCGCAAGAGCTCTTTCGCAAAAAGGCATGTGTGGATGGGAAGAGGGGTTTTTTGCACAAGAAGAGGGAAGAGGAAAAAGCACAGGTGCCCTGGTGGCCATTCTGTGCATAGCAATCAGAGCTTACTTTCAAGAGAGCGTCCATGTAGTCTGGACGCTCTTTGCACAAAAGCGCATCGCTTTTTCGATGCACTTTTGCAGTGTGGATGCACTCTTGTGCAAGAAGTTTTTGCAGAAGATCTCTTCCGATAAAAGCTTCTTGTGCAAGAAGCCTGCAGTCTAGACGTAGCCTTAGTCCCAGCACAACCCCCACCCTCCTTATGAGGGTTAGCACAGCTGCTGTCCTCTCCTCCATTCCCCCCATCTTCGCCCAGCACTGGGTCCCTCCATGTCTGCCAGCCCTACGAACTGGAGGGATTCCCCTGCAAGATGGGCCTAGGCTGCTCCCTAGTGCCCAAGGGCCTTGCCATTCAGGTGTGCATGCCACTGTCCAGCACTCGGAGGGTCACACATCCCCTCAGGGCCACCTCCGTGCAGATACAAGTCTGTCCCAGCCGCAGCATCTGGCTCATGGGCTCACACTGGGCCCCTGGTGCATTCAGCTCTGGGGGCAGCATTGAGCTCTGCTCTCTGTAGGGAGGACTTGTCCCAGATGCCCTTCTGCACCATGTGCATCAAGGAGAGTCTGCGCCTGCACCCGCCCGTCACTGCCGTGTCCCGGCGCTGCACCGAGGACATCAAACTGCCCGACGGACGCATCCTCCCCAAAGGTACCAGCCTCCTTCCCTGCCCCCAGTCAGTGGCACAGCACCACAGCTGGGCCCATAACCCCTGATGCACTCAACCCCTCCCTTCCCCTCTGCTCTCTGTAATGGGGCCGTTTCCTCTTTGGTAGGGAACATCTGTCTCATCAGTATCTATGGGACACATCACAACCCTGCTGTCTGGCCGGAGCCCCAGGTATCTCTGGTCACTTATTCTACCCCTTTGGCTCTTGCTGCACCCCACCACCACCTCCAGCATGGCAGTAGGGGGCGCTGTGCTGCAGGAAGCAGGGCTGGGAGGCTCAGTAGGGGGCGCTGTCCCCTGGGAGTCACTGCTGCCCCAGTGCCGCAGTATGGCACTGAGGGGCGCTATGCTGCAGGGAGCAGGACTGGGAGCGCTGTCCCCTGGGATTCACTGCCGATCCAGTGTGCCCCAGCGTGGCACTGAGGGTGAAGTGCCATAAGAGTAGCAGCTTCCTCTTCCCAGTGACCTTCCCAGAGAGGAAGACACCTAGTGGGGAGTGAGGGTTGCACCCCCATTCACACTGGGGCAGCCGGCTCTGAGTACTGAAGGGAAGCAGGACCATCCCCAGTGCATGGTCCCAATGGGCAGCCCAGGGAGGGCACCTTTGCTCCTACTTTGTCTCAGGGACCCCAGCCCTGCCCCCCCCTTACCATGCCCTGTGCTTGCTGCTCCAGGTTTATAACCCGCTCCGCTTCGACCCAGAGAACTCCCAGAACCAGCCCCCCCCCCTGGCCTTCATGCCCTTCTCTGCTGGACCCAGGTAACCTGCCTGCCAGGCTCAGAGCCCCGGGTTGCACAAACTGCCCCATGCTGCCTACCACTTAGTGGCTCCCTGCTGGCACCCTGGCTGCTGCAGTGAAGCGTTGTGGGATACCCAGGAGATGGCCTCTGGTCAATGGTGGCATCAGCTGTAATTGCTGAGGTTCTTCCAGAGGGGGTTGGGCTCTCCACAGTGTCCATCTGTCCACACATGCAGTGGGTTCTGGGCTGTCTGTCCCTGCTCCTGCATCCCTACCCTCTCCTGGTGTGTGGTTTCCAGCCTCGTCCCCTGCAGGGCCCTGGCTGGGTGAAGGCACCAGCTGACACCCCTTGCTCTCCTGCAGGAACTGCATCGGGCAGAACTTTGCTATGGCAGAGATGAAGGTGGTGCTGGCGCTGACGCTGCTGCGCTTCGCCGTGCGGCTGGATGAGAGCAGGCCCGTGCGACGCAAACCCGAGCTGATCCTGCGCAGCGAGAGCGGGCTGTGGCTGCACCTGGAGCCGCTAGGCCCAGCCATGAGAGCCAGTCCCCCGCACCATGCTCCTAAGGCCCGAGCAGCTCCCAGTTCATAGGGGTGGGGAATACAGCCTTCTCGGGCCTGCCAAGCTTAGGACCAGGTGCGGGTCCTGGTGGCCTCAGGGGTTAGCAGACACCTGGTAATCAGCCTTCTTCTCTCTCTTACGACAGGGGCCCTGTGGGTCTGGGCATGGGGCTCCCCAAGGTGCTGCAGGCTCCTTTCAGACACCAGCTGCAGAGCCTTTCCCCACCTGCCTCTGGCAGCAAGGGCCAAAAGTGCCTTTTCCCAGCCATGTCACAGTAGAAATGGAGCCCTGGCATCTTGGCTCCCAACTCTGCTCATGCACAGCCCAAGCAGTCCCCTGGCCTGCATTCTCTGCCACTGCTGGCCAAGGCCAGGTGCCCAGCAGCTCAGACACTCTCCTAGGAGTTAGGAGACCCATGTTCAATTCCCTGCTCTGCCACAGGATCCCTGCATGGCCTTGGGCATAAGAACGGCCATACTGGGTCAGACCAAAGGTCCATCTAGCCCAGTATTCTGTCTGCCAACAGCGGCCAATGCCAGATGTCCCAGAGGGAGGGAACACAACAGGTAATCCCCACGTGATCCCTCCCCTGTTACTCATTTCCAGACAAATGGGCAAGTCACTCAGCCTCTGGGCCTCAGCTCCCCTCAGTGTGATGGGGCTTGCAGCCCTCTGCACAGGAGGGTGAGGGTAAATGCACTCGGGAGGTGAAGTGGTGGAGTAACTAAGAACACATGCTGAGGGCTCAGAAGTGAATCAGTGCCTCCCTGCCCCATGCCCTGATGTTGCTGCTCTTGAGGCTGCCTGGAGCTGAGGGTCTGGTCTGGTCTGTTTCTAACGCCATCCCCAAATGGTAGGCATCTCCCTTCCTGGCACCTCCTCCTCCTCACTCCTGCACTCAGCAATCCACCTACCTTGCCCCAGGCCTGGGGCATGAACAGCCAAGAGGTCTGCAGGCAGGTGGCTCAGTACTCCAGCCAGTCTTCCTGAGGGGCCTCCAGTGGCCTGGGTGAGAGCTGGCGAAGGCCATTTCTCACTCGACTTTGGCCCAGTGTGGGTGGCTTTGGGGTGGGGCAGCTGCTTAGCAATCACAACCTTCTACCTTCAGATACCTAGACAAGTCGGGGCAGGGAAGCTATAAGGGTATGTCTACACTAGCTCGTTAGTTCGAGCTAGGTAGGCAAATGAGGGCAACCGGAGTTGCAAATGAAGCCCGGGATTTAAATATCCCGGGCTTCATTTGCATGTTCAGCGCCGCCATTTTAAATCCCCTTAGTCCGAACTCCATGCCCGCAGCTACACGCGGCACAGAGTAGGTAGTTTGAATTAGAGATCCTAATTCGAACTACTGTTACTCCTCGTTCCACTGCTCTGTCTCCACGAGGAGTAACGGTAGTTCGAATTAGGATCTTTAATTCGAACTACCTACTCCGTACCGCGTGTAGCCGCGGGCACAGAGTTCGGACTAAGGGGGATTTAAAAATGACAGTGCCCGGGAACATGCAAATGAAGCCCGGGATATTTAAATCCTGGGCTTCATTTGCAACTCCGGTTGCCCTCATTTGCCTACCTAGCTCGAACTAACGAGCTAGTGTAGACATACCCTAAGAGCCTTTGTTTCCTTGTAGTCAGATGTTTGCAGCATGTGGCCCAGGGAGACCCAGCAATAAAAGTTTTGTTGTGTAGTGTTGTATCTGCCTTGCTGAGCACAGCGTCCCCCTTACGCACTGATATGCACACACCCCAGCAGTGACTGAGCCTTTAGCAGAAGGCAAGAAACACCCATAATGCACTTGGCTGGCTCCCTCCTGACCCCGGGCATGGCCAACTCTTGCCCTGCAGCATGAACTTGGCCCAGTGCTGGGGAAGTAGAGCCACTACCAGACTGGGCCTAGGGGGATCTGGGTGCAGACCCTGCAGGACCCACTCCCTGCCCCAGGGTGCTCTGGGGCTCAAAGAGACAACTTCTTTGGGCATGGAGCCTGGGCTGGAAGGACTGGAAACAGAGACAGTTGGTTTTGTGCTATTTCTAAGTTTGATCCAGAGCAAGGCAGGCTATGACTGTGTAAGGCCCAAGGCCCCTGCTGTAGGTGTCTTGATTTGGCCCTGGGATCTAGCCTCAGGCATTTGGGATCTGTCCACACAATCCAACCATAGGATTTCAGGCTCTGACCCCAGCTGTGCAGTGACAGGCTCTAGCCCCGGGCCCACCACTATCCCAGTCCTATCTCCCTAGCCCCTGCTGTCTCCTCTGGCCCTAGCGTCAGCGGGGCACTGCATCCCTTGGTTGCAGGGCTTCAAACCCCAGGATCCAGCCATGGGCTTCAGGCTGGGGCCCCCAGGTGAGAGGAGAGAGGCTCATGTCCCAGGCTGCTCTGCTTCCTCTGCCATGGGTTTTGGCTGCATGCTCAATCCACCAGCCATGGGGCTTCAGGCTTGGCTCCCGGGACCCAAGTGCAAGGCTTTGGGCTCTCGGCAGTGTTCCCTAGAAGCAGGGTGCTTGTGCGGCTGCTCAAGAGAGATTCCAGTGCTGCCCAGCTGATTAGCAGTGTGCCCACAGGTTTTTGTTTCTAGTGGTGGTGCACATGCACATGCCTCAGTACACATAAAAATTATTCTGCATGTGGATGGAACATGGACTCTCGGGCTCTGGTGCCTGGTTATGCAGCTGTGAGTACAGGCCTCTAGTTCACCCTCATCAACCCTGGTCTCCACTGGCCCCTTGCCCCCACTGTCTCTTTACCCAACTCCCCATCCAAGTCTTAATTTGTCTCCAGGCTTGCCAAGGTTGAGTGAGTCTGTTGTGAAAGGTGGTATTTGCATGTTTGTTAATGTTACTTTTCACAAGGAATTTACTTGTGAATATTAAGGTCTTGTCTACACTGGCTTGTTTTGTCACCAAAAAATGCCTTTTGGCAACAAAAACCTCTGTGCATTCACATTACAATGCGACAAATGTTGCAACATATGCCTTTTTTTGGCAACAGTAAACTTTTAGCTCCGTGAGGGACTTTAGTCTATGCGCTGTCAACAATCATGCAGGGAGCACTAGGTAGGATTTTGTTAAGTTATTGGACTCCAGCATGTATCCCACAATGCCCCATTTAGCCACTCTGGACATCACCTTGAACTCCGCTGCCCTTCAGCCATATAATATTTACAGGTAAGCAGATGCTCCCCTCCTATCTGCAAACCCGTGAACTTGTCCTTGTAGGTGCAGCTCAGCAGGTTCTTGTGGAAAACCATCTGACCACTACTCACACAGCAGGTGCAGTAGCTACCTCTGTAGGGGGATGATAAGGTCATCTTTCATACCCAATAGACTCTTATGTGGCTTCAATGCCAGATTTTTAAAATTTGGTTCTGGCACCCCCTGCTGGTAGGCTTGAGACATGTCTGCTTTGGGAAACCACTTGCTGTCAGTTCTGCAACAACATCTTATATAGTTTAGCAATGAGATGTTGGTCCATTTTCAGCCTGGGATTTATGGTAATACTACAGTCCCACAAATTCTTCGGCTGCCATCACTCTTTAGGGTACACACAACTGGGGCAGCCCATTCAATGAACTTGAACTTCCAGTTTTGCATTTCCTCTGTTTGACTTTCTACTTTCTCTCACAGCATATGGCACAGGTCTATGTCACAATCCACAGGAAAGCATGATGGCTCCAGCTTTGGAACAGTCTCTGGGAAAGCCCCCTACAGGCCTTACTCTTCCTCCAAGGAAAGCACAAGGCTTCATTGCCTCTTCAGGCTGGACTACCGGGCCTTCAGCCCCCTGCTTCATACCCACTCAGCAACTCCAACTGAGGCAGAGCCCTGAGGGAGACTTGTACCACCTCAGTGAGCAATGCATCTCCTCTGCCAGCATCCGCAGGGACAGCCAGCCAGCGCCATCATACATGGGTGCTTATTTGTTGGCTAGAACACAGCACAGGAAACCCTTGGCTAGCACAGAGAAAAGGAAATCACAGCAGAGTCCAGCCTGGTCAGCACAGAACCCAAAACTCTGTCCCTCTCACTCATCTGTCCCTGTTCAGGTGTGTGCCCAGAAGCCCTCAGCAGCCAACTCTAAATGACCCCTTGGCACCTCCCCAGTCCTTTGTGCTCCAGCTGGGCAAACACTGCTTGGCTTTCTGCTAAGCGTGGGCCATCCATGGTCACTGGTACCAAAGTTCAGGGACTGGGTTTGTCATTGTCTTCTCAAGAACTCCATTGGCACAAGCTAAGCCCCAGACAGCTAGGAGTCATTCACACAGGAGTCTCTGAGCCTCTGCAAAGAGCAAACCACACTTTTTACCCCCTAGGATAACCCTGCAGCTCATAGGGGAAATTGAGGTGCCATAAAAAATATTACAGAAAATTCCTACTTTCACAGTCTCACCTATAGGATAGTGGGCACGTCTGTGTCAGACGCAACCAGCCTTGCTCCTGTGCCTTTGACCAATCCCATCTCTGAACTGCAGACAGCTCTGTAGTTTTCTTTCAGTTCTCCTTCTCTGTATGGCATACGGTGCACCACCCCCCATTCTAGCCAAACGTTGAATAGCCACTTTTTGTCCATCAGGGGGGAGGAGGGAAGGGGCAGGGGCATTTATTTCAATTGCAATTAACTCTAGTGGGAAACAGCTACCTTTCTCTAGAGCAGTAACTGGGAGACTGCCTATTACTGCGATTCTGTAAAAGCACTTCAGTGTTTCTCAATTGTCGCCCAGGGAATGTTCTTTGCAGCCCCCTGAACGACCAAGACATACCCCTGCAATGTCTCAAGCCATTGCCAATGTCACAGATTTCCCTTTGAATTAGGGTAATGAGGGAGATGATGCATCCAAGGCTGTCATTGCTACCTTTACCACTTGAGGTAGCCTCCAACCCCACGGGGCGCGGTTATTTTCAGATTTGGGTGCATTTTTCTTTGTGGAATCAAACGAAGCAATCTCCATGGCTCCTTCTCTTGGCAGTTTCTTGGTATATACAACATTCAACAGCGTCCCTCTTCATGCAGGATGTTTACTCTAAAACTGAAAATTGTAGTAGGGTCACCAATGTAGTAGGTCAGGATTTACTGTTGTGGTGTCCTGACAGGTCTCCTGCTCCATTGATGATGATAACCAGAAGGCTGTGTGCATGTGTGCTCAGTGATGTGAGCCATGTTAACTTGTGCAATTAGTCAACACAGCAGACTCCAGGAGAGCCCCCCAAAGTCTACAAACCAGATAAGAATCGAAGGCGCCTGGCCCGGTTTATTGGTAAGCAAAGTACAGTAATAGTTGTCAATAGACTCTACTGAACCACTACGCATATATACCTGTAACAATGGACTCAGCTCAGTCAGTGGGAGGTCCCACTGCCCCCTCAGCTGGACAAAGACTGTCCCCCCCCAAGACACCACTTTATATGCAGGTACAAACAAGTTACACATCACTCCTGACGTGTTAGGTTACTACTTTCGGATGCTACTTAGATACTACCCATCCCCCCTGCACCTTGTGGTTCGATTAGAACATTTCTATCCATAATACTGTCATTTTAGACCCTTTCCTGAACCTGGGTTGGTATCTGTGGAGCGTGTGGGTACCAAGGTCTTTCTTAATGAGCTGGTGGTACCATCCTTTTGGAATGTGCTTTCATCTTATAACCAGTACCAATTACTATTCTACCCCAGGCCTATTACCAATTACTGTTTTACACTCTCAACCCTGTTCCTGCCAAGTTCTGTGAGCAGGGGCCACCTCTTGCTCACAGTTTTGCTTTGCTTTATATTAGCCTAGTTTTGTTCATTGTTAGCTAGGCCTCAGGCCTCAAACCAGGGCTGTGCTACATGGACTTTGGTTACAGGCCCTCATCTTACTACATCCTCCAATTTGTCTAGGTGTGACGTAGTGGGGGTATCTGGCTAGTTCCTATGCTGGCTCTGTGGTAATCCCCAATGGCTGCCATCGGTACCACAGCCCAGAAGGATGAGTCATTATGCAAAGAGGGTCTCTCAACCTGTCTGACCAGCTACCCCCAGGAGAGAGACAAAGGAAGGGAATGCTGCCCTGGCTGGGGCAGGGCTGGAAGAGTGAGTTTAGTTTCTGTCTGGGATCATGGAGGAACCAGCCTAAGCCAGGGGCTGGGATTTAGGGGCCCAGTCTCCCCATCTCAAGGGGGGCTGAGGCATCCTAGACCTGCCCTGTAACCAGATTACATCGGTGCTGTGCTGTGCTGTGCTGTATCCTGGAGAAGGAATAAACTCCCTCCATTCTACGGGCTGGTGGAGTCTGTTCTTGCCATTACGGGGGTGCAGGAGTCAGGGGACCCCAACGCGTCGTCACACTAGGTCACTCTGGACCCTATCTCTACCCTCCAGTGTATCTACTTCTCCCCCTAGCTTAGTGTCATCTGCAAACTTGCTCGTACCCAAATCCAGCTCCTCCAGCCAGCAGGGGCTGTTATGCTTTTCCCTCCCACTCTGGGTAGCCATGTTGCTCTCCTAGTGCCAGCGAACTGCCTGCTCCCCTAACTCTGGGCATCCTTGCAGCCGGACTGGGGAGAACTCCTGCTAGGGAGCTGCCTCCCTCTCCTAGCTTCTCAGACCCCTCTCAGGGTGCAGGTGGGAAGAGAGACAGATGGGGTTGGGTGCTAGGAGGGCAGGGGCCTGTACAAGGGTACAGAGGGGATGAAGGGTGGGCTCAGAAGAGGGAAATAAGGGGAGTGTGAACAGGGCAGGGTGCGTGTGCAGGGAGGCAGGTAGTGCTCAGGGGCCTCTCCCACCCTGGGACTCAAGGAGTCTCCTCTGAGCAACCAGCTGTGTTTCTGGGGTGCATTGTGAACCCAAGATGATCATAGATAGTCTGGGTCCAGTGGGTCCCTGCTGTAGGCTGAGCCCTGGGGAGCAATGTGGGGTTCCCCAAGGGGGATCTGAGGCTAGCTTCCAAAGCTTTGCTCTGTTTCTTTTCAAAATGGCCACCACCTCCCACTGCAGTGAGACCAGTGGCAGGCTGTCCTCATCTAAGATAGCCACCATTTCCCTACATCCTTTGCAGGAAGTGAAGAGGACACTCCTAGTGAACACGGACATTACCAGTGGGATGGAAGCCAGACTGCCCTCAGCGGAGGTGAGAGCAGGTGATTCTGGGGTCAGGATAAGGGCTTGATCTGATATGTGGGGGGAAAGGATTGTGAGGGTGGGGCAGAGCACCAGACTGAGGCTATCAGAACATGGTGCCACAGAAAAGAACCTGGGAGCAGACAAGGCAGCTGTGGGGATAAGAAAAATGGAGTGGGGGGAATGAGATGAATATGAGACCAAAAGGACGGGATAAACTGGAATATTGAGGTAGGTCAGGACTGGAGAGATTCCAGCCCCAAGGGCTAGTGAATATATAATGGGAGCAGCCACAGGCATTGTGCATGCATTTCAGATTGAATTTTCACCCTTCAGTGATTGTGGGGTAGGCTGCTTCCTGAAGGATAAAGAATCAGAAATCAGATCTAAATCTGTATTTATTAAACAGGCTGATTACAGCAGGGCCTAAGGGCCAGCTGCGATCAGGGCCCCATTGTGCTAGGTGCTGTACAAACCCAGACTGGTGGGCCATGCCAAACTAAACAGACACTGGCAGCTGCAGGAAGGGGAAGAGGCAGAACACCCCCTACCTGCAGGATTACTAACAGGATGGCAGCAGGTGTCCTGGTACTTCCATGATTGATTGATTGAGGGCAGCAGGGTTTTATTTAGAGTCTGTTAGTTAGAAGTGAATCAGCTAAATGGAAAGATAAAGGATGGGGGGTGGTGAGGTGGACAGGGCATGGGGAGTAAAAGTAGGTATGGAGTAATACTTGAGGTGGAGAGACAATGGGAGTAGGAACAAACAGCCAGTCTGAGCAAGGCAGAGAAAGTCTAGTCACAACTGTAGGATGTTCTCTGAGGGCACGTCTACACAGCAGGGCTAAAGCCGAAATAAGCTATGCAACTTCAGCTACATCAATTGTGTAGCTTAAGTTGAAATTGCTTATTTTGGTGTTTGGCGCTGTCTACACAGCAGGAAATCGGAGGAAGAGCACTCTTCCTCTGACTTCCCTTACTCCTTGTAAAATGAGAGTTACAGGAGTCAGAGTAAGAAGTCCTCCAGCTTGACATTATTTTGACATTATGTCAAAATAAACAGCTTGTAGTGTAGATGTGGACTATGTTATTTCGGGATAACATCAGTTATTCTGAAATAATACTGTGCGCAGATATACACTGAATGTCCGAAGTGCCAAAGATCCCTGCACTGGCTGCTTCTGCCCTGACTGGCTAGTGCCGAGCAGTAAGGGTGATGCTTACTGGATAACCAGTTAGCCAGTTACCCGTTCACATCCCTAATATATATCCACTGACTAGAGCCAGTTACCTTGTCATAGAAGCTAATCAGGTTGGTCAGGCATGACTTGCCCTCGGAGAATCCATGTTGACTATTCCTGATCACTTTCCCCAGTTCCAAAAGCCTCATAATGGATTCCTTGAGGATTCTCTCCATGATTTTTCCGGGGACTAAGATGAGGCTAACCAGTCTATAGTTTCTTGGATTGCCCTTCATCCCTTTTTTAAAGATGGGCACTGCATTTACCTTTTTTCAGTCCTCTGGGATCTCTCCTGATCTCCACGATTTTTCAAAGATAATGTCCAAAAGCTCTGCAATGACATTTGTCAACTCTCTCAGTACCCTTGGATGCATTAAATCTGGAACTATGGATTTATGTATGTCTAGCTTTTCTAAATGGTTCTTAACCTGTTCTTTCTCCACTGAGGGCTGCCCACCTCCTTAGTATCATAGAATCCTAGGTCTGGAAGAGACCTCAGGAGGTCATCAAGTCCAGCCCCCTGCCCAAAGCAGGACCAATCCCAACTAAATCAACCCAGGCAGGGCTTTGTCAAGCCAGGACTTAAAAACCTCTAGGGATGGAGATTCCACCACCTCCCTAGGTAACCCATTCCAGTGCTTCACCACCCTCTTAGTGAAATAGTTTTTCCTAATATCCAATCTAGATATTATCCTTCCCATACTGTGCTGCCTAGTGCAGTAGTCTGGGAGATGACTTTGTCTGTGAAGACAGAGGCAAAAAAAGCATTGAGTACATCAACTTTTCCCACATCATCTGTCAGTGGGTTACCGCCCTCATCCAGTAAGGGTCCCACACCTTCACTGATAACCCTCTTTTTGCTAACATGCCTATAGAAACCTTTCTTGTTACCTTCACATCCCTTTGCTAGCTGCAATTTCAATTGCACTTTTGCCTTTCTTGCTCCCCTGCATTCTGGAGCAATATATTTATACTCCTCCCTAGTCACCTGTCCAAGTTTCCACTTCTTGTAAACTTCCTTTTTGTGTTTTAAGCTTACCAAGGATTTCTCTGGTAAGCCACCTTGGTTGCCTACCATATTTGCTTTTTTTTACTGCACATTGGGATTGTTTGTTCCTGTGCCTTCAATAAGGCTTCTTTAAAATACAGCCAGCTCTCCTGTAAAGAGAGAATATCTAACAATGCTATTTGTGCATTACTAGGTGAAAATGTTAGTACTCTCAGTAATAATGGAGAAAAGAAAATAGTATTCAATAAATATTTCTGTTCAGTAGTTGAGGAAAAACAGATGACATAATTTCATCCTTTGGTGAAAATAACATTCTTTCCATTCCACTACTATTGCCAGAGGATGTTAAACAGAATCTCATGTCAGACATTTTTAAAATCAGCAGGTCCAGAGAACTGGCATCCAAGAGTTTTAAAAGAGTTGTCTGATAAGCTCACTGGCCCATTAACATTAATTTTGAATGTTTTACAACACTGGAGAAATTCCAGAAGACAGGAAAAAAGCTAATACTGTATCAGTTTTTAAAAATGCTTGGGAGCTGGGACCCCCCATGAACAGAGGCTGCTCTGTGGGATGTAGAGCAGCCTTTGTCTGCAGGGCGCTTGGCCTGCCACGGACAGAGGCTGCTTTGCTGCAACTCCCCCGCCCAACCCTCACTGCTGCCTTTTAAGCCGGCTTCCCCCAGCACCAGCTCCTGCTCCCTCTGATAGTGGCAGCAAGGGGGAAATGCGTGTAGTCAAGAAGATTAACTGATAAGTCTAGGCTAATCAGTTAATCGTATAGTCAACTACACGTTGACATCCATAGTAATTGATACAACTTAGTATGGATTTATGAAAAATAGATCCTGCCAACCTGACTTTATAACTTTTTGATGAGATTACAAGTTTGGTTGATAAAGGTAATAGTGTTGATAAATTATACTTAGTCAAATACCTTACAGAAGATTTGGTGTCACACATTTGGATTAAAATACAAGAATATAAAATTAACATGGCACACATTAAATTGATTAATGGATTGGTCTCAACATGTATTGTAAACTAGAAATCATCAATTGGGTGCATTACTGGTGGGGTCATATGGGGATTGGTTCTTTGTCTTATGGTATTTAACATTTTTATCAATTACCTGGAAGAAAACATATAATCATCACTGATAAAATTTGCAGATGACATAAAAATGTGGGGAGTAGCAAATAAGGAAGAGGACAGGTCACTGATTCAATGTGATATGGATCACTTGATAAACTGGGCATAAGCAAACAATATGGCTACGTCTACATTGGCAAGATTTTGCGCAAATACTCTTTAATGCAAGAGTTTTTGTGTTAGAGTATTTGCGCAAGAGAGCGTCTACACTGGCACGGATGCTCTTGCGCAAAAGCACATCTCTTGCGCAATGGCACATGCCAGTGTAGGCGCTCTGTGCCATTGCGCAAGAGATGTGCTTTTGCGCAAGAGCATCCGTGCCAGTGTAGACGCTGTCTTGCGCAAGAAAGCTCCGATGGCCATTTTAGCCATCGGGCTTTCTTGTGCAAGAAATTCATGTTGCCTGTCTACACTGGCCTCTTGCGCAAGAACAGTTGCGCAAGAGGGCTTATTCCTGAGCGGGAGCATCATAGTTCTTGCGCAAAAGCACTGATTTCACACATTAGAACGTCAGTGTTCTTGCGCAAGAACTCCCCACCAGCGTAGACAGGCAGCATGTTTTTGCGCAAAAGCGGCCGCTTTGGCGCAAGATCGCGCCAATGTAGACACAGCCTATGAGTTTTAATATGGCTAAATGTAAATGTACATTTAGGAATAAAGAACATAAGCTATTCTTACAAGATGGGGGGGGGGGTTCTATCTTGGGAAGAAGGGACCCTGAGAGAGGTTTGGGTGTTGTGGTGGATAATCAGGTGAACATGAGCTCCCAATGTGACCCAGTGGCTAAATGAGCTAATACAATCCTGTGATGCACAAACAGAAGAATCTCAAATAGGAGTAGACAGTTGGTACTGGTGTGACCATTGCTGGAATCCTGTCTCCAGTTCTGGTGTCTAAGATTCAAGGATGTTGATAAATTGGAGACAGATTGGAGAGGAGCCACAAGAACGATGTAAAGTATTAGAAAACATGCCTTAGAGTAATAGACTTAAGGAGCTCAATTTATTTAGTTTAACAAAGAAGAGGTAAAGGGAGGACTTAAGTACCTAAATGGGTAAGCACTTTTTAAACTAGCAGAGAAAGACATAACATGATCCAATGGCTGGAAGGTGAAATTCAGATTGAAAATAAAGTGTAAATTTTTAACAGTGAGGGTAATTTACCACTGGAAAAAATTGCTAACGGTGATCACTGACAATTTTGAAATCAAAACTGGATAATTTTCTAAAAAAAACATATGCTGTAGGAATTATTTTAGGGATCTTCAATGTTCTGTGTTATACTGGAGGTCAGATTAGAGGATCATACTGGTCCCCTTTTGTTTTGGGAGTATATTAATTACATTGCACACTTAATAATAATTCTATCTTGACATTAGTGGATTCTTGATCACATGACCACACTAGTGCTCCATTACCTGGTTCCTGTTTGTGGTTTCTAACACTTCACATGTCAGGCTGGCAGAGTGTTCCTTCTTTCAGCAGAATTCTGAGTCTTTTTAACAAGAAATTAAGGATGTAAAATCCTGATTAACCAGTTAACTGGCTAATTGTTAGGTTAACCTAATATTTAACCAGTTAACCAACTAAGCAGGATCTCAGGCAGGGGAATGCTCCAGCCTGGCTTGAGTAGGGGCTCCCGCTCCCAGCAGGGCTGACTGCTGGCTTTTGGCTACGGGCTGGCTCCTTGTGCAGGGCTGACATCAGGGGCAGGAGCAGCCCGCTGCGGCCGGGGCCTGTTCCCAGGGAACCAGTTAACTATTACCCAGTAAGCATCAGCTGGTAAGGGTGATGTTTACTGGGAAATCTGTTAACTGGTTACCTGTTCACATTCTTACAAGACAGGGGTCAGCAACCTATGGCTCTTGGACCAAATATGGCTCTTTTGTCATTCTCAAATACTTGCAACTTTTTTAATTAAAATTAAAAATTCAATATTTTAAAAATGTATAATTACTCATATAAATATGGGTTTTTTTGGGTCAATTTCACCTTTAACCAGAGGTGAAAGTAAGGCAATATGCCCTGGTAAGAACCAGCTGCACTCTGGCAAGAATAGGCTGGGGCACTCTGTTCGTTTAAAGGGCCAGCTGAGGTTTTGCTGTAGGGGCATGTGTGCACTCCCAGCTGAGATAAAGGCCCCCATCTGGCCGCGGTGGCCCCCCAGTCCCCATCTGGCTCTGATCCTGGGGCAGGCCCTGTGGACCAGCCCCTATCTGGCTGCAGGAAGGGCTGGCAGCAGCCCCTCTCCTGCTGTGGTTCAGGTAGGAGGGGAGGCCATGATCCGGCTGCAGAGATCTGGCCTGGCCTGGCCTCTCATCCAGCCACTGCTGCCTGGGAGTAGTAGCCCAGCCTCAGCCAGGTAAGGTAATCTGGCCCCAGGTCCCCCACCCAAGTATTCTACTTCCCACCTCCAGTGCCCTACCCTGCCTCCTGCACCTCCTATACCCCTCCACCCTCTGCCCAGAGCCCCTCATAAGCCCCAATCCTGACTGCTGAACCCCCACACCCACAAACTGCACATCCACAAGCAGCAAAAGTCTCATGAAATAAAGTCTGTGGGTACATTTGATTTATGCTATTAATATTATTGATAATTGGCATGATGATTAAGTTGTATATTTTCAGTCATGCAAATGGGCATTCTTATACTGTCTCTCTGTTGACCACTTGTCCTGAATTTTGATGTAGTTTGCCTCTTTGGTTTGAAAAGGTTGCTGAACCCTGCTACAAGACAGGTCAGCTTTCTCTTGGCTTGGTTTGATGTTGTTTGCTCTTCCTTTAGGCTAATGTTCAGTGGCATTGGTGATATTAGCGCAGATTGTGGTCCAGCTGCTTCTTTTGCTGGTTGCCAGCCACATGCTCTCCAGAATCTACTGCTCTCTCCCACTGGCAATGATGGTAACTGACATTGTCTTGGCCAAGTATTTTTTTCGCTCCTATTTTTTTAATCAGTGAGGACTGATCATGTGATGGGCAGTAAATAAGATAACTGTGTCATAAGGCCAGGGTTAATAGTTCTCACTGATCTCACTCTAGGGAAGTGGTTGTCACCCTGTGATAGGGACTAGAGATGTAATAGTATTAACCAATAAGCAAAAGCTTATAGGTCAATGCTATTGACTACATGCATTTCCCCAGCACTCCTTACTAGTAATTTTTTTAGCAGGCTGGCCAGCAGCCTAGCTCAGTCCCAGCCTGCACTAGGTCCTGGACCTACCCCTGCTGCAGTTCTACATTTAAAGGATATTAGGAGCCAGACAGGTAGGCAGCCTGGCTCAGTTCTGGCTCGTGCTGGGTCTGGGCGCTCAGACCCCCCAGACAGGGGCTGCCTGGTGACTACAGAATAGTCTACTACCCAATAAGAAGTCATGAGAGTAATTGACTATTCAGTTAACCAATATTTAACATCCCTAGTGGGGACCCCAAAGCAGGATTCGCAGGGCTGACAGACTTCCTCAGGACGAAGCTGAAACCTTCGGGGCCAAAGCCTTAGCCCCACTGCCTATGGCTGAAGCTGAAGACAGCCCCTCCCCAGCCTGCCATCGCGGGGGGGAGGGAGAGGTGCAGGTGCGAGGCGTCCAAGTCTTCTGGAGCCTCCCAGTCGCGCGCGGAAGAACGAGACCGTGGATCTTGGCCTCCCCTGCCTCTTCTAAGATGGCGGCACTGAGTAGTCGTCGCACCCCGATGGCGTATACACCTGCGCCATGACCATGGGGGCGTGGCACCCCAGAGGGTGCAGACTGTGATATCATGCTGCGGGTGACGTAATCCAGCCGTGCCGCTGGGAGGAATCCATCCATGGCCTTGGCAAATGCCTCTCTCAACATGGCAGCCGCCAGGCCCGCTACTTGCCTCCCCTGCCTCTTCCAAGATGTCGTCGGCTGCAATGTCGCGCGCTCTGTGACGCGCTCTGGGCCGCCAAGGGAAGAGGGGCGGGGGAGCGGCCGAAGCGGCTCAGGCAGCGGCAGCAGCGGGACTGGCCGGGCCCCCGGAGGGGGGGATTTAAAGGGGACCATGTCCCCGGCGCTGCTGCTGCTGCGGAGGCCGGAGCCGGGCAGGAGGCGGCGGGGGCGGTGGCTGCAGCCGGGCCGCTGAGGAGCCCTGCGGGCCCGGCCCCCTGGGCTCCCGGGAGGCGGGGACGGCGCGTGACCGGGTGAGTGCCCGCGGGGAGCCTGGCCGGCCGGGAGACAAAGCGGAGCCGCGACAGGGACTCGACACCCGTCCCGGCCTTGTGGGGAAGGCGGTGCGGAGCCCGGGGAGCGGCCCCGTCCGGGGTGCTGAAACCTGGCAGTGTGGGCGGGGACAGGGGCCCAGGCGTCCGGGCTGTCGAGGGGTGGGGGCAGGGGCCCAGGCGTCCGGGGTGGGGCAGGGGCCCAGGCGTCCGGGGTGGGGAGCAAGGGGAGGTGCTGGGGGACCAGGTGTCCGGGGCGGAGAACAGTGGGTGCTGAGAGCAGGGACCCAGGTGTAAGTCGAGTGGTGTAAGAAAGGAATCTGGGGGCCCAGGTGTCCAGGGGAGATGCGAGAGTGGGGCAGGGACCAGGTGTCTTGTGAGGGCAGCAAGGAGGGATGCTTGGGGTCCAGGTGTCGGGTGGGAAGGGGAGATGCCAGGGATAGGTACCCAGGTGTCTGGTGAGGGCAGTTCTGTGTTTGGGGTCTCAGGTGTTCGAGGTAGGGAAAGGGCACAGTGAGGCAGGGAGGGGAACAAAGGAGGGTGTGGAAGGGACAGTGGAGCGAATGCTATGGGGTGAAGTCCCACATGCCTGGAGATGGAAGGCTTGTGTCAGGGGCAAGGATGGGGGATGGCCTAGGCCTGGGAGCCCAGTGTCAGGGGTTGCTGAGGTGACTGGGAACCAGGTTTCCCTTAGGAGAGTAGGTAGAACTGGGAATTGGCAGGTGTTCTGGAGTTGATGGTGCCCAGTAGTTGGGGAAATTATGGTGCTCCAAAGAGTGAAGAAGCAGCAAGGCTGCTGCCCAGATATGAAGCAGGGAATGCTGCAGTGATAGAAGACAGGCACCAGGGTGAGGGGTAGACTGCTGAGCCAGGGAGGCTGGTACCCAGGAATGGATGCTGGGGGTGCTGTGGTGCTGGAAGACAGGTTGGGGGCAGATTTCTGGAGTAGGAAGGGTAAGGAATGGTGGGCTGATACCACTCCAGGAAAGGAAACAAGAGGGAAGCTGATGTAGGCTCTTTCTTCCTGAGGAAAGGAGGCATGGGAGAGAGCCTCCCCTGACACCTATTATGAGCTGTCTGGGGCAGGGTTTGTTTGCCTTGTTACTTGTCCATATGGCTCCTTGTTTGGGTATCCTAGACCTTAACATAATGCCAATAAGGATGAATATCACCCTACCAGGCAGCAAGTGCTTGGCATAAGGAGGGCTCTGGGATGTGATGGCTTGATACTGACAGGCCTGGCCCATACTTGGATTTTCTCTCTTGAGCTTTCTTCCATTGCTGCTGCTGGTTCAACTCCACCAGCGGAAGCATTAGCATGGATACTGTGCCAGCAGCTGTTGTCATTCTAACCATAGCATAATCTAGAGCTGTACTGAGTAGGGTGCTTGAAATGCTGGGGGCTGTCATGACTGCATGCAGTAATGCTCCCAGTTCCTGTGGATGGAGCACAGCTGTTGGTAACAAGGGTGAGAATTTAAAGGTGAGACAAGACAGTTCCAAATCATTTGGCATTAGGTGCAGACCCCATAAAGTAACACACCAGTGATGGGAGGAGAGAATCTCCCTGTTCAAGTTCTCATGCCTGTCACCACGCTGTCTGAACTAGGGATATGAATGACTAGTCGACTAGTCACTTGCCCCCCCACCTTGCTACCTCTATCAGAAAGAGGCAGCAATGGGGGACGGGGAGAAGAAAGGGTGCTTCAAAGTGGCAGTGCCGTGTGGAGCCCAGGGCCAGACCCCAGGCTCCATGCAGTGCTGCCGCTTTGAAACGCTGCAGGGAGCGCAGGGCCGGCGGGGGACTGCTTGAGTCCCCCCTGCTGGCCCCATGCTCCCTGCAACACTTTTGCCTTTGAAGTGTAGCAACAGCCCTGGGCTGTTGCTACACTTCAAAGGCGGAGGCGCCCTTACCAACTAATCCAATAGTTGATGCAAATTGCATCAACTATTTGATTAGCCAATTAATCTAAATTTAACATCCTTAGTCTGAACATCTTCCAGAAGGCACTAAATGACAGACTTATCTGTTGGAAGCTTCTTCCTAGCCAGTGACTGGTTGGGTTATATCAGGCTTGCTGATGCAGCCCGTTATAAAGCAGCTTTCAGGGTTGCTGATGGTGCCTGAATGATTAAGTAGGGATGCTGATGTTGGGGATGAGTTGTGAGAGGGAGGTTGGTAATGCCCAAGAAGTGAAGGCTTCTTGTGACGTAGGCAGGGGAAGTGATGGGGATCCTGACAGGCTTGGTCAAAGAGGGCAACAGTTGGATGTACTTTTAAGGATGTGATGCTAGTGGGGTCCCATGGAGGGAGGTAGCCTCTCTGGTGTTGACAGGAAGGCGGTGGGCATGCTCATCATCCTGAGAGGTCCATCATAGCTGAATTATTTTGCTCTGTGCAGCCCTCTCCCCCTCATGAGTATAGGAATCTTCATTGTAGTTTGTTATGCAGCCTCCAAACTTGTTAGTTTTCTGCAAGCCTTGGATTTCTGTGTTGAGAGCCAGCAACTGCTTTGGCTGGAATTGGTGGGCTGGCAGGGAGGGAGAAGCTGGAGGGCTTTGGCAGCTGGTACGAGACAGTTGCAGGTTTTGGCATAGAAGGTCGTGTTGGGTTTTAGTCCCAGATGTATTTCCTTTTTCTGGGTAACTTGACACTTGGCGGGGAAGGAGGGACAAATTCCTGCTTCTTCACCCCAGTAACTCTTGGCAGCCATTATTTGTCCCAGTGCCTGGCACTACATGTGGCAGTGACAATTGGCATGTTTGGATGTTTCTGCTAAGCTGATCAGCAGTGAAATAATTTGACAGAGTGTAGGAGTTTAAGTAGCAGAGTATAGCCCAATATAGTGAATAGGCCAGTTCATTTACCCAGTTCCCCTCCAGAGCAATTGTTTCAGGCTGTCTGCAGACTTGGGCATTGCTTATGCTTGGGATGTGTTATGAAGGCTTGTTTTGGAACCAGAAGGGCTGGAATATTTTTTTATCTGGAGTTTGGGGAGAAACCGAGTGTAATTACGTAGCAACTTTAAAAAATAGTCTTCTGTTGTGCAGAAATGTTCATGGCCATGTAACCATGGAACCCTCTGGATAGTGGGAAGGTAATGTTGGCATCCTGAGAGGGACAGAGGTGCTTCGGGGGTAACTTTCACAGATAATGTTGTTGAAGTCCCTGAATACTTCTATCTCTGCTTATCCTACTGTAGCATGAAATCTTGAGAGAAGAAATCGCTCCCTGTCAAATTCTTCAGTAAGTTCATTGTCATGGAAGACCTCTGGAGCCAAATTCCCCAAGATCTTTGCACCAGCGAAGCTCAGATAATCCAAATATCAGCAAAGCCACTTACAGCTAAATGCTCAGTGCTAGATTAGCCAGCCTGCCTAGCCTCAGTGCTTGGACTGTAAGCAGAAGAGAAGAACTATATCCTTTGGGGATACATCCCTCTCCAGTTCCAGCTTTGGGGAGTGAAAAGCCTCTTGTCTCTGCTAAATTCTCTCATTAGTGTGATTTCCGAGAAAGTTTCATGCCATTTAGGGGGTAGGGGAGATGTCTTGCTGCTCATCTGATGTTTCTCTGAGGAAGGAAGTCTTATGGGATCCTGTCTGACTTGACTTCAGCCCCTGATGTGGCTTTGCCATTAAGGGGAGTGGGGAATTGCATTAGGAGCTTCCCAAGTTCCCTGAATTCTCATTAGGTTTGATTCCAGAACAATTGCTCTTATTTTCAACCTCCCTTCATTGACTCATCGATGGCTGCTTTGCATATAATGTTACATTGCACAGGTTAAGTAATCCAGCTGATGCAAAAGTTAGAGTTCATTGACATTTAAATTGGCATGGGTCTGTGCCCACCTCTCTTATTAAAGGCTATTTTAAACTGTTTGGTGGTGTTAAGTCTGTACCAGGTTCTCACTTGTTCCCAGTATGGAGTGTGTCTTTGGGAAAAAGTGTGTCTAAGAGAAATTCATGAGCCCCTTGATGATCATGCAGCATCTCTATAGCAACTACAGCAAATCTTTCATGGCAGAGTAACATCAGGAAAGTGTTTGTGCCTATTTGTCCTATTTAAAAATAAGTTTAACACCCTGTCTCCTGCTCCCCTTCCATGTCCGGCTGCTACCTCTTTCCTCCTGCTTTCTTCCATAGACTTTCCTTTCCACCTGGCAGCTTTGGATCTGGTGGTGACTGGCACGTCAGTCCTGCTGTTGGCTCTGGCCTTGGGAGCAACCCTTATGCTGATTGTAGGCCACGTCTACGCTACAACACCTATGTTAGACATGCATCTGACGAAGTGGGTCTTTGCCCACGAAAGCTTATACTCCAACACTTCAGTTAGTCTATAAGGTGCCACAGGACTCCTCGCCGCTTATGTTAGCATAGCTATGGTTGTAGGACCCTAGTGTAGACACAGCATAAGTTGAGAGAAATCCTGTTCCTGGTACATACACTCTGATTTTTTGAACATTAGCTGCATTGACAGGAGTGCTGTTCTCTCAGAATCACTGCACTATTGTTTTTATTGGCATAGCTAAGTTAGGGATGTGATTTTTCTACCTCTCCTCCCCCATCATAGCTATCCCAGTATAAGTTTTAAGTACCTGAGATAGCAGCATCAGTGTCCTGTGTTCTTATGTGCATAGGCCCACAGAAAATAACCTGGGTGCCTGAAGAAGCAATTGAAAAGACCTTAGTTCCATGTGAACTCTTGGCTCTCTGGACCAGCAGTGTGTGCCTAGTGGATTCCACCATAGAGTATGCAGCATGGACGAAAAACTTTTCAGATGCATAAAGGTGCATCTGTAACATTCCACTTGCTAAGGTCTGGCATGGAAGAGCCATGTTTGGCTTTTAGGAAAAAAACCCTTGCGCAAAAAGAAATGAAAGAAAATAGGCTATTGATATCGTGACTTATGCTAATGAGTCTCTCCTTAGCATATTTTCTGCCACAAAGGGTGTGTCTAGACTACATGGCTCTGTCGACGGAGCCATGTAAAGTAGTTTACTCGACATAGTCAATGAAGCGGGAATTTAAATAATCCCTGCTTCATTGAAATAAAAATGGCCGCCACACTGTGCTGACAATCAACTGATCCGGCACAGCGCGGCAGTCTAGATGCGGCACGGTCGATAAGGGAAGCCTTTGTCGACCGCTCCGGTAAACAAGGCATACCGGAGCGGTTGACAAAGGCTTTCCTTGTCGACTGCGCCGCATCTAGACTGCTGCGCTATGCCGGATTAGCTGATTGTCGGCACAGTGTGGTGGCCATTTTTATTTTAATGAAGCGGGGATTATTTAAATCCCCGCTTCATTGACTATGTCGAGTAAACTACTTTACATGGCTCCGACGATGGAGCCATGTAATCTAGACACACCCAAAAACTCTCAGTGTAGACAAAGCCACACTGTTGCAGCAGTATAACCAGGGCTTGACAAACAGCGGCGAAATCTACTTATCAGCCCCGCACTGCGCATGCGCAAGACCCGCATTGCGCATGCGCGTGCCGCCAGTGAACGGAGTGACCAGCTGAAATCTTCTTGCACGTGGCGAGTAGATTCAGTGATTTGTTGAGCCCTGAGTATAACTGAAGGTGTGATGCTTGACAGGTGCAATTCTGTGTTTGTGGAAGCTCTTCATGTTTGTCTCTTTTTAATTGACATAAGCTAAAATGATAGGAGAGCTATACAGCTGGTGCTTCTGCTGTGTCAAGGAGCTTTGGGTTCATTTGGTTACTTGGGAAGGGAGTACAAGAGGGATTTTGCCATGTGGCAGTGTCACATACTCTCTATTGTTCAACTGACTGATGTGATATCAGTTGATCATTGCTATGAAATAAAATGAAGTAGCTACTTACAAGTGCGTCCCTCTGCCCTTTGAGGAAATATTAACAGAGAACATGATTGCAGTACAAAAGTGAAAATAATTGTTTTCTGAACTTGAAACTACAGTAACTAGTATTTGTTTTCTGGGAAGTTTCAGGACATAAATCATTGTGGACACAGTTTCTCTGTCTCATCAGTGATTGGTGCATACAATCCTTTCACCCCAAATTTTCACCCCAAATCCTTGGCTTTTATTAAGTGTAAAGCACATATCTCAAATTCTTTAAGCCCCTCAGGTATCTGAGATGGTGTTGAGTGGCCAGTAGCAGGTTTCCAGAGGCCAGCCTTTCTCTTAGCCACTGGAGAGTTGGATGTCGAACCCCTAATTTGTCAAAATTCCTTCAGAACAACATCAAATTGCACATACAAACTAATCTCCAACTCAACCAGCAAGCCACTGCTGTCGTCTTTGTCCCTTAGCATCTGCGTGGGGAGGAGACTGTCTTCCTCCGTATACCACGGGATTGGCAGGACTTCTGCAGATCTTTTTCTTCAGCATGCTGAAAGCAGAGAAAGTGTTGTGTGGGGTGTGCATTGCCAAGCTCCACTGCACAGTGGGTCGCTCAGGGAAAATCCAATGTACATTGGGAGTAGTTGTCAATGAAACTGGGCAGATCTATAGGCCATTGTTCTCCTAATCAGATTCATAATCTTGGCTCCTGATGTCTATAATTTAAGATCCCTCTGATGTATAATGCTGCAAGTGCATCTTGCCTACTTGCCACCCATGTCAGACAATATACTCTGCTATGGCTATTTCATTGTAAGACTCTTGGAAAACCCTCCTACACATTTATATGCTCTAGTGCTATCCAGGATTTCTGATTCAGAAGCACAAGATTAGGGCCACTACAGGGATGCCAAATCATTTTGTAGGCTAATGACACTGATGCTCATGTCCTGAATGTTCTTCTAGGAGCTAATTTACCACTGGGCTGCTTGGGTCAGGAAAACTGTTGACTTGCACATGAAGTGGCCAGGTATCACATGTAGGCTGAGAAGAGAACATGTGCCCTGCCTGTGATCCTGCTGCACAAACTAGAACTGGAACTGTCAAGTTGTTGGTGAGCTCAAATACAGTTTCAGGGACAAAGGAATGGGAAGACACCAGCAAAAAAAAATTCTTATGTTGTCCTAAGTTCCAGAAAGAACAGGGCAGCAGAAATTCACTGATAGATTTTAAGGCTAGAAGGAATCACAGTGACTACCCAGTCTCACTTCTTGCATAACAGAGGCTAGAGAATCCCACCTACTAATTTCTATATCAAGGCCATAACTTCTTTTTGACAGAGTGTACATATTAGAAGGAGACATCGAGTCTCGATTTAGAGACTGTAAGTGGTGGATTATCCATTACAAGTCCTAGGTCAGTTATGGCAAGGATTAATTGCCCTTCGTTGTTTCTTTAAGTGCTTTATTTTTCAGTCTAACTTCAGCTTTTCTGTCTTTGAGAAATTAAAGAGCCCCCTGCTAGTAGAAGTCTCCCCTATAGGTATCAATTGACTATGCTCGATTTACCTTTTAACCTTCAGGACAAGCTGGTGTCCTGAGTGAATTTCCTAGACTTGCTGGCCTGTTTGGTTTGTTGTTTAACCACTTCCTTGTTCTGGGTTTTTCACTTTCTCAGCATGCTGTTTGTATGAGCGCAGGGATTCTCAGGCTTTCTGTAGAGTGGGCACTCCTTAACAAGAGTGCTGGGGATGTGTCTCAGTCAGGTGTACCAGGAGGCAAATGGATGGTCTGGCTCAGCACCACAAACAAGCCCATTCATGCTCTCACAACATCTGAATAGCAATTCCAGAACCCCTGTTCTCTGGTTCTCTCCTTGGTAGCACTGGTTGTGTCCACAAACTTGCTAGGGAAATAAAATCTTTGGTAAACATAACATTTAACTAGTTAACAGCTTAAAAAAGGGGCAGGTGGGCTGGAGCTCTCCTTCCCACGGTGCGCTGCTTCAGCCGGTCTGGCCTGCTGTGGATGAGGCCTGCCGCCGATTAACTGTAACCAGTAAGCATCACCCAGTAAGGGTGATGTTACCAGTTAACCATTCACATCCCTAATACTTGCCCTCTCCTGCTGCTCAGGATCTTTGCTGCTGACCACATTCCCAGCCACTTTTCCTCTGTGTGTGGCACTGATAAAAGGTTATATGTGACTTCCCACAGAAAACAAACTAGCCCTTCCCAAGAAGGAAGGAAACCCACAAGAAGTCGCACAGATCCTAGTTATAAACTGAAATTAAAATTGCCCTAACACACATTTTTCTCATAACGGAATGTGTGTACATCATGATGGCATGTTTAGTTGATCTCTCTTTTTAATCGATGCTATTGCAGTTCATTGTTTGTAAAGCACTTTGAAAATTAGGCTGGTTTTATTATGCTCTTTTAGAGTTAACATCACCATGGAGAATATTTTTAGGGTTGTCTAGAATCTGGGTAATGAAACTTTTTTACATTTTTGGTACAGCCCAATCTCTAGGAAACCTCTTCTGTAGTCAGAACTGTAAGAGTTCTTGATGTGTAGCCATGTTGGCCGCAGGGTAGTGATAATAGGTGGGCGTGATAACATCTTTCCTTGGAGCAGCTTCTTTCTTTGATAGTTGTTCTATTTCAGCAAGAAACCCAGAGGTAGGTCCAACGAAAGGTATTGCCTTACCTACCTTGTCTGTCTAGAGGTCTGAAGAGATGTGCTAGAAATTAGAACTTGAAAACCTTACCTCTTGTTTAAGCTGTATGGCTTTTTGTGGCTCTGTGGTGCCATGCACACAGCATGGAGCAAAGGTGCTGGATCGCTGGCTAGTGTGGAACATGGGGTGACACAATGGGTCAATTAATTAGGTCTCTAGACAAGGGGTTTGTTTGCATTTTCTTTTCAGAGGCATTGAGTGTCCTCCACTCCAGGTGAAATTGATGGGAGATGCAGGGACTCTGCATTAAGAGGTTCGTGTCACATACCCTGAAATAGGGGATGTTCTGTATTTATCGTGGTATCCTTATTTGTGAAACTGGAGTAACTGTCTGAAGTGCTGGGGATCCTTGGGTGGAAGGTGCTTGAGAAGCATGAGTCACCTTTCTCTCTCTACTGCACCTTTTATAAATACAGCCACTCCCCGACTTACGAACACACCGACTTACGACCATCTGTACTTACGACCAACCTTCCATTAACCCCATTATAATATTTTTGAGTTGAGAACCATGTACGTCAAGTTTTTCGAACAGCGTGTGCAGCACGTTTAAGAGTATTTCCAATTTATGACCAAATTGAGTTACGACCAGGTGTTCGGAATGTAACCCGTTCGTAAGTCAGAGACTGCCTGTAGTGACAAGAACTGCTGGTTGCACAGAAATTAGCACTCTAGTCTTCGCATGGCAGCCCAATGTCCAGTGTGAAGACTGTTCTCTCTCTCTCTGTTGGGCTGACAGGTGCTAGAGATGGAAGGCATGATCCCTTGGCAGAGGGGGCGGGGTACGTATGTTGTGTCACCTGGCAGTGGCCGCCTCTTACCACTTCGAGTGAATCCTTGGTGTTCATGTCCTGTCCTTCAGGGGCAGAGTGTGGGCACTGCAATGTGAGACCCTGAGGACTGGGTGAGTGAATCCTTCAGGGCTCCAGTGAGCGAGAAGGTCTCTTGAGGAGAGCTGTGTGTCAGTCTTTGAAGTACTGGGACATACTGTGAATCCCAGGGGGAGGTCAGTCTGGATTTGTGTATGTGGTGATTATGTATGTTCCCGAGGGACTTGTACAGAGTCTGAAGCACTGAAAATGTGTAGCTCCATCTAGACTTGACTGGCAAGAGCCCAATGGAATCTTAAACATAGGGAAAAGACTTCAGCAGGTCATTACTGCCGGTATTTCCAGCTTAGTGCTGCACTGGCACACTGTGCATGGGCTCCTAATGGAGTCCAGGAGCCGTCTCTGGGTGTCTTGACTCTGGGTGGAATGAGCCTTGCTGCTAAAGACAGCTCTTGGCAAGCAAAGCCAGCTGGTAGAAAAAGGGCAAACATATTTGAAGCAATTTTTTGTATCTTGCTGCGGGTGAAGCTAGACTAGGCAGGAGGAGTGGTTAACCAGGCCTGCAGCCTTGCCTCCATGACTGGCGCTGATTGGGCTCTCCTGCTGGAATGCCCTCCGTGTCTGAATGCCTGGTTCTGTGAGTGCTGTTGTATATGAAGGCCAAGGCTGCAAGGACCGGAAGAGCTGAGACTTAAATAAACACAAGGCATCTCTGTTGTTGGGTGGCTGTGTCTTCCCCCAGTGTTGGGAAGGAGGGAGCATTCCTCAGTGTGAGTCCTCTCCAGAAAGCTGTGAAAGATACACACGCATGAAGATTAAATTCTCTGTGTTATTGATGTGCTAGTATGTGATTGATTGGTTGGTTGGTTCAGGATTTTTACCCTCCCCTTTTGTAGCTCTTGTAGAGCAGCTGGCACACTAGTGTGCAAGGGACAGAGAATCCTAGGGAAACAAGCCAGATCCCATTATATGTTTATTCAGTTTGATTTCCTCAGCTCCCCACATCCATACCTCACAGGACTGACTCTTCTCTACATTATTTGACGCTTGGTCTCTGCTCATTCCTGGCTCTCAGCTTTGATGGAGACTCTGTCTCCTACCACTTCTTCTAGGGCTTCAGTGCTTTCATGGTTCAGAACTTTTTTATGTAAATGGATTCAGGCCATTGTTCCTTGTATGATAATAGCCTCTTAGGAGACAGTGAATAATTCCTTCCCTTCATTTACATTGGTACCTTGAAGGTATTTATAGACTTGTGTCTGTCTTTGACTACATAAATTTAGCTCCCTTGTTCCCTCTACTCGTGCCTATTCTCTAGCCCTCTTGCACATTTGGTCTCTGTCACTTGTGCTCTCTCTAGCGTTCTTTCTGGCTTGTGGAATCATGGTTATTTGAAGCATAGCCATATGAGAGTTATATATGGCAACCGTATCTCCTCCTCGTTTATGTATGTGATTTCCCCCTTCTTACATGCAGTAACAACTTTGCCTACAGCACATCATGACAGTAGAGGTGATGGATGTGATTCTGGGAGCTATGGTTGTCACTGCTTTTCCCTGAGTGTAGCTCAGGGTCTCTTCAGACCCACTCTGAATGTTTTGTTCATTTTACCGGTAATCAGAGTTGGTTATACAGTAACTTTATCTCCAGGGTGATTGATTTGGCTTGGGATCAGTAATCCTCTTCACTACTTCAGTATGGATGTCCTCTCATATTGTTTCATGTTGGCGTTGTCTGCACTCTGATCATCAAGGTGGTAAGCCACCCAAGGACCATGCCCCAATATCAAGTGATGCTAAAATTGCTTTCTTGTACCTGTGGCTGACCAGGAAGGTGAGTTTCATTGGGACAGATACAAACCTAGGCATGGTTATGAATTGAAGGAAAGATCTTGACACTCCCACTGGTTCAACGTATAGTTCCCATTCTGCTAAGCAACACAGGACCCACCAGGAAGGCTGTGGCACTCAGGAACAGTGGAACTGTCAGGATGGATGATGCTCAAGGGAAATGGGGAACATGAACATTCTCAGTAGCTGGTCTATAGCTAGGGAACTTTCCCTCTGTGAGAGATTAGAACAGTCCTCAACAAGTTGCCATCTAGCAAACCTCTTACCCCGGGGGTACACAGAACTTCTGCTGCTGTGCCTGCTTGGGGAGAACTAGTCTGTTGATGTGGCATGCCTTTCACCAGCATGAAATGCTATTAAATTGTAACTGCAGGTATTAGTAGCCTCCAGTGATATAAAGGGTGGGAGTGTAGAACATAAAAATACCGGAACCTGTAACAGGTGTAGTTACATGGGATATAGAAAGTTTTGTGCTTTACGTTTTTAGGAGAGTTTACATGCATTGGGTAAACACTAAACAAGAAACTTGGAGATAGCAAATGCTCAGAGGATAACAATGAGTTACAGGAAGTGTGGTGGAAATGAAGAGCAACAATGTGTAAAGGAAATGTGCAGTGTTAGCCTGTGAATGGAGTGGGGCGGGGTGGGGGGAGAATGCATAGTAGGGACCAGTGGAACACACCTGCTCTGCATTACAGCTTATGATAAACACGAGTCATGTGTGTATACATACATGTGTCTGCCTGTCACATCTGCAGTGGGTAGCTCCAGACATCTTGTATCTTCCCCTTTCTCTCCTCCAGCAAAGAGAGGACCAAGGTGTAGGCAAGATACACTGCTTCAGAGGTACAGATATTAGACAATTTCCCAGTCTCTATGTTGGCCATCTGGAGACTTCTTCCACATCTCTTGCGCTGAACTGCCCTTCTCACTCATTAGCCTTTCTTGTCCTTGCTCTGTGTTAACCCTGAGGTCAGGGAATGATGCAGAATCTTGGTAAGCAGGTCAGTCTCTTACAGAGTCCTGTGGTGCTTTGGGCCACTAGTGTGCTGCACTGTTCTTCCTCACTTCCCCAGCCCTTCTGCATTCTCTTACAATGCTCCTAGGCTCAACAAGCTCTTGAGATAGAAGCATCCATGCTCCAGAATGGTGCTAGGGAGTACTGTGCTGCCGGAGATGCCACGTTCACAGCTGGAAATGTAAAACACAGATCCTGACCAGTTGCCTCCTGGAATCTCAGAACACTTAGGGCATGGAGCCAAGAGTCCTGGTTAAATCCCAAATATGGGAGGTAGCTGGGTATAGATATTTTCACCTCACAACTGAAACAGCTGCTGCTTTGCCCCACTTGAAGCCAGTCATGTAGACTGTAAAGGTGGTGTGCTGAAAGGCACAGTAAGATTCTTTGTCACTATATGATGTTCCGGGTCATGCTCTCCAGCCTGAAGAGAGCCAGGGAATGTGGGAAAATGTCTCTGCAATTGAAAAATCCTCATCACTTTCTTTTTCTTTTTCTTTTTTAAGATTTTTCTGGCTACAGTTGCCTGTGAATCTGAAGACCTGATGTTTGTGTTTTCCTGAGTGACACAACAGAATCTGCAAGGAATGGAGAAAGCTGTCTCTACTTCTTCATCGGAGCAACAGAGAGCACATCGGTGTGATGGAGGCAAAGCCGTGTTAATGACACTGGAGTCAAACAAAGAAGATTTTGCTGTCCTTGAGTGCCCCCAAGGTGAACGGAGAATAGCTGCCTTTGTTAAAGATGCAAAAATGCCTCTGGAGAGTGCAGCTCTATTGGGAACATCGGTGGAAGGGGGGATAGATCTCAAGGAAGCTGCCTTCTGTGCTTCCGAACACGTGGCAGCCAGGAGCAGAGACGGGAAAGGGAATTCAGGTGCTGATGACATGTACAGCCAGAGGAAGGATCCCACTTTTTTCTTGCCTCTAGCCCGCCAGGAGCCAGATGTTGCCTTGGAAGCACACAATGTGGCAGGTAAGTTCCACACTCTAAAGAGATGGGTGGGAATCAAATACCATTGGCCAGTCGGATCCTCCTTCCTGGGGTCTAGAAGGGAGGCCAAAAGCCTAGATTGCTGCAGAGTTTAATTTTCATTTTAAAAAATGCACTTGGCATTTGTGGTGGTGGTGAAAGCTTTCTAAATGTCAGCACAGCAGCAAGTCTTCCTGAGTCTGCAGACTGCTGCTCATTTGCAGAGTGAGTTGAGGAGACACTACTTAGTGCAGCTGCTGCTAGTCAGGGCACTGCAGGCTGCAGATTAGAATCCCTGCCACTTTGCTTTGCTGCTGCTCTGTGCAGTATGAGAGCCAGACACAGGTCATGTATGCAGAAGAGGAGGGAGGAGTCTATCAGGAAGCTGTGGGGGAAGTCGAGAGAGTTCCAGCGGGGGAGGCATTCCGATTTATCAAGTATCTGAGCCAGAGTTGCTTAGAAATGAATCAAAGTCCAGAGACAGCCTCCTTTTCCTCTCCTATTGACACAGCCGTTCTGAGAATCTGATGGTTGTGTGTGTGAGGGAGGAATCTGAGCTTCTCACCTGGCTTGGACCATGTTGGGGAGGGACCTCCTCATTTTTCGTTTTGGCCTCTGGCCAGCTGATGTGTTTTTGGCAGGGGACTCTCCCTGGTGATCACCCTGCCTACAGTGGCCATGCAACCTGTGCCTTAGTGTTACCAGGAGCAGCACACCCAGTTGATGAAAGCTCCTAGGCATTGGCCTTTTACTGCTGTTTTCCCTTCTCCCCCATCTCTCCTGGGTTCAGTTTCTCCAAAGTCCAGGAACTAGTGAGGTTTGCACTGAGCTCTCCTATTTGCAGCTAGGCTGTAGATGGAAGCCCAGTGCTGCACTCGCTTCCTTCCTTGGTGACTAGCTCCAAGATCTTTCCCCTTTGAAGCTGAGTGTTTTGGAAGAGGGAGGGGAGCATGATGACCACACAGCCAAGCTGAATAAAGCCTGTTTTAGGTTTTTTCAGGTCATGTATTTGTTCAGGCAGCCAGAAGAGAGTCCAAATGTAACCTGCTAATTGACCATTTAGCAACATGGTCATGATCTTCAATTCAGCACCACAGACAGGGAAATAAAATCCAGTGGCACAGTCATGAGCTGAGAGCTCTTGGGAGTTTTGCTTGCCACAGACAAGACTAGCTGCTCGATGCATGACTGTTAGACTTGTCAACCCCATTAAATGGTGCCAGTTGTATGTTGAAATGCTTATGGCACTTAGCCCCGCTGTGTAGATGTAGCCATTTTGGGATACTGGAAGTATCCCGAAATAGCAATTCTGTGTCTTTAAACATGCCCTTTATTTCAAAATAATAGGTGCGCAATTCCGGCATCCCTGTAACCTTTGTTCCACGAGGGTTAAGGGACTTGTCGGAATAGTGGTTTATGTCAAAAGTGCCAAATTTCAAAATAAGCTGCGCAGTTTGCATAGCACAAATTGCATAGCTTATTTCAAGGTAAGGGTGATGTGTAGACACACCCTGAGTGACCCCTGTAAAAAATGTTGCCGTTTGCTTAGTGTAGTAAACCTTCTGTGTATGAGGTATCTTTAATTGCAGTGTTTCTGTATAAAGCATGTGCTAACAATCCTGAACTGGGAGACCTAATCAGGTTCTTTGCACATCTGTGAATTGCTCTACCTCCCACTGGTTCTCCTTATCCCATTCCAGAACTGAGAGGATAGGCTCCTCTGCCAGCAGGAGGCACTAGGAACCTCAGAGAAGTTGGAGTGATTTTCTTCCTTTAAATGGAGTTCACAGGCACTAAATATTCTGTTGGTTTCAGTCTCCTTGTCACTGTGAAAAGCTGTATGTCCTGGGAACCTGTGGCTTGCCAGTTATCTCTTTGGGCACTGTGTGATTCCCTCCCACTGTTCAGTTTTGCCTCTCCGATTGCCTGTTTCTATATTAACAACTAAGGAGAGAAGTTCTCTACCTGGGAAAAGGTTCATAGCTAATCATCTGGCCTGGATGTGCGTTATCAAAGAGGTTTCATTCCCTGCCCACCACAATTGACATAGGTTCATTCTTTCCTGGCACAGAAGTTAAACTGAGTGGTCTGTAGTTCCCTGGGTGGCTCTTATTTCCCTTTTTATAGATGGGCACTATATTTGCCCTTTTCCAGTCTTCTGGAATCTCCCCTGTCTTCCATGACTTTTCAAATATGGTAGCTAAAGGCTCAGATACCTCCTCTTTTAGCTCCTTGAGTATTCTAGGATGCATTTCATCAGGCCCTGGTGACTTGCAGACATCTAATTTTTCTAAGTGATTTTTAACTTGTTCAGTTTTTTTATTTTATCTTCTAAACCTATCCTCTTCCCACTAGCATTCACTACGTTGAGCATTCCTTCATCATCAGACTTCTTGGTGAAGACCAAAACAGAAGTCATTAAGCACCTCTGCCATTTCCAAGTTTCCTGTTACTGTTTCTCCTTCCTCACTGAGCATGGGGCCTATCCTGTCTGTTACCTGCACAAATTTCTCTATTCCTTCCACACTTTAGGGATGCACACCTTTACCCAGTTCCTAGGGCTCAAGGTGCAACCCTGTTAATTTAAACACCCACCCTTACCCAATTCCTATGGCTCAGGGCGTAACTGCCAGCAGATTTGCAGGATCTTTTACCACTGAAAGAGCCTTACACAGTAATATTCTTATTCTCTATTTACAATTCCCAAGCAAGCAGAATACACATGCTAAGCATACAGCGTCATGCTCAACAATCCTGATAAAAGCAGGCAGACTTCCCCTGTTGGCCAGGCAAGGTCAGTCTCTCAGGATCTTAGCTGCTGCACGTCACAGTCATGCAGAGGATGCTGTGTCTTGGAGGTGAGTTCTTTCAGGTCTTTCTTTCTTTCTTTCTTGTCATCTTCTTGGACCCCAATTTATATAGTCCTGCTTAGCTATACCTTAACCCACTGGTCCCCAACCTTTTGGGGCTGCGGGGGCGCCTGGGGGCGGGGCCGCCCACGTGCTGCGCGCCCGGGGGTGGAGCCGCCCGGGGCTGGCGCTGCCCGTGGGTGCGCGGGCAGCCCAGATCATTTGGTGGGCACACACAAATGCCCAAGCGGGCGCCATGGCACCTGCGGGCACCGTGTTGGGGACCACTGCCTTAACCTATTATTTTAGTATAATTTTACTAACCAATCATAACATACTGTAACAGAATTACCTAACCAATCATACCCCATCACCTTAGTTGATTTATACCTAGAAAAATTAATTATACAGCTGACAGAAACAGTTACAAACCAGACAGAGATCACACAGACAAACAATAGGAAAGAGGACAATAGTCATAGAATGCGGATTCCACAACCACAGCTATTGATAAGCAGTTTCTTGCCAGACAAAATGCTGTTAACTACGTTTTCCCTAACCATCTTGCTATCTGTTCTTTGTTTTTGTTTTTAAATCTGGTGACAGTGGGTGCCATTAGGACAAGGTTGGCTTCTCACAGCTTAGTGTGACACTATTTTAATACTCACATTCCATCTAAATTGCATGTGACTCCAGGCTTTACAGCTTATGGCTGCTGCTCTTCAGTCTGGTTGCAGAAGAAGGCTTAAGTTTAGGCCTTCCAATATGGCTACAGAAAAACCATATTGTTACATGTGGTTGGTCTTCCTCTTGCTTCTAATATATTTATAGAAAGTCTTCTTGTTTCCCTTTCTGTCTGTAGCTAGCAAGCTCGTTTTGTGCCTTTGCCTTTCTAACCTTGCCCCTGCATACCTGTATTGTTTGCGTATAGTCATCCTTTGTAGTTTGTCCTTGTTTCCACTCTTTATGTGACTCCTTTTTGATTTTTAGATCATGCAAGATCTCCTGGTTAAGCAAGATAGTCTTTTGCCATACTTTCTATTTTTCCTATGCAGCAAAATAGCTTGCTTTTGGGCCCTTAATAATGTCCCTTTGAAAAACTGCTAACTCTCTTCAGTTGTTTTTCCCCTTAGGGTATGTCTACACTGCATTCGTCTTTCGAGAGAGGAATGCAAATGCAGCCGAGCGAAATTGCAAATGAAGTGTGGATTTGAATTTCCTGTGCTTCATTTGCATAATTGCGTCCGGCCACTATTTCGAAATAAAAAACACTGTGTAGATGCGGTTATTTTGAGAACAAACCCTTCTTTCGAAATAACCATTACTCCTTATAAAATGAGGTTTAACGGTTATTTCGAAAGAAGGGTTTGTTCTCGAAATAACTGCGTTTACACAGCGTTTTATATTTCGAAATAGGGTATTTCGAAATACCGGCCGGACGCGATTATGCAAATGAAGTGTGGGAAATTCAAATCTGCACTTCATTTGCAATTTCACTTGTCTGCATTTGCATTCCTCTCTCAAAAGAGGAATGCAGAGTAGACATACCCTATGTCTTGCTTCCCGTAGGACCTTACCTACCAGCTCTCTGACTTACCGAGGCATACCGGAGTGGTCGACAAAGGCTTCCCTTGTTGACCGCGGTGCGTCTAGACTGCCCCGCTGTACCGGATCAGCTGATCGTCGGCACAGCACGGCGGCCATTTTGATGTAAATGAAGCCTGATTATTTAAATCGCCATTTCATTTTGCTATGTCTAGTAAACTCCTCTACATGGCTCCGTTGACGGTGCCATGTAGTCTAGACACACCCTGTGATTTCATTATCACTTTCACTCAAGCTGCCTTCCACTTCCAAATTCTCAACCAGTTCCTCCCTGTTTGTTAAAATCAAATCTAGAACAGTTTCCCCCCAGTAGCTTTTTCAACCTTCTGAAATAAAAAGTTGTCTTCAATGCAGTCCCAGAACTTATTGGATAGTCTGTGCCCTGCTGCGTTAGTTTTCCAACATACGTCTGGATAGTTGAAGTCCTCATGACCACCAAATCCTGCGTTTTGGATGATTTTGTTAGTTGTTTAAAAAAAGCCTTATCTACATCTTCTACCTGGGTAGGTGGTCTGTAGTAGATGCCTAGCATGACATCACCCTTGTTTTTAACCCCTTTTAATCTAACCCAGAGACTCTCAACACGTCTGTGTCCTGCATCCATCTCCACCTCAGTCCAAGTATATACATCTTTAATATATAAGGCAATACCTCCTCCCTTTTTTTCCTGCCTATCCAAAAACAACAAATAGTCTAGTAGCACCTTAAAGACTAACAAAATATGTAGATGGTATCATGCGCTTTCATGGGCAAAACCCACTTCTTCAGATGACTGGTTTTGCCCACCAAAGCTTATGATACCATCTACTAACATGTTTTGTTAGTCTTTAAGGTGCAGCTAGACTATTTTTTTTAAGTTTTTCCTGTTACAGATTAACTCAGCTACGCCTCTGAAGCTTTTGAATATTCTTCCTGAGTAAGCTATACCCTTCTCAGGAGGTATCTGAGCCTCTAGCTATCATCTTTGGAAAATCATGGGAGACAGGAGAGATTCCAGAAGACTGGAAAAGGGCAAATATAGTGCCCATTTATAAAAAGGGAAATAAGAACAACCCAGAAAACTACAGACCAGTTAGTTTAACTTCTGTGCCAGGAAGATAATGGAGCAAGTAATTAAGGAAATCATCTGTAAACACTTGGAATGTGGCAAGGTGATGGGAACAGCCAGCATGGATTTGTAAAGAACAAATCATGTCAAACCAATCTGATAGCTTTCTTTAATAGGATAACTTGAGTCTTGTGGATAAGGAGAAGCAGTGGATGTAGTATACCTAGACTTTAGTAAGGCGTTTGATACGGTCTCGCATGATATTCTTATCAATAAACTAGGCAAATACAACTTAGATGGGGCTACTATAAGGTGGGTGCATAACTGGCTGGATAACCGTACTCAGAGAGTAGTTATTAATGGTTCACAATCCTGCTGGAAAGGCATAACAAGTGGGGTTCCGCAGGGGTCTGTTTTAGGACCGGCTCTGTTCAATATCTTCATCAACGATTTAGATATTGGTATAGAAAGTACGCTTATTAAGTTAGCAGATGATACCAAGCTGGGAGGGGTTGCGACTAAGCTGGAGGATAGGGTAATAATTCAAAATGACCTGGACAAATTGGAGAAATGGTCTGAGGTAAATAGGATGAAGTTTAAAATAAAGACAAATGCAACGTGCTCCACTTAGGAAGGAACAGTCAGTTTCATACATACAGAATGGGAAGCGACTGTCTGGGAAGGAATATGGCAGAAAGGGATCTAGGGGTTATAGTGGACCACAAGTTGAATATGAGTCAGCAGTGTGATGCTGTTGCAAAGAAAGCAAACATGATTCTAGGATGCATTAACAGGTGTGTTGTGAGCAAGACATGAGAAGTCATTCTTCCGCTCTACTCTGCGCTGGTTAGGCCTCAGCTGGGCACCACATTTCAAGAAAGATGTGGAGAAATTGGAGAGGGTCAAGAGAAGAGCAACGAGAATGATTAAAGGTCTAGAGAACATGACCTATGAGGGAAGACTGAAGGAATTGGGTTTGTTTAGTTTAGAAAAGAGAAGATTGAGGGGGGACATGATAGCAGTTTTCAGATATCTAAAAGGGTGTCATAAGGAGGAGGGAGAAAACTTGTTCATCTTGGCCTCTGAGGATAGAACAAGAAGCAGTGGGCTTAAACTGCAGCAAGGTGTCGCGAGAACCACAGGTCCGATGATGCATACCCAAGGGGGGAAGGACAGAACCAGGTGGACAGTTTTAGCAAATAAAGGATATTTATTTATGTCAGTGATGAATTTATAGTATTTATTCTAAGATTTTTAATAGACCATGTTAATAATGAATTTACAGTATTTATTATATTTATTCTACGATTTTTAGTTAAATGTGTCAGAGATATAAGGATGGGAATGGCAAGGGGAATAGACTCTATTCTAAAAATATCCAGCTACACTAATTAAATAACAGTGATAACTACAAACTCTATGTACTACCCAAAACAACTACAACACTAAACATACACAACAAAGAAAATCAAATCATACATACCAACTTACACAGCACACGGAACATTTCAAAGATATCGGTTCGGTTGCGAAGGCCTTGGTTACGCCCGAGAGTCGGGGGAGGTGGCTGGTCGGTTGATCAGGCCGGCAGCGCTTTGAAGTATATGGGAAGGCACACGCAAGGTGGTACGTGTGTTGCGAAGACCTCCTCTAGCGAACTGTGCGATGGATATTTATCCCCAAATCTGCACATCGCTTTCCCGCGCTTGCATATTACCATATATGGCCCAACGGTTACCAAGTGGAGGGTCTGTGTCCCAGGGGTTGGGCCGAAACTGTGCAGGTTTCATGCGACCAGGTAAGCCCCGCAGTTCTCACGCCAAGGTGACGGGTCGGAGAGTCTGAGGCTATTTTCCCCTTTTCACACCTTCCCTTTTTCTAAAGGCAATGGTATGCAGGAAGGGTGCGGCCGGTTTCTCCCAAGGAGTACTGCAGCCCACTACAGCAAGAGCGGCCTGGCCAAACCTTTTACTGGGGGAGCAGTTTTTTTTTTCTAACACAAGGGAGGTTTAGGTTGGACATTAGGAAAAAGTTCCTAACTGTCAGGGTAGTCAGACACTGGAATAAATTGCCCAGGGAGGTTGTGGAATCTCCATCTCTGGAGATATTTAAGAGTAGGTTAGATAAATGTCTATCAGGGATGGTCTAGACAATATTTGGTCCTGCCATGAGGGCAGGGGACTGGACTCGATGACCTCTCGAGGTCCCTTCCAGTCCTAGTATTCTATGATTCTATATCAATTTTCCAATCATGTGTATTATCCCACCAAGTCTCTGTGATACCAATGATGTCATAGTTCTGTTTGTTTATTAGCACTTCAAGTTCTTCCTGCTTATTACCCATACTTCTTGCATTTGTATATAGGCATCTAAGATACTGATTTGATCTTGCCTCCAAGTTTTGCCTTTTCCCTCCTTTTTCTCTGCTATTATACCCCATACTCCCTCCCATTTCCTTGTTAATGATCAGCTTCCTCGTCTAGGTATTGGGACCCTTATTAATGTTAAAAATGTCACATTGTTGATTTTTCTCTAGGAGTGTGTGTGTGTGTGTGTGTGTGTCTGTCTCTCTCCCTCTTCTAGGAAAGGAGCTCAACTTCTTTGAGTGTCATAATTTAAGACCAAGTCTTACTGATGACAATTTTGAGTAAGATCTTCCCTTGTGACAATTCAGACCTTATATAATTTTTTTTTTAATCTGCTTCAGCAGCAATTTGTGTCCAGTTTTCTCCTGGATGCAAAGGCTGGTAAAGGTGTGGTGCAGTGCTGATTGGATCTGGCCTGGCTAAGGCAGGTGCCCAGGGTTTGATTTGTATCCATTAGATGTGTGGTGAGGGTCGGAATGGTGCTGGTACACAGACAGCCCTGTAACCACTTGAAATGGCTGAATTCTTGTCCAGCCTGGCATTGCACTTGCCTCTGCTGAATGATAGCCCTGAAAGGCTGCTTTGGATCTCATGTCCTAGATAATAGACCTAGAAGGTCTGCTCTTACTCCCAGAAGATTGTATTCTGTCTTTCAAAAAACTATCCACAAAGACTCCAAGATCTTTGGTAACAGCTAGTTTAGTCCCTGTCGTTTTATATGTATAGTTGGGAATGTTTTCCAATGCACATTACTTTCATTTATCAACACTAAATTTCATCTGCCATTTGGTTGCCCTGTCAGCCAGCTTTGACAGAGATACTTTTTGTAGTTCTTGAGTAATTTTTTGTATCATCTGCAAATTTTGCCACTTCACAGTTTACCCCTTTTTCCTGATCATTTTTGAAAACTTTGAATAGGACTGGTTCCAGTATGGACCTCTGGGGGACACCACTAGGTACCTCTCTCCATTACTGTAGGATTCTTCTATGCTTTTTAGATAAGCTTCACCTCACAGGTCCTGAAGTCCATTTTCCTCCAGCAGGGTTCCTCTACCTCCCCTACCATAGGGCTCTGGCAGCCTCTTTCAGGGAACTCCTTGTTGCTTCTCCTCCCCCTTCCTTACTGTCAGGTTGCCTTTTTATGGTCCCCAAGGGGTTGCCCCACCCTCTTAATCTGCCAGACAGGGAGCACTTGTTCTAGCCAGGGGTGGCCCGTGCATACAGTCAGACTCGGCAATCGCCTAGGGCACCGCATTAAACGGGGCGCCCAATGATGACGCACTGCCGTTGAGGGCTTTGAATGTGGGGGCGCCGATCGCGCATTCTGCCTAGGACTCTGGTTGCCAGCAGCTCGTCTCAGAGGCGGGGGTGCTGATCGTGCATTCTGCCTGGGGTGCTAGTTGCTGGCGGCTCGTCTCAGGCCGCCCCTGGTTCTAGCACTGTGCAAGCTGGACCTGCCCCATTTAATGCCACCCTGTGACAGAGCTTGTTTAAATACCCCTTGAGGCCTTGTCTTCTATACGGTGTGCTCTCTGGAACTGGTACTGTCATGTACTGAACAGCATGGGGCCTGGCCTGAATGAGCAGAGGCCTCTGGGTTCTCCTGTAGGTAAATGACTGATGGTTTGCAGGCTGCGTGAAAGCAGGACAAACCCACAGTCTTCTGAGTCCTATCCAGAGTCTCACTTGGAGATAAGTTATGGGCCCTCAGCAGTTCCCACCAGACCTTGGTCCCCCATGGCTGTTGCAGAATAAACACTCATTACAGTTAACATTCCTATGTTAACTGGTAACCAGTTACCTGGTAAGCATCACCTTTAAGTTACTGAGTAACTGTTAACTGGTATCCCAGGAGTAGCTGCCCAGCTGCAGGGGGAGGGCTGCTCCAGCCCTGCTGGCCCCCTGCATAAGGGCTGGGAGCTGTGAGGGCCAGGAGCCATAGCGGCACCCCCCCTTAATCAGCTAAATGCAGTACTAACACTGCATTTAGCTGTTTAACCAATTAAACAGGATCTTACATACCATACTGATATGTGCTATGTCCTCTGTGCTCTGAATGAATGGTTGCGGTCAGTTCCTCTGCCCTGATAGACTGATGCCATCAGAAATCCCCATCTAGACATGGCCAGCTGAATGCCTGTCCCCCAGGCTTTCCCCTGGTGCTTGCTCTGTTCCCATGAAAGTAGCCCAATTCCTCCCCTGGGGAGGAATTCCTTTTTATATCTGTTATTGGGTAGGAATGGTGTCTGGAATGTATGTGGCTGGGGACAGGGAGCTGTAAGGGCAATAGCCAATTGAAGGGAAGGGATTTACATAATCTGGTGTGTTTAAAAACAAACAAACAAAAAAAAACCTTTTTGGAAAACTGTACAGATGTAAGTCAATCATAGGTTAGCATCCCAGCCTTCTGGTAGGTTTAGGTGGTGCAACCCTTCCCTATTTTCCAGCAGGGTGGTGGGGTTTGGTGTTTGTAAAGTGCTCTGCGACCTTTGGAAGAAGTAAGGAAAGGGTGATGCACGTACATGCTTTGGTTTATTATTGTAGGGTTGCTTATAACTAAGGTTAAGATTTTCAGTTATTTTTAGTAAAAGTCATGGATGGATCACAGGAAATACACACAAATTTACAGGAGCCTGTGACTTATCCATGACCCTTACTAAAAATAACTGAGACAAAATGGAGCTGGGCGGGGGAGGGGGAGGGAAGAGAGTAACACACACTCCTCCCTCCCCACTCTAGCCACTGTCACCTGTGGCAGCTGAGAGCTGTGTGGTCCCCACTGTCTGACAGTTCCTGTCCCACCACCCTGGGGCTGAAGTGGAAAATGTCATGAAGGTCTCCTGAAAGTCACATAATTCATGACCCCATGATGTAATCTTAGCCTACCTCATAACTGCTGGCATTGGTCTTTATTTCAGAAATGTGTGAACTAGGGATGTAAGCAAGTAGTCAACTACATGATAAGCCTAGGTGACTACTCGCATTTCCACCACCCTTGCTGCCTCTGTATCAGAGGCAGCAAGGAGGGGGGAGTAGGAGCCAGTGCTGGGGGGGAGCTGGCTGAAAAGCCAGTTCCCCCCCAGCACCATCTTTGCGGTGCTGCCTGCCCCCCACCTCGCTGCTGCCTGGGGGGAGGGCATGGGAGGCTGCTGCAAAGCAGCCTCTACCTGTGATGGGCCCAGGCTGGATTATTTTCCAAAAGACCTGCCCTAGGAATTATTTGGAGACCATTTCCCTGGCCTGTATTGAATAGAAGGTCAGACTGGTCTTACCTGGCCTTGAAATTGATGAAAACCTTTCAGGGTTGAGCCCCCATTCCTGCTGACTTCAATGACAATCGCAGGTGTTCAGCCCTCTGCAGAATCAATCCAGTGTTTGCATTTCCTAGGCAGTTCATTTTGTTTTCCTTTGGTTGAACTGGAAGCCACAGGAGTGGGATGTGTATGTTTGGGGCTCTTCTGCTCCTCCGCCCCTTGATTTGCTAAAACTAGGTTTTCTCCTGTTGGTCTTTACCAGGAGTTCACTCCAAGTAGGCTACGACGACTTTCCTGCCTAATGAGGATAGGTCACTTACATTATTAATGACCTCAGTGAATAGGCAGTGTGGTACAGTTTAAAAAGTCATAGTATTTATTGAATCTCTGGCTTCAGTTATGGCTGTCTGCTAAAGCTTATTTTCCATGATGAGTGTTTATCTTACGAGTGTAGCACTTGTTGCATTAGGATCTTATCTATTGAAGCAGACAGTGCACCACATGAATAAGAACTGGCATCTGCAACTACGCACCGTTGGGAGTGTGTGGTGGATTTGTTGAGCCACCAGTACCTTCCATGCTTGAAATTCTGTTTTGTCTTTGGAGGTGTGTGGCAAAAGGAAGAAAGAACACCCTTTAAAATTTGTCTCATTACTAATGCATGCTCTCTGTTAATTTCCAAGGCAGTTTTTACCGTGTTTAATCCTCTAATGTGTTTAAAAACTAAAGGTGGAACTCAAAATAGTGTCATCTAAAGTAGGGATGTGAAAGTGTAAACATTTACATGGTTTAACCAATGAACCTGATAGAGAGGCAGCAGTGCTGCAGTGGCAGACAGGAGCTGCCTCTCCCTGCCCCCTCCCTCTCCCTATGTGTAACCATGGAGTTTTCAGTAGTTACACGATTACATAATGCACTTTAAACATCCCTAATCCAGAGACCATCACTGCAGGGAACAAAATTGACAAATTACTGGCATAAATTTGAGTGATTTATGATTACATAGTGTCTCTTACCCCCAAATGCTTTACAAATTTGGGGTTTAAGCCTGCTGTCCTGATTAATTTTGAGTAACCCTGAACACACACTTGCTCAAATCTGTGAAATTACTCATGTGAGTAAGGATGGTGGAATCATCCCCTTTATGTATTGGGATTATCTCTGACAGCCAGTGGAATGGGGAAGTCCAAGGCTTCAACATACATATTAGCAGTGCACATCTCTTTAGGACAGGAAGTGAAGCGGAATGCCATATCCAAATGAAAGAGCAAGGGCAATTACAGGAGCCAAAGCATAATCCAGTTTGGAGTGTGCCTGGGGATACCATGAGTTATGTTTATGCACTAACAAAAAGGGCTGAATAGAAGTAGTCAAAACATAGATCATGGAGAGTAAACATGTTTACATGGGCTGACTCTGACCTTGTGGATGCCAAGGGTTTGAAGACCCTAGAAGAGGAAATGGTGGGCGTGTTAGCCATAATTTCCACAAATCACTAAACCAGGGGCATTTCCAGGATGATGGAGAACAGTAGTGAGTGGAGCCTTCAAGAGGAGGAATGAAGTGTTAGCAGAGCTTCCTGTGTTAATGAGGAAGATTTAAGCATGTAAATGATAATAGTTTGGCTTGGAGGATCCAAACTAGAAGATTCCAATCTAGATGATTCCAAGCCTGATTCCATCTTTTGATAAAGGTACAAGCAATAGATTGTCTTAGCATCAAGGTGCTATAAAGGAGGAGCAGGAAAGAAGTCACCAGGATCTATTGTGTTTAGACCAGTTAAATCTGGGTAATTGCGATGTGATATTTTTCAGCCAGTTTTGTTACATTTCTGTCAGCTGTGTGCAGATGCTCTAAAAACAATCTAAATTGACATAAGCATATCCACATGCATTTACACCACATGGGTTTACACTGTTTAATTAAACCAGGACAAATTTGTATGTTGCTTGGATAGGATGGAAAGAAAATCTTGTGTATCCCCTTCATGTAGTGGCATACATAGGCGTGGACCATCTCTCTCTACCCAGTGTGTTTAATGGGCTGTGTCACATTGTACAATAAAGGGTTCTGTGAAGTCAGCTGGACTGAGATTGGAGTATATGATTGAATGGTAGGAGTGACAACAACTTGGGTTCCTAGGCAAGATAGTAACACAAATAATGATGATTTGATTAGCTCAAGTGGTACAAGAAGTTGTATTGGTATAACTGTTCCCACATGAGGAAGGTAATAAGCTATAAAGTATAAGGCTCCTTTATACCAGCATAAGAGTTCACACTAGGGGTTGTGCTGGTATAAGGCCACTGATATATATAAAAAAAAAAGACAGGCCACACCCTAACTGACAGTTATACTGGCACAAAACCTGTGTGCTGCCTGAGGATATGCACACATGGGATGCTCCCTTGTCACTAGTAAAGCTGTAGTCAGGGTCCAGTGTTGAGATCTGGGTTTCTGGGTTCCAGATCTGAGATCTGGTGGAGCAGAGAGGGTGCCCAAAGAAGGTTGAATGGCTCTCAAAGGCACATCTTGTAGCTGGCCAGAAGGAACTGGATGCTATAACTAGTAGAGAGCTGGGAAAGGGAAGTGTTCTGTATAAGTATGAACTCTTCATAGTGCCTTTTAATACATACAATCAAATGCAGCATCACATTTGTGTTAAATGCTTCAACAGACTCCATTTTGGGGAATACAGCAGTTGTGTTTTCCATAGTCAAAGCATTCTGTTACTTAACAGACAAAATCCAGGCCTGAAAATCTTTTAATTTCAGTTATTGGCATCTAACCACTTCCCATGACATCATGATTTAAGGACCAGATCTGGGAAGATGTGAGGTTCTACCCATCTCAGTGAGAACTGAGGGTGCTTGGCAACTGGCAGGATCTAGCCCTGATGGATAAAATTTGTGATCCAACTGAGTCTAGTCCCTTTTCTGAATGGTTACCATTGGGTGTTCAGCACCCTGGGTCTGAACAGTGACTAGTCTTTGATCCTAGCTGTGGTTCTGTCTTGCACCCTCCCAGGTGCAGGAACTGTGTCCAACACCCTTCTTGGGCAGTCTGGCTGCCTGGACCCCACAGTTCACCCCCTCTCTCCACCAGCCCTCAATTAAACATATTTCCCCAGAATCTACCTGGCTGAGTGCTCTGGTTTCCTAGGGTATGTCTAGACTACATGCCTCTGTCGTCGCCAGAGGCATGTAAATTAGACTGCCCGACATAGTCAATGAAGCCGGGATTTAAATATCCCCGGCTTCGTTAAAATAAAAATGGCCGCCGCGCTGCGCTGGCTCAGCTGATTGTCGGCACAGCGTGGCAGTCAAGACGCGGATTGGTTGACAGGGAACACCTTTGTCGACTGCTCCTGTAAACTTTGTTTCACGAGGCATAAGGGAGCGGTCGACAAAGGTGTTCCCTGTCGACCGATCCGCGACTTGACTGCCGTGCTGTGCTGACGATCAGCTGAGCCGGCACAGCGCGGCAGCCATTTTTATTTTAACAAAGCCGGGGATATTTAAATCCCGGCTTCATTGACTATGTTGGGTAGTCTAATTTACATGCCTCTGGCGACAGAGGCATGTAGTCTAGACATACCCTTAGTTTCACCCTTCAAGGATACCATGGCAGTAAAACAATGAACAGGCATCGCTACAAGACTCCATTCACTCACACTTTATTCTATAACTCTCCTGTACTTTCTAAGAACTATTAAAACATCCTGAATGCAGCCCCCTCAGTCTGGGCTTGCCCTCTTTTGAGAGTCCTGGTTTTGGCTGGAGTCAGAAGGGTGGCAAAGTTCTACCCAGCTGCACTCTATCCAGCTGTGTCTTCTGTTTCTGGCAATGAAACAATTTAGTTGCTTAGAAAACATGTTTATTTAGAAGCAAACTCTGACACCTGTTCTGCTGTGAACTTTCCAGGCTCCAACTCCATAACTGGCTTCTGGGGAGAGAGCTGCTCAGGTGAACGTGTGCTGCCCAAAGTTACCCCACCATTTCACCAAGGGAGAGCCCGCCACTGTTGATGACACTTGGTTGTGTCAGCTTTCTGGATGTACTCTCTGCAGTAGGTGTCGTGCTCCTATTTCAGGATGAACATGCAAAGCCCAGTCCTAGATGGTGCTCACAAAACAAAAATGGAGTTAGCAGTCTGTCACAATGGGAACATAAAGCAAAGCGCTCTTTCTCATGAGGAAAGTTATTTTAGTGGTTTGGGTACCACTTTAAAACTAGGGAGCGCTGGGTTCAAATCCTTGCTGTCACACTTCCTGTATGACCTGGAGTGAGTGTCTTACTCTCTCTGCTTCATTTCTCCTTCTGTGAAATGGGGATAATTGAGCCAAACCAGGTCTTGGGTAAATGGTTGCAAGGATAAATGCAGTAAGCATTGTGGAGCACTCACTCAGATGCTTTCAGACAAATATTTGGTTCCCATCTTAAAGCGTAAGTTGACAATGCCTTTTTGGTCAGTGTGAAACAGTACTGGTAGCATTTGGGTAATATGGACTGATAACCTCAGCATAAATTAAAAGCCTGGTCATAGCTGTCATATTTGAACCAACCATCATGTGATAAGGTGCTGTCCCTTTTACAGCAGTTCAAGCAGGGGATCCCCAATTTTTACTGTAGGTATGTTACCTGTTGTGTAACTGCATGACATTTTAGCGGTTACACGACTCTTCAGTAGTTCCTGGGGGCAGAGCAGGCAGCCAGTGCACTCCCAGCACCGCTCCCAGGGCGACCTCTGCCACCAGGTGCAAGCTGGTCCACAAGGGGAGCCAGTTAAAAAACCAGCTCCCCTTGTGGCCCTGCACTGCTGCCTCTGATATAGAGGAAGCAGCGTGGGGTGGGGGAGAGGGGGGTGTCTTAGCTCCCCATAGATACAGAGCAGCCTCTGTCCAAGGGAATCTTGAACCCCCGTGGATGGGGTTGTTTTGTGGCAGCCTCCTCTGGTCCTCTCCCCCCCCCCCCCATACTGATAGAGGCAGCGGGGGAGATGGCACAGCAGAATTGGTGCTGGGAGGAACTGGCTTTTAAGCCAGCTCCCCCCAGCACTGGCTCCTTCCTGCTCCACCTCGCTGTCTCTGTTGGAGGCAGCAAGGGAGGGGGGCAGGCAGGTCCATGGGAGCCGATGCACGTGGGAAGCTGGCTTGAAAGCCAGCTCCCTGTGCATATCGGATCCAGCCTGTCCTCTCACACTCTACAGTGCTGCCTCTCTATCAGAGAGGGGGGCAGGTGGATCCGGTGCTCATGGGAAGCCATCTTAAAGCCAGCTCCTCATGGGCACCAACTCCCGCTCCCTCTCCCTCACTGCCTGATACAGAGGCAACAAGGGGGGAGTGCATGTAGTCGGTAGGATTAACCGATAAGCCCAGGGTTATTGGTTAATCATTTACCTGACTATATGCTAACCTCCCTATTTTACAGAAGGGGAAACGGGAGCACAGACTAGTGAAGTGACTTGCCCAAAGTTGTCCAGCCAGCCAATGTTAGAGGGTGCTTCCTTTTATTGTTGACAAAATGGGATGCAACCTACATTTGGTCATTGAATCCTGGTAATTAATTCTTTAGTCTCTAGGGCCCAAGTACTCTTTATGTCCAAGAGTAGTTCATTTTAGGGATAATAAGCTGCAATTTAGGGTCTTTGCCATATTCATTCTCTGTGCAATGAAAATACACTTGCTTTAGTATGAAATTGTTAAAAGACAGTTGGGTAAGAGAAGCAGAACATTAATCAGTGCTAATGTGTACGATGCAGGCTTCTTATATTGGTTGGTGGCATAATTGTGTTATCAAACCTGCTCACTAAAGAAGAAGCCAGATGTAATGAGTCGTCTTGTCCAGTTAACACCATTTCAACCTGTTGTGATTTAATTTAATAGGATTCCTTGCTAGCTACCCTACAACAGTATGTAGAATCAAGTGGTAAAAATGGCATCATGGTAGCATGGGTGTAATGTAGCTTATATCTATGAAAAAGGAAATCCCGCTGGCTCCTGTACAAATGCACACAAGTTAAAGGACATCTTTACATCAAAGATGTGAAAGCACAGACTCAGCAATTCCCTGACAGAGTCAATTTCAGAAATTCCTGTGAGATCAGCACAAAACTAAGTCCATGGTGCTCCAGCCAGTACTGCAGACAAGTCAAGAGAAGGTCATGCTCATGGACAACTATATTCAATACTGCTGTGGAGAAGGTCTAAAGAGCCAGAAATGAAGGCTGATTCCCCACTTTTGCAATCCAAAGGGTATTCCACTTTCCATAGAGCAATTCGAAGTCATGATGCACATGGCTTGGCAAAGGGAATAGCTGTTCCCTTCCTAGCTCCCATGCAGTGCAGAAGAGGAAGGTGATCAAGCAAGTTCACTCTTCCTACTTAGTCTCTTATACTATCTGATTGCATGTACCCTGGCCAGCCTGCTGTGGCTTCCAGGAGTTCCACTCAGCATGCAGGAGAGGATGGAGCTTCAGCGAGGGTGCCAGGTCAGGCCTAGACAGAGTTTCTCCAAATTACTATAACGCAGGGCAAGTTAAGTGCCTCCCCAGGAGTCTGCATATTATAGGTGATCTGTGCCGAAGGTGCTCGGGCATTAACCCTTTGCTCTGGTGAGAGCAGGGCACAGTTGTGGTGTGGGCAGTTTTCTCCTCTCCAGGTGGGATGGATTGCTCTGAGGATCCATCTATGCTTCAAAAATAGATGTCCTGTGGCAGCGTGTTTCAGAGCCTGGGTCCACTGACGTCAGGCTCATGGGGGTTCATGCACAGGGCTAAAAATAAGCTGTGCAAACATTGGGCTCAGGCAGGAGCCCAGACTCAGGGACCCATCCCCCTTGCTGGATTTCAAAGCCAGGGTTCCAGTCCAAGCCTGAATAACTACACTGCCTATTTAGCCCCCTGGTGTGAGCCCTTACAGCTAAAGTCAGTTGATCTGGGCTCTCAGACTTGCTACCACAGGTCTTTTTTACAGTGTAGACATGCATTGAGTTCCTGGCCTAGGAATGGGCCAGACATGTGGATCTTGGTGAGAAGTTGAAAAGATTCTTGCTCTGTCCACTTGTTTAGTGCAAAGCTGGGAGTCCTAAGTATGGCAGGGACACTGTAGATGGATAGTTGGGTTGTCCTCCTTACCCTCCCTTCCCCCAGCCCTCTCCCAGCAACCCCTTTGCCACTCATATTGTCCAATGGCAAGCTCCATCCAGAAGTCCTTGGCAAGAAAAAGGGTGACTGCAATGTAGAACTTTTGGGGGATGGTGTTTGGGGAGGCACTGCAGGGAGAAGTTAAAATAGTAGGGGAGATGGAAGAGTGCTGTGGAATACTGTACTGGCCAGAGGAGTGCTAACACATGGATGATTTAGGAAGGTGACTGCACATGCTTGAGGATCAGTGATCTGGCTTATTAGTGTATGAGGCTCACTTCAGATCCTGTGAATGGGCTTGTTGCCGTAGGAGTAGTATGCGGCTCTCTATCAAGCAGCTGCTGCTTGGCTCTGACTTTGAGCAGCAGGAGTAGGGAATTCTGGAATGAAGGTTGTCACTGAGGGAGTTCCTGGCCCTCTGAACCCAGATGTGGCTTGGCACCTACTCTCAGGTATCTGAGGAATTCCTGAGTCCTCTGTGACCCTCTGTGGCTGCAATGTCAATAGTGTAGGTGGGAAGTAATCTGTATAATCTTCTGAGTTTGCAGAGTGGTGTGTGCTGCAAACAGTCCTACAGACCAGAATCCACAGGGCTCCATCAGGGACGGGGAACATCTGAAAGGACCTGGAGTGTGGTTAGGGAGCACGCGGGAGGGATGGGGGGCAGAAAGAACAGGTTAGATACCAGCTTTAATTTCACCTTTCGGCTCCTTGATTGTTCCTGTTCACTCATTTCACCTTCTGCCTCCAGTTTGACTAATAGCATCTGGCTTGTCTGTGGGCCATGTGGCACATCTTGGGATTTTACTCTGGGTGCTTTACCAAGGGCCACCTTTTCGCTGCTCTCAGCTGGAGAGGACCATCTAAAAAGTAGTTTGCGAGATCTGGAGCTTAAAAAAAGGTTTAGGAAGATAGACCCAGAGACTGAAATCGTTCAAGCAACCTAGCCTTCCTGCCATGGATCACAGTAGCTTTGCAATTCTTCAGTGAGTGGTGTCCCTGTGGATGCTCCACTCAGGTCTTGGTGCATACCTGCACCGGGAATCAGAGATTTTTGTGAGCAGTGCCCCTCGTGCCATGCCTGCGCACTCAGCACCCCACCCCGGCCCCCAGAGCCTGTGGAGTGCACGCCTGGCATGAATCCCGTCGGTTCCTTTCAACTGTCCCTGGTGAAGATGGAGTTCAAAGCAGTGCTCTTCTTCCTGACAGGAAAAACAGAAATCCTCTATTAGTTTTAGGTTTTTACCTCACAGTTTTACTTACTTACCTTTCTCAACGTTTACTTTGTTTGGGCGGGCGGGCGGGCGGGCGGGCGGGCGGGCGGGCGGGGGCTCAACTTTTCTTCTTCGCAGCAATGCCAGGTTCCCCTGGCTTCAAAAAATGCGATTCATGCAGTGACTTAATGCCTACTTCAGATGGCCATGCCTCATGTGTCAAACGCCTGGGGGAGTCTCATGTGGCACAGAAGTGCCCTCATTGCCTGAATATAACGGCAAGGGCCAGAAAAGACTGCAAAATGCGGCTTAAAACTATTCTCTGAGAAAAGTCCCTTAAGTTATCAAGGGACAAACCAGAGGTGGTGCAGGCGCAGCAAAAGCCCTCTGGTAGGGCAGCTTAATCACCCTGCAAAGCCTCTCAAGCTGCAAGGGCTTCCCCGGCACGCTTCCTGTCTGAGCTGCCTAGAGCCTCTCGTTCCCCAATGCCATCGGTCTCTGGCACCAGAGAAATGCAGGTCCCTGCCAGCCAGGAGAGCTGAGGCACAAACTAAGACCGCCACATCAACTGGCGCCACTGAGCCAGCAGCTTCAGATAAGCCGCATATGCTTCCTCCATCCACTCCGGTGAGCTCTCCCTCTGCACCCAATCTAACCATGCAGAGCGATTTTGACCACCCCATGGCACCGCAGCACAAGAAAGCGCTGCGCAAAATGCGGCACCTATAAAAATCTCCTCAGTCTGATTTAAGAGAAGTAACTGGCTCACCACGCTCCACAGCACAGGGGCACGCTAACACTTCACAGAGTGGCCTACACTGCTATCCCCAAGATCTGATTATGGTAGTGGGCATAGGAGCAGGCGCTCATCAGGCCACTCCTCTCCTTCTCCATCACTAGCTTCCTGGCATTCATACAGGGATCACTCCCTTCAAAAACATCCCATTTGGCCCAGCCAACCGTGGATGTATTCCCCCCACATCAGCTCCTGCCTCAGTGGAGCCCATGGAATACATGGCAAGGGTACTATCATGACTCCTTCCCCACTCTGGCACGATAAATGCAGGTGTGGGGGCCAGCAAAAGTACCGCAAAAGCTTATCTACTAGGCTTTGGTATAAAACTTCCCCCCAAAAAATCTTAACCTAGATTTTGTGGATAGAATCTCTGCTGCCACCACCCAAGTATTGATACAAAAATCAGGAGAAAGATCACTTGGGAAATCTCACCCCTAAAGTACAAACCAGGACACAACCATTAACCAATACCAGGTTAATAAAAAGGAAAGAGAAAGAACTTTTATTATCACCACAATATTCCTGTTGCAAGCATAATGACTAGATGGAAAAGTAACAAAATAATATACTCATGGAAGAGAAATTTACCATGGGCCAGGAACTTAGTTACAAAGGAGAGCAAAACCCAGTTTTAAATGCATAGATATCAGAACCCATTTCCCAAACCATAAAACAATAAAACCTAATGGATTTATCTAAACTTTATCCTACTTACAGACTGTGAAGAGTATTTTCTTAGAGGGAGATATCCTGTCCCCTTCAATAGCTGGAGAGAAACTACTCAGGACAAAGGAGGGGAAAAACCCAAAAATTCCTTTGTCCCAGTTTGAAATTCCTACCTGAATTTCTATTGGCTGCCTGCCGCTTGGTTTAGGTAAGGGACATATTTAACTCCTTAGGCCCCAGGATGCTGGCTAACCCTCATGATCATGACAGGTACCGACTGCGGTCCTCCCATACCTACCATCTAAGGCACACAGCCGCTACATCCCAGCAACACCGCACCTCTAGGTGCTTACCCACAATCTCTGCACGCTCTTCACCTGCTCACCCACCCTCAGTAATTTCTCAAGTGGGTTCCAGTGAGCATGACAACTTACCTCAATCAGATTCAGAGAGTTCCTTACATGAACCCAGATCCAGGCAGGATGAAGCAGTATTCCAGATCTCACCTTCTCCTCCAGCTGATAACCTGAAACATTTTCAGGAACTTTTCAAACAGGTAGCCCAATCACAAGACATCACATTACAAGAGGTGCAGGACAAACAACACAAATTACTCCTGATTGTTACAACCCTCAGCATCCTCGAAAATAGCTTTACCCATCAATGAAGTTATCCTTGAACCTTTGGATGCTCTGTGGCAAAATCCAGCCTCTGTTCCACCCACAAACTGCAGAGAGGACAGAAAATATTTCGTCCCTGCAAAGGACATGGACTTTCTATTTGCCCATTCACAGCCATATTCGCTGGTGGTGGACTCTGTGAATCACAAGTCTAAAAACCCACAATTTAAATCTACGCCCCGTGACAGAGAACACAAACGGCTAGACACCTTGGGCTGCAAAGTGTACTCTTCGGCCACACTTCAGTTCTGTATATCTAATTATACAGCACTGTTGGCTAATTTACGATCATGCCAATTATGCCAAATTACAAGACTTGCTACAGGTCCTCCCTGAAAACAAGTGACCTCACCTCCAATCCATCATTAAGGAGGGTTTATCAATAGCTATAACAGCTCTTCAGGCCACTATGGATGTCGCAGACACCACGGCTAGAGCCATGGCCATAGTAATGCGCAGGGCCTCGTGGCTGTAGTCATCAGGGGTCCCAAGGGAACTACAAACAAGGGTGGAGGATCTCCCCTTTGACAGGAAATAATTGTTTGCTAAAAATACAGATGAGATCTTACACTCTATGAAGGACTCTCATACGACACTACGCACTTTGGGCATGTACACCCCTCCCAATAAGAAGCGTAAACATACTCCCTACCAAAAACCGAGGGACTATAATTACAACTATTACAGGCAGCAGCAGAGGCCATATGATAACAGGCTCAAGCAACGCCCTAATAGGAGGAGGAATCAGCAAAACCAGTCCTCCACAAATCAGTCCACTTCTAACCAGCAGCAAATTTGAAGTTTTGGTCAGGGGTCTGCGTGACCACCCCACAAATCCAATGTTACCTTTGGTCACTGCCTGAGACCTTTCCACCAACAGTGGGCCCAAATTACCACAAACAAATGGGTCCTAGAAATTATCAGATCGGGTTATACAATCCCTTTTACTTTCATACCCCCGTCCCTCCTCTGGGACCCTTCTCACAAGCCCCTGTTATGGGCAGAGGTGCAAAAGCTACTTACCTTAGGAGCAATAGAACCCGTCCTCAAAGAACATCGGGGAATGGGGTTTTACTCTAATTATTTCCTCACAGCCAAGAAAACAGGGGGATGGAGACCGATCCTCGATCTCAGGAAACTCAACAAGTTCATTCACAAAACAAAATTCAGAATGGTGACCTTAGCAACCATCATACCTGCACTGGACAAAGGGGACTGGTTCTCAGCTCTCGACCTACAAGACGCATATTTCCATGTGACTATCCATCCGTCCCACAGAAGATTCCTCAGATTTGTCATGGGACAAGATCATTATCAATACAGAGTCCTCGCCTTTGGCCTCTCTATGGCCCCTCGAGTATTTTCGAAGACCCTAGCTGTAGTCATGGACTTTCTCAGAAGACAAAACGTCATTATCTTCCCTTACCTAGACGATTGTCTAATCAAAGGCCCTACCTATCAGCAAACTACTATTATGACAACTGTTACCAGGGAATGTTTTTGGCCTACTTATCAACATGCAAAAATCCACCATACAGCCCACACAGAAGATAGAGTTCAGTGGGGCATTATTAGACTCAGTCACAGCAAGAGCCTACCTCCTGCCACAGAGATTCAGGGCGATCTGCAACTTCGTTCAACAGGTCAGAAAGGCCCCCTTCTCCACGGTCCGCACGTGCCTTCAATTACTGAGGTATATGGCGGCCACAATGTTTGTGGTCTTGTTCGCAAGGCTGCACATGCGTTGCCTACAACATTGGCTTGCAACCAACTATGTACCAACCCGAGACAGCCTTGCTAAGCACCTCTTGCTTCCTCCTCCAGTGCTGCAGTCCCTCGAATGGTGGACATCTCCGAACAATCTCCTTGTCGGTATACCCTTCCACCGACCAGACCCTTTAGTTACTATTACAATAGATGCATCACTCATGGGCTGGGGAGCCCACTGTGGCACAGCGTCAATACAGGGCACATGGGCCGAACATGAGAGACACTTTCACATCAATATCCTAGAACTCGGGGCCATTTGCAGGGCTTGCGCCCATTTCCTTCCCCTGATAAAGGGCAAAACTATCCGTCTCCTCACAGACAACACACCGTCTATGTTTTATGTCAATCAGCGGGGCTGATCGCACTCTCTATGTGCCGAGGCAGTCAGATTCTGGAACTGGTGCATCAGAAACCAGATAACCCCAATGACCATGTACATACCCGGACAACAGAATGTGAGAGCCGACAAACTGAGAAGGCATTTCTCAGATCCACACAAGTGGGAGATCAGTACCAATGTCCTCCTTTCAGTCTTCCGCAAATGGGGCTTTCCAACTATAGACCTCTTTGCAACACCTCACAACCGCAAATGCCACAGATTCTGCTCTGTCAGGACTAGGCAAGAGATCAGAAGGGGATGCCTTCACCATCCGCTGGACAGTTCCCCTACTTTATGCCTTTCCACCAATTCCGCTTATTGCCAGAGTGATCAACAAGATCTGATCCAATCGGGCCACAGTAATTTTAATAGCCCCAGCCTGGCTGAGTTAGCCCTGGTTCCCTTATCTACACTCCCTGTTGATAGATCAACCTATCCTTCTCCCAGCGGTGCCGAATCTCCTCTCACAGCACCATGGCAGTATATGTCACCTCAATATCTAAACCATGAAACTCACAGCGTGGTTTCTCCATGGTTCCAGAATAAAGAACTCACCTGTTCAGACAGTCAAACAAGTTCTTCTAAACAGTCAGGTGCTTCTCATAGAGGGACACCATCGAAACAAGTGGACACGTTTTCAACCGTGGTGCACGATGCGCAATTTGCATCCCACTACAGTCCCCATACCTACCTTACTCGACTACCTCATGGACCTTAGCTACATGGGTCTCTCTCCATCAGCTCCGTCCAAGTCCATCTGGCGGCGATCACAGCCTTCCATGATCAGGTAGACGGCTTCTCTCTCTTCGCACATCCCATGGTGAAGCGTTTTCTCACAGGCTTACAGAAAATGCATCCAAACCTACGCCCCCCCCCAGTGCCACCGTGGGACCTGAATTTGATCCTTGACACACTCAGCAGGCCACCCTTTGAGCCATTAGCCACTATACCACCACACTACCTGGCTATGAAGGTGGCATTCATAGTGGCAATAACATCAGCAAGAACGGTAGGAGAAATCACAGCCCTCATGGCAGACCCTCCATTCACTACATTTACCAGGGATAAAGTCATATTCAGACCTCTCCCCAAGTTCCTCCTTAAGGTTATATCTGACTTCCACATAAATGAACCCATTTACTTACCTGCTGTCCCCAGTCTCAAGGGGGGGGGGGCATCACCTCACTACGCACTCACTCAGACACCCCAAGCTCTCATCATCGTGAGTGGGCAGGTGATTGTCCCAAACCCCTCCCACTGTGGGTCCTCTACCCATGTCCTTATCTACCCGATAACAAGTCACTCGCCAGCACAGCTAGTTCTTTTTGCCCCGACTCCGATTAATTGCTCTGGAGGCTTACCTCCACAGCTTGTGGAGAGTAGGGAGACCTGGGCCCTCCCCCCACTCCAGATCTTAACCCAGGACCCTAAGAGCTGAAACACCGATCCTCTGCTTGGTTGGTGGGGACATACCCCGCAAATCCCCAATCCACGGGTGTGAGCCAGGCTTTCCACACTGCCCGAAGTCTGCTTCACCCCATCCTGAGCCGCTTCCTACCCTCCGATCGCCTCCTTGACAAGGGCTCGTCCCAATGACCGTCCCCCTCAGCAATATCCGGTCTGGTGTAGCCAGCTCTTCTCTGGATGGCCATGCTCCCTAGGCCGGGAGACCCCTTCCCTCGATGGGTCTTCCTCTAGCCCTGTTGGATGCCTCCCCCCCTTGTTGCTGCGGGAGCTGCCTTTTTCAAACCCGGCGCCCTGCTCCCCGGACGCCTGCGCAGGTGCAGTCCTCCTGGACAGTGGGCCGGCGCCGGGTGCTTCTGCGCATGCGTCAGCAGTGGCCCGCAAACAACCCCCACTACGCCGCAGGGGAGCCGCTGCCCGGATGCAGAGTGCCTCTGCTCCCCTCCCGACAGTGCGGTGTTTGGAGGGTTCCGCAGTTCGGGGGCCCAACACCCTGTCATACCTGCCTATTTCCCTAAACCTCATGCCTCCTCCAAGGAGGCTATATTACATACGCTGGATGCAAGGAGGGCATTTGCGTTTTACCTTGATAGAACTAGCGCAACCAGAAAAGCAGACAGGCTCTTTGTGGCGTGGTCGGGACCACGCATAGGAACAGCAGTGTCGGCACGGCGCTATCCAAGTGGATTGCAGGCTGCATACATACTGTTTATGAACTTAAGGGCAGACAGCCACCGCAGCCCATCAGGGTTCATTCCACACGTGCAATGGCCACTACAATGGCCTTCCTGAACAATGTATCATTGGTAGACATTTGTAGAGCAGCCACATGGTCTGCACAGCACTATGCCCTACACAAGGGGCGAATACCCTCCACATCTCTAGTAGATGCGGTCCTTCCTTCTTCCACTTAGACTCCAATGCCCACTGCTATGGAGTCACCTGAGTGGAGCACCCACAGGGACATCACTCGCTGAAGAAGTTATTCACCCTGTGCCGTAACAATGGTCCTTCGAGATATGTGTCCCTGTGGGTGCTCCACAACCCTCCCATCCTCCCCTCTGCTTGGAGTCTACAGGGACTTCAGGTAGAAAAGGAACAGATGAGACTCACGCCGCGCATATACTCCACAGGCTCCGGGAAGGGAAGCGGGCACTGAGTGCGCAGGCGCGCGCGAGGGGCATTGCTCACAAAAATCTCCGATACCCAGCACAGACATACACCAAGACCTGAGTGGAGCACCCACAGGGACACACATCTCGAAGAACCATTGTTACTGCACAGGGTGAGTAACTACTTCTTTTGGAGACTATTCTAATAACATCATGCGAGAAGTGGGGCAGTTCTACATTTAAACCTTTACTTCTCCCTCCTCTTCTCCATGAGCCGCTGGACTCTTGCCACCCCTCCCCACACCTTAGCTCCTGCTTTTTCTTCACCTTTTGGATCCATTTCTCTCTTAGGCATATGAGGTAGAATCACTAACACAGTGCACCATAAATAAGTCCCAGTTTTGTGTGATTAAGCTTTCAGGAATGGATTTGTAGAAGTTTGTCTCTAAACTTCCCTCAGCTGCATTCTAACAGGCCACAGTAACTCTTTCCTATTCACAGTGCTTCCATATCACCCCAGACATTTAGGGTATCTTCACTGTATCAACAGGCCAACACTAGGGAAGATGGTGCTATGGTCATGTCACACCCCTATGTAGAAGCTCTTGCTCACCTGTTTCCAGTGGGTGACAGCAACCCATTTGCTTGATGCTTGAAGCTTGGTCCATAGAGGAGCTGAGCACTCTCCCCTCCCATTCGAATTCACATGAGATATGGGATAGGCTGGGCAAAGAGGAGACAGGGTAGGCATTGGCGGTGTGGAGATCAATTTTTCCTGTAGGCTGAGTGCTTTGGTGGTCCCCAGGAGAGATCAAATGCTACCCATCCGATCAGCAGAGTGTCCACATCTGGCAGCATGCTTTTCTACTGGTGGTGCACCCCTGCACATGCCTTATGAGCAGTAACAAAATATATTCTGTACATGGATGGAAAAAAACGCTAGTGGAGAGAGGAGGAAGATTGAGACTGGGAACCACTGGATGAGGGGAGACAGGTAAGGGGGAGAAATGGAGGCCAGTGAGGAGATGCAGCAGGAGATGCTGTGGGAGAGGGATGAGATTTGGACTGGGAGCCAAAGTTGGAGACTAGAACTGGCTGGACCAAGGGAATGGGACTGGGATGAGAACTGTGAGCAGTAGAAACTGGAACTGGGATTTGGTACTGGGGGGTGGGGAAGGAGGCAAGACAGGATCATGAAGGAGCCTCTTGGGTTATTAAGTGAAGTCCGCTGGACCCCAGCATATCATACACTTATCAAGCTTCATCTTAAAGCCAGTTATGTTTCTTGGAATTATAATGTCTGTGAAGACAGAGGCAAAGAAAGCATTGAGTACTTCAGCTTTTTCTACATCATCTGTCACTAGGTTACCTCCCTCATCCAGTAAGGGCTCCACACCCTCTCTGATCACCCTCTTATTGCTAACATGCCTGTAGAAACCTTTCTTGTTACCCTTCACATTCCTTGCTAGCTGCAATTCCAATTGCGCTTTGGCCTTCCTGATTGCTCCCCTGCATTCTTAAGCAATATATTTATACTCCTCCCTAGTCACCTGTCCAAGTTTCCACTTCTTGTAAGCCTCCCTTTTGTATTTAAGCTCATCAAAGATTTCACTGTTAAGCCAAGCTGATCACGTTTTCTTACTGCACAGTGGGGTTGGTTTGTTCCTGCATCTTCAATAAGGGTTCTTTAATATACAGCCAGTTCTCCTGGATTCCTTTCCCCTTCATGCTAGCATCCCGGGGGATCCTGCCCATCAATTCCCTGAGGGAGTCAGTCTGCTTTTCTGAAGTCCAGAGTCTGTATTTTGCTGCTCTCCTTTCTTCCTTTGCTTAGGATCCTGAACTCAACCATCTCATGATCACTGCTGCCCAGGTTGCCACCCACATCTACTTCCTCTACCAATTCCTCCTTGTTTGTGAGCAGCAGGTCAATCTGCGCATGGCCCCTGGTTGGTTGCTTCAGCGCTTACACCAAGAAGTTGTCCCCAACATTCTCAAAGTTTCTGGATTGTCTGTGTACTGGTGTATTGGTCTCCCAGCAGATGTCGGGGTGATTGAAGTTCCCTATAAGATCCAGGGCCTGTGATCTGGAAGCTTCTGTTTAGTTGTCTGATGAAAGCCTCTTCTACCTCATGCACTCGATCTGGTGGTTTATAGGAGACACCCACCATGACATCCCTCCTTAGAGGCAGGAGCAACAAACTTAACCCAAAGATTCTCAACAGGCTTTTCTCCCATTTGTATACTAGAGCTCTGAGCAATCATACTGCTCTCTTACATACAGTGCAACTCCTCCACTTTTTCTCTCCTACCTGTCCTTTCTGAACAGTTTATACCCTTCCATGACAGTGATCTAGTCATGTGAGTTGTCCCACCAAGTCTCTATTATTCCAATCACATCATAGTTGTTGACTGTCCCAGGACTTCTAATTCTTCCTGCTTGTTTCCCAGGCTTCTTGTGTTCATGTACAGACACCTAAGATAACTAGCTGATTGCCCTACTTTCTCAGTGTGGATCAGGGGTCCTTCTTGTGTTTCTTCTAGGTATCCTGCTTACCTCAGGGCTTAAATCACTGCCCCCTGATGAACCTAGTTTAAAGCTGCCCTCACTAGGTTTGCAAGCCTCTCTTTGTTAGGTGGATCCCATCTCTTCCTAGCAATCCTTGTGCCTGGAACAGCATCCCATGGTCAAAACCCAAATCCCTCTCTCCGACACCACCTGCGCAATCACACATTTGTTTCCAAAATTCTACAATACCTACCTTGGGCCTTTTCTTTCAACAGGGAGGATGGATGAGAACATAACTTCTTCTCTGAGTGGTGTCCCCGTGGGTGCTCCACTGTAGGTGTTGGGTCATTCTGGTGCTGCAGTTCGGCGTTTTCTTGAGCAGTGGTCAGCTGAACCATGCCTGCACGGCATGTGCCTCACACCATTCGCACTCTTTTGATCTCTTGTGTGGTTCGGTTCCTGCCAGTTCCTTCTTTGCTGCCCACGGTTGCAGAAGGAGCAAGCCTTCTCTCCTCAGAGAAATCCTGCCAGGAATAGAATAATTAGCTGTTTAGTCTTGTAGTCAGTTACAGGGTTTTTTTTCTAATTCTAGTTGTTATAATTCGTTTTATTACTTTAAAAAAAAAAAGAAGAGTTCATTAGTTAGTAAATTGTGTGCTTAGCCATGCCAGGCTCTCCCGGGTTTTAGAAGTGTGCCACATGCCGTGATGCCATGCCAGCTTCGGACAGTCATGCCGAGTGTATCAAGTGCCTCGGCGAGGTTCATGTGCCTAAAAAATGTGTCCACTGTGCCAAGCTGACCATTAGGGCACGTAAGGACAGGGAGATAAGATTAAAAATGATTTTATTTGACAAAGCACTTCAGCCGCTGGAGCATTCTCATACAGTTTCCGCTCTGCATTCTCCTAAAGTGGAGGAAAGAGAGGCCGTTTCACCAGTCAGCTCCAGCTCAAAAAAGAGCCTCGCCAGCTCGGTCTTTACCTTCAGCCAAGGGAGTGTCGGTGATAAGTCAGGCTCGGTGGCGTCCAAACATAAGTTGTGTTCGGAGCTGAAATCAAGACAAAAATCTGCAACGGTGCTGTCAATGGTCGTAACAGTCCACCGCTCGACGGCAATGGCACCCGTGTACAGCGGTACCAACAACATCGGCACCTTCCGCGTCAGAACTGTCAACAAACATATCAACGACCTTGGTGCTGGCCACTCACGTGCCGATGACCTCAGCACCGACCTGCACAGCACAGGCATCTTCAGCACCATATGCCTCGTCCAGCCCTCTGGTGCGGAAGAAAGTACCTCATAAATCTGCCTCTGTCAGATCCCACGTGAACAAGCTAGCCACCATTTGCCTAGGTACCATTTAGCAGCGTCCCCTTATATAAGATACCTACCTCATTCTCCTCCCTCTTCTTCAAGGGGATCACCATGCTCACCCTGTTCCCCGTACCCACAGAAGCGGTATGTCATCTCGGCGCATTTCACCAGTCCGATTTTACCACAGACGACATAGCCCAAAATACTACAGATATCACTCTTGGCATGGCTCAACCCATCATCGCTATCATCATTTTGAATACAACTATCCTTGCTGCCACAGTCACCTGATCTCCCATGCTCCCTCAGTTTCCCCACAACCCTCACATAGTCAGGGAGTAGCAATGTCACCATCTAATGCTCCCTCTACAGCTTATCATTCAGAACCCAAGGAAGGTCAACTCTCCGAAGTCGAAGAGCACCCACCAGATGTATCACCAACCAATCAGTCATTGTCATACCCTGACAAAGTGGTCGTACCTGGTGACTACTCCACTCCTGACGACTTGAGACAGTTTTCAGGAGCTTTTCAAAAGGGTGGCTGCATCTCAGAACATCACATTAACTGAGGTACCTGAGAAACAACACAGGCTCCTTAAAATCTCCAGTCCTCACAACAGAGAAAAGTTGCAATCCCCATAGATGATGACATCATGGAGGCTGCCAATGAGATATGGCAGACCCCAGCTTCAGCAACTCCAACTCACAAAAGAGCTGACAAATGATATTTCATCCATCCAAAGGGAGTTGATTTCTTATTTTCCTACCCTCAACCAAATTCGTTACTCATCAACGCTGCTCAACACAGAGCCAAATTACCATAATATAAAAGCATGATGGATAAGGATAATAAACATATAGATCTGTTTGGGAGAGAGCTTTATTCTTTGGCCACCTTACTCCTGCGTATTGCAAACTACGTAGCACTACTCTCCATCCCCTTTACCTCACTTCCCCCCATCTCACCCTCGCCTTCCCTCTTCAGGGACCCCTCTCACGAAGACCTATTAAAACAGGAAGTACAGCGACTGCTCAGTATAGGAGCAGTGGAAATAGTATCAGAGGACTTCAGAGGCAAGGGGTTTTACTCCCATTACTTTCTCACACCAAAAAAGAGGGAGGATGGTGGCCTATTTTGGATCTCTGCAAATTGAATCGAAAGCAACGATTCAAAATGGTTACCCTAGCTTCAATAATCCCAGCATTAGAGAAGGGAGACTGGTTTGCAGTCCTCGACCTGCAGGATGCCTATTTTCACATAACTGTTCACCCCGCGCACAGACGGTTCCTACGTTTCGTGGTGGGTACAGATTACTATCAATACAGAGTACTACCGTTCGGCCTTTCATCGGCACCAAGAGTGTTTTCCTCGCAGGCAGCAGTGGATATAGGGCAGGGCGAGTGGGGTGGCTGCCCCGGGCCCCGCACTTCAATAGGCCCCGCACCAGCGCCAGGAGCGGACTAGCCCGGCGGGATACGGGGAATTTCCTGGTGGGCTGTCCGCCGAAGGGCCGGCTGGCGGCTTCTGGAGGAGGAAGGGGATTGTGACGGGGCGCCGCAGCCCCGCACTTTAAATTCCCCAGCTCCGGCCAGTACGGGCCACGTGGGGCCAAGGGAGCACATGCGCGGCGTTTCAGCATGCCGCGCAACACCTGAGAGGGGAGATGCCCAGGCGTGGCGTGACGTCATGGCCCGGGACTTTAAAACCGTGCGGCCCAGCTTTGCACCGCTTGGTTCGGCACGTGGTCTGGAGCCTTGGCCGGGGTTGCGGCCGCCCTGCAAACTGTAAGGCAGAAGGTGGATGGCAGAGGAAGGGGCTTGTGCGGAGGTGAGGGGGGCAGGTCAGGAGAAGAAAGGGGAAGGCACCAAGGGACAGCGTGGAGAAGAGACAAATGCCAGGGGGCCAAGTGGAGACAATGAGGAAAAGTTCAGGAGGGGAGGTGTCAGTGGGAGGGGGACAGGGTGATGCTGGGAGAGGAGAGAGGTAAGGGCATTGGGGATAAAGGGGGAGGGGAGGTGCTGGGAGAAGGCTTGAAAGGAGGGGTGGGCATGAGGAAGGTGGGGATGGAGCAAGGCATGTGTGAGGGCACAGGGGCATGAGGGGAACGGGCAGAGGGTGGTAAGGAGGTGGGCATCAGGGAAAAAGAGGGCAAAGGGCACAGGGGCAGTGAGGGAAGGGGGAGGAGGCACCAGAAGGGTGCAGGGGTAAGGGAAGTTGCAGGTGCCAGGGGATTCTGGGGGTGAAGCAGAAGGGCAGACACCTGCAGGGGCGGGACCAGCACCAGAGGAGAGAGGCAGGGCAGGTGTGTAGAGGGAGGTGCTAGGAGAGGGGATGAGGAGGGGTAGCTCACATGATCAGAGTGGGGCTACTGGAGGAGTGGGCACAGGGGGAACCCATTTTTTCTCCAAAGGGGGGCCCCGCGAAATTATGCTGCCCTGGGCCCCGCAAAACCCTCATCCGCCCCTGTTCGCAGGCAAGCCATGATTATTTTTTCCATTCCTCGATTATTGTTTGGTAAAGTGGAGACACAGTGAATGGTGGCAACAACCAGGGAAACATTCGGTCTCTTGGGTCTTATACTCAATGTACAGAAGTCCACGCTACAACCTACACAAACTCTAGAATTCATAGGTGCCAAGCTAGATTCCGTATCGGCAAGAGCATACCTTCCTATGCAAAGATTCTAAGCAATCCGAGAACTGGTTACTACTGTTACTCTCAGCCCCACAGTTCCCATACTTACCTGTCTCCAGCTTATGGGTCACATGGCTGCTACAATCTATGTGGTCAACCACACCGGTTTACATCTTCAATGTCTTCAACACTGGCTTACACTATATGCCCATCACAAGAGACAAGTGCACAGACTGGTCTCCCCTCCTCTTCACATCTTAAACTCTCTTATATGGTGGACCAATCCCTGCAATCTTCTAGCAGGCTTACCATTTCATCGGGGCCAACTGTCCGTTCATATAACTACCGACGCATCCCTCATCGGATGGGGAGCCCACATGAGTGCTATATCAATGCAAGGACAATGGACCATACAAAAGACTATTTTTCATATCAATTTATTGGAACTCAGAGTTGTGTTCAATGCATGCAAGCATTTCGTTATACGCACTCTAGGCAAAAGCGTCAGAATATTGACCGACAACATATCACCGATGTACTTCATAAATCGCCAGGGAGGTGCCCATTCTCATGCTTTATGAACAGAGGCAGTCCATGTATGGAACTGGTGCATATGAAACAAAATCACCCTTGTAGCTTCATACTTACCAGGAGTAAACAATATCACAGCAGACAACCTTAGCAGACACGAATGGGAACTGCACCCTCTGGTCCTCCGATCCATCTTCCAATGATGGGGTACACCGGAAATCGACTTATTCGCTTCCTACATAAACAAGAAGTGTCGCTGTTACTGCTCCCAAGCAGGCATTGGACCGGAGTCTCTAGGCGATGCCTTCTCAGTTGGAAGGGTCCCCTCTCATACGTGTTTCCCTCTATCCCGCTCATTCCCAGGGTGTTGGAGAAGATCGCCAGAGGCAGAGCGACAGTTATTCTCATAGTACTGTTTTGGGCACGACAGATATGGTTTCCTTGTCTGTTTCTGATGTCTCCTCAGTGTCCCTACCACCTTCCGATTCAGCACGATCTTCTGACTCAGAACAGGGGATCCTTACTTCACACGCAGCCACATCTTCTCCACCTAATAGCATGGCTCATTGTTGGTTCCACCAGGAAGAACTACAGTGCTCGAACCAAGTAAAACAGGTACTCTTACACAGCAGAAAACAATCCACCCGAACCACTTACCTTCAAAAGTGGCGTAGATTCCTCTCTTGGTGCTCTAACAAGCATTTAGACCCCAGAACAGCACCATTACATACAGTTTTGGACTACATACTGTCCCTCAAGGACACTGGATTATCCCTCTCCTCTTTAAAGGTGCATTTATCAGCGATCACTGCCTTGCATCAGCCAGTTGAGGGGTGATTAGTTTTCACTCACCCCATCACAAAGTTATTTATAAAGGGCCTTTCCAACCTATACCCACCATGCAGGCTACCACCACCATCATGGAACTTAGAAATGGTTCTGGACACCCTTTGAACATCTAGCTACTTGTCCACTCTCTATGATGATGCTAAAGGTACTTTTTCTGCTGGCAATCACTTCTGTTCACGGTGTCAGTGAGTTGGCCGCCTTAATGGCGGTTCCACCATACACTATTTTTAATAGAGAAAGTTAGTACTACATCCACATCGTTCCATCATTCCTAAGGTTTGTTCTGACTTTCACATAAACTAACCCATTGTACTCCCTTCGTTCTACCCTAAGCCACACTCAACTACAAAGGATGCAATATCTCATTCATTCAATGTACACAGAGCTCTTGCATTCTATATAGAAAAGACCCAATCTTTCCGGAAGTCAGATTGTTTACACGTTTCTATAGCGGAACGCAATAAGGGGTATCTGCTATCGTGTCAACGCGTCCCCAAACTCTCAGTCTCCTGCATTATACAATGTTATATGTTAGGGAATAAACACTACCTCAAACACCTAGAGCACGCTCTACAAGGGTGGTGACGACTTCTACAGCCTTTCTTCATGGGGTTCCTCTCAAGGACATCTGCAGTGTCGCTACGTGGTCTACCAATGACACTTTTATGAAGCACTTTGCAATCTTGCAGGCTCTAGCGAAAGACACTATTGTGGCCTCCATGGTCCTATTGACCACTGTCAAGCCATAAATCCAAGGCCCACCCACTGCTTATACTGAGTACTGCTACACATTCACCTACAGTGGAGCACCCATGGGGACACCACTCGAAGAAGAAGAGGAAGTTACTCACCTTGGTGCAGTAATGACGGTTCTTTGAGATGTGTGTCCACGTGGGTGCTCCACTACCTACCCTCCTCCCCGTCTCAGATTCTTTTTCCTTAATATCTTCCAGATACTGGGGTGGGCTTGAGGAACTGGCGGGAGCCGGACCGCGCAAGAGATCAAAAGAGTGCGAGCAGTGTGAGGTGCGTGCCGTGCATGCGTGGTCCGGCTGACAACTGCTCAAGAAAACTCCGATCTGCGGCGCTGGGATGACCCAACACCTACAGTGGAGCACCCACGGGGACACACATCTCAAAGAACCATCGTTACTGCACCAAGGTGAGTAACTTCCTCTTGCACCTCAAACTCCTTGATCTTTCTTCCCAGAACCATATAATCTGCAGTCACCCACTTAAGGTCATTCTTGGCAGTATTGTTGGCTCCTATGTGGAGAAGTAAGAAGGGGTAGTGGTCCGAGCACATTAAACTTTGAATTTTGCTTTCATCTCAGATATGGAAACTTCCATTTCTGAATACTCATTTCTGAACGTAATTCTGCTCTGTCCCTATGTTCTACATTATTATCCTTATTGAAAACTGAAGCAAAAGTATTAATTTGGTTTTGGGGCCATACCTAGATTCTTTAATCTCTGCCCTCCTTGCTCTATAGCAGCCTGACTCTCTCTCTCTCTCTCTCTAAATATATCTGGATTACTTCTTACTATTCTGTTTTTAATTTCCTTTACAAGTTCTAAGCCAGCTTAATTGGCAATTTTCACTTTCTTTCTAGACTTTCTGATCTCCAAGATTGTAGTTGTCTTTGCAGGTCAGTTGGTTCCTTCTTCTGTTCCTTGTAGGCTGTCTGCTTACACCTATGAGCTTTTGTAGCCCCACTCTGCCAAATTTCAAGTTCCTGCTCATCAGGGTACTAGAGAATCTCGATGATGTAATTGTAAGGATGATTTTAACATGGCAAAACTGTATTTTCCAAAAGATCAGAAACGGTTAATCTGGTTTGGCTGAAACTTTCCAAAATAATTCAGCCTGAGGTAGACAGTGGGCATGGGAAATTTCAACCCAACAGTTAATTTGCAAAATTATAAGCCACTGAAAACAGGATCTTGTAATGGGAAGTGTTGAAAAGCCTTAATAATGCTTCTCTGTCAAGAGATCATTAAAATTACATTGCTAAGAATTGTAATGTTGCTTGCAAAACCTTAATCTGTCTCCTTTTAGCCTATGCATTATGATAGTCTCTTTAATTACAAGAACAGCAGCACACAATTTCCCAGATATTACGGTGTGACCATGACAAGTTTCTTCCTCCAGTCTTAGTTATCTTGAAGTATTCATTCGGTCTCAACGCTCTCGTTGTCAAGCACCTCATTCACTTAAGAGATTTGTCTCCCACCACAAAAGATTCAGATTCTGCAAGTGAGGCCCTGATCCTGTGATTTACATTAAACAGATGGATTGCAGTAGTGCTCTGTATACACGTTATAATTGGCAAATTGGGCCCAAAGTTTCGGTTTTAAAACTGCATCAAACATTCCAGGTGTTCAGAGTTCTCTTCCTAGGTTGTCTGATGGATTGAAACATGACACTGGAATTACGAATGTCTATTGAGTAAGGTGTTGACTCTTAAGTCTAATGTAATTCAGCCAGACATTTTTATAATGTGAGTATTCAATTTTCAAACCAATTTGTGTTTTGTTATGGCAATGCTGTGTGCAAATGACCACAGCAGCAAAGGGCAGAAATAGTACTGGTCATTTTTGTCCAGAATGGTGCCCGTTTAATTATTACCCTCGGGCCATATTGTGACCTCAGTCTCTTCTGCTGTTATTGGCAGAAGCGCCTCAGTATGACTTCAGCCATAATTGCTTGTATCATCTGGTCCTCCCTTCAGGCTGAGTGTGACACCCCTTATCTATGTGAATGTAATTATCCTAGTGCATGAGTATATTACATGAATTGTGTCTCTCTTTCAGAGGCTTATAACTTTAGCCAACATCCAATTTTGGGTGTGGGGAGGGGGTTGAGGCTGGAACAGTCCATTGTTCAAATCTGTCTTGAAGGCACTGAATTTCTTAAACATTGAGGGTGTGTCTGCTGACAGAGGGATGTAAATTAGGCACTTGGAAAGTGCAAATGAAGCTGGGATTTAAATATCCTGTGCTTCATTTGCATAATCAAGTAATGGCGCTCTTTCAAAAAAGCGCTATTTTGAAATTGGAACCGCAGTCTAGATGCGGTTCTTTCGAAAATAGAAGCCTTTTTTGAAAGATCCTGTACTCCTCCAAAAATGTGCTTGTGTTGAGGAGAACTGGATTTTAAACCGTCTCCCCCCCAGCACCAGCTCCTGCTTCCCCTCCTTGGGGGGGCGGCGAAAAATGCAAGTAGTTGACTCGACTAACCAGTAAGCCGAGGCTTATCCATTACTTGACTTCTTGCTTACCTCTGGCACAGTGAGTATGCTTATTAAGTTTGCAGATGTTGCAAGTGCTTCGGAGGATAGGGTCAAAATTCACAATGATCTGGAGAAATGGTCTGAGGTCAATAGGATGAAGTTTATTAAGGACAAATGCAAAGTACTCCACTTAGAAAGGAACAATCAGTTTCATACATACAGAATGAGAAGCAACTGTCTAGGAAGGAGTACTGCAGAAAGGGATCTAGGGGTTATAGTGGACCACAAGCTAAATATGAGCCAACAGAGTGACACTGTTGTGAAAAAAACAAACACGATTCTGGGATGCATTAACAGGAGTGTTGTGAGCAAGACACAAGAAGTCATTCTTCCGCTCTACTCTGTGCAGATTAGGCATACCAAATGAAGCATACCAAAGTTGCTAATGAAGCACGGGATTTAAATATCCCGTGCTTGATTAGCATATTCGCGGCCGGTTGCCATTTTAAAATGCGGTAGCCGAATTAACTTTCGCGGCGTGTAGATGCGGTAGTCCGATCCAAATCCCTTCCTCGAAGTAACAGTTAATTCGAGGAAGGGTTTTGATCGGACTACCGCATCTACACGCCGCAGTTAATTTGGGCTACCGCATTTTAAAATGGCGACGGCGTAATATGTAATCAGCGCGGATATTTAAATCCCGCGCTTCATTAGCAACTTCAGTATGCTTCATTTGCCTCCCTAGTCCGAACTAGGGGGCAAGTGTAGACATACCCTGAGAGGGGACATGATAGCTGTTTCCAGGTATCTAAAAGGGTGTTATAAGGAGGAGGGAGAAAAATTGTTCTCCTTGGCCTCTGATGATAGGACAAGACACAATGGAGGTTTGGACAGCAAGGGAGGTTTAGATTGGACATTAGGAAAACTTCCTAACTGTCAGGGTGGTTAAACACTGGAATAAATTGCTAATGGAGGTTGTGGAATCTACATCACCAGGAGGTTAGGTAGACATCTATCAGGGATGATCTTCTAGACCAGGGCAGCCTGCGGCCTGTTTGTTTGTGACCTGCAGTGCGGTTTGAGTTTACGTGGGGCTCAAGACACAGCCCACGGGTGGGATCCTTTGAACATGGCCTCCACTGGGAACATGCTCCACAATTGTGAGTCAATATAATGGTTTTCTGTTGATATGCGTTTTAGTAGTTAAATTCCTGGACTGTCATTGCTCATTAAAAGTGCTGTCATATGGGTGGAAATCGGGTAAATATTGCATTTTATTAATATCAGCTGAACAGATTTAAATGGGGCCTGTGTGTTGTGTAGTCTTGCCTTAATCTTTGTATTCATGCCCGTCAGTGTGAAATAAGCTATTTGCATATATTTGCATGTATGTGCACCCACACTTAAGTCGCAGCCCTCAGCATGTGCTGTGAGTATGGAAGCCCCGGGGGCTACAATGAAAGTTGAGTAGCCCTGTTCTAGACAGTGTTTGGTCCTGCCGTGAGGGCAGGGACTTGATGACCTCTTGAGGTCCCTTCTAGTTCTATGATTGTATCCCTAATCCAACATGGAGCTGGGGATTAGATTTAGCCTGTATTCTATTGTTTTCTTTTTTTTGTTACCTCTCCATCTGTGCTTTCTCTCTTTTTATCTCTCCTTTTTGTCTCCCTGACTCACTCACACTCTCTCTCCTGACTTTGTAAGCAAAGATGCCAGCATTATGAGAGGATCTTGTGATTCATCCAAGGGATCTCTCCTGAGTTGTTTCGGGAGCTTGTCGTTGTAGCTAAGAGCGCTTATCTCTTCTCCTGTGGCTCTGGAGAGACCACTAATCCAATGGGGTCTCTTGGATATATAACCCTGCATTCCCACAGTGGAGGAAGGAAGGGACCCACTCTTGGAATGTCCTCTGTAGTGCTGCCTGTGTAGACAGCTGTTGAGAATTTGAGAGAATGCAGTCCCCTCCAGTGCTGCATCATCTCCTGAGTTAGAACTGTTTGTTAAGGCTCTCTGCTTCGCACAGGAATTCTCGCACCTCACCTTGCCAGGGCTGAAGATGTTGCTAGAGGCAGCCCAAGCCCAGTGGGTTGCCAAAGCGGCTCCCTCAGCCAGGATTCACTGACACCCAGATCACTCTCTGGCTCCCCTAGGCCTCTCTGAGCCGCTGGACCAGTGCAGGGATGGGGCTGGGACCACTGCAGGTCAGAGGGAGTGAGGTGGTCTAGATTGCTTTGTACCTTTATCCTTACAGCTTTGACACTAGGGATTTTTGTTTTGCTGTGTGAGGTTAACCAGAACAACGTAGGCTTTTTAAAATATTTTGATTTTGAAAAGCTATGTAAAGTCCTCTCTCTCAAGAGCTAAAGCCCCATGTTTTGTGAATCCCTTTTTGGGGAAGAAAAGGTGTGGGGGGAGGGAGGGGAGGAAGTCTCATAATGGTCATTGCAGTGGAACCCAGAATACCTGTATTGGACAGCGCTGCAGTGTAGTGTCAGAAAATTGCTTATAAATAAATTGTGATAAAGGAGTTCTACAGCCCTTGCCTGGTGACTGCTTTGCAATAATGTCTGAGTTACTGGCAGAATAAACAGATCTCTTTAATTCCCAGATTTCTGCTGTAGCTGTTGTCGCTTGTGACATGTCTCCTTGCTACTTGGAACAGGAATGTGAATACTCCTCTCTTGCTTCACTCAGTTTCCAAATGAAGAAAATATTCTCTCTGCTTCTGCAGGTCTCTTCTATGCAGTGTCTTATGCTGGGGTCTCTGAATTCCTTCCAGGACATCATGAGAAGTGACAAGATAGCATCTCTTGTGTCTTTCTCCTCAGGGTGGGGAAATTGCTTGTGATGGTTTTTTTGTTTTTGATTTTTTGGTGTATCTGCTGTGCTCTGTGCTTTTAACTAACAAGGGCAGGTCAAAGATATGCACCTTGCACTTAGAGGTGAGGTTCCTAGGTCGCATCAGAATTTGTCCCACAGTTTTGGACAGCCCTGAGAGAGTTCCATTCTCCTGCATAGATGAGTCTCCACCATGGAGTGGTGCCAGAGAGTGAGGTGGCGCAGGGCTGTTATCCCCATTGCACAGAGATGGAAAATGGAGGCAAAGGGAGACAGAGGGTCTGTGACAAAGCAGGGAACTTAATCTGGATCTCCCAAATCCTAGGTTAGTGCCTGAACCACAGGACCAGCCTTCCTGCCCCGCTGGGATAGCCTGCACCGCTGAGTCCTTGGGGACTCAAGCTAATGTTGGGTTTGGGACACCATCTGTGGAGTTGTAGGGACTTTCACTTTTTGTGAGGTTGCTGATTTGGAAGTTCTCTCATTATCCTTACTATACTGTGGGCAGCTTAGCACAGAATGAGACCATTTAGGTGGGCAAAAGGGCCTCAGCGGGCCGGATTCGGCCCGCCAAGCACATGGATCCGGCCTGCGGAGGCCCTGGGAGCGCGCAAAGCCTCCTCCTGTCCTGCCAGGAGCATGTGGCGCTTTGAAACGCTGTGCGTTGCTCGCAGGGCGGGGGGAGAGCGGAGGAGGCTTCACGTGCTCCCCCGCCCCCAGGCCCTGATTGGCCTGGGGTTGGGGGAACGTATCAAGCCTCTTCCAGGGCATGGGTGCCTAGTGGGAAGTGGGGCAAAGGGGCTCCTCCACCCCCAGACCAATCATGGTCTGGGGGCAGGGTAGCCCTGCCCCTTCCGTTTGGGCACTGCCCCTTCTGGGGTGGCCTGAGGCTATTTCAAAAATTTTTGAAGTGGCCCCTGGGCAAAAATTATTGCCCACCCCTGATTTAGCCACAGGCTTTTTCTGTGCCCAGGAGAGATCATCTCTACTGGCGGAATCTCTTCTCTTGCCAGCTAGTTCCCCTCAGCCTTCAGAAGCAGCACAGTCTAACTCTAGGTCCTGGCACACTAGGTTTCTGCTTCCCCTAATTAGAAGGAAAAGGGAGAATAGGCTCTCTACACTACAGAGGCATCCTGGAATCTGGCTCCCAGGACCTCTGCTTTAGGGAAGTCTGAAGCCGTGTTGTGTGCCTGTGCTTTGGCAAAGCCCTGTCTCCCACAAGCCTAAATACACAAAGCCGTCTACCTGAACTACAGTCATAGGTGAAGAACCTTAGTATTGCCTCTTAAAGTCTCCCTTCTCCACATATGCATGCACAGGACTGCTCCAGCTTTCTGGCTTTGGAAAAAGACCCTGTTACTGATATGGCTGACGTCTTGTCACCTGGCTCCTTTCTACTGGGCACTGTAATAAGGACCATTCTCTATTGTTCAAAACATGGATCAAATGGGCTTCAGTTTGCTCTTAAAGTGATTGGCCTCGGTGCCGGAATCTTTAGGTGGAATTCTATGGCCTATGTGATACAGAAGGTCTTTAAAACCTGTGTTGCTCTTGAGAGCACCAAAAGTAGCTGAATTTGCTTCTATGTGCATATTCCTAAATGGATCATCAGCATAATTTACTGAGCTGCCTAATTCTCTTATATTGGACACAAGCCACTGGTGACTTCTTTTTTCTCTAAGAAAAGCATCTTTCCCTGCCTTTCAGCAACTGGAACATTTTAATCAGGTGTCTCATTCCCTGGTCTGCTAGAAAACCGACATTCATGGCATATTAACATGGAAATATTTTTGTTTGCCTTGTGTCAGAGTTCCTCTTCATGTTCCAGAATAAGACAGAAGAAAATGGAGGATGATTTTTTGCAGTGGTGACAGCTTTATTTTAAAGGTTGCAGCTCTGTTTCCATTCTAACCCTCATCATCCCATGGTAATATATTTATAAACACATTTATCCTTTTTTTCTTGGTCTTGACATGTGGTGATTTTCTTTTTTTAATTTGTTTTCCTCTACAGAATGTTTGAGCATAATCCTTAAAGAAGGGGGAGATTTGTTTGGACAAGTGTGAGAGAGATTGAGGGTTGTTTTTTACAGAATTACATGTCACATTGGAGCTAGTTTTCAAACTTCTCTTCCTCACTGAAAAGCTCTTTAAAAGTAATAAGTTTTATAAAAATACCTAGTATAGCATGTTGTATAGCATGGTGCAGTGATTTTAAAAGTTCACTCTTATGCATGAGCAATGGTTACCTGAGGTTTTTGTATCAGTATTGCCTTGGCATTGTGAATTTGGAACTCTGTACTGTTACAGATTTTTACAGAGTGCAGCTAGGCACTATCCAGACATATTGTTGGTCCAGTTTACCTCAAGATATGATGCTGCAGTGATTTTTGTTGAATTGGCACATTGCATGTGGACACATGTCCTTCAGTTTAAACCTAGCTTGTATTGGTTTACTTGGTCCCTCTTGTCCGGGCTTAAATAAGTGTAATTTATCCACATTAAAAATTGCCCCAGTTTAACTAAATTGGTGCTGTAATATGATGATGGGAACTGGAGAAAGAAGGTCAAGTTTCAGGAGGGAACCATTTTGTATAATCGGGGCTCAAGAATACAAGTCAAGGCAGTTTGTTGGTACTCAAACATGGGAGCCTCAGCTAATAATGCCAGCAACTCAGCTTGCATAATAAAGGTCTCTTTCTTACAGTGCTGCTTGCCTAGTGTATCTCTTTTATTAGTAATGAAACGTGTGGCATTGCACCCTTAGTGAAACTCGTGCCACTTGTGTATGTAGACAAGCCCTAGTGTTTTTAGTGAGTCTGTCATGGGGATGGCTCTAATTCTTAGCTTCCTGGAACATACTGAGAACTTCATGTAGATAAGGAGCCATAACTTGGTTCAGGGACTTGTGCAAAACCCAAAACCAGTTTGTGCCTTTTTATTTATATATTTTGTCATAAAATCAAAAGAAAACAATGTGCCCAAATCTCTCTTGCTCGGCACTTTGTATGATTACTTATACCAGAGCATACCACTATCTATTCTGTTCATGTACTGTCTTTTTGTGCAATTTGCACAGGTGAAAATAGCTGCATTGGGTTTTGAGTAATGGAGAATCACACCCAGAGAAAGTAAGAAAGGAAAATCAAGATCCTTGAAGGAACTACTACAATGCAGTGTTAAGGCTATAAACTTGGACAAATATAAATGTTCAATTTCTGACTGAAATGACCCACATGCCCCTACCGCTAAGCAGTACAAGAGATCTCTTTTTTTCCTGAGATTACAGGTTTGGCTGAAAAAAGGGACTAGTGTTGATGTAATAGATTTAAACTCCTGTAAGGCCTCTGATGTGGTGGTGCATGACATTTTGATTAAGAAACCAGAACAACACAAAATCAATACTTCAAGCATTTAAATTTGATTGAAAAGTGGCTTCTGACAAGACTCAGAGTGTAACTGTAAACTGGAATTTATCACAAAAAGGGTGTATTTCTATTACATCTCTACACCTGTAGAGATGAATTTTTTGCCCTTTGCTATAGTATTTTTAAAAACCTTTTTGTCAATGATCTGGAAGAAAACCATATAAAATAATCTTTGTTAACGTTCACCTTTTGAGGAAGGAGAAGACCGTATTTGGATACAGACTGGCTAACCTAGTGAGGAGGGCTTTAAACTAGATTCGACGGGGACAGGTGACCAAAGCCCACGGGTAAGTGAAGAACATGGAGACCTGGGAGATGGGTAAGAAATGGGAGGGAGTGTGGGCTATAATAGCAGAGAGAAAGGAAGGAAAAGGCAGAACTGGGAGGCAAGATCAAATCAGTATCTTAGATGCCTATATACAAATGCAAGAAGTATGGGTAACAAGCAGGAAGAACTGGAAGTGCTAATAAATAAATACAACTATGACATCGGCATCACAGAGACTTAGTGGGATAATACACATGATTGGAATATTGGTATAGAAGGGTACAGCTTACTCAGGAAGGGCAGGTGGGGGGGAAAAGGGAGGCGGTGGTGTTTTGTATATTAAAAATGTGCACAGTTGGACTGAGGTGGAGATGGACATAGGAGACGGACATGTTGAGAGTCTCTGGGTTAGGCTAAAAGAGATAAAAAACAAGGATGATGTCATGCTAGGGTTCTACTACAGGCCACCTACCCAGGCAAAAGAGGTGGATGAGGCTTTTTTAAAACAACTGACAAAATCATCCAAAACGCAGGATTTGGTGGTGATGGGGGACTTCAACTATCCAGATATATGTTGGGAAATTAACACAGCGGGGCACAGACTATCCAATAAGTTCTTGGACTACATTGAAGACAAGTTTTTATTTCAGAAGGTTGAAAAAGCTAGGAAGGTTATTTCAGAAGGTTGAAAAGCAAGGAAGGTGTTCTAGATTTTATTTTAACAAATAGGAACTGGTTCAGAATTTGAAAGTAGAAGGCAGCTTGGGTTAAAGTGATCATGAAATTATAGAGTTCATGATTCTAAGGAATGATAGAAAGGGGAACAGCAAAATAGACAATGGATTTCAGAAAGGCAGATTTTGGTAAGCTCAGAGAGCTGGTAGATAAGGTCCCATAGGAAGCAAGACTGAGGGGAAAAACAACTGAAGAGAGTTGGCAGTTTTTCAGAGGGACATTACTAAGGGCCCAAAAACAAGCTGTTCTGCTGCGTAGGAAAGATAGAAAATATGGCAAGAGACCGCCTTGGCTTAACCAGGAGATCTTGCATGATCTAAAAATAAAAAAGGAGTCCTATAAAAAACGGAAACTAAGACAAATTACAAAGGATGAATATAGGCAAACAATAGAGGAATGCAGGGGCAAGATTAGAAAGGCAAAGGCACAAAATGAGCTCAAACTAGCTACAGGCATAAAGGGAAACAAGAAGACATTCTATAAATATATTGGAAGCAAGAGGAAGACCAAGGACAGGGTAGGCCCACTGCTAGTGAGGAGGGAGAAACAGTAACAGGAAACTTGGAAATGGCAGAGATGATTAATGACTTCTTTGTTTCGGTCTTCACCAAGAAGTCTGATGAAGGAATGCCTAACATAGTGAATGCTAGTGGGAAGGGGGTAGGTTTAGAAGATAAAATAAAAAAAGAACAATTTAAAAATCATTTAGGAAAGTTAGATGTCTGCAAGTCACCAGGGTCTGATGAAATGCATCCTAGAATACTCAAAGAGCTGATAGAGGAGGTATCTGAGCCTTTAGCTATCATCTTTGGAAAATCATGGAAGACAGGAGAGATTCCAGAAGACTGGAAAAGGGCAAATCTAGTACCCATCCATAAAAAGGGAAATAAGAAGAACCCAGGAAACTACAGACCAGTCAGTTTAACTTCTGTGCCAGGAAAGATAATGGAGCAAGTAATTAAGGAATTCATCTGCAAACATCTAGAAGAAAATAAGGTGATAGGTAACAGCCAGCATGGATTTGTAAAGAACAAATCATGTCAAACCAATCTGATAGTTTTCTTTGATAGGATAACGAGTCTTGTGGATAGAGTAGAAGCGGTGGACGTGGCATACCTAGACTTTAGTAAGGCATTTGATATGGTCTCGCATGATATTCTTATCAATAAACTAGGCAAATACAACTTAGATGGGGCTACTATAAGGTGGGTGTATAAGTGGCTGGGTAACCGTTCTCAGAGAGTAGTTATACCTTTCCAGCAGAATTGTGAATCGTTAATAACAAGTGGGGTTCTGCAGGAGTCTGTTTTGGGACCAGTTCTGTTCAATATCTTCATCAACGATTTAGATATCGGCATAGAGAGTACGCTTATTACGTTTGCAGATGATACCAAGCTGGGAGGGGTTGCAACTGCTTTGGAGGATAGGGTTATAATTAAAAATGATTTGGACAAATTGGAGAAATGGTCTGAGGTAAATAGAATGAAGTTTAATAAGGACAAATGCAAAGTGCTCCACTTAGGAAGGAACAATCAGTTTCACACATACAGAATGGGAAGTGACTGTCTAGGAAGGAGTACGGCAGAAAGGGATCTAGGGGTTATAGTGGACCACAAGCTAAATATGAGTCAACAGTGTGACGCTGTTGCAAAAAAAGCAAACATGATTCTAGGATGCATTAACACGTGTGTCGTGAGCAAGACACAAGAAGTCATTCTTCTGCTCTACTCTGTGCTAATTAGGCCTCAGTTGTAGTAATGTGTCCAGTTCTGGGCACCACATTTCAAGAAAGATGTGGAGAAATTGGAGAAGGTCCAGAGAAGAGCAACAAGAATGATTAAAGGTCTAGAGAACATGACTTATGAAGGAAGAGTGAAAGAATTGGGCTTGTTTAGTTTGGAAAAGAGAAGATTGAGAGGGGGCATGATAGCAGTTTTCAGATATCTAAAAGGGTGTCACAAGGAGGAGGGAGAAAAATTGTTCTTCCTGACCTCTGAGGATAGTACAAGAAGCAATGGGCTTAAAGTGCAGCAAGGGAGGTTTAGGTTGAACATTAGGAAAAACTTCCTAACTGTCAGGGTGGCTAAACACTGGAATAAATTTCTTAGGGAAGTTGTGGAATCTCCATCTCTGGAGATATTTAAGAGTAGGTTAGATAAATGTCTGTGAGGGATGATCTAGACAGTACTGGGTCCTGCCATGAGGGCAGGGGACTGGACTCGATTACCTCTCGAGGTCCCTTCTAGTCCTAGTATTCTGTACATAGAAATGTATGTTTACATATGACATAAAGACTACAGGAGGGGTAAATAATAGAGATATAAATCACTTGGTGAGACAGGCACAAGTAAACAAATGTGCATTGTAATACGGCTCAATATACATACATGCATCTTGGAAGAAAGAATTAAGGCCATATTACTGCCCTTGCCTTCCTGTATCCTGGGAAGCAGGGAATCTGAAATGGATTTGGTGGTAATGGTGGATAATCAGCTGAACACAAGTTCCTAATGGGAACTAATGAGATTCTTGGATTCATAAACTGGGAAATGCAAGGTAGAAGCAGAGAGGTTATGTCCTCTCTGTATTTGGCACTGATAGGACCATTGCTGAAATCCTGTGTCTAGCTTTGGTAGCCACAATTGAAGAATGATGTTGATAAATTGGAGAAGATTCAGTAAAGAGCCATAAAATGAGCTTGAATTACAGCACGGGAGGTTTAGGTTGCACATTAGGAAAAACTTCCTAACTGTCAAGGTAGTTAAGCACTGGAATAAATTGCCTAGGGAGGTTGTGAAATCATCACTGGAAATATTTAAGAGCAGGTTGGATTGACATCTATCAAGGATGATCTAGAAAGTGCTTGGTCCTGCCATGAGGACAGTGGACTGGACTTGATGACCTCTTGAGGTCCCTTCCAGTTCTAGTATTCTGAGAGTCTATGAAAAAAAATGATTAAAAAACATTCTGGCCGTGAGATTCAAAGAGCTCAGCTTAACAAATATAAGGTTAAGGAGGTACTTTGATCATGGTTTATAAGTACAGGTTGAACCTCTCTAGTCCAGCACCCTCGGGACCTGACCAATGGCGAACCAGCGAATTTGCCAAACCATGGCGGTCAAAGTTTTCTAACAGTATTACCAGCAATTCCACTACTTACTGTGCTCTTTAAAGACATTAAGACATTATGTGCTAAATAACAGCACAGAAAACTGACCAGAACTGGTGGCTGTAAACAAACTTTGAGACTGCAGGAAACTTGGCTACACCTGGACATCTGGCTAACTAAAATCATGCCAGACCACGGATGTTGCTGAACTAGAGGGGTTCAACCTGTACCTACGTGAGGAACAAATACTTGATAAGAGTGCTCTTCAGCCTAGCAGAGAGAGGTCTAACATGATCCAATGGCTGGAAGGTGAAACTAGATGTGTTATTTCTAGTCTAAATTTGCAGATTTTCAAAAGGATAATTAAGCTTTGGAACAACTTACCATGGGTTGTGGTGCATTCTTTCCCTGGAAATCTTCTAAATGGCTTTTAAAGGCACATCCTATTTCAAAAAGGAATATATTCAGGGAAATCTTGTAATATGCAGGTGGTCATACTAGACCAACAGTTTCAAACTGTAGGTTGGGGACCCCAAAGTGGGTCACAACCCCATTTTAATGGGGTTGCCAGTGTTGGTTTTTAGACTTGCTGGGGTCTGGGACCAAAGCTGAAGCCCTAGGGCTCCATCCCTGGGTGGCAGAGCTTAGGTTATAACCCCCACCCCCAGCCTGGACACCAGGGTTTGGGCAGGCTCTGGCTTCAATTCCCCCATCTGGAGTTGTGTCGTAACTTTCGTTGGCAGAAGAGGGTTGTGATGCAATGAAGTTTGGAAACCTGTGGACTAGGCTATCATGGTGCTCCTCTCTGAAGTTATTCTGTGGCTATATTTACTATATGCTGGGCCGGACCTTCAGGTAGTGTAAAGCAACATAGCTTCACTGAACTACACCTGCTCATACTTGTTGAGGTTTGGCCAAGCGTGTGCAGTGTAAACACTTTGCCATTGTGTTCGGATCACGGTCACATTAATGAAGGGTTTGCATGTAACAGATGTTTGGAGAGGGGAAAAAAACACAAAACTTCATAGCAGTGGTGGCAACCTGTGGCCCATTGGGGCTGTGTGTGTGGCTCATGAGACATTTTATTTACCATTGTGCATACGCAGCTTTGCCAGATTCTACTAGTTTCCATCCGCATAGATTTTTTCCTACTGGTATTACTAAAGCAACACGTACATACATTAAGGGCACCAGAAGTGAGGTGTGTGCTGATTGCACACTATGGACTGTGAGAGCTATGTGCTCCCTCTGCATCCAATCAAAGCACAGTGTAGGTGTGATGTGCCACCCCAGAGGTGGTGGAATGACTGATCCTTGCATGACTGGCAAGTGCTCTGGGGAATGTTAGATTAATGGTGCTTTATAAATGCATTTGTATTATTTGGTTCATCTACATTGATTTTATTAAATTTACAGTAGTATTTTAATATGTTGGCTGTTCTAGTAGCTTGCTTTTTAATTTTAAGTCTAATAGCAGTTTACAGTTTCTTATGAATAATAAGCCAATCTTGTAAATATCAAATATACTATTCATTAACACTTCTCTTATCCTAACACAAATTTTGTTGTTTTTGTGTAACTTTTTATGCTGGGCCATCTTAGAATCGTAGAGCTGGAAGAGACCTCAGGAGGTCATCAAGTCCAGCCCCCTGCCCAAGGCAGGACCAATCCCAACTAAACCAACCCAGCCAGGGCTTTGTCAAGCTGAGACTTAACCACCTCTAGGGATGGAGATTCCACCACCTCCCTAGGTAACCCATTCCAGTGCTTCACCACCCTCCTAATGAAATAGTTTTTCCTAATATCCAGCCTAGACCTCCCCCACTGTAACTTGAGACCATTGCTTCTTGTTCTGCCATCTGTCACTACTGTGAACAGCCTTTCTCCATCCTCTTTGGAACCTCTGTTCAGGAAGTTGAAGGTTGCTATCAAATCCCCCCTCACTCTTCTCTTCTTCAGACTAAACAAACCCAAATCCTTCAGTCTCTCCTTATAGGTCATGCGCTCCAGCCCCCTAATCATTTTGGTCGCCCTCCACTGGAACCTCTCCAATGCGTCCACATCCTTTCTATAGTGGGGGGCCCAGAACTGGACACAGTAGTCCAGATGTGGCCTCACCAGAGCCAAATAAAGGGGAATAATCACTTCTCTGGATCTGCTGGCAATGCTCCTCCTAATACACCCTAATATGCCATTAGTCTTTTTGGTACAAGGGCACACTGTTGACTCATATCCAGCTTCTCATCCACTGTAATCCCCAGGTCCTTTTCTGCTGAACTGCTATTTAGCCATTCAGTCCCCAACTTGTAACAATGTTTGGGATTCTTCCATCCCAAGTGCAGGACTCTGCATTTGTCCTTGTTGAACCTCATCAGATTTCTTTTGGTCCAATCCTCTAATCTGTCCAGGTCACTCTGGACCCTATCCCTGCCCTCTAGTGTATCTACCTCTTCCCCCTAGCTTAGTGTCATCTGCAAACTTGCTGAGGGTGCAATCCATCCCCTCATACAGGTCATTAATAAAGATGTTGAACAAAACTCGTCCAAGAACCAATCCTTGGGGCAATCTGCTAGAAACCGACCACCAACCTGACATAGAGCAGTTAATCACTACCCGTTGGGCCCGACAATCTAGCCAGCTTTCTATCCATCTTACAGTCCATTTATCCAATCTATATTCCCTTAACTTGCTGGCAAGAATATTGTGGGAGACCGTATCAAAAGCTTTGCTAAAGTCAAGGTATATCACATCCACTGACTTTCCCATATCCACAGAGCCATTTACCTCATCATAGAAGCTAATCAGATTGGTCAGGCACGACTTGCCCTTCGTGAATCCACGTTGACTATTCCTGATCACTTTCCCCTCTTCCAAGTGCTTCAAAATGGATTCCTTGAGGATCCCCTCCATGATTTTTCCGGGGACTGAGGTAAGGCTGACTGGTCTGTAGTTCCCTGGATTGTCCTTCTTCCCATTTTTAAAGATGGGCACTACATTTGCCTTTTTCCAATTATCCGAGATCTCTCCCGATCTCCTTGAGTTTTCAAAGATAATGGCCAAAGGCTCCACAATAACACTTGCCAACTCCCTGAGTACTCTCGGATACATTAAATCTGGGCCCAAGGATTTGTGTATGTTTAGCTTTTCTAAATAGTTTGTAACTTGTTCGTTTCCCACCAAGCCAAGGGCTGTCCACCTCCTTCCCATACTGCATTGCCTAGTGCATTTGTCTGGGAGCTGACCTAGTCTGTGAAGACAGAGACAAAGAAAGCATTGAGTACTTCAGCTTTTCCCACATCATCTGTCACTAGGTTACCTCCCTCATCCAGAAAGGGCCCCACACTCTCTCTCTGACCGCCCTCTTGTTACTAACATGCCTGTAGAAACCTTTCTTGTTATCCTTCACATCCCTTGCTAGCTGCAATTCCAATTGCGCTTTCGCCTTCCTGATAACTCCCCTGCATTCTCGAGCAATATATTTATACTCCTCCCTTGTCATCTGTCCAAGTTTCCACTTCTTGTAAGCTTTCTTTTTGTGTTTAAGCTCACCATGGATGTCCCTGGTAAGCCAATCTGCTCACCTACCATATTTGCTTTTCTTTCTGTGCATCGGGATGGTTTCTTCTTGTGCCTTTAATAAGGCTTCTTTAAAATACTGCCAGCTCTCCTGGACTCCTTTCCCCTTCATGTAAGCGTCCCAGGGAATCCTGCCTATCAGTTCTCTGAGGGAGTCAGTCTGCTCTTCTGAAGTCCAGGGTGTATATTTTGCTACTCTCCTTTCTGCCTGTGGTCAGGATCCTGAAATCTACCATCTCATGATCATTGCTTCCCAGGTTGTCATCCACCTCTACTTCCGCTACAAGTTCCTCCCTCTTTGTGAGCAGCAGGTCAAGCTGCGCATGGCCCATGGTTCCTTCAGCACTTGTACCAAGAAGTTATCCCCAACATTCTCCAAAAACTTCCTGGATTGTCTGTGTACTGCTGTATTGGTCTCCCAACAGATGTCAGGGTGATTAAAGTCGCCCATGAGAACCAGGGCCTGTGATTTTGAAACTTCTCTCAGTTGTCCAAAGAAAGCTTCGTCTACCTCATCCACCTGATCCGGTGGTCTATAGCAGACACCAACCACAACATCACCCCTGTTGCTTTCGCCTCCAAATTTAACCCATAGACTCTCAATAGTCTTTTCTCCCTCTAAATACTGGAGTTCCGAGCAATCATACTGCTCTCTTACATACAATACAACTCCTCCTCCTTTTCTTGTTTGAGCAAAGGTATTTTTGACTTTGATGTCATTTAGAATGTAATCCACTTATCTTTTTTAATATCTATAGTCCAGTAAGAAAATGTCTATATAGGATCTTTCATATGGAACATCCTAAAGCATTTTACTGATCTGAGTATAATTTTGCTTCCTACCCTGCAAATGCAGCCATCTCCAGAGTGAGGAAGTAGCAGCTAGTTTAATGGCAACACTTACACAATCTGTTTTGGAAAAGAAATGAAGAATCCAACGTCCAGTAGAAGATCCAGTATAGGGTTTAGTTGTGACCCATGACTAATAGAGCTTTGGCCATGATGCACAGTGGCATTAATATCTGTTATGGCAAAAAGTGCCACAGGATCTGTGACAATGGGCAAAGAGTTTTCCTGATTTTAACTGACTGTTCCCTAGACCTGATTATTGATGCAGAGCTCCTGATTGCCCTCATTTAAATACATCTGTGTCTAGCAAATAGGATGCCTTGGGGGATGGCTGGAAAAGAAGCTTGCAACACGCATGCCACCAGCAGAACCATGCAGCAGTTGGTAAAATGTTTATTCATTGCAATGGCAGTCTTTGGCTAAGTTACTTGGAAGTGGGGTGAGTACTTGGGCTTGTCAGCTCACCCTACTTATGGGGGATGCCTTCTCAAACTCTTCTCTCTCCCTCTTGATTAGCAGCCGAGCATGCACACAGCCAGGATGGTCCCTGATGTGGAGGAAAGAGTTTTAATCGTGCTATTGGTAGCAATTATCCAAACTCCCTAAACACCTGCCATGCCAGTCTTTCAGCATCTATAAATAGCCTCCTGTCCCAACCACAGCACTGAAGAGCAAGTGCATACCTCATGCTGTCACTCGCACTAACCAGGATCCATTTTAAAAATAGGCTGGTGGGGGCATTCCAGGCAGAGGCTCTTGCCACCTTCCCTCTTGAGAGCCTCAAAGTAGGATGTTCCCAGCTCTCTCTGCCAGCGGTGCCACATTACAAGGCTATTCAGCGATGTTATACAATCGCTCTATTCCTCTCCAAAAGCCCTTGTAGGAAGATGCCTGCAGGCCAAAAAGGAGCTGTGCATGTCACTTACAGCTGGGCATAAAGCATGAGGCTAGAATGTGGCATTAGCCATTCTAGATCAGACCACTGGCCTATGCAAGCACATCTTGCCTCTGTTAGTGACCCACACCAGATGCTCCCCAGAAAGGCAAACAATTCCCCAATCCAAACCCAGCTGAGTGTGTAAGATTGTGGGGAGGTAGTAGGGAACATGGAGTAACTTTCTCTTAACCCATGCGATGAAGCTAATGCCTGAAGTGCAAAATTAGATTAATCCTGTATGTGTCGCTTTGCAAGATGTTCTTGCCGTAATATTTTACCTCTTCTTAAAATTCTGCTGCAACTAGTCTTGAGGGAATTCTGCACTTTTACTATGGCTCTAAATGCAACAATTGCAGAATTCCCTCAGGACTAGCTGCAACATTGCTCTCTGAAGTCCTGGAGTGCTGGGAAGAGTTCTCTAGATAACTTTGTTATGACAAACTGCACAAAGTTAGCTAGAGCCTGTATTGAACAATTATTAGATGGAAAAAGAGAGGCTTTTCTAAATATTTAACAATAATTCAGCAATTAGAGCATGGTGCAGTATATCCCATAGGGAGCAAGTGTAGACATACCCTATCTCGAGATAGGGATGCAAATATAGTGTACCGAAATTGCTAATGAAGGGTGGGATTTAAATATCCCGCGCTTAATTAGCATAATCGCGTCCGGCTGCCTTTTTGAAAAAGCATTATTGCGAAATAAAACACCATGTGTAGCAGCTTTATTTCGAGAGAAACCTTCTCTCAAAATAACTGTTACTCCTCATACAATGAGGTTTAACAGTTATTTCAAGAGAAGGGTTTTCTCTCGAAATAACGCTGCTACACTGGGCATTTTATTTCGCAATAATGCAATTTCAAAATGGCGGCCAGACGCGATTATGCTAATTAAGCGTGGGATATTTAAATCCCGCACTTCATTAGCAATTTCGGTACACTACATTTGCATCCCTATCTCGAGATAGGGAGCAAGTGTAGACATACCCTTACTGTTTCTACCATTTATCTCATTCACTTTATGTAATTTTTATGCCTGTCTGCTATTCAATCTAAAGTGTTTTTGATTGGTACTATGGAAGGCATTATAGCTGTTTAGATTCTGTTTCCTTACACTGTAATCAAACTATGCTATCCTTTGTTTCCTGTATAGATTATGTCAGTCACTATATCCTCTTGTCACACTGTGTATACTACTCCCTGAGTAAAAGCCAAAATCCCCCTCTTTCCTTGCCAGGTCAGGTGCCATGTTTTGGCAACATAGAAGGGAGATATCATCATGGAGCCAGGAAAGCAAATGTCTCTGAGGCTTGTAAACCTACTGGGTCCATCTGGAAGACAGAGGAAGATGACACAGCCTGCAGTTCATAGGCACAGCCTGCAGCTCTGGGAAGAAATTATTTTACCCCATTTATATTCTGATGAAGGATGAGCACCCTAGGAACTTGCATACATACACTTGGTAACAGCCAAATGAAATCACTGTTTTATGGCAGCCCTTCCAGATGATTATAACCAAAACGACATTTCACAATAAGTCACTTCTTGGAAGTTAGTCAATCGTGACTATCCTACCATTTATAAAGCACAGCAGACTTACCTAGTGTTGCCTAGGTCCTTCACGGCAGGACTGTGGGGATGGGAACAGGGAAGGGTGCAAGAGGATGAGAGCGAAGGGATGTGAAAGTGATGGTGGGGGGTGTGGAGTGTCTCAGAGCAGTGGATACTTGTCCGCCAGGGGCATGTTCTCTCCTTAACTTCACTGGAAATCACTAGGCAGGTTAACAGCCATAAAAGCAACACATGCATGCCCTTTTATGCAGATTTTGGGAGAGAGATGTAAACAGGGACATTACTTGGGAGAAATGGGCAAAATGCCACTGACTTTTTCTGTTATGGTAGGTTATCCAATATGGGAGGAGATGGTACAGTTATTTTTTTTTTTTAAAAGAAAAGCATGTTTAAATCCTGCAAATACATAAGAACCACCATACTGGGTCAAACCAATGGTCCATCTAGCCCAGTGTCCTGTCTGCCAACAGTGGCCAAATACCAGATGCCCCAGAAGGAGGGAACACAACAAGTAATTCTCACGTGATCCCTTCCCTGTCACCCATTTATAGACAAACAGAGGCTAGGGACACCATTCCTACCCAACCTGGCTAATAGCCATTGATGGACCTAACCTCCATGAATCTATCTAGCTCTTTTTTGAACCCTGTTAAGGTCCTAGCCTTCACCACATCCTCTGACAAGGAGTTCCACAGGCCTATAGTGCACTGTGAGAAGAAAAACTTCCTTTTGTTTGTTCTAAACCTGCTGCTTATTAATTTCATTTGGTGATCCCTAGTTCTTATATTGTGGGAATAAGTAAATAACTTTTCCTTATTCGCTTTTTCCACACCAGTCATGATTTTATAGACCTCTGTCATATCCCTCCTTAGTCTCCTCTTTTCTAAGATGAAAAGTACAAGTCTTTTTAATCTCTCTTCATATGGGACCTCCCTTCTCACTCTGTGGTCTCCCTACAGATACATTAACTTTAAATAATTTTTAAAATTTTAAATTTTAGGATCAGATTTGCCAGCATGCTCTGACTGTCTTATGGCATGTTGAAGTAGCACCAATAACCAGTATGTACTGGCTAGTTCTTGCATCTGCTCTGTATCACTAAAGCAGTGCAGAGCAACCCAACTTTTCCTCCACCTCCTCCCCTGCATCACTCTGATCCTTAGCGCAAACAGCCCTCTGTGTACACATTTTGACAAAGTCCTGGTTGGGTTGATTTAGTTGGGATTGGTCCTGCCTTGGGCAGGGGTCTGGACTTGATGACCTCCTGAGGTCTCTTCTAGTCCTGTGATTCTATGATCTCATCCTAAAATTGCCCTCTGTTTTGCACTGCCCCCAAGCCTGTTCACACCAACTCTCTCGTTTCCCCTCCTTCCTGCACTCCACATTGACTTCATGCAATGGGTAGGTTTTTTAAGAGAAATATTTAGGATTAATGGTCATTTAACTCCATAAGGGAAAGTTTGATTGGCAGCTGAGGCTGAAGACAAATTCTGTACTTCAGAAAACTTGATGGGGAAGTTAAAAATGAGAGTGAAGCTATTGCTGGGTCAGTTGAGCAACTTTCTTCAAAATGGCCACCCCATGACTTGCCATTCTTCTTAATGGTAGTGATGGTGGACCCAACAGCACAGGAGTAACTATCTTTGCTGAGAGCAGCGTGGCTTCACTGCAGGGAACATGTCAGCGTTTTGGAAGAAGGACGTTCTTCATGGAATTCTCTGTGGGAACATACTGTTCTTCAGACTCTGTGGGAAACATGAACAGTCTGATCTTTTATTACTGAGAATACAAGAATGTCCATACTGGGTCAAATGAAAGGTCCATCTAACCTACACTATCCTGTCTTCTGACAGTTGCCAATGCCAGGTGCTTCAGGGAATGAACAGAACAGATAATCATCAAGTGACCCATCCCTTGTTGCCCATTCACAGCTTCTAGCAGACAAAAGTTAGACACTTCAGAGCATATTTTTGTATCCCTGCCCATTCTAGCTTTTGATAGGATTGTTAGGAAGAGATGGGATCCACCTAACGAAGAGAGGAAGGAGCATCTTCGCGGGCAGGCTTGCAAACCTAGTGAAGAGGGCTTTAAACTAGGTTCGTCGGGAGATCGAGACCAAAACCCTGAGGGGAGTGGGAAAGTCGGATACCGGGAAGAAATGCAGAGAGGAACGAGCAAGAAAGGAGGACCCCTGTTTCGAATGGAGAAGATAGAGGCGATCAACTGGCTATCTGAGGTGTTTGTACACTAATGCGAGAAGCCTGGGCAACAAACAGGAAGAACTGGAGGCCCTGGCCCAGTCCAAGAAATATGATTTAATTGGGATAACAGAGACTTGGTGGGATGACTCGCATGACTGGAGCGCTGTCATGGAAGGGTATAGACTGTTCAGGAAGAACAGGCAGGGTAGAAAAGGAGGAGGAGTTGCACTATATGCAAGAGAGCACTATGATTGCTCTGAACTCCAGTATAAAGAGGAGAAAAACCTATTGAGAGTCTATGGGTTAAGTTTAAAGGAGCAAACAACAGCAGTGATGTTGTGGTTGGTGTCTGCTACAGGCCACCGAATCAGGTGGATGAGGTAGATGAGGCTTTCTTCGGACAACTGAGAGAAGCTTCGGATCGCAGGCCCTGGTTTTTGTGGGGGACTTTAATCACCCTGACATCTGTTGGGAAACCAATACGGCAGTACAGAGGCAATCCAGGAAGTTTTTGGAGAATGTTGGGGATAACTTCTTGACACAAGTACTGAAGGATCCGACCAGGGGCCATGCGCAGCTTGACCTTCTGCTCACAAACAGGGAGGAACTAATAGGGGAAGTGGAGGTGGGTGACAACCTGGGAAGCAGTGATCATGAGATGGTAGATGTCAGGATCCTGACCAAAGGAAGAAAAGAGAGTAGTAAAATACATACCTTGGGCTTCAAAAAAGCAGATTTTCACTCCCTCAGAGATCTGATGGACAGAATCCCCTGGGATGCTAACATGAAGGGGAAAGGAGTCCAGGACAGCTGGCAGTATTTTCTAGAAGCCTTATTGAAGGCACAGAAAGAGACCATCCCGACACGTATCAAGAGAGGCAAACATGGTAGGAGACCGGATTGGCTTATGGGGGAAATCCTTGGTGAACTTAAGCACAAAAAGGAAGCTTACAAAAAGTGGAAACTTGGACAAATGACCAGGAAGGGGTTTAAATGTATCGCTCAAGAATGCCGGGGGGTTATCAGGAAGGCGAAAGCGCAAATGGAATTGCAACTGTGAAGGATAACAAGAAAGGTTTCTACAGGCATGTTAACAAGAAGAAGGTGATCAGAGAGGGTGTGCGGCCCCTGCTAGATGAAGGAGGTAACCTAGTGACAGATGATGTGGGGAAAGCTGAAGTACTCAATGCTTTCTTTGCCTCTGTCTTCACGGACAAGGTGGGCTCCCGGACTAATGTGCTAAGTGACGCAAGATGGGATGAAGATGGACAGCCTGTGGTGGGTAAAGAACAGGTTAGGAACTATTTAGAAAAGCTAAATGTACACAAATCCATGGGTGCGGACTTAATGCATCCGAGGGTACTGAGGGAGTTGGCAAGTGTCATTGAGGAGCCTTTGGCCATTATCTTTGAAAAGTTGTGGACATCGGGAGAAATCTCGGATGATTGGAAAGAGGCAAATGTAGTGCCCATCTTCAAAAAAGGGAAGAAGGACGATCCGGGGAACTATAGGCTGGTCAGTCTTACCTCGGTTCCTGGAAAAATCATTGAAGGGATCCTTAAGGAATCCATTTTGAGGCATTTGGAAGAGAGGAAAGTGATTAGGAATAGTCAGCATGGATTCACAAAGGGCAAGTCGTGCCTGACCAATCTGATGAGCTTCTATGATGAGGTAACTGGCTCTGTGGACGTGGGAAAGTCAGTGGATGTGATATACCTTGACTTTAGCAAGGCTTTTGATACGGTCTCCCGCAATATTCTTGCCAGCAAGTTAAGGGAATGTGGATTGGATAAATGGACAGTAAGATGGATAGAAAGATGGCTAGAAGGCCGGGCCCAGCGGGTAGTGATCAACGGCTCGATGTCAGGTTGGCGGTCGGTTTCTAGCGGAGTGCCCCAAGGTTCGGTTCTAGGACCGGTTTTGTTCAATATCTTTATTAATGACCTGGATGAGGGGATGGATTGCACCCTCAGCAAGTTTGCGGATGACACTAAGCTAGGGGGAGAGGTAGATACGCTTGAGGGCAGAGATAGGGTCCAGAGTGACTTAGACAAATTGGAGGATTGGGCCACAAGAAATCTGATGAAGTTCAACAAGGACAAGTGCAGAGTCCTGCACTTGGGACGGAAGAATCCCAAGCATAGTTACAAGCTGGGGACCAACCAGTTAAGTAGTAGTTCTGCAGAATAGGACCTGGCGGTTACAGTGGATGAGAAGCTGGATATGAGTCAACAGTGTGCCCTTGTAGCCAAGAAGGCTAATGGGATATTAGGGTGCATTAAGAGGAGTATTGCCAGCAGATCTAGAGAAGTGATTATTCCCCTTTATTCGGCTTTGGTGAGGCCACATCTGGAGTATTGTGTCCAGTTCTGGGCCCCCCACTACAAAAGGATGTGGGCGCATTGGAGAGGGTCAGCGGAGGGCAACCAAAATGATTAGGGGCTGGAGCATATGACCCTACGAGGAGAGGCTGAGGGAGTTGGGTCTGTTTAGTCTGCAGAAGCGAAGAGTGAGGGGGGATTTGATAGCAGCCTTCAACTTCCTGAAGGGAGGTTCCAAAGAGGATGGAGAGAGGCTGTTCTCAGTAGTGACAGATGGCAGAACAAGGAGCAATGGTCTCAAGTTGTGGTGGGAGAGGTCCAGGTTGGATATTAGGAAAAACTATTTCACTAGGAGGGTAGTGAAGCACTGGAATGGGTTGCCTAGGGAGGTAGTGGAGTCTCCATCCCTGGAGGTGTTTAAGTCTCGGCTTGACCAAGCCCTGGCTGGGTTGATTTAGTTGGGATTGGTCCTGCCTAGAGCAGGAGGCTGGACTTGATGACCTTCTGAGGTCTCTTCCAGCTCTATGGTTCTATGATAGATCTAGCCATTGGTGGACCTACCCTCCATGAAATTATCTGTTGATTGTTTTAAACTGTCTTATAGTCTTTGCCTTCAAAACATCCTTTGGCAAGGCATTTCATCCTTTGGCAAGTATGTTGTGTGAAGAAATACTTCCTTTTTTTTTTTTTTTTTTTTTTAAATCTGCTGCCTATTAATTTTATTTGTTTTTAAATCTGCTGCCTAGCTCTTGTATTATGAGAAGAAAATAACACTTCCTTATTTACTTTCTCCACACCGGTCATGATTTTATAGACCTTTATCATATCCCTCCATCTTTTTCCAAGCTGAAAAGTTCCAGTCTTATTAATCTCTTCTCATATGGAAGCTATTTCATATGCCAATCATTTTTTCCCTTTTCTGTAACTTTCCCAATTCTAATGTATCTTTTTTAAAATAAGGCTACTATATCTTCACATATCTTCAAGATGTGAGCATATCATGAGTTTAGAGCAGTAGTCTCCAACTTTTTTAAGCATAAGATCACCTTTTGAATTTAAATGCAATCCAGGATCTAACTCAAACACAAATATCCTTGCCTCACCTCCTTCCCGCGCTTTCTCCTGAGGCCCCACCCTGCTCCTCTGTCCTCCCATTCTCACTTTCATCAGTCTGGGGCAGGAGATTGTGGGGGGTAGGGGATTTCAGGCTCTGATCTTTAGTCAAGAGGTTTGGACTGTGGGAGGAGCTCTGGGCTGAGCCTAGAGCAGAGGGTTGGGGTATAGGAGGGGACTCAGGGCTGAGGCAGGGCTTCAGGATGCAGGCTGTGGCTGGGCACTGCTTATCTCAGGTGGCTCCCAAGTGATGGTGCAATGAGGCTAAGGCAGGCTTTTGCCCACTCTGGCCCTGTACCACTCCTGAAAGCAGCTGTGCAATTATTCCTAAGGGAAGGGGAAGATGGCAGGCACTATCCATCTGCAGGCTGTGTCACCACACCGTCCATTCCCCATTTCTGGCCAATGGCAGCTGCAGAGCCAGTGCCTGCAGGCAAGGGCGGCATGTGGAGACCCCGTGTGCCACTGCTCCTGGGGACAGAGGGATGTGCCAGCCAATTCTGGGAGTCACAGTTTGTGTTAGTCCTACTAAGCTGCTGGACTGTTAGCAGCTGATCTCCTGATTTGGCTGCAGGGGCTTCCAGGAAACTGAGCCTAATTCCAGAAGACTCCTAGGCAGTGTCCTGCACATGGGTAGATAAAATTAGAGGGAATGAATTTTGTTATGTGCACCAATAATGAGTCAATATGAAGATGTGGACCACCAGTAGAAACCAAAATCCTAGATATAATATTTTTTTAAATTACCATTGTGATAATTACTCAAGCCATGACAAGTTAAGCATTTTAGAACTCACTACTCAAAGAATTAAATTTTCTTATAAGAGAGAAATAAAAATTACAAAATGCACAAACCAGTGAAAAATCTAAAATAACACACTTAGAAAGAAATAACAGCACAAGTATGTGTTGAGTCGGGAAGTGAGTGTGAAAGTCAGAGTGTGTTTCTCAGTCTCAGAGATAGACGTGTTTGTCTGTAACTTTAAAAACAGCGAGTAGTCCTGTGACATCTTAGAGACTAACATTATATAGTATCATGAGCTTTTGTGGGCAAAACCCTCTTCTTCATATCATCTCATCTGAAGAAGTGGACTTTGCCCAGGAAAGCTCATGAAACTATTTATATGTTTTTGTTAGTATCTACGGTGCCACAGGACTCCTTGTTGTTTTTAGAGTGCATTTGAGTGAGTGACAGAGATTCACATTGCCCCTTTAAGTACGCCGAGCACATTCAGACATGGGAACTTGCTGACCGCTGCTCCTTGCCGCCCGAGCCCTGTCATATCCCCACTCTCTGTGGAAATAGAGTATGTGAGTGAGCGTGAGGGGACACCCTGACATCAGCTCCTCCCTCTGCTACCTCCCTTACCCTGCACAGCAAGAAGGAGGTTTGTGGGGAATAGCTGTAAGGCAGAGGGCAGGAGCAGCACAGCAGTGGAGGAGCAGCTGAAGTGCCAGCGCATTTGATAGCCTCCTAGACAGACCAGTCAGGATCCCTTATCAGAGGTTCCAGGACTGACCACTGGTTTAGAGGCAATATGATATTTTCCGTCTTATTCTCTATCCCGTTCCAAACATTTTGTTAGCTTTTTTGACTGCAGCTGCACATTCAGTGGCTGTTTTCAGAGAACTATCCACAGCGACTACAAGATCTCTCTTGATGGGTAACAGCTAATTTAGACCCCATTACTCTGCATTTATCAACATTACATTTCATCTACCATTGTGTTGCCCAGTAACAGTTTCATGAGATTCCTTTAGAACTCTGCAGTTTACTTGAATTTAACTATCTTGAGTTGTTTTCTATCATCTTTAAATTTTATCACTTCATTGTTTACATTTTGCCACTCAGTGCTGCAGCTGCCCATCACGCGGCCCTGCCAGCCGGGTGGCTGCCGGAGCTGGAACCAGGTCCATGGTGAGGCTGCTCTAGTAGAGTTAGTCTCACTGCGGCTCCAGCTCCAGCCGCAGCACACCCCGTTGCCCACTGGTCCACGAGGCAAGTTGGTTTTTAAACTGGCTCCCCTCGCAGACCAGGTCCCACCTGGCACCCCGTGCTGCTGCCGCTACAGAAGCAGCAGCGCGGAGTAGCAGGGGGCTCCTCGGGAGTGGGGCTGGAGTGCACTGGCTGCTGGCCTCGCCCCCGGGAACTACAGAATAATCAAGTGATAAGAATGAATGAGGTTAACTGACTATTCAATTAACCAGTATTTAACATCCCTATTAGCTATAGTGGTACTTGCTTGGTCCTCTTACTATATGTTTTTAATTTGGAGTATTCATTTAAATTGAGCTTCTATTATGGTGTCTTTAAAAAGTTTCCATGCTGCTTGCAGGGATTTCACTTTTAGCACTGTACCTTTTTGCCTCCTATTTAACCTCCTCATTTTTGTGTCATTCTCCTCTCTGAAATTTAAATGTTACTGTGGTGTGCTGCTGTCATGTTCCCTCCAGGGATGTTAAATGTTATGTTATGGTCATTATTACAAAGTTGTTCAGGTACAGATTGAACCTCTCTAATCCAGCGCTCTCTGGTCCGACAACATCCATGGTGTGACATGCTTTTAGTTAGCCAAATGTCCACTTGTCACATTTCCCACAGCCACCAGTCCTGGCTCTCGTTGTTCTGTACTGTTATTTAGCTCTACTTTACCCCCTGAATGTCTGCTAAGAGCCCAGTAAACGGTTGTCGTGTTGACAATGCTGCCAGACAATGTTGATCTTCTGTGGTTTAGTAAATTCTCTGGTTTGGCTCCAGTCAGATCCTGATTGTGCCAGACTGGAGAGGTTCAACCTGAATATTCATCTCTTGGACTAAGGATGTTAAAAAGTGGGTAACTGGCTAATCGTGTAGTTGATACAATTTGTATCGACTACATGATTAGTCATTAAGGGAAGGCACTCTGTCCTGGCTCACGCTGGGTCCAGGGGCTACCCCTGCTGCAGCTCTGCAGTTTAAATGTAGTAGGAGCCGGGCTGCCTGCCCGTCCGGCTCCTACTACATTTAAACTGCAGAGCCTCAGCAGGATTAGGTCCCAAGCCCTGCTCACTTCCAGATCTGGGACCACCTACTGCTGCGGCTCTGCATTTTAATGGAGGTAGCTGCCGCAATGGGTGTAGCTCCTGGACCTGGCACAAGCCGGGACTGAGCTAGACTTGCTCAGCCCCATCTCATGCTGGGTCCAGCAGCCCCTGTCCACCAGGGGGTCCCAGCAGGGAACTGGGACTCCCCCCGCAGACAGGGCTCCTGCTGGAGCAGACTGTGTTTGCAGCCAGCATGCTCCGGCAGCAGCCCTTGTCCACAGCAGTCGGGGCTGGCCATGGACAGGGGGTGATTCATGGGATGCAGAGCAGCCTCTGCTTGCAGTGAGCCTGAACCCTCCGCAGGCAGAGGCTAAGAGGCTGCCTCGTGGCAGCCTCCCCTACCTTCCCCGTCCCCCTTCCCCCCCACTGTTGCCTCTAATGGAGGCAGCGCGGTGGCGGAAGGGGGGGGCAGGCAGCATTGCAGAGACGGTGCTGGAGAGAACCAGCTTTTGAGCTGGATCCTCACAGCACTGGCTCTGGTTTCCCCCCACCCCTGCTGCAGAGACAGCAAGGGGGGGAATTTGAGTTCCTGTTCTTCATTTAGAATTAAATCAAGAATTGCCTCTCCTCTTGTGAATTCTAGGACACTGACCTGGAAGCCACAAGAAGAGAGAAAATTCTCGAAATTTGTTTCACGTGGGATTAAATCAAGGATTAACTGCTCCAAGATCTAATAGTTTAAGGTGTCAAGAAACTTTATCCCTACCAACCTGAGGTGACATGTACCCCGTCAGTAGGGGCATAGTCTAAATTGCTGCCATTATTATTATTATTATTATTATTATTACTCTTATTTTATTATAGCTTGTCTAATCTCCCTGACCATTTCACAGTTACTATCACTATTCTGGTTAGTAGTATATCCCTACCGCTATGTTCTTATTAATTAAGAATGGAATTAAGATCTAAAGAGAGTCTATAGTACAGTTTGGTTCATTTAAAAATTTTACCTGACTCAACAATTTCTTTGACATATAATGCCACTTCTCCACCAGCATGACCTGTTTTGTTCTTCCAATATATACTGTGCCATTGACTGTCCTCATTCCACCAAGTTTCTGTGGTGTCTTTTATATCAATAGCCTCCTGTAATATGAGGCACTCCAGTTCACCCATCTTAGTATTTAAACGTCTAGCGTTTGTGTTTTAAGCACTTAAAAATTGCCACTTTTTAGCTGTCTGCCATTGTGATGTGATTGAATGGAAATCTTCCTTTTTTCTTTGATTGTTTCTCATCAGATCCTACTTGTGTCTTATCACCCATCCTCTCTTCTTTATTGGAATTGGAGAATCTACATTAATAGATCGTACCCTAAAGAAAATTTCTGTCTGAACCACATGCTGCTCCACACCTATCAGCTTTCATCCAGACCTTAGTTTAAGAACTGCTCTATCATCTCTTTAACTTTATGCACTAGCCGTCCAGTTCCATTTTGGTAACTGGGATGGTACTTGGTCCTGCTGTGAAGGCAGGGGACTAGACTCGATGACCTTTCAAGGTCCCTTCCAGTTCTATGAGATAGGTATATCTCCATATATTTTTTATATTATTATTATTTGGTAGGTGGAGCCCATTTTCCCCATATAGACTCCCCCTTTACCTAAAGGTTCCCCAGACCTAAATCCGTCCTCTGCACACCATTATTTCATCCACACGTTGAGAACATGCAGTTCTGTCCATCTAACTGGTCCTGTGTATGGAACTGGAAATATTTCAGAGAACGCTACCATGGAGGTCCTGGACTTCAGTCTCTTACTTAGCAGCCTAAATTTGCCCTCCAGGCAAAAAGGGACAAAAATCGCTGCCTCGGTGTTAAATTTCTTGAAAGACCTGTTCTTTAGTTAATGACCATGCTGTGAAAGCTGATGAAAACTTCAGAGATGAAACCAAACAAGATGAGCCTGTATCTGAGTCTATATGCCTTTTGACACATTGGGTAGAAAATGTCAGCCTCTACTAAAAAGACAATGGACACTTCTGCCACTTGTCATTTAAAGATTCTTTAACATTGGATGGAACAATTCAGTATTCCAGGGCTGAATGTGATACCTTACAATGTGGTTGCTGAAAAACAGCTAGCTAGGAATAAGATCAAAATGACATGTTCCTGCACTCTGTATTGTATTACCAGATACAAATATCAAAGAATGGATAGAGAGGGTCTGTGAGGTGTGGTGAAGGAAGACCCAGGTTTGTGGTGAGAGAGAGCGTAAGTGGAAGACTGAATGGCTATCCAATCTGAAATCAAGTTTGTGTAAGCATGAAGTAATTGCAGACCTCATTACTGATGCCAGTGGAAGGAGCTGCTGAAGTGTTAACATCATTCTACATGTGTAAGTTTGTCTTGAGTCTGCACTGAGATTGCAGGTTGACTCTTCCCTCTAGCACAAATACCCATGAAATGAGCATATTTAACTTTTGGCCAGGGTATCTTGATATTTGATTATTTAATTAAAAAAATGTAAGTTTTAGGCTAAGGATTTGGTTTCAAAGGAGCTGAAGGGAATGAGACATTTCATAGGCTGAATATCACATATCACATTGAATATCACATTTCATAGGCTGCTTGTAAAAAATCCCCATGTGAGAGTTTGTCAGCACATTCCATAGAAACAGTGTGCACCTTGTGCTTGGTTTTGTACAATACACAAATAAGTCAATTAGGGATTTAAAATCCCATTTAATTTGTTAAACAGGTAAACATTATGTTTAACCAGTTAGCTGATAAAACAGGGGCAGGCTCGAGTAGCCCCTTCCCCCCTCCGGACAAGTGCTGCTCTGGCCAGGCTAGAGCATCCCTCCACTCACAGAGAGCCGCCTGTGGTGGGCGGGAGGCTGCTTCAACCCTCTCTGGTTAACCTTAACTGGTAAGCATCACTGGTTAACCAGTCACGTCCCTAGAGCCAATCCCATCTCCAGAGAGCCAAACACTTTAGGAGATAGAACCACCATAAGAACATAAGAATGTCTATACTGGGTCAGACGAAAGGTCCATCTAGCCTAGTATCCTGTCTGCAGACAGTGGCCAATGCCAGATGCCCCAGAGGGAGTGAACAGAAACAGGTAATCCATCACGTGATCCCTCTCCCGTTACTCATTCCCAGCCTCTGACAGACACTAGGGTCACCATCCCTACCCATCCTGGCTAATAGCCACTGATGGACCTAATCTCCATGAATTTATCTAGTTCTTTCTTGAACCCTGTTACAGATCTGGTCTTCACAACCTCCTCTGGCAAGGAGTTCCACAGGCCGACCATGTGCTGTGTGAAGAAAAACTTCCTTTTGTTTTAAACCTGCTATGTATTAATTTCATTTGGTGACCCCAAGTTCTTACATTATGGGAACAAGTAAATAACTTTTTCTTATTCACTATCTCCACACCAGTCATGACTTCTATCATATCCCCCCCTTAGTCTCCTTTTTTTTCTAAGATGAAAAGTCCAAGTCTTTTTAATCTCTCTTCATATGGGATGTGTTCCAAACCCCTAATCATTTTTGTTGCCCTTTTCTAAATCTTTTCCAATGCCAATATATCTCTTGCAATCACATATGTACGCAGTATTCAAGATGTAGGCATACCATGGTTTTATATAGAGGCAATAAGATGTTCTCTGTCTTATTCTCTATCCCTCTTTTAATGATTCCTAACATTCCGTTTGCTTTTTTGACTGCCACTGCACATCATTGAGTGGATGTTTTCAGAGAACTACCCACAACAACTCCCAAGATTCCAGAAGACTGGAAAAGGGCAAATATAGTGCCCATCTATAAAAAGGGAAATAAGAACAACCTAGGAAACTACAGACCAGTCAGTTTAACTTCTGTGCCAGGAAAGATAATGGAACAGGTAATTAAGGAATTCATCTGCAAACATCTGGAAGAAAATAAGGTGGTAGGTAACAACCAGGGTGGATTTGTAAAGAACAAATCATGTCAAATCAATCTGATAGCTTTCTTTGGTAGGATATCAAGTCTTTTGGATAAGGGAGAAAGAGTGGACGTGAAATACCTAGACTTTAGTAATGCATTTGACATGGTCTCTCATAACCTTCTGATCAATAAACTAGGGAAATGCAACCTAGATGGGGTGACTGTAAGGTGCATAACTGGCTGGATAACTGTTCTCAGAGAGAAGTTATTAATGGTTCACAGTCATGCTGGAAGTGCATAACAAGTGGGGTTCCGCATGGGTCTGTTTTGGGACCTGTTCTGTTCTAAATCATTGTTGAAGATATTGATGATGGCATAGAGAGTATGATTATTAAATTTGAAGATGACACCAAGCTGGGAGGGGTTGCAAGTGTTTCGGAGAATAGGGTCATAATTCAAAATGATCCGGACAAAGTAGAGAAATGGCTTACGGTAAACTGGATGAAGTTTAATAAGGACAAATGCGAAGTACTCCATATAGGAAGGAACAATCTGTTTCTCATATACAGAATGGGAAGCGATTGTCTAGGAAGGAGTACTGCAGAAAGGAATTTAGGGATCATAGTGGACCACAAGTTAAACATGAGTCAACAGTGAGACACTGTTGCAAGAAAAGCAAACATGAATCTGGGCTTCATTAACAAGTTGTTTGAGCAAGACATCAGAAGTCATTCTTCCCCTCTACTCTGTGTTGATTAGGCCTCAATTGGAGTACTGTGTTTAGCTCTGGGCACCACATTTCAAGAAAGATGTGGAGAAATTGGAGAAGATCCAGAGAAGAGCAACAAAAATGATTAAAGGTCTAGAAAACATGACCAATGAGGGAAGACTGAAATAATTGGGCTTGTTTAGTTTAGAAAAGAGAAGACAGTGGGGGGACATGATAGCAGCTTTCAGTTATCTAAAAGGGTGTTACAAGGAGGTGGGAGAAAAATTGTTCTCCTTGGCCTCTGAGGATAGGACAAGAAGCAATGGGCTTAAACTGCAGCAAGGGAGGTTTAGGTTGGACATTAGGAAAAACTTCCTAACTGTCAGGGTGGTTAAACACTGGAATGGATTGCCTTACAGGGGTTGTGGAATCTCCATCATTTAAGAGCAGGTTAGACAGACACCTGTCAGGGATGATCTAGACAGTGTTTGGTCCTGCTGTGAGGGCAAAGGACTAGAGTCAGTGACCTCTTGAAGTCCCTTCCTGTTCTAGGATTCTAGGATTCTAAGATCTCTCTCTTGAGTGGTTATAGTTAAATCAGTCCCCATCATATTGTATGTGTAGTTAGGATTGTTTTTTTCAATGTGCATTCTTCTTCTTCTTCTTCTTAAACCCTTGTACTCCAAGTGGAGCATAAGTCATCTACAAGTCTCCTCCACTTTACTCTGTCTTGAGACAAAAATTCTAGCTGACTCCAGGAGTACCCCAGTTGTTGTCCTTCAATCTCAGTAGATCTTCTCCACGTAGTCCGAGGTCTTCCTCTTTTGCGTTTTCCTTGTGGGTTCCATGTGAGAGCTTGACGGACTATGCTGGATGATGGTTTTCTGAGATTGTGGCCTAGCCATCCCCACTTGCTTCTCTTGATTTGAACATCAAGTGGTTCTTGTCCTGCTCTGTTCCAAAGTTCCTTATTTGTGACAAAGTCTTGCCATTTGATGTGAAGGATGTACCTCAGGCATCTGTTTATGAATGTCTGTAGCTTGTGATTTGAAGACTTTTTAGTATGCCAGGTCTCGCATCCATACAAGAGCATACTCTTCACATTTGTGTTGAAGATTCGCAGTTTCGTCTTCGCAGATATTATTTGTGAACTCCATATGGGACGAAGAGACTTGAATGCAGCTGTTGCTTTTCCTATCCTAGCATTAATATCCTTATCTGTTCTTCCATCTCTGCCCATAATACTCCCCAAGTAGATGAACTGCTCCACATCTTCCAGGTCATCCCCTCTCAGTGCAATGGTGGTGGTGGTGTCCTTATTGTCTTGGTCTTTCCCTTGTTAATGCTCAGTCCAGTCATTGAAGAAATTTTTTCTAATGTTGAACCTTTTCTTCCATGCTTTCATGGTGTGAAAGGAGGATGACATCGTCAGCAAAATCAGTGTCCTCTAGCTGTTTGAAAAGTGTCCACTGATGGCCATCTCTTGTCCTGCTCATAATCCAATCCATTGTGATCAAGAACAGGAAAGGTGACAATAGGCATCCTTGTCGCGCTCCTGAGAGTATGCTGAAGGATTCTGTCAAGACACCATTGTGAACAACTTGGCATGTCAAGAGTTTGTACATTGAACAGGTTAATAATTTTGGATAAGATGCGACGGTGTTCCAACATAAGAACGGCCGTACCGGGGTCAGACCAAAGGTCCATCTAGCCCAGTATCCTGTCTGCCGACAGTGGCCAGCACCAGGTGCCCCAGAGGGGGGGTGGACCGAAGACAATGATCAAGCGATTTGTCTCCTGCCATCCCTCTCCAGCCTCTGACAAACAGAGGCCAAGGACACCATTTTATCCCCTGGCTAATAGCCTTTTATGGACCTAACCTCCATGAAATTATCTAGCTTCTCTTTAAACTCTGTTATAGTCCCAGCCTTCACAGCCTCCTCTGGCAAGCAGTTCCACAGGCTGACTACACGCTGTGTGAAGAAGAACTTTCTTTTATTAGTTTTAAACCTGCTACCTATTAATTTCATTTGGTGTCCTCTAGTTCTTCTATTTAGGGAACTAATAAATAACTTTTCTTTATCGGCCCTCTCCACACCACTCATGATTTTATACACCTCTATCATATCCCCCTCAGTCTCCTCTTTTCTAAACTGAAAAGTCCCAGTCGCTTAACCTCTCCTCATATGGGACCCATTCCAAACCCCTAATCATTTTAGTTGCCCTTTTCTGAACCCTTTCCAAGGCCAAAATATCTTTTTGAGGTGAGGACCACATCTGTACACAGTATTCAAGATGTGGGCGTACCATAGTTTTATACAGGGGCAGTAAGATATTCTGGGTCTTATTTTCTATCCCTTTCTTAATAATTCCTAGCATCCTATTTGCCTTTTTGACCGCGCTGCACACTGTGTGGAAGTTTTCAGAGAACTGTCCACGATAACTCCAAGATCTCTTTCCTGATTTGTCGTAGCCAAATTAGCCCCCATCATACTGTATTATAGTTGGGGTTATTTTCCCGATGTGCATTACTTTACACTTATCCACATTAAATTTCATTTGCCATTTGTTGCCCAATCACTCAGTTTGGTGAGATCTTCTTGAGTCCCTTACAGTCTGCTTCTGTCTCGACTATCCTAAACAGTTTGGTATCATCTGCAAACTTTACCACCTCACTGCTTACCTTTCTCCAGATCATTTATGAATAAGTTGAACAGGATTGGTCCTAGGACTGACCCTTGGGGACACCACTAGTTACCCCTCTCCATTCTGAAAATTTACCATTTATTCCTACCCTTTGTTTCCTGTCTTTTAACCAGTTCTCAATCCAAGAAAGGACCTTCCTCTTATCCCATGGCCATGTAATTTACACAAGAGCCTTTGGTGAGGGACCTTGTCAAAGGCTTTCTGGAAATCTAAGTATACTATATCTACTGGATCCCCCTTGTCCGTTTCCACAAAGTGTCTCTATCAACGCTGTCAAAGGCCTTTTCAAAGTCTGTGAAGGTTATGTACAGAGGGGAGTTCCACTCAAGCGACTGTTCTGTGATCACTCTGAGAGTTGCTATTTGGTCAGTACAAGATCTCTTGCTTTGAAAGCCGGCCTGTTCTTCCCTGAGCTGTCTATCAATTTCTGTCTTCATTCTCTCCAAGAGAATGTTCATTACTTTACATTTATTAACATTAAATTTTGTTTGCCATTTTGTTGCCCAATCACTTAGTTTGGTGAGATCTTTTTGAAGCTCTTCACAGTCTGCTTTGGCCTTGAGCTTTCGTGGGCCAGGGTCTGGCCCACGAAAGCTCATCACCTAATAAATCATCTTGTCAGTCTTTAAAGTGCTGCATAGTCCTGTCTTTTGTTTCAGCAAGACCAGACTAACATGGCTACATCTCTATTGCTTTGGCCTTAATTGTCTTGAGCAGTTTAGTATCACCTGCAAATTTTGCCACCTCATTGTTTACCCCATTCTCCAAATCATTTATAAATAGATTGAATAGGATTGGTCCCAGTACGGACACTTGGGGGATACCACTAGTTACCTCTCTCAATTCTGAAAACATACCATTTATTCCTACCTTTGTTTCCTGTCTTTTAACTAGTTATCAGTCCATGAGAGGACCCTCCCTCTTATCCCATAACAACTCACTTTACTTAAGAGCCTTTGGTGAGGGACCTTGTCATACAGATTTTTCTAGTTAAATCTAGAGCATTCAAAGGGGCTTGCATGGAGAATGAGGAACCCTGGAGAACTATGGTCAGTGCTTTTTTTGCGATGGTACTGCCATCACTCAGTACTGGCACCTCCAGACGCAGTACCAGCACCTCCAGTCAGAGCTCAACAACTTTTCCCCTGGAGTACCGGCACTTTTGGTTTAAAAAAAACCAACAACACTGACTATGGTTATTGTCTTATTTAAACCTTCCTGCTCCCGTCTATATGCACAGGATGGATGGGGGGGGCAGGGATTTAGCTAATCTGTTGTGTTGAAAGAACCTATACATGCGCTGCTCCTCCCTTCCCCACAACAGCGCACGTTTCCCCTCCCTTCCCTTCCCCACAACAGCCCGCGCTTCTCCTCCCCATAACAGCGCGCACTGCTCCTCTCCTCCCTTCCCCTCCCCTCCCCTCCCCACAACAGTGTGTGCTTCCTGAGAAGCCAGATCTGGCACGGAGCCGCAGGACTCCTCCCCCCCTCCCCACTGCAGAAAGTTGGAGCTAGCTCTATTTTTGTGGGAGGCTGTAGAGCCATATCAGGCTCCTCGTTGGGGATGGGGGAGAGCGAGGGGGGGCTGGAAACACTGCATCGTGATCCACTGGTTGGTGACCACGGGATTAGAGGATGTGCAGTTGTATGAGCCCTGATATTGTGGCTTATGTGGTTAAGTCCTGTGATGGTGTCACTTGTATAGATAGGGGCAGAGTTAAGGTTTAAACTTTCAGTTTTAGCTATGCTTCTAATTCTTGAATACTCGATTCTTTAGCCCAGTCCTTTGGCTTTTGAATAGCCTAAACCAGGGCTACTCAACACGCGGCCCATGGGCCGCCTGCAGCCTGTTTCTTTGCAGGCCACAGTGCAGTTTGGAATTACAGGGCTCAACACAGATGGGATCCTTTGAACATGGCCTCCACTGGGAACACGCTCCATAATGGCGAGTCAATATAATGGTCTTCTGTTGATATGCGTTTTAGTAGTTAAATTCCTGGACTTGTATTGCTCATTAAAAGTGCTGTCGTGGGTGAAAATCAGGTAAATATTGCATTTTATTAATATCAGCAGAACTGACTTAAATGGGGCCTGCATCTTTTGTAGTCTTGCCCTAATCTTCGTATTCATGCCCGTCAGTGTGAAAGAAGCAATTTGCATATATCTGCATATATATTTGCATGTACATGCAACCACACTTAAGTTGCAGCCCTTGGCATGTGCTGTGAGTATCACTGTGGCCCCTGGGGCTTCCAAAGTTGAGTAGCCCCAGGGCCGTCCTTAGCCATAGGCAGACTAGTCAGTTGCCTAGGGCACCAGTATTTCTGGAGCACCACTCTGCCGGGACGGACAGGAAGCAGTGGAGCATGTAACAGCAGGTGTTAGAGAGAGCCCAATGTGCTGCCTGCAGCACAGTCTGAGGAAGGGGATTGGCTGCTGGGGTCTCTGGGAAGGGGAGGGGGTACGGGTGGGGGAAGGAACTCACCTGTGAGTGTGACTCTCTCCCCCGGTGTGGGGTGAGGTAGGCTGGGTGGCTCTTGCAGTAAGTATCTTTTGTTGCTCCCCATAACGTCCATTCTTTTCTCCCAGGCACCCCCTTTTCCCCTCCCCGCAGAGCACCCCTCTCTCCCCCCTCCTCTCTGGCAGGGCTGGGTTGGGTGAGGTGCTGGGCAGGGGCTGGCTGGCTGCCTGCTAAGGAAATGAAAGTGAAAGTGACTCACACTTCCTCAGCAGCCAGCGCAAGCAACAGGGGCTGGCTGGAATGATCACACACAGCTGGCTGGGCTGGGGATAGGGTGCCAGATAGCATGTGTGAAAAATCAAGACAGGGGTTGGGGTAGGGTGGCCAGATGTCCCACTTTTATAGGGACAGTCCCAATTTTTGGGTCTTTTTCTTATATAGGCTCCTATTACCCCCAGCCTCCCCACCCCCTGTCCTGATTTTTCACACTTGCTGTCTGGTCACCCTAGGTGGGGGGTAATTGGTGCCTATATAAGACAAAGCCCCAAATATCGGGACTGGCCCTATAAAATCAAGATAACTGGTCACCCTAGCTGGGGAGCGCATCTCTCCCCCGGGCTGGCAGCAATCCATCTCATCCAGGGGGAGCTGCACAGGGCAGGATGAGTGGGTGCCCCGTCCCTGAGATCAGATGCTGTGCTAACTTCACCATGGTCCGTGGTGCTGGTGGTGGTGCCCAGTGGCGTGTGATCGGACCAGAGGGTTTGCTGCTGCTGTTGCCACTCTGCACCCCAAGAGGTAGATTTTGGGGTTCTGCAGCTTTCCACCTATCTCCTCCTCTACTGCAGCTGTTGGACCAGCAAGCTGGGGGGGTAAGCCAAGCATGGAAGCAGTACTGTGTTGCCATTTAGATTGTCATATAACAACTTTGTTTGCCAAAAATGCTTGCTAACAATCCTGAATCCAATTTCAATATTTTTTCTCAAAAAAAATCAATATCGTAGCCAAAAACAGAAAATTAAGTTGACAGTTGTTTGTGACAAGTTTGGTTTGGGGCAGGGAGTGGGCCAGTTTTTATCAAGAAACAAAAAATGTTGACTGGCTTTCCTATAGCCCTGTTACTGCTAAATAGAGCCCTCCAACAACTGTAATATGCTCATCTCCTTACTAGTGTATAGAGTGACCATATGTTGTACTAAGGTTCTCTTGCTTTTTTTCCCAGTGAGTCAGAATAGCTTTTGCCAGCCCAGAGGTTGGGCAGCCAATGTCTTACATTTTCCACAATGTTTTGTCCAACTTTTATAAAGTAAATACATGGTTAATATGAGTTAAAAAGGCCAGGGACACTTCCTTGTGAAGAATCTGTGCAGCAGATCATGCTAGAGCTGTGAAAATGTCAGTTTTTGATGGAACTTTAGAGGCAGTGATTTATCATGTATTTCTGGCAGTGCCCAAAATGTGCTGTTACTGCTAACGTCTTTCTAAACAAAAATAAGGCAGAATAGGACTTCTGTAACATTTCTGTGCTACCTTAATCTAGATGAGATGATTCTGTGCTGACTTCATTTTGGTCATAGAATCATAGAACCATAGAGCTGGAAGAGACCTCAGAAGGTCATCAAGTCCAGCCCCCTGCTCTAGGCAGGACCAATCCCAACTAAATCAACCCAGCCAGGGCTTGGTCAAGCTGAGACTTAAACACCTCTAGGGACGGAGACTCCACTACTTCCCTAGGTAACCCATTCCAGTGCTTCACTACCCTCCTAGTGAAATAGTTTTTCCTAATATCCAACCTGGACCTCTCCCACCACAACTTGAGACCATTGCTCCTTGTTCTGCCATCTGTCACTACTGAGAACAGCCTCTCTCCATCCTCTTTGGAACCTCCCTTCAGGAAGTTGAAGGCTGCTATCAAATCCCCCCTCACTCTTCGCTTCTGCAGACTAAACAGACCCAACTCCCTTAGCCTCTCCTCATAAGTCATATGCTCCAGCCCTCTAATCATTTTGGTTGCCTCCGCTGGACCCTCTCCAATGCGTCCACATCCTTTTTGTAGTGGGGGGCCCAGAACTGGACACACACTCCAGATGTGGCCTCACCAAAGCCGAATAAAGGGAATAATGACATCTCTGGATCTGCTGGCAATGCTCCTCTTAATGCAACCTAATATGCCATTAGCCTTCTTGGCTACAAGGGCACACTGTTGATTCATATCCAGCTTCTCATCCACTGTAACCCCCAGGTCGTTTTCTGCAGAACTACTACTTAACTGGTTGGTCCCCAGCTTGTAACTATGCTTGGGATTCTTCTGTCACTTTGTGCTTTGTGCTTTACTTAGGAATAAAACTAGGGTTATATTTTCCCACTGCTTGGAAACCCAGCTTATTAAACTGGATAATGCCATTGATCTATTTACAGTATAAGGTTGATATAGAGTTGTAACTAACATTAAGACTGATGCCCACTATACATTTAAAACTAAAAAGTGGCTTTGTAAAAATGACATGGGTTTCCAACTCTACTGTGTCTCAGTCAGGGTGGAGCACCTTGTGAGGTATCTTCACACTAGCTCAAGGTCACAGTCTCACAGCTATCCTATATTAGTTATTTTAAATAATATTTCTGATAATCTGACAATTTAAACAGTTATTTCTTTAAAAAACACCCTTACAAGTTATGTCACATCGAAAACAACTTTCTGGGTCACAAAAAAGAAAACGGAAAGATGAAATAGGATTAGCTATCCAAGCACAGAAGGGTTCTATACTTAAGTTTGTACGTCATGAAAACAACGAAGTTGATCAAGATCATCAAGCAACTGCAGAAGAAAATTTTTATGCAGACGAAGCTCAAAAAACGCAACAACACACAGAACAATCATTTGAAACAGATGCAGACACAAAACAAGAAATTACAACAGTTGAAACTGTACTAGCATGGGATATAGATTACATTGGCACATGGCTGCAATCTTTAAACAACGAATTCCGTGCCATTATACTTGAGAGAGGCCCTGTGAGAATAAAAGGTTTTGAATATCCTAAAGACATTAGAGGTAGGAAATTCACAGAAAACAATTACTACAAAAGACTTTCTAACGGTGAAATTGTCAACAGACGGTGGCTTATGTGCTCTAAATGCGAGGATGCTGTATTTTGTTTCCCATGCAAGATTTTCAATAGTTGCAATTTTAAGATAGCAACCATGCGTATTAATGATTGGAAAAATCTTAGTCACATATTACCGCAACATAAAAAGGCACAACACCACATTGAAAGTATGCACAAATGGTATGAGCTGAGTGTAAGGTTAAAAAATCAGACAACTCTTGATGCCCAAAATCAAAGATTGCTGGAGTCAGAGAAGCAGCATTGGCGTCATGTTCTTGAACGTCTATTATCTATTGTTGAATATCTATCAACAGACAATCTTGCTTTTAGAGGAAGCATTGAGAAATTATTCCAGCCCAAAAATGGCAATTTTTTGGGCCTTGTACAACTGCTGGGAAAATTTGATACAGTGATGAGTGAACATCTCCGAAGAGTAACTGAAAATGAAATACATGACCAGTATTTGGGACCAAGAATTCAAAATGAACTGATTGTGCTAATGAGTGATAAAGTGACAGAGAAAATTGTTTCATTGGTTACTTTGGCAAAATATTTTGCCGTAATTCTAGATTGCACTCTGGACACAAGTCATCAAGAACAGATGTCGTTAGTAGTGAGATTTGTCGACATTAGTGATTCAGCACAGATTACAGTTAAGGAATCGTTTATCACATTTTTAGAAGTAGAAGACACTACAGGTTTTGGACTTCTTCAAGCTCTCCTTGATGAACTAAAACAAATGAGATTGTCCATAATGAACATTAGAGGACAAGGCTATGATAATGGTGCCAATATGAGAGGATGCATTTCTGGCATGCAAGCTAGATTGCTGGCAGAAAATCCACGAACCTTTTTTGTTCCGCGTGCATGCCACAGCCTTAATTTGATTTTGTGTGATATGGCCAAGTCTTCTGTAGAAGCTATATCTTTTTTTGGTTTGCTGCAACACATTTACTTGCTATTTTCAGCTTCCACTGAATGATGGCAAATATTCAAAGCACAAGTCAATGGTATTACCGTTAAGCCTTTTTCTGAGACCCGCTGGGAAAGCAGAGTAGAAAGAGCAAAAACATTGAGAGATCAATCTGAGGAAGTTTACAAAGCACTGGTTGCTATTTTGGAAGAAGCCAGAGATCCAAAAGCTAAAAGTGAAGCACAGTCATTGGCCTCTGAAATATCCATCTTCAAGTTTCTAACATCTGTCGTAATCTGGTATGACATTCTTGTTAAAATCTCAAGTGTAAGCAAAATAATGCAGAGTCCAATGATGCAGCTTGATTCAACACTTACCTTACTAAACAATACACGAGACTTTTTAGTGAAATACAGAGAAAATGGATTCAAAGAAGCACAGGTTACAGCAAGAGAGCTTGCACAGGCACTTGGTGTAGGACCAAAATTTCCATGTCCGAATGTGACACGAGTTTCAAGGAAAAAAACGGCAAGCAGAATATGAAGGAGCAGATGAGCCCATAGACGATCCAGAAAAGAAATTTGAGGTTGAATTTTTTAATGTGGTGATGGATAAAGCAATATCTGCCATTGATGAAAGGTTTAATACCTTATGAGTACACCATGAACAGTTTGGATTTTTGTATGACATAACTAAATTCAACGACATAGGAAAACAAGAGCAGCTAATGACAAAGTGCAAGAACCTAGAGAGCCTCCTGAAGCATGGTGATAGTTTTGATTTAAATGGACTTGAACTGTACGAAGAATTGAGTACATTGTCATCAGTGTTGCCACATGCAAAATTAGTGATGGACATTGTACAGTTTATTCATACTAGCAAACTTGTTGACATATATCCTAACGTGTACATTGCCACTCGTATTCTACTGACAATTCCTGTAACAGTAGCATCAGGAGAACAGAGTTTCTCAAAACTAAACCTCATTTAAAAACTATCTCCATTCTACAATGAGTCAGGAACGCTTGACTGGTCTTGCTATCCTTGCAGTCGAACAAGACATCACTTTGTCTTTGTCATACAATGACATTATTACTGACTTTGCAGCCAAAAAAGCCAGAAAGATTGCTTTTAATTAAAAACAAATCCTTGTTTCAATACCTCTTCATATAAATTTCCAATAAAATGTTGACAAATTTAAAAAATTATATTATTTGCATGATTCTGTCAATAAATCAGAATTTTTTCTATAGTGCTACTTCTTTAGTGCTAGTCCATCAACATTACAGTGTGCTTAATTAAGTTAAACTGTTTTTGATAACGTGCATGTGGCATGTTTTCCAATACTGTAAGCTTATATTTGTGTTGCTAAGAGCAAGTCAGGCATAGGGGCACCAGTTTAATCCCGCCTAGGGCACCATAAATCCTAAGGATGGCCCTGAGTAGCCCTTGCCTAAATATACAGGCCATGTCTGAATATTCTATAGCAGTGGTCCCCAACCTTTTTGTGGCCAATAGCACATTCATGTTTTCAGAAGAGTGTGTCGGGCGCCAACAAAAAAAGGCGTCAAATGTGAAATTGAAGGCTTTTTTCATATTAAATGTGAATTGGGTAAATTTAATAGAAACTTAATTTAGTTGGATAATTTTTATTTTAATTATATTGTAATTCATTTTTAAACAAAATTCTGCATTAATAAAAAGGGGGGGATGTCCAAATGTTGAGCAAAAAAAGCACCCTTCCCCCCCCAAAAAAAATCATGGCACTTTTTTAAATTTCACACTCCCTTCCACATGTCAGGGGAAGAATGTCCCAAGTGGCTTTCCAGCTGAGAAACTGAAAATACCAGACATTTTACTGGGAGGAGCGGGGGTCAGGCCAGGGGTTTGGATTGTGCCTCAGGGGATTAGGGCAGGGGATTAGGGTGCAGGGTCTGGGAGGAGAGTTCTGTGGGTGAAGATACCGGAGTGGGAGTAGCTGGAGGGCCGGACACTCACCAGCGAGACGTGCTGCTCTCCTGTTTCTCCCACAGGACCTGCCTGGCCATGTGCTTGGGGATTGGTAGGTTCCCGCAGCTGCCATTGTCCAGGTCCGGCCAATGGGCTTGTGTGGGGAGGCGGAAGCGGCCATGAGGGACCCTCCCCTGCCGGCTCGCAGTTCCTGCACCACAAAGGGCCCCGCCACAGCTGTTTTGAGTGGGGGGGCTGTTGCTGCCTCGCAGCCGGACCCGACCAGCGTGGGGTTTGCTCCGGCTACTGAAGCGCCGCGTCGGGCTCCCTCGCTGGCCCCAGGCTGCTGACCCTGCTCTAAGCAGGGGTGAACGTGAGTAGTTTTAAAATGCCGGCACGGGCGCACATAAATGCCCCCGCGGGCGCCATGGCACCGTGTTGGGGACCACGGTTCTGTAGGCTCTTTCATCCTAATCTCCATTACCTTTTTTCTCTTGTTTCAAAGAAGGGTACTTTCTGTGACTTGTAAATAAAAGAACTGTCAGATTCCGGCTTACATTTTTTCTGGGATCACTTCTATGCTCCCAATTTAGACTGTTTAGCTGTCTGTCATAATTTAGCAGTCTGCAGCAATATTGGGATTATTTAGATTAGGGATGTGAACGAATAACTGGCTAACCAGTTACGTGGTCCGCATCACGCTTACCAGGTGATGCTTACCACATACCAATTAACCAGTACCCAGGAGCACCCCACATTGGGCTAGGGATCCCACTTAATTGGTTAAACCTAATGTTTAACCAATTAACTGATTAACTGGGATTTTAATTTAGATGTCTCAGTGACCTATATCAGAGGTGGAAAATGGTGTTGTAATTTTCTGCCCAGAGAATTGGAGATCTGAATAAGGCCAAGGCTGAAAATTTGGTCCATAGCTTAAGAAGAAAGCTAGGAGAACACAGACAGCCATTCCATTTGCTGAGATACTTTCTTGCCAAGTGATAGAGCCAACAGGATGTGTCATTCTGTCTTCAGGTTCTAGTGCTTTTGTCCCATATTTATTAGAAAATGTAGAGCATCATAAGGAAAACTGTCAAATTAAGTAAAACCAGGCTAACGGCTGTCCTTCTGATACTCACTAGTAAAATCAGGCTAATGCGGCTGCCCTTTTGATACTTACCAGATTCCAGTGACACTCTGACGGGAGTGAGTTTGTTTGTTTGTTTGTTTGTTTGTTTGTTTGTTTGTTTGTTTGTTTGTTTTAAATGACTGCTGGGGCTTGTTGGCTCTTGCTACAAAGCAGGAAAGAACGGATGTGTGTGGGCTAAGTAGCTATCTAGGCCATCTGCGCCAGTTTTGGGATGTCCCAGTGGTGTGTGGCACTGGCCCCAAGAAGCAGGCATGTGTCTTTCCTAACTAGTGAGGCATTGCTGACTATGCACCGCTTCTCGAGTTAGTTTTAATTTGTGGTTTGGATTTGTGCACAACTGAATGACAGCTTCCTCTACAGCTTGGCCTTTGAGACGATAGAAAATCCCTAAAAGACTGTGCTGGTGCTATGTGTGGCTCATGGAGAGAAGAGTCTTGCTCTCTTTATTCCCTTCCTTCTGCCTGCTCCTCTGGCTGCTGAAAGGCTTTATGTTCTGCTGAGTCTCCTGAAGAGCTCTGTTCCCATGCTGTTGTTGCCGTGTCTCTGTCTCTGACATTGGAGGATACTGTATATAAAAGGAAAAAATATGTAGCGCTTTAAAGACTAACAATATAGTTTATTAGATGATGAGCTTTCGTGGGGCAGACCCACTTCTTCATATCATATTCTGAAAGTGAATCGTCATGACCATATATAACAAAGGAATACAATGAAGAAAGTAAACAAATTATAAACTAACAAATCAGATATTAGAACAGAAGTGGGGGTGGGGGGCAAGGAAGAGATAAGGAAGGAGGAAATAGCTTATTGTAAGTCAATAAGTGGCTAATCTGGAGTTACTACTACTATCAGTAGGTGGGGAGGCTGTCTTTGTAATGTGTAAGGTGATTAGCATCTTTATTAAGGCCCATTCGCAATGTGTCGAGTTTAAGCATGAATACAAGTTCTGAAGTCTCTCTCTCTAATCTGGTGTTAAAGTCTCTTTGAAGTAAGACGCACGTTGTCAGGTCTTTAAGGGAATGGCCAGTTAGATTACAATGTTGACTAACAGCTTTTTCTGTGTGGAGATGTCCGATGTCTGATTTGTGGGCATTAATTCTTTGGCAAAGTGACTGAGCAGTTTGTCCAATATACGTCGCAGAGGGACATTGCTGGCACATTGCATAAATCACATTGCTGGACGTACAGGAATATGAGCTCTTGATCGTATAACTGACATGGTTAGGAACAGTGATGGTGTCTCCAGAGTAAATATGTGGACAAAGTTGGCAACGGGGTTTGTTGCAAGGGAAAGTTCCAGGGTTAGTATTGATGTGATATGCCCTGTGGTTGTTAGTAAGAATCTTCCTGAGGTTAGGTGGTTGTTTATAGGAGAGTATAGGTCTGTCATCATCTCGGAGTGTAGTATCCTATTCCAGTATAGGTTGTAGATTATTGATAATACGTTGGAGAGGTTTAAGTTGGGGGCTGTAGTTGATGACAAGAAGTGGGTCTGCCTCACGAAAGCTCATCACCTAATAAACTATATTGTTAGTCTTTAAAGTGCTACATATTTTTTCCTTTTGTTTTACCAAGATCAGACTAACATGGCTACCTCTCTGTTACTTTACTGTATATGTTATGTACACATCCATCGTGATAAGTTTTGGTATCCTGAAGAGGATCTTTCATTTGGATGTTCAAATTCTATGAAATCATGGCAGATTTCAGTGACCAGAAACATCACAGGGAGTTCAGCCAATATCCAGAGATGTGTCATGCTTCCTATATGTCTGTGTTCCAGTGGTAAACAGGGCTTCCTGATCTCTGCTAACTGGGGCAGCCAAGTGCTAGTCCATGTGAGTGAGCCAGCAGACACTGTTTACTTATGATTGTGCTCTACTGTGGACAGCATGCTAAAACTCCAGTTCTACCTGTAATGGTGCTGCCATTCCTCACCCTCCTCTGGGGAGGACTCTGTCTAGAATCTCAGTAAAACTTGGTCAGAATCTCTCAAGAATAAAGAGTGGAGGAAGATGGACTTGTCTCTCCAATGTTCCAAACACAACAGGATTGCTGGGAAAACACAAACTCATGCTTAGGTACTGCAGGGACCTTTTATAAGGGATTTTGTTCCTTCTGACACTTTACCTGAGTTGCTGGCGATGTGAAAGAGATGCTTTAGAAAATGAGCTTGAGAGGTGCCAAAGGCTGTATTGAATAAGTCCTGATAGGGCCAAAATGGAAGAGCAATGAATGACTTTGCGGGGTGGAGAGGGGCACTAGATGAATGGGAAAACTTAACATTGGCTCTTTAGGGAGCCAAAGAGTATGGGACTGTTTTGCTGTGGCTGCAGTTGGAGTCTGCTGGGTATTGACACCACTCTGCTACCTAGATCAGTGTTTCTCAACCAGTGGTACGAGTACCCTTAGAGGTACTTGAGAGAACTCTGGGGGGGTATGTCAACACAACTGAAATTTGGAGAAAACTGAATTTTTCTTTTTAAGTTTTACAGCGCTTTATTATTTTTTACATTTTACACCCAAAAATTTCATTGCCCGCCTGGCTACGATTAAGTTGTTTAAACAAAGGTGTTGCAATGGTAGAAAAAAAAATTGTGTGTCTGAAAACTGTAGGTACTGGGGGTACTTATAGTGAGTGAGTGAGAGTGTGTGTGTGTGAGAGAGAGAGAGAGAGAGAGATACTTTATAAAAAAAAGGTTGAGAAACCCTGACCTAGATAGTTTATAGCTAAGCATTCTCACAGATGTGTGATAAAAGACAGTGATCTGTCTAGGCCAGCTAGTACTGTTAACCTGCATAGATTTCTATGTGCTTGGGAGAAACTGTGAAGGCTGGGAATAGTGAGCAGGGCCGACTGCCACCATGGGCCCTGGTGCAAGGTGTGCAGGGGCCTATCTCCATGCCTCCAGAAGGGACGGAGCCTTGGGGGGGAAGGGACAAGTCTAGGGCAGTCATCCCTGAGCGCCGCCTGGAGTGCAGCGCTGCTCCCCCCCCCTCGCCCCCGTCCTCAGAAGGCAGCAGAGCAGTACTCCCATAACAATTAAAAGGGGCTTGGGGCTCTGGCCACAGTGGCAGCAGCCAAGAGCGCCAGGCCCCTGTGCAGTTGCCCACTTCCCTCCTCAGTCAGCAGGCCTGAGAATAATCTAAGCAGTGGCTAAATGATCATGAGTCACTAAAACCATATCCTGTGTGCTCATTGTCTGCAGAGATTTGAGCCAAGAACCTCATGACTGAAAAGCAGTAGTTCTTGTTGCTGTAGCTAACCCCAGGGGCAGTAGCAAACTCATTACTCTCAGGATGTAGTTTGGCTACTAGAGGGGGACAGATCCATCCATTGTAAGTCTGAGTGACACAAACACTGATTAGAAATAAAATTATACTCAAACACTGGACTCCTCCAGGGGATTGGACAATTAAGTGCTTATTTTGCTGCCAAGTTGACATAGAATCATGGAAGATGAGGCTTGGAAGGAACCTCAGGAGGCCATCGAATCCAGCCCCCTGCTCAAGCAGGACCAGCCCCAACTAAATCATCCCAGCCAGGACTTTGTCTGCCTGGCCTTAAAATCCTCTAAGGATGAAGATTCCACCATCTCTCTAGATAATCCATTCCAGTGCTTCAGCGAAGTAGTTTTTCCTAATATCCAACCTAGACCTCCCCCACTGCAATTTGAGACCATTGCTCCTTGATCTGTCATCACTGAGAACAGTCTTTCTCCATCCTCTTTGGAACCCCGGCCCCCCTTTCAGGTAGTTAAAGGCTGCTATCAAATCCCCCTCACTCTTCTGCAGACTAAATAAGCCCTGAGCTTCTCCTCATGTGTCATGTTCCCCAGCCTTCTAGTCTTTTTTGTTACCCTCTGCTGGACTCTCTCTCTAATTTTATGGGAGGCCCAAAACTGGATGCAATACTCCAGATGTAGCCTCACCAGAGCTGAATAAAGGGGAATAACCACTTCCCTATATCTACTAGCAATGCTCCTACTAATGCAGCCCAGTATGCCAGTAGCCTTCTTGGTACAAGGGCTCACTAATGACTCCTATCCAGCTTCTCATCAATTGTAATCCTCAGGTCCTTTTCTGCTGCCTAGCCAATCGATCCCTGGCCTATAACAGTGCTTGAGATTCTTCCGTTCTAAGTGCAGGACTTGTCCTTGTTGAACCTCATCAGTTTTCTTTTGGCTCAGTCCTCCAAAATGTATGGGTCACTCTGGACCCTGTCCCTACTCACCAGCGAAGCTACCTCTTCCCCCCACATCCAACACCACCTCACTTCTCCTTTTAGCATAAACTCCATCTGTTCTTGCTATCTGTTGCTGAAACCACTCCATGAGAAGTCCTCTTCCTCAAAGTGCTCAGAGGGTGCAAAGGAGAGCAAGTGTGGAACATATGAATGGTTCAGGTCTCTGTCCGAGGCAGGATCCCACAGCAGCTGAGTTTCGGAGGTGGAATATGGGGTTAGAGGAGCACATGCACTGTTTACAATACAGTGGAAAGTGGGATACTGAGGTAGAGGTCTCCCCTGGCAAGGCAGCGGCTAGGCACCAGGGTGATGATCTATTTCAGCATGGCAGTTCTTGGTGGAGAATGTTCAGGCAGGCATCAGACACAAACCTTGTGCCTTCTTACTCTTAATATAGCACCCCAAGAGGAGAGGAATAGTAGTTCAGTAGTGCACTGAGAGGGGCTCCTCCTACCGCAGGCTGTGAATAGCTGGCTAAGCAATAATACTGTGTGCAGGAAGAGGAAGGCTGTGATTTCAGGAGAGGCAGAAAACAGCTACTGTCTGATGGCACGCTTGCTACTGCCTGCCCACTGGCCAGAGCCACTAGTCAGGAAGTCTGAATTCAGCAGCCAAAGTGCCGAAGAGGTAGGTCACAGGTTCCCTCCATGCTTGTTTAAACCCAGTGAGACCTTAGTGTGTGTGCTCCTGGAGAGGAGTGTGGCTAGGCAGCTTCACAGAGCTGTAAGACATAGGCTACATTAACCTGTTTTTTGGGTAGTCCCTTTGTTATTGTCCTTTATCAATTTGTTTGATGCTTTATACAATAATATGTAAACAGGTCAGGGTAGATCCAAAGTTCTCATTGGAACTCCTGGGGCCAAGCACTGTATGGACCCAGAGAGAATCCCTGCTGTGGAGGTCTGGGGCCCAAGATGCCGGGTACTGTACAGACTGAGAGATGATTCCTGGCCCATCAGAATTGCCATCAAAACCAGATTTTTAATCATTTATAAAGCTACTAGCACACTTACCCAGCATTGCCTGGGTCCTTAAGGAGGGGTTCAGGGCTGGTGGTATGGGGTGCAGAAGTCATGTTTGGGGGTGTGAGGAGCAGCTCTGGACAGCGGATTATGTGTGTAGGGCGAGGGCAGCCCCTTCCCCCCCCCCGAGAGTCATACCGGGGCTACTTTGCTCTTCCCCTTCCTGTCCCTGTCAGGGAGCAAGAGCAAAGTGCACAGCTCATCTGTCCCTTGTGCTCCCCAGAGTGAGGAATGCAGCAAACTGTGCACTTTCTCCTTGCTCCCTGACTAAGGGGAACAGCGAACAATGCTCCTGTACAAATCTGAGGTGGGGAGCTTCAGCTCCCCTCCCCCCCCATAGGCCACTGGGGCGGGTGGAGGCTCGGGGAATGGGCAGTCCCAAACCTGGGCGGGGGGATGCCTCTAGCCAGCTCTTTTCACCTGCCTGGCGATTCTGTCTTTTTTTTTCTATATAGTTTTATGAAAACCATTCCCATTCTAGGCACATCCCATTGTCCTGGCACAACCAAACCCTTATCTTGCTTTAAGTTATGATAAGAGGATGCTATGTACCAAATTTGATGGTCCTAGCTTTTACCGTTCATGAGGAGTTCTTGAACAGACAGACAGACATATTCTCTGATATATAGTGGACCGTGAAGCTGAAAACAGCAACAGCTAATCTTCTGTCTTCCCAAAGTTATTGCTGGGGGAGGGCAGCAGCCCTAGTTGCTGTCTGATAGAGAGGGAGGTATCCAGGACAGATGCTGGAGCTAGAAGAGGGCTAATGAAATAAGCACTGCAGTAGCCCCATCTAGGTTGCATTTCCCTAGTTTATTGATAAGAAGGTCATGCGAGACAGTGTCAAATGACTTACTAAAGTCTAGGTATTCCACATCCACTGCTTCTCCCTTATCCACAAGGCTTGATATCCTATCAAAGAAAGCTATCAGATTGATTTGACATGATTTGTTCTTTACAAATCCACGCTGGCTTTTACCTATCACCTTATTACCTTCCAGAGGTTTGCAGATGGATTCCTTAATTACTTGGTCTCTTATCTTCCCTGGCACAGAAGTTAAACTGACTGGTCTGTAGTTTCCTGAGTGGTTCTTATTTCCCTTTTTATAGATGGGCACTATATTTGCCCTTTTCCAGTCTTCTGGAATCTCTCCTGACTTCCATGACTCTTCAAAGATGACAGCTAAAGGCTCAGATAATTAGCTCCTTGAGTATTCTAGGATGCATTTCATCGGGCCTGGTGACTTGCAGACCTCTAACTTTTCTAAGTAATTTTTAACTTGTTCTTTTATATTAACTTCTAACCCTACCCCATTTCCACTAGCATTCACCATGTTAGGCATCCTGTCACCATCCATCTTCTTGATGAAAATCGAAACAAAGAAGTCATTAAGCAGCTCTACCATTTCCAAGTTTCCTGTTATTGTTTCTCCCTCTTCACTAAGTAGTGGGCCAACCCTGTCCTGTGATAATGCAAATATTCTCCTGGTGCCAGTCATGCAAAATTTCAATGTACTTTGCACATAATTAGTTCCCACCTCCCAGGAGCATTGAGAGGCAATGCCCATGTAATAGATGTGGAAGTGAGGAGGCAGAAAGTAGAACAGAACCCAGGGATCCTGACCCATAGAGCACTGCCCCAGCCATTAAATAAGACTCTGCCTGAAGTTATACCATTCTGAGAGATGGTGGTTTTATTTTATAAACATGTTCCTTCTCCCATGGTCTCTAGTCATTGTACGGCATTGGGTCAGTGTCAGCATTGAAAGCCTCTTGCAATTGACACTGTTGTTGGCGTGCTTCAGAGAAGATCATCCTACAAACATGCTGCCAACTGGCCTGAGTCTGCCTTGTGGGTTTGGGCATCTTCCTGAGGCAAGGAAGAGAGATGCTAGCTAGTTGGCTGTGGCATACATGCCCTAGTATATGACTGGGTGGCAGAGCTACTAGGGCATTGCCAATAACAGTGCCATGAGACAATAAAGGGGCTGCAGGTTCTGTAACATGAGGCCCAGTATGGCAGCAGTTTGTCTTATTCAGCCAGGAAATGTGCCCTGTTTATAAAGTGCATGTCTGAATCCTAGGGACTCCACCCCATCTGGCACAGAAGCAGCTTGCAGCTTAGACATTAGAGGAGGTGCTAAACAAACCAGAGCAAAGAAGACCAGGTGGTGCCTGGTATGTTGCTGTTATCTCAAGATTTCTTTGGTGGATCTAGCACCTTGGCATGGCTACAGAAGCAACAGCTGAGCCTGTTTGGAGGTGGAAGAATAAGTGCAGGAGGGGCTCTCTACAGCAGGTACACAGCTCTTCCCGTATCCTGGTAGAATGCCTATCCCACCTTTTTAAATTGTTGTATCTGAGCTGTAATGTATTCTTAGCCATTGTAGCTCAAGGAGAGAGGGGCTTCTAAGTTGGCACTGGAATGCAGGCCTGACTTGGAATCTCTGCTTTCATGGTGTTCCTGGATATTGCAAAGAGAGGATAGGAGACTGCTAGTAATTCAACCATTTGTTTTACATTATCATGTCCACTCTTGCAATCCAAGTGATCCAGAGCCAACAGGGAGATAGGCAAATGTATATCTGAAGACACTGAACCCTACATCGTGAGGTCCAGGGAAAGGGAAGAGCAGAGAAAGTCTGTTCCTGGAAATGAACAGAGACCCAGATAGACACTCTGAGTAGATGTGCCAGTTGTAAAAGCACAAATGAGAATCACTATGAAAAGACAGGCTAAGGCACTGACACAGGAATGTGTTAAGAATCAGAGGGAGATGTGCAGGGGGCGTAAACTGATCCAGTAGGAATTATTTAAAGGAACATGAAAATTCATGCTGCTTTGTCCCAGCATCTGCATGTGTCATGCTCTTATCATATATGTAGTAGCCCAATGTCTATGACTCTGAAATGCTGGCTGTTTCCTCTGGGGGGCACTGTTGCCTCCTGCCTTGGCACTCGGCTGACTTCTGCGCCGCTCAGCCAGGCCGCCGCGAGGGAGCAAGCGGAGCAAGCGGCCGTTTGGGCTCCCCTGCGGCGGCCCGGCTGAGCGGCACAGAAGTGCGCCGAGCGCCACGGCGGGAGGCGAAGGGGGACGGGGCGGTGATGTGCGGCATGACAGCAGCTCCAGCCCCCTCCCCCTGGCCGTGAACAGACCCTGGCCGGGGAGAGGGAGGAGTAACAAGGGGGAGGTGGAGGACAACTGGGAGGCCTAGCACTGGCTGGGGTGAAGGGAAACAGTGCAGGAGGGGAGCTGGAGCTCATAGGCAGCCGCTCAGCCGGGCTGCCGCGTGGGAGCAGGCGGTGCAAACAGCCGTTTGGGCTCTGCGCTCCCCATGCAGGAGGAGAAGAGAAAGAGAGAGTGAGAGGGAGGAGGAGGAGAAGAGAGAGTGAGAGGGAGGAGGAGGAGAAGAGAGAGTGAGACAGAGAGAGAGGCAGGAGACGGAGGAGAGCTGAGAGAGAGAGAGAGGGGAAGGCAGTAGGAGGAGGGGAGAGAGAGAGACGGAGAGAGAGACTGGAGGCTCAGGAGAGAAGACCGAGACAGAAAGGGAATAAGACATGGAGGAGAGACCTGAAAATCCCATTTTATGACGGGCTAATTGGCTAGTACTGATAGAATCATAGAATACTAGGATTGGAAGGGACCTCAAGAGGTCATCGAGTCCAGTCCCGCAGGACCTAGTACTGTCTAGACCATCCCTGATAGACATTTATCTAACCTGCTCTTAAATATCTCCAGAGATGGAGATTCCACAACCTCCCTAGGAAATTTATTCCAGTGTTTAACCACCCTGACAGTTAAGAACTTTTTCCTAATGTCCAACTTAAACCTCCCTTGCTGCACTTTAAGCCCATTGCTTCTTGTTCTATCCTCAGAGGTCAGGAAGAACAATTTTTCTCCCTCCTCCTTGTGACACCCTTTTAGATACCTGAAAACTGCTATCATGTCCCCCGTCAGTCTTCTCTTTTCTAAACTAAACAAACCCAAGTCTTTCAGCCTTCCTTCATAGGTCATGTTCTCTAGACCTTTAATAATTCTTGTTGCTCTTCTCTGGACCTTCTCCAATTTCTCCATATCTTTCTTGAAATGTGGTGCCCAGAACTGGACACGGTACTCCAGCTGAGGCCTAATCAGCGCAGAGTAGAGCGGAAGAATGACTTCTCATGTCTTGCTCACAACACCCCTGTTAATGCATCCTAGAATCACATTTGCTTTTTTTGCAACAGCGTCACACTGTTGACTCATATTTAGCTTCTGGTCCACTATAACTCCTAGATCCCTTTCTGCTGTACTCCTTTCTAGACAGTCGCTTCCTATTCTGTATGTGTGAAACTGATTGTTCCTTCCTAAGCGGAGCACTTTATATTCGTCCTTATTAAACTTCGTCCTATTTACCTCAGACCATTTCTCCAATTTGTCCAAATCATTTTGAATTATGACCCTATCCTCCAAAGCAGTTGCAATCCCTCCCAGCTTGGTATCATCTGCAAATTTAATAAGCGTACTCTCTATGCCGATATCTAAATCGTTGATGAAGATATTGAACAGAACCAGTTCCAAAACAGACCCCTGCGGAACCCCACTTGTTATACCTTTCCAGCAGGATTGTGAATTGTTAATAACTACTCTCTGAGAACGGTTATCCAGCCAGTTATGCACCCACCTTATAGTAGCCCCATCTAAGTTGTATTTGTCTAGTTTATTGATAAGAATATCATGTGAGACCGTATCAAATGCCTCACTAAAGTATAGGTATATACCTCGTCCACTGCTTCTCCCTTATCCATAAGACTCGTTATCCTATCAAAGAAAGCTATCAGATTGGTTTGACATGATTTGTTCTTTATAAATCCATGCTGGCTGTTCCCTATCACCTTATTATCTACCAAGTGATTTCCTTAATTACTTGCTCCATTATCTTTCCTGGCACAGAAGTTAAACTAACTGGTCTGTAGTTTCCTGGGTTCTTCTTATTTCCCTTTTTATAGATGGGCACTAGATTTGCCCTTTTCCAGTCTTCTGGAATCTCTCCTGTCTTCCATGATTTTCCAAAGATGATCGCTAAAGGCTCAGCTACCTCCTCTATCAGCTCCTTGTGTATTCTAAGATGCATTTCATCAGGCCTGATGACTTGCAGACATCTAACTTTCCTAAGTGATTTTTAATTTGTTCTTTTTTTATTTTATCTTCTAAACCTACCCCCTTCTCACTAGCATTCACTGTATTAGGCATTCCTTCATCAGACTTCTCGGTGAATGCTGAAACAAAGAAGTCATTAAGCATCTCTGCCATTTCCAAGTTTCCTCTTACTGTTTCTCCCTCCTCACTAGCAGTGGGCCTACCCTGTCCTTGGTCTTCCTCTTGCTTCTAATATATTTATAGCATGTCGTCTTATTTCCCTTTATGCCTGTAGCTAGTTGAGGTGCAATAATAGCTGATAGGGAGGTGCAATAATTCAGAGCAATGGCCGTTTTGTGACTGTCCTATTAAGCTCCTATTTCCTCCTAACCTTGTCTCAGGCATCTTTTCTGCAATAATACGGGAAGGAAATGAGTCCAAATGAGAGGCACTCACAAGAAAATGCCTCTTGCCGTACTCTGATTGGTATATTAGAACTTAGTGCAGCTTGTTGGTGTGTAATAAAGTTTATCCTTTGTGTACTTTGCAAAGGAGCAATACTGCCCTTAAACAAGTACTCATCTGATTTTGTTGTTGTTGTCGTTTTTTCACCTTAGAATGGTTTAATTTTTATAGTAGTCATGCCTAAAAAGTCTCCATGGCCTAGAAAGGAAAGTTTTAACATCTTCTGTAACCTCATATCCTCTGTGTTCCTGTAGTGAGGCACTATTTGAAAGCACGGGGGTGGGTGGGCGGGCACTAGCCTGCCCACTTCTCAAAGCCCCTCCCCCAGCCCTGTGGGAGGGGCGACTAGACCCAGACTCAACTGATCACGGGGGACAAATAATGGAAAAAAAGGTCAGGGTGTGTGGGTCAAAGGTTCAACATAAGGGAACCGGATGGGGACACTGAGCAGAGAACCCCAGACAGCGCCCTCAAAGCTGTCAATGGAGCCAGTGGACGCTGCCCAGTGGAACTCTGCCCGGATACGTGACACGAGGGAGTAACAGAAGTAGGCCCCACAGTCACAGAGAACCCCCTCATCCAGCATCCTCCTCCTGGTATTGTATATAGCGGCTTTCACCAGGGCCAGGAGGAGGTTGATGAGGAGGTCTCGCGACTTTGTGGGGTCACGGATAGAGTGTGCAAAGATAAAAAGGTGTGGGGGAAAGTGCAGCCAGAACCTCAGTAAGAGGTTCTGGAGGAGCTGGAATAGGGGCTGCAACCTGGCGCATTCCAGGTACGCATGCACCAGGTTTTCCCTCACGCCGCAAAAGGGGCAAGTATCAGGGATAGCGGTGAACCGTGCCAGTTACACGCCCATGCTCACGGCTCCGTGAAGGAGCTGCCAACTGATGTCCCCAATTGGCTGTGGATTAGGGTGGAGTATACACTGGCTCATCGGGGTTCCTCACCCTCCACAGGTCTTAAATAATCCCGCCACTTGGTGTTAGGGCAGGACACAAGGGTGAAGAAATGCAATGTGGAGCACGAGCATGTACAGATGGTTCCTAGGAGCAGTTCAGAAGCAGACCGGCTGCAAATCTGGCAGCCAGATGCGGGTCCAGGGATGGGGAAGCCGGAGGGGCCCACGGAACAGGGGCCTGATAAGGAGAGATGGAGAGCGTGCAGTGAGGGGGGGCAGGGCATACCCTCTTACAGGGCTCGCTGCAGGAAATCGAGAGCAGGCTGCGACAAAGCCGCCTTCACCTCCTGGAGTACATGCAGAGAAGTTTGTGGGATGGAGAGCCCCATGCGCTGAGTGAGCGCTCGGGGATCCACCCAGTCGTCCCTGTCATAGTCCAGGAGGTCTCCGACCTTGGTGGTTTCTGCCAGGATCAGCCTCCGGCGCACCAAGGGAGACTCCACCACTGCACGCACAAGTCTGGATTGTGGAGCAGGGGCTCTACGAGGAGGTCTGCTCCCTCGATGGCCACAACGGGCCTGGTCGCTGAGAACAGGTTCCAGGTCTGGAGGAGTTCCTGGTAGGATTCCAGCAGCTCTGAGAGGTCTTGCGGAAGCCCCTCGGATGGATGAAAAAGAGCTGCCGATCGTATCAGAGCCCTCGGAGGCGGCGGAGGAAGGTGTGCGCCAAAAGGCTCCACGCCGGACTACTTGCACTATACAGGAGTCTCTGCAGGGCCTGGAGGCGGAAGGTCTGGACCTGGCTGCACATGCAGACCAGGTCCTGGCCCCCCTCCTCCTCCAGGGGAAGACACAAGACCCCTGCAGAGACCCAGTGCATTCCTGGCCAGAAAAACTCCAGGGCTATCCTCTGGCCAGGAGTCTGGAGTCTGGCCAGGACCTCCAGGGCCAGGCTCAGGGTGTTGAGCCGGTGCCAGAGCATGGATAGGACTGTTGTAAGGACAGAACCTCAGTCAGAATATACCTCTGATCCCACAGCAATCCCCTCCTTCAGGAGCTTCTTTGCTGGGCCAATAAAAGGAATTGGCTAATTAAGAGAGGTTGCTTTTAAAAATGAAGTTCTGTTCACTTCACTTGATCAAGACCTGCTTCTTGAGTGTATGCACAGATCATTCTTTATTTGCGCATAAGCTGTTTGGCTGGCTGGCTGTTTGTGGGTTTGCTGTCAGTCTGGCTGCCTTTGTGCGCCACTGTTCACTTGCTTTCACATGTTATGCAAAGTGCAGCTGGCAGATAAATTAGTGGCTATTCAATGTTATGCAAAGTTCCAGCTCAGCAGACACATCCATCTAGCTTTCAGTCTTCTGAGCATAAGCTTCACCATCTCCCCACACCTACTCAATGTATCGCTCAATCTGTGTATCTGCTGTAGCAAGGAGAAATAGGAGGTCATCTCCAGGCTAAAAGGGAAGCGTGTCCATGCTCTTGCTGCCTGACACCTCTGCAATATTTCATGTTGATCACCAAGCTCTCCTGCCTTGCTCTCTCTCCCTCCAGCAGGGCTAGGTGGAAAGGTCCTGAAATGGCTCAGGACTTTCCTCTTGCACAAAACTGAAGCAGCTATCATCCTGTTCAGTATTCATACAGTGCCTTTCTGGGAGAGCTAGTGAGGCGGAGCAGACTGACATTATTCTGAAATAACATAGTCTGCATCTACACTACAAAAAGTTATCGTGACGTAATGTTGAAATAATGTTGAGCTGGAGGACTGCTTACTCCGACTCCTGTAACCCTCATTGTACGAGTACGGAAAGTCGGGAGAAGAGTGCTCTATCTCGAAATAAGTGCTGTGTAGACAGTGCCAAAAGTCAAAATAAGCTATTTCGACTTAAGCTACGGAATTAGCGTAGCTCAAATTGAGTAGCTTATTTCGAGTTTAGCCCTGCTGTGTAGATGTGTCCTTAATGTCCCAGCTAGCATGATTGAACTTCCCTAATGCAATATGGCAGAATAGCGAAGACCTGTGTCTGTGTAATGATGGCATTTTCCCTCTTGAATCTTCCTGTAATTAATAGAAAGAGCATAAACTTGAGAGCTACTGTTGCTGTTGAGAGCATCATGTAAAGTCTGCATTCAGTCTCCCCTGTAAAAATACACAGACCTTATTCTTGTAGTTTATAGAAGTTCTCCTTGGATTACCATAGAGGGTAAAACTGAACCTCCTAAATCCAAGACATTTAAACTCCCTTGTCTCTTACTGTTTCCAAGAAACCAGAGTTTGCAGGGAGTGCAGCCACATGCTCATCCAGAGGAAGATAAATCACTGCATGTTTTCCTCTAAAGGAGACAGTTTCTATAAATAGGAGCCACGCTGGAGCTACCAAGAACAAAAGAACAATTGGGAACCACCTCTGCCATTGTCCTCCTCTCTTTATCCGTGTGCTCTCTGTTGCTCCATACCTACATGCCTGTCTCCCAAATGCCGTCTGTGCTCCGTATATTTTGAAAGTCTTTTAAATCTGCCATTTGGAGCATCGGATTTTAAAGATCACAGCTTCTGTCCCCTCCCCTGGATGTTTCAAACTGGGCCAGTTGGTGACTCAGCTTCCCGAAAGCTGCCCATCTAACATGATCATGCAGTTTGTTACTGGGCTCTCCTGTTGCTCCACTTAGACCCAAAAAAAAAGTATTTGAAACATATTCTCTCTAGTTCCTAGGAACATTATCTTGTTGGTGCTGCATTCTCAAGCCAGACTTGATCACAGAATGGTGCAAATCCAGCGTGAGCTCAGAGACTTCACTGGGGCCAATCTGGTTTTAGACTGGAGTAAATCAGATCAGAATTCAGCATTCACTCTGGGAGATGCTTTTGAATTACAGGCAGGATTTTTAGGGATGAGATTTTTCAAAGTAGTCTAGAGGGTTTGGGACTCTGGACATGTAAGCTCCATTAATCCAATCTCCTCCTGAGGCTTTAAGTAAAATTTATTTTCTTTGAATGACCACACCATCTGTGCTCCTCGCTTTCCTACAACAGCATTCTGGACTCTGCAGCAGCTTGGGGTGACCTGTTGCTAAGTTGTTTTATTGAACAGTAAATGTAAATGGCACTTCATGAAACACATGCAAGATCTTTGAAAGTTACAAGCTTGCAGCTTTTGGGTTTGCTGTCCTGCTAACAGAAGAAAGCAAACTACAGGCACTAAAAATACAAAGACAACATCAATGAGAAGGGTTGGAAAGATCCAAACTGCTCTCTTTCATGGAACAAGAGGAAGGAGGCTGCACCCCGTTAAAGGTCTAAAGTAGCTCTACAAGGTCTGAGCCTGCATCTGCACAGAGTACTGTGACTCCTCTGTAGTGCCACCTTCCCTGAGAGGCATCATACCTCTGCCAGGCTGGCAGCTTCCCATTTCTCGCTCTAACATGGCTTAAAGCTAAATATTAAAGGATCTCTCACTAGTAATGGCCCAGCTCCCTTGTATGGTCAGTGTTGGTGGCTGCTGCACCTGTTAACTATCCCTCATTTCTGTTTGCATTGTTAGATGGTCAGTAAATCCTCTGGTTACTATGTAAGAGTCCTGTGTGTGGAATACCTCTTCACCTGGTCTGTCCGGGTGTGGGAACTTTGAGACAGGACCTGTGGGCTCTCCAGGCTGCATCTCTTCTGATTAACTGGGTAATCCAGAGGCATAGTTGGCTTCCTTATTAGAGCCAGGTAGTTACAGGAGACTGCGATGGACAAAGGCAGCGCTGTAGCTGCTAGGAGACCTGTGAACTGAGACAATAATGACCTAACCAAGGTCATGAGCTGTTGATTTACCATAACAAGGATATAAAACCTTTTCCCTTTGGTGACAGAGATCAAACAGGGGTGCCAGGATGGGATCCTGAAACTAAACAGGAAGCGAGGCAGGTTTAACTAACTACTCTTCTGACTCCTTGAGCCAGCCGCATCGCAGGGTAATTCTGGCAAAGCGAAGACTGGTATGACCTGGACACTGGGGCCTTGGATCACCCTTGCCCTGCATCTTGGATAGCCCTGACTCCAGGACAAAGTGGCTGTGAAACGCTATTAGCTCAGAATGGTGGCATTTTCCCCCTTTGCAGTGGTGTGAGTAGCAGCAGGGCTATGGAGAAGCAGGCCCTGGAATTCTGCGCTGCATTCTACATATAAGACAGCCCTTGCTTTGTGAAAGCTTCAACATTTGTTTCAGAGGGGATTTAGGCCTGGAGCGTGTCTCACCTGTGTTCCATAGAATATACTGGCCTCTAGCTAGGATCTGCAGAGCCCTGCAGGTAGCGTAGGTCTGCACTGTCTAAGCCCCTGTCTGTATACTGGTTCTGCCATCACCAGTGGAGCTACATTGTGTGTCCTAATGTGGATGGGCTGCTGGTGCCATTGTTAAGATCATAAGAGCTGCCATACTGGGTCAGACCAATGGCCCATCTAGCCCAGTCTCCTGTCTGACAGTAGCTTTTGCCAGAGCTTGGTGGGGAAAGTACAGAATGAGGCAGTTGGAATGATATACCCAGTCTTCCCCTCTTAATGTCTGGCAGTCAGACAGGCCCACCTATGGGGGAAGAGGGAACAGGACAGTTGCCCTGAGGCTCAGCAACTCAAAGGGGCCTGGGACTCCTGACTGTTGCTGCTGTGGCAGCGGTGACAGCTGGAGCCCTGGGCCCTTTAAATCGCTGCCGAAATGCTACATCGCATGGCTCTAGGGCAATAAGGGGCAGCGCTTCACTTCATGTGGTGTTGAGGGCTGGCTGCCCTGGCCCTACCCATTCCAGGAGCGCAAATCCCTGCCCCACACCTTGCCCGGGGGCCCAAAGAGGCTGCCGGAGCCCCTGCAGTCGGAAGTTTAGGGTTGTCCCAAGCATGAGTTGCACCCCTTACCATCTTGGTTAATAGCCACTGATCTGTCCTCCATGAACTTATTAGGGATGTTAGTATATAGCCATTTAAACAATTAATTAATAAGCCCAGCCTTATCGGTTAACCCATATGACTACACGTGCATACGCACACACACCGTTGATGCCTCTATCAAGGCACTCCCCAGCTGACCCTGGGTTCTGGGGAAATGCCACATGGAACCCAGGGTCAGCTGGGGATCCCAGGTTCCGCTGGGGAGTCCCTAGCTGACTCTGGGCTCCACTGCGCTGCCCCTTTGAAATGCCAAGGCAGCATTTCAAAGGGGCAGCCGCTGTACAGCTGAGCCCGAGATCAAAGGGCATTCTAAGGGGCAGCGCTGTGGAGCCCAGGGTCAGCTAGGGACTCACCAATTGATCCCGGGCTCCCCATGGCATTTCAGCAGAATCCAGGATCAGCTAGGGAGTGCCTAGCTGACCCCGAGTTCTGGGGAAGTGCCGCACGGAACCTGGAGTCAGCTGAGCAGTCCCCAGTTGACCCCAAGCTCCACGTGGCATGCAGTGCAGCATGGAGCCCAGGGTCAGCAGGGGACTCAGAGCAACAAAAATGATTAAAGGTCTAGAAAACATGAGCTATGAGGGAAGACTGAAAGAACTGGGCTTGTTTAGTTTAGAAAAGAGAAGACTGAGAGGTGACATGATAGCAGTTTTCAAGAATCTAAAATGGTGTTACAAGGAGGAGGGAGAAAAATTGTTCTCCTTGGCCTCTGAGGATAGAACAAGAAGCAATGGGCTTAAATTGTAGCAAGGGAGATTTAGGTTGCACATTAGGGAAAAGTTCCTAACGGTCAGGGTGGTTAAACACTGGAATAAGTTGCCTAGGGAGGTTGTGGGGTCTCCATCACTGGAGATATTTAAGAGCAGGTTGGATAGACATCTATCAGGGAAAGTCATGGTGCTTAGTCCTGCCATGAGGTCAAGGGACTGGACTTGACCTCTCGAGATCCCTTCCAGTTCTAGGATTCTATGATTCTATCACTTTTTCCACACTCATTCATAATTTTATAGACCTCTATCATATTTCTCCCAACCTCCTTAGTTATCTCTTTTCAAAGATGAACAGCCCTAATCTTTGTAGTGTCTCCTGGTATGAAAGCCTCCGGCATCTTTTTTGCCCTTCTTTGAACCTTTTCCAATTCCATTCTATCCTTTTTGAGTTGCGGGGGTGGGGGCAGAACTGCTTACCGTAGTCAAGGTGTGGGTGCATCATGAATTCATATGGCACTATAGTCTCTTATTTTCTATCCCTTTCTTAATAGTTCCTAACATTCTGTTAGCCTTTGTGACCTGGGTGGGGAGAAGGATTGTCCAGGGATTAGGATACTGGGACTTGGGAGAGCTGGATTCAATTCTCTGTTCAGTCACAGATTTATAGTGTGTCCTGGGGCAGGTCATTCACTCTCTGTGCCTCAGTTCCTTTCTTTGAAATAGAGATAGCAGTGCCATCCTGCCTTCCATGGGTTTTGTGAGGGGATTGTGAGATGACCAGGTAGGATGCTAATGGAAGGAGAGGAAGCAGATGCGCACCAAAGATTGAATGGGCATGTTGTGAGGCCTTACTGTGGTTTTCTCTGAGTTACCTTTGCTCATCTGAAGTTCTCTTGAACTGACAGCACTTCGATCCCTGCTTGCAGTAGGCATGTTTGATAAAATGGGACCCATGTATTGGGATGTACAATAGCAGGGCACTGCACTGATGACTCCTAAGCCCACAGTAAGATGGGGTTGGCAAAGCAGCCTCTGGAAGTTCAATATCTAACACCCATTAAAGTTAGTCATTTGAGCACCTAATTCCTTTGGGCCCTTGAACATCCCAGCCTTAATGGCTGCTCACGTTGTCCATATCTCTACCAGGCACAGCCTCCATGGCCTGGCACACCCGTGATTTATTGTGGTGCTCATGAAACAGTTTGAACAGCTCCATCCTGTGGCTGGCTTTTGTGCTGTTGGGTTAAATGTTCATCCCCATAGGCTGCATTTGGAAATCAAGCGAGAAGGCTGTGTAGGGAGCCAGGCATTGAGTATATGCATTTTTTTATTTTAAATTGCTTGCTGCGGGAATTATTAGACCATTGGTACATGGGATTAAACTCTCGTTAGTGTGAGTTTAGAAGTGTTCCAGGAATCTCAGCCCGGCTGCTGGAGGGGAGAAGATCCGGCAGGAGGAGGGGGTGGTTATCTGCCAGGAAAGCTTTTAAACACAAAATGACATTATTCCAAATGGCAGCAAAGAAGGCAAGATTTGGTCCTGATTCCTTCTCTCTGTTGCAGATGAGCCTGATCCTGCCCTCTGTGGTGCTGTCCCGACCACAGCTCACAGGAACGAACTCTGGTAAGTGCTGATGCTCCTGGGATAAGTTGCACATTCGTGTCATTGCTGCTGAACTGATCCTGAGGACTTTCAGGAGGTAGTAAAAGCCCTGAGCAGACCCACACCATCATTCTCCTTCCTGGCCAAAGAGGCGCTTCCCTTTGGAGCCAGCCAGTGCCATTCCTTGCTGTTGGAAAAACATCTGGCATCTTACTCTCATTCTTGCCAGGCCAGGGCTGAATGAACATCCAACCCAGGTGTCCTGCTTGATGGCATCATTGGGCCTCCAAGCCCAGCCCTTGAACCAAGTATGAGAGACTAGGGTGAGGAATCAAACCCAACTCTCCTGATTACACCTCACAAATGACCTGTGTTTCCCATGATGACCTGCTATCAAGTGGCTTTGGGGCGGGAATGAGGGTGCATGTCTTGCCATTCAGTCTCTTGCTTTTTCTTGTTTTTTTTTATTCCCCCCCCCCCCCCCCCATATCCAGGAGATGCATATCACCTCCTGTGGAGTTGTCTGAGGCCAGATGGTGTACCATTCCTCTCCCTCCCATGGTATGATTACCACAGGAGGGATGCCTGCAGCCATTATCTCCTGAGAGGCTGGCAGTGGTAACAGAGATTTAAGATTGATGGAGGGATGTTCAAGGAGCATCTGCAGAACACTATGGAGAAAGCATGTCAGATATTGTGTGTCACATTGTGGCACTGAGGATATGGCTACACTACAAGCTTTTTCCAGAAGAGGAAATGCAAATGGAGTGCTCATTTGCATATGTCACACTCTTATTTGCATTTTCTCTTCCAATCCTTTTTGCAGAAGAGGTTTTTGCGCAAAAAAAGTGCTGTGTAGACAGTGCATTTTTTGAGGAAGAAGGGCTCTTGCGCAAAAGGGGGTTTTTGCGCAAAATCCTCTTCCGCAAAAAGGATCAAAATGCAAATGAGAACATGACATATGCAAATGCGCGCTCCATTTGCATTTCCTCTTCCGGAAAAAGCTTGTAGTGTAGCTGTAGCATGAGTGATAATTCTGCAGGCTAGTACAGACCACTGACCATTTAGAATCTCCCTCTTACCCTGATTAAGCAACGTAATTGGTGCCCAGCACATTTTAATGGGTTTATTTTAGTATCCAGTATTACTCAGTGTCCTTATCCTTCCTGGGCTAGCAGTTTCCTTAGTGAGTTATTCTTGATCATGCACATGGGGTTTGCAGTGCATATGGTACTCACTTTTTCTTGGTGACTGTGAAGAAACTTTCTCTTCCAACCAGCTGTTACTTTGCTTGAATAAAATAAAGTATCTTACTGAGTTGGAAGAATGGATGTGAATTTGTGCCGAGGGCAGGTTTCTTAAAAAAGAAAATGGCAGTGCTGTGTGGGATTCCTACGTGCTTGGCTAGGGATGTTAAATATTGGTTAACTGAATAGTCAATTAACCTCATGAATTTTTATCAGTTATTCAACTATTCTATAGTACCCAGGAGTGGGGCTGGCAGCCAGTGCACTTTAGGTGCACTCCCAAGGAGCCCCTGTCACTCCGCGCTGCTGTCTCTATAAAATCATGATTGGTGTGGAAAAAGTTAATAAGGAAAATTATTTACTTGTTCCCATAATATAAGAACTAGGGGTCACCAAATGAAAGTAATAGGTAGCAGGTTTAAAACAAAAGAAAGGAAGCTTTTCTTCACACAGCACATAGTCAACCTGTGAAACTCCTTGCCAGAGAATTTTGTGAAGAACAGGACTTTAACATGGTTCAAAAAAGAACTAGATAAATTAATGGAGATTAGGTCCATCAATGGCTATTAGGATGGGTAGGAATGGTGTCTTTAGCTTCTGTTTGTCTGGAAATGGTGACAGGAGAAAGATCATGTGACGATTACCTGTTGTGTTCAATCCCTCTGGAGCATCTGGCATTGGCCACTGTTGGCAGACAGGATACTGGGCTGGATGGACCTTTGGTCTGACCCAGTATGGCTGTTCTTATATTCTTACAGAGGCAGCAGCACGGAGTGGCAGCAGCTCCTGTCTGGAGCAGGGTCTGAGCTCCCAAACCCAGTGTGAGCCGGAACTGAGCTGGGTTGCCTGCCCTCCTGCCTCCTAATACAGTTTAAATGCAGAGCTGCAGTGGGGGTAGGTCCCGGTCCCAGCGCAAGTCGGGACTAAGCCATGCTGCTGGCTAGACTGCTAAAAAATTTACTGGCAGGGGGAGTGGGGAAGAAATGCGTGTAGCCTGTAGCATTAACCCTATAAGCTTTTGGATATCAGTTAATCTATTAATCAACTATACTATTACATCCCTAGGCTTGGCAGCTGTTCTATTCTTCTCCCTTCAGTAGAACTTGACCTGTTAGATAATGCTATCCTGTCTCATAGGCCTTATCTACGCTACGCGATAAGGTCATATTTATTAAGGTTAAATTTTAGCGCTTGATTTTGTAACGTCAAAGGTACGCATCCCCACTGTGCACAAGAGTTTGATGTAGTGCATCCCCAGTAGGCTGGCTACCATCAACTCTGACAGCAATGCATTGTGGGTAGCTATCCCACAGTTCCTGCCACCCCTCTGCATTCTAGGATAGGCTCCCAGTGTCCGATGGGACCAAAACAGTGCAGCAGGTGGTTCTGAGTTTACATATCAGCATAAATGATCTGGAGAGAGGGGTAAACAGTGAGGTGGCAAAATTTGCAGATGATACTAAACTGCTCAAGATAGTTAGGACCAAAGCAGACTGTGAAGAGCTTCAAAAAGATCTCACACAACTAGGTGATTGGGCAACAAAGTGACAAACAAATTTCAATGTTGATAAATGCAAATTAATGCACATTGGAAAAATAATCCCTACTACACATACAAAATGATGGGGACTTATTTAGCTATAACCACTCAAGAAAGAGATTTTGGAGTCATTGAATGGATGTTTTCAGAGAATTATCCACAATATGCAGCAGCAGTCATAAAAGCCAACAGAATATTAGGAATCATTAAAAAAGTGATAGAGAATAAGACAGAGAATATCTTACTGCCACTATATAAATTCATGGTACCAGGAGCGGCCCTAGATGAGCTGCTGGCAACTGGCGCCCTAGGCAAAACACGTGATCGGCACGCAAGTGGTGCCTCCGCCTCCAAACCCCTCAACGGCCATTTAACTTGGCGCTCTAGGCGACCACCTAGTTCACGCCTATGGACGGGCCGCCACTGCATGGTACGCCCACATCTTGAATACTGTATACATATATGATTGCCTCATCTAAAAAAAAAGATATATTGGCATCAGGAAAAGTTCAGAAAAAGGCAACAAACCTTATTAGGGGTTTGGAATGGGTGCCATACGAAGAGAAATTAAAAAGACTGGGACTTTTCAGCTTAGAAAAGAGGAGCTAAAGGATGATATGAGAGAGGTCTATAAAATCATGACAGACATGGAGAAAGTAAATAAAGAAAAATTATTTACTTGTTCACATAACAAAAGAACTAGGGGTCACCAAATGAAATTAATAGGTAGCAGATTTAAAACAAGCAAAAAGAAGTTTTTCTTCATGCAGTGCACAGTCAACCTGTGGAACTCCTTTGCTAGAAGATGTTGTGAAGACCAGGACTTTAACAGGGTTCAAAAAAGAACTAGATAAATTCATGGAGGTTAGGTCCAGCAATACCTATTAGCCAGGAAAGGTAGGAAAGGTGTCCCTAGCCTCTGTCAGAGGCTGGAAATGGATGACAGGAGAGGAATCACTTGATGATTACCTGTTCTGTTGCCCCTCTGGGGCACCTGGCATTGGCCACAGTTGGAAGACAGAATACTGGGGTAGATGGGACCTTTGTCTGATCCAGTCTGGGCATTCTTATGTTCCATAATGCACTAATCTCCTCCTTTCCCACTTGCTTTGAAAGCAACAGCAAACAATCTTTCCGTGTCCTGTTTTCCTTGATTATCCATGCAGATGCCATAGCAGGGCAAGCATGGACCCTGTTTAGCAGCAAAGTGCTATGGCAATCAGCAAACATCATGCCCTTTATGCTGTAGTATGTTTGGAGCCTATCCAGGGCCCTCCAGAGCTAGGAAGAATGTGAAGAGGCCATGAAAAAATAATTGTGTGAAGTACTTGAGCAGCTAGCAGATGCTGCCAGCATTCGATCCTCTGGACACAGTGGAACACTGGTTCTGGTACTGTGAAACAAACACAAACTGGTGGGACCACATAGTGATGCAGCTATGGTATGATCAGCAGTGGCTGCAAAACTTCCTTATGCATAAGGCCACTTTAATGGAACTTTGCAAATTGCTTTCCCCTGCCCTGAAGCACAGGAATACCAGAATGAGCCATGCTCTGACAGTGGAGAAGTGAGCGGCAACAGGCCTGTGGAAGCTTGCAATGCCAGACAGCTACCGGTCAGTTGGGAATCAGTTCGGAGTAGGAAAATCTACAGTGGGGGGTGGCTGTGAGCCAAGTAGCCACGGCGATCAATACCCTTCCGCTGCAGAGGGCAGTGACTCTGGGAAACGTGCAGGATAGTGGAGGGCTTTGCCGTGATGCAGATCCCTGACTGTGGTGGGGCAATTGATGGAACACACATCTCTGTCTTGACACCTGACAACTTTGCCAAAGAGTATATTACCCACAAGGGGCACTTCTCAATGGTGTTGCAGGCACTGGTGGATCACAAGGGCCATTTTACCAATATCAATGTGGGATGTAGGGAAAGATGCGTGATGGTGCATCTTTAGGAACTCTGGTCTCTTCAGAATGCTGCAAGATGGAACTTTCTTCCCAGACCAGAAAATTACCATCAGAGACACTGAAATAGTGACGTAGACTGGGTCTCCAAGGATCGCTATCCCATGCTCCCGTGGCTCATGAAGTCGTACACAGGCAGCCTTGACTGCCATAAGAAGCAGTTCAACTATAGGGTGAGCAAGTGCAGAATGGTGGTAGAATGATGCTTTTGGACATTTAAAGAGAAGGTTTTGCAGTTTATTGACTAGAACTCAGTGAAAGGAACGTTCCCATTGTTGTGGGAGCCTGCTGTGTGCTCCATAACATTTGTGAGTCAGGAGGAAATTTTTATGGCCAGGTTGGGGGGTCAAGGCAGAGCACCTAGCTACTAATTATGAGCAGCCAGAGACCAGGGCAATAAGGAGAGCACATCAAGGAGCACTGCAAATCAGAGAGGCTTTGAAAAACAGCTTTGTGAATGACCAGACAGCGATATGACAGTCACGTATGTTACTCTTGAGGCACCCCCCTGCATTAAGTGTGCTTGACTGTAAACCCTATAAGCCCCCATGCAACACAATGATACTGTTGTTGAGAAATCATTTTTATTTAGGGAACACAAGGAAGCAGGGGCAGAAAAAAGCAGTTCAGGGTGAGAGCTTCGGGCGGGGGGAGGGAGGGAAAGCAGCATATTACAGTCCCCCTTTTCAGCAATCACAGGGGGTGAGAATGACAGCTTTTTGTTCTGGGGCACAGCCCTGGGGGTTGAGAGTACGGCTGCCCTGGACTCCCCCCGTGTTCTAGGGCATCTTGGAAAGGAGGCTATGGAACTTGGAGAGAAGTTAATGTAGTTCAGCATCAGCCAGAGGGGGTCTCTGTGCATCTGATACTTCTTGAGTCTATTAGGCACGACACCAGCTCTGCCATGATCCTCAAGACGGTCTCCTGTGTCTGCACTTTGCGTACCCTGCATGCTCTCCTGTCCTTACGCTCCACTCGCATCTCCTTCAGCAGTGTTCTCCTCCGCTTGTTTAATTGCACCCTGTCCAAGCAGTTGGATTGCATTTGCTCATCCTCATTACATTTTCACCTGTGTTAGCCGAACAGCTGGAGGCTGCTGATGTTGCACTTGCTGAAATGAAAAAAGTGAAGGCCAGACTTTACAGGAGATACATTGTGGAATGTAGAATCTAATCTCTTAGCATAAAAGAAGGTCTGACCAAGACCATAGGCATGTGTTATGTACAAGGCCAAAGTTATGTTTTTAAGCACTCAGTAAGCAGCAGATTCACTACTGAGATTTTAAGGAAGCAGCTGGACTCAGTCTGGTGGTAGGCATGGTATGGGACAGGTTGGGGCTCACTCTTTTGCTTCTGCTTTGAAAGCATTTGAAAGCACAGTGCTTGCAAATAGCCGCTCCCGCAGCTAGGTAAGCATCTTCGTTTGCAAAGAGCAGCCATGGTGGCGCGACAGCAAGTATGTTCAGCACCCTCCATTTGCCAGGGGAATGCAAATTTCCCTTCTCACAAGAGCCTGCAGGTGAGAGTGGAAGGTGGCAGGGTAGAGGCTCAAGCTATGCTTTGTTGGGGATGAGCAAACAGAGGTGTACTGGTGTAGTACCAGTTACACAGCTTCCCCTGCTTCTTCCAGGCTGCTACGGGCGATATCACATAGGCTCCGTCTACACTGTCAGGGTTTTGTGGAAGAAGAAATGCAAATGAAGTGCTCATTAGCATTTCTTGCACTCTCATTTGCATATTCTCTTCTGATACTTTTTACAGAAAAAAACGCAGTGTAGACGGGGCCATTTTGCACAAAAAAACCTTTTGCGCAAGAACCCTTATTCCTCTTTTTTGGAGGAATAAGGGTTCTTGCACAAAAGGGGTTTTTTGCGCAAAATGTCCCCGTCTACACTCTTTTTTTTCCCCTACAAAAACCTCTTCTGCAAAAAGGATTGGAAGAGAATATGCAAATGAGAGTGCGAGAAATGCTAATGAGCGCTTCATTTGCATTTCCTGTTCCGCAAAAACCTGACAGTGTAGACGGAGCCATAAAGTGCTGGGGAGCAGATGTTTACTGAACGTGGCCAGAAACCATAATGCTGCAATGCTTTGTACTGCAGTGACGCCAGAGCACTCACTGCTAGCTTGGCGAGAGAAGGTGTCCTGCCACGGAGAATGGATAAAGCAGCCTCCCTAGAAACCTTGGGAGAAGGCTGAAAGAGTTCCTCTGTGAGAGCTTTATGGAGATGTGTAGGGAGGATTCCCGCTCTGTCTACAGACACAATAACAAGCTGTTCTGGGAGCTCCTCCTATGTAGGCAGAGTGGCTGCCACAGTTCACACCCAATTGCCTTAACCCACTTGTAGCATGATTAAAATTGTGATCTCACCAGAAGCGTCCTCCCCACTATCAGGACCAGCAGCAAGACATCCTGGGAGGAGGGGGATTGTCTCCAGTTAAAAAGATCCTGGTTACCGGTGAGATCGGATGGTCCCCTTGCCTGCTGACCATTCTCCTCCCCCTCCTCTTCATCAACTGTCTCCCAAGCTGTTGCCAGAGGAGTGTCTTGAGAGGAATCCATGAACTGGGTTGGGACTTTGGTTGGGTTCCCCCCCAGGCTTTTCACATGGCACTTCTTGGTTTCCCTGGTGTATCCTTTTTCCACAATGTTCTGTGTGTTCTTGGCATAGATACCAGCATTTCTTTTGCTGCTTTATAGTTCTGCCTGAACAGATTCCTTTTCCCACACATCAGTCAGGTCTCAGATCTCCTGCATGTTCCATCTTGGTGCACGTTTACGACGCTGGGCCTTCATGGTCAGGCGTGCTGCTTGCCCTGAGGTCAGCGCGCCACACTGGCCAAACAGGAAACGAAATTCAAATTTTCCCAGAGCTTTTCCTCTGCAAGTGTAGAGCAACAGAGTTTGAAAGTCCTGGCCAGAGCGGTCACAGCAGGGCACTGTGGAATACCTCCCAGATGCCAAGAACATTGACTTTCACAGTGCTGCGTCTGCACTACCCAAAGTTGACCATGCAAGATCAAATTTACTGTTAATCCTTATGAAAAGCAGGAGTACCAAAATCAGCTTTAAGAGCCCTTAAAGTCGGTGAGACAGGCTTGGTGGTGTGGACTCATTGTTTAGCAAATCAACCTAATGAACCTAGGTTCAACTTAAACTCCTAGTGTAGACCAGGTCATAGAGAAAGATAAGCATTGACATCACACAATCACTGCCGTGTTTATCACTGACAACAGAGAAATCAAGGATTGAGTAGCCCATGGAGATTCACATGTAGTCCTTTAAATCTGAGAATAAGGTTTATTGGCAGGCACTTGTGTGTGGAAGAATCTTACTTTGCTCTTAGGCTGTACAGATGCATGGAGTCTTGCGTGTCACTGTGTAGCCTTTTGCACTGTCTCTGCTACATCCATTGGTCTGTGAAGTGGTGCCTCTGATAGCTGCCATCAAACTATTGCTCTCATCATGCAATGTTTTTTCTCAATCAAAACCTGCTGGACCTGTGGTCCCCTCCATCTAAACCTCCGTACGAATAAAGACGCTTGCTTAGCTTTTTTCATTCCTAGCGCTCCAAACACTTAACACTTTGCAGAAGAGGGCAGAATCATTAGCCTTGTATTTGCAGAGGGAGCAGGAGTGGTTCAGAGAGTTGAGCAGTTAGACATTGGCAGAGGGGAAACAGGAGCTTGATCTAATCCATAGCTGCCCTTGTGTGGTGTCCACAGGCACCTCTTTTTAGATTTCCACATTTCCTCTGCCCCCAGGGTTCAAACTTTAGCCATAGCTGACCTATGGGATATGCTTCTCAAAGCCTAGTCCCTTTGAGCATCTGCTCCCTTTCTGCCCCTTCCTACCAACAGCCATATTGGCAATAAAAAAGCCTTTGACCCTTCCAAAATTGGTACAAGCACCAGCTTGTAGGCCATAGGGATCATCTGTGAATGACGGAGATTGTTAATGTGTCCCCGCAAGATTGCCACTGCCTTGACAGCAGTGCCTTCATGTTCACTTAATACAGATGGGATATGGCCCTCAATATCCTGGCAGGTGGTTAGCCCTGTTCTGTAATGTGCCTCAGTGTAAAAAGAGAATATGTGTGGAGGGACCTTTTTAGGGGCATAGTCTCTCTACTTTGAGGCCCCACCAAGATGTGAAGGGATGAAAATAACCAAGAATTTGTCTGTAAACCGGCCGCCAAGAGAGCTTTCCTCTGAACAAGCACTGGCGAGAAGTGTCTGGATTCAGAGATGGTTAAAGGATGATTTGATTACTTTGTAAATACCTACATCTTCAATCTAGCAGAGAAAGGTCTAAGCATGCTCCAATGGTGGCAGTTGAAGCTAGACTAATTTAGACTGGAAATAAGGTGTACATTTTTAACAGGGAGGAATAACTACTGGAGTAACTTACCAAGGATCTTGGTGGATTCTCCATCACTTACCTTTTTGAAATCAAGATTGAATATTTGGACTTGTCTCCACTACGCCCAAGGATCAATGCTGCAGTGATTGATTTATCAGCTGTCGATCTATCATGTCTGCTTAGACATGATAAATCGATCTCCGAGCGCTCTGCCATCAATGCTGGTTCTCCACAGGATGAGAAGAGTAGCTAGTGTCGATGGGAGAACAACCCCTACCAGCTTTACCGCGCATAAGATGCTGCGGTGAGTATGTTGACTTCAGCTATGCTGTTTGCGCAACTGAAGTCACATAGATTAGCTCGATGGCAGGGGGCTAGTGTACACAAGGCCTCTGTCTAAAAACTCTGCACTAGGAATTATTGTGGTACAGGTCTCTGGCCCGTGTTACGCAGGCTGTCAGTCTAGATTATCGTAACCATCCCTTCTGATCCAAAAGGCAAGGTGCTAAATGTAGTAGTTCAGGACAGTAAATGCAGGAATTACTGGTGTGGCATCCTGACATGTTTTTCAGGTTCTTTTTTTCCCTACATTAAGGACCAGGCCTGCACTATCCATTGAGCCTCACTAGTTCCTGTCTGGCCTCGTAATAAAATATCTGTCCTCCCACAACAGCAAATATCCATGGGCAGCTTTGGTGGAGAAAGGGATAGAACTGTCTAGAGACCCTCTCTGCAGAAGGTGGGATGGATTTTTGAGCAGGGAAAGGGAAAATTTTGTTTGGATGGGTTGAGGCAGGAATCCAGGAAGTGATGATGGAAATGTTCAGCTTGACTTCAGGAAACCCTTTCTCGCAGGGCCTCTTTTATTATGTGGGTCAGCCTCTCTAGAGGAGCTGCTAATGCTCTTGGAGTAGTCTGAAATGAAACTAAACCAACCCCTTGAGAATATGCAGAAGAGATTCATTTTGCACATGGCATTAGGAGGAGGTGGAATAGGCAGCCTATTATCCGTCCTTAGTATCTTTGATTAACAGATCAGCCTTGTTAATTTTAAATGGACTACATACAGGGCAATCCTGGTGATATTTTCTGGATTTTATTATGCAGGACCTCAGACTAAATCGGGGTGGGCAAAAGGGTCTCCGCGGGCTGGATCCGGCCCGGATGATCTAGCTTGCAGAGGTCCTGCTGCTCCCCTGCCCCCAGGCCAATCAGGGAGCGCAATCAAGTGGTTGACTCTGAGCTGTGCGCCAGAGGGTAGGGAGTGAGAGACTTCACGCTTCCCCTGCCCCCAGGCCAATCAGGGCCTGCGGGTGGGGGAAGCACACAAAGTCTCCTCCCACTCTGCAAGGAGCTTGGCACTTGGTCAACCACCAGATGCTGCTCAGCTGGCTGGTGACTCTAAACGCAATGCTTCCTTGCAGGGAAGGGGCAGACTTCACATTCTCCCCCTGCCCCAAGGCCCTGATTGACCTGGGCTTGGGGAGGAGGTGTGCGAAGTCTCCTCCCACCTCCAGGGGCGTGAGCGCCTAGAGGGAACTGCCAGCTATTCAGACCCAATCAGGGTCTGTGGGTGAGAAAGCACAGAACTGTCCTGGCCCCTCCCCTTCCTCCTGAGGCTCTGCCCCTTCCTGGGCGACCCGGGGCCATTTCAAAAATTTCTGAAGTGGCCTCCGGTCAAAAATTATTGCCCTCCCCTGGACTAATACTAATACTTTCTTCTGATCTTAACAGCTATGAAAATGCATTGGTATGTTTTATATAAGCAGAAGTGTTTGCACCCGTCCTTTCACTAGCTAATAAATGTCAAAAATTATTTGCAGCACCGGGAATGAAGAACACGTAGAATTCAAGAAAGGGTTTTACAGAGCAGATTCCAGGGGTTCAGCAGAGCTAAGAAGCATGACTGTGTCTGGCAGCACATCATGGGATTGTTCCACTCTAGAGACAAGAGGAGGTGACTTAAGCGAAGAAAGCACTTTAGAAAGACTCTCGGGTTTGAAGGACTCAGGAGGCTCCAAGGAAGGACAGAATGTAAATCCTTCACACCCAAGGGAGCCCACATTTGCAGTGGAGTCCGAGAGAGTGAATACTTTGCATATGGACACTGATCAACTGGAGAGTGACTCTGAGGACTTGAGCACTCACAAGGCCACAGCAGAAACTTCCATACCCTGTGCTGGAGTATGCTCTGTTAGCGGAGAGGGAAAATATCATAAAAATGAACCAAAGCAACTTGAAGCCTTCAGCAAAGAGCACTTAGATAAAAAAAAGAAGGGCATTCAGAGGTTTGACTGGATTTCTGGGCACAATGAGAGTCTAAGTCCTCACTATAAAGATATAAATAAGCCATCAGATGTAGCAACTAACTTATCCACCAGAGGACAGGCTATTCATGAAGTGCCTAGTCCACTGATTCTGCCAGTATTCAGAAAAACGCTAAACCCAGCCTTGAGCAAGTTGAAAACTGTGGAGAGTGCATCCTTGCACAGGAGGGGTCTGGCAATGGAGGACCATTTGAGTGACTTGAGTTCTCGTAATGCTGCAGAGTGGACATTGCAAAAGCCAAGTCTCCAGATAAATGCAGATCTTACTGTTAGCAAACAGTCATGGACAGTAAATGCAGAAGACTCTGTGGAGCGAATTCCAGTGATGTCTCTAGAACAGACTCCCTGCAGCTCCTATGACATTGAGATGAGGCCATACATGTGCAATGTCTTGCTAGAGGAGCAGGGCAAGGACGAGCTTGGCCCGGAGGAGGATCCCACTGTGTACACATGCATTGAATGCAGCATTTACTTTAAGAAAAAGGAACACTTGATGGATCACATGCTTCAGCATAACCGGGGACCAGGGCAGGACCAACACAGAGATGCAGTTGGAGGTCAGTGTCAGTTCTCCTGTAATGAATGTGGATGGGCATTTGGGGACCCTGGCTCTCTGGAGCAGCACAAGAGGCTTCATCAGGAGTCCAGGGAGAAAATAATTGAAGAAATCCAGAAGCTCAATGAGTTTCCAGATGAAGGTCGGGAAGCCCGGCTGCAGTGCCCCAAATGTGTCTTTGGAACCAACTCCTCTAAAATTTTCGTCCAGCATGCCAAGATGCACGTCAAGGAGAGGAAGGACCAAGGCATGAAGAATGTGAATCTCTTTGGCAGTGGAGAAATGCATGACAGCCCGGTGCACAACGTCTACAAACACTTCACACCAAATAAACACCCCCCTGTGCAGGTGCAGCCACACAGCAGCAGTAAAGGACTCAGCACCTGCATGCTCTGCAGCTTCCCTGCCCCCAATGAAAATATCCTAAAGGAACACATGAAATATGCCCATTCCCATCTTTCTTGGGACACAGAGTCTTTTGAAGAGGACTCTAATCAGCCTGGAACTAGCCGAGATGCCTACAGCCCTGCTAAGCCAGGCCGATTTTCAGACACGGATTATTTTGGAAAAGCAGAAAGACTGTTTCCCCAGCCTCACCGAGAAAGCACATCCCATTATGAATCTGTCCATAACTTTGCCATGGGTCACCAGAGACTTAGTAAAAGCAACGGGACTAATAAAAAGGACTTCCAGACGTCAGGGTTTCATGCAAGGAAAGCAGGTCCATACAGTGCCCTGCATAAAAATTTAGGGCTGTCCACCCTTACCTCAGCAAAAATGTATTCTCCTTTTGCCTTGCAGCAAATCAAAAAAAGAAGCACAGTACACCACCTTGAGATTGAGGGGGGCAATGTCAGGAGCCCTCCTGGGGGACTGGAGGAGCTCAAATGGAGGCACAAATGGGCATCAGCAAATGATGTTGGGAGCATGGAAGAAGAAATTTCTTTAACCACAGAAATAGATCTAACTGAAAATAGAAGCTTCAAACCTTTTGCAATTCCTCAGTCTGCTTTGGACCTGAAGAGAACTTTCAGAGACACTTTGAAAGTAACAGACTCTTCTATAGCATCAGAAGAACAGCAGCATCAGCTACGGAAGATGGTCCCCATTGTCCTCCTGGAGGAAATGAACCTTCATCCCCAAAATGCAAAGCAGCCAAAGGGGAAGCTGTACAAGAAGAAAATAGTTCCTTCCAAGGAGTTCCTGATGGATGAGTCCCTCCCCTTAGATATTCTCCTGCTTGACTCCCCTCTAGAGGGTTCCCTAGAGCTAGATGACCTCTTGGATACAGACTCACCCATGCTGAAGAACGAAGAGAGGAAATGCCCATACTGTCCTGACAGGTTCCACAATGGGATTGGCTTAGCCAACCATGTGCGGGGCCACCTGAACAGGGTGGGTGTGAGCTACAATGTCCGTCATTTCATCTCAGCAGAAGAAGTGAAAGCTATTGAGCAAAAATTTTCCTTCCAAAAGAAGAAGAAAAAAGGTAGTATGTATTCAATTTATTATTATTATTTTCTTTTTTTTCCCCACGATTTTTTTAATTCCTCCCACTGAGGATGGGTATGTATATTATAGTAGCTGGCCTGAATCTTGGAATCTCCCATCACAATACAGCATCCACTCATGGCTTTTTGATCTGGTTAAGCTTTTCTGTTTTGGCATTACTACCTGGCTATGGCTTTTACCATGTTATGCGCAGCAGTCAAGTCCTGCCTCAGGCTTCCTACATCTGGAAATATTTGTTAGCTGCTTTTAATATTGGTTAGCTGTTCCTGGATGTTACTGACAAATTGTCCTTCTTTTTGCAGTTGCCAACTTTGACCCAAGTACTTTCAGTTTAATGCGATGCGAGTTCTGTGGGGCTGGTTTTGACACACGTGCCCGGTCTGTCCAGCCATGCCAGAGCCCACCTGAGGGACTTCGGTATCACCAACTGGGAGCTGACCATCTCCCCAATTAACATCTTAAAGGAGCTATTGGCCAAATCATCCGAACACCCTATGCTGCAGTCTGCATTAGGAACGGAGCCTTCATCCCCAAACCGAGAAAGGGAGATGCATGGGTTTGGACACCGAAAAAACATGACCTCCATGTCTGAATGCAGCATTCCACAGTCTCCTTTATCCCCATTCCCACCTGTCTGGGGAGACGAGTCCATGCAGTCCTTCCGAGATGGTAAGCAAATTTTGAACTTGCCTTATAAGCCAAACAGTGTATTTACTGCTAATCTAAGGCCAGATCCTTACATTGAGTAGAACTTGGAAGGAGGGGATGATTTGCAGAGCAAGGTTCTGCTCAGCATGAGTAAAAGTGGCAAAACTGGGCCCCTTGTTATTAATCTCCACCGATATGTTGTTATCTGTGTGTCTTGAGATAGACAAAAGCTTGAGTTGTGCTAATGAAATCTGACACTAACTTTGAAGCAGGCAAGTAGATCTGTCGTGGTGGAGCAATAGACAGAAGAGCCTGCCTTTCTCTTCATACACAGCACAGCATCCTTGAAAGCTCTTGTGGAGAGACCCATGTCTTACCACCTAGGAGCTGTCAACTGTATTTGAAAGGGAATGATCTTTTTTTATTAGAAGGACCAATCTCCTTAGGTTTCTGTCACTGAAACCTAGAACCCTGGAATGAAAGTTGGCCAAGGGTTTTTTTTTCCCCTCACTAGGTAGAACTTTGATAGTAGGGGAAATGGCAAAGTTGAAGCCATTGAGACCAGTTCGATGCCTTCCAGTTATGTATGTATTCTGCTAGCACTCAGCTGTGTGCAGGGTCCATGGCCTGAGAAGCTGAGCATTTGAGCTGCTGCCCATCTCCTTGAGTCTACCATAATTCTGAGGGACAGGTAAGAGTTCAAAGTAATTATCAGCCCCCCCCCTGCCCCCTCCTCCCCTCCCCCCAGAAAACCATATTGCTGGTCAGCCCAGCCTGATGAACTTGGTTCTCTAGATTGGTGGATGCAAGTGAGAGAAACCCAATGTCCTGATTTTTAAAAATATCAATCTGAAACTGGGGGGTGCATTAATCTAGACCTGTCGTTCCCATTAACATAGGAATGGGTTATTTTGGATGTATATTCCAATCTTAATTCCAGAATTCTGGCTGTAGGGAACCAGTGGCTGCCCAACAAATCTCAATCCCTGTGATCTCATGTTCGGTAGTGCAGTCCAAAATGTGGCAGGATTTTTCTGTATGTCCCTGTAGCAAAATGGCTCCCAGGGCTGCAGCCTCCAAGCATCTTGCAAACACTGATTTATCCTGGTGACCTGCCTTTCATATTGGCAAGGATCACTATGCCTGTTTTACAGCTAGAGAAATCAAGGCGCAGAAGTACTAAGAGATTCCACTAAAGGCTCGCATGGCATCTATAGCCAAGTCTGGAACTGAACCGAAGCCTCCCAAATCTCCATCCAGTGCCTTAAATAGAGACCAGAGAGTGGGGTAGCTGCCTGGCTACTTCGATAGGATTCCTGGATACAGAAACAGAGTATGTCAGTGCTGTTGCCCTGTGGAGTTTTGCCATCCTCTCAAGGTTACATATTGGTGTGAACTAGAGTAAATGGTGAATTTGAACTTGAAATCTTTAAATCAAGATTGGAGGACTTCAGTAACTCAGATGTTATGGGTCTATTACAGGACTGGGTTGAGAAGGTTCTGTGGTGTTCAATATTCAAATCAGACTATATCAGTGGCTTTCAACCTGTGGTGCATGGACTTCTGGGTATCTGCAGATTGCCTAAGATTTCCAAAGGGTTCCACGCCTTCCATTTGAAATTTTTAAGGGATCCGCAAATGGAAAAAGGTTGAAAATCACTGCTAGAGGACCGTGATGATCCCTTCTGGCCTTAAAGTCTGTGAATCTGACCCCTCTGCATGTAGCCCTTCTGCTGAATGGTGGCAGAATTCTGGACCTTGCAAATCTGCTTCCCAGTGGAGGATAAACTACTGATGCAGAGTTTGGGTCTCTCCTAAGTATGACTTGCTTTATCTACCCACGCACACCAGTTCTGGGGCAGAGGCAGTCATAGACAGCACACAGACAATCTCTTCTTTGAGAATCCTCAGCTCACCTGCTGATATCCAGTTTTCAGGAAACTTCCCTGTGAGGGCAGGGGACTGGACGTGATGACCTCTCAAGGTCCCTTCCAGTTCTAGTGTTCTATGATTCTCTGTCCCAAGAATTTGCTCCAGATGCAGAGAATAAAACAGAGAAACTCTCTTCTCTGCTACAGCTTCTCTCCAAGGATTACAAAAACTAACAATAATACAACATTTCTTCACGGGTTTGAAAACTCAGTAAGAGATACGGTGTATGACAGTATTCTCTGATGACTCTTGCCACAGCAATAGTATCCTGGTAACTTTCTCAAAGTTCTTGAAACAGATAAAAAACGATGGTCCCTGGCACTCCAAACTAGCAGTCACCTTAGTTGTCTTTGGTTAAAATAAGGAATGTGCAATGTGGGGTGTCCTGGCATGCTTCTCATGCCCTATCTGTATATAAACGGGTGGGCAATCATTTTTGATGGGGGACCACTCTAAGTATTTGGTAAGTGATCAAGGGCCACACTCTTAATGGAGGAGCTATGGATTCTGGGATGGAGGTTGGGTGCAGAAGGAGTTGTGACATGGGGCAGGAGACTTGGGTGCAGCATCTGGGAGGGAGTATGGGTGAAGGAGAGGATTCTGACCTGGAAGAGGGGATGCGGACTCTGGGAGGAGGTTGTGACCTGAGGCAGGAGTGTAGCGATTTGGGTTGTGATTTGTGGTAGGGGATTGGGGTGCAAGGTCTGGGAGGGGTTTGTAACATGGAGGAGGGGTGTAGAAGGGGGTGTAGGTGCAGGAGCAGGGCTGGAGAGGGTTTGGGTTATATGGGATGGGGTGCAGGAGGGGGGCAGAGGGCTTGGGAGAGAGAGGGGCTAGGGTGCCAGAGGTAGGCTCTGGCCAGGAGACACTTACCTGGGTGGGTCCCAGCCAGCAGCCCAGCTGGTTCCTCAGCCAGGGTTCCTGCCTTCCATGGCTGCAGGGGCCATGTGTGGCTCTGAATGCTGGGAGACCAGCAGGCGAGGGGTACTTCACACTCTGTCTGTCTTGCAAACAGGCAGCTGCCATTGGCTGGTTTCTGGAATGGCAAGATTGTGCTGTGGTTGGGGGCAACGCATGAAGTCCCCTCTTCAGTCCCCCGGGCTTGCAGCATTCAGAGAGCTGCTCTGAGAACAGGCAGGGAGCCTGGCGGAGGTTCCAGACGCAGCCTGTGGGCCATATTTTGCCCATCCATGATATAGGTTTCTTTAAGATGAATATAAATTAATTATCTGAAAAACACAGATCTACTTGACAAGTGAAAACACTAGATACATATAGGCTTGTGACTGGCTGCTAGTAAGATGTGAGCCATGGGCTTGTCATAGACACAGTGCTATGATCCACTGCTTAGGTGTACCTCCAACAAACGTTTGTAAGCAGTTTGGTGTCTTAGAAATGTCATTGTCTTTTGGCTGGCACTTCAGTAGCTTCAAGTCACATGTTCCATGAAAAACTGCAGAGATGCTTTTCTAGTAAGTGAGGTTGACTTGCTTAGAATGCTGTGATGATCTTATTTAAAAGTTAGTTCCACTCCCAGAATGTACATGTGTTCTAATTAATAAATTAAATGAATGGAAAGGGAAGGTGCCTCAGTTAGTTCAGTCACAATCATTCTCAATGAAGAGAAATTTAAAAAAATGGGAGACCCTGATCCTCACTTTGACTTTTCAGTGTAATTCTAAGTTATCCAGATTCCCCTTCTCCAAAAATTCTAGTTATCCAAAACAAGTAGCCTGAAGTAGCCTGATGTTAGTTAATAGGGTTTCTGCTTATTCAATCACCCAGTTAACCAAAACTTTCAGATGTCCCCAAGCAATTCCCATGAACAGGAATGTACTATAAATGCAAACAAGAAATTAGGGTGATTGAGCTGGCATTCTCAATCTCAAGTCTCAAGTTCAGGCATATAATTATTAATTAGGATCAGCAGTGTTAATGTAATGTTAATGTATCAGCAGCATATTAACGTTAATTCCCTGTCTCAATTGCTGTGCCATGAGCCACCTTTAGGAAATAATGTAGTCCCAGTGCATATAATGAAAATATTTCTGGCTACATTTTGATCAGTGCACACTTGACACCCCTCAGCCTTTTACATAAGGAAAACAATTACAAGAAATATCAAAGTTCAGGAAAAAATTACTGACCCCAATCTTACCTGTCCCTTTGCACCATGATAGCTGAACTATTTAGCTCTGTGATCTAGTGTGAATCTTTCTCCATAAAAATGCATTCTCTTGACTTCCTAACACAAAGCCAACCTGTCTGTGTCATGCTCCTGGCCCTCCAAATTTTATGCCCTTTCCCAAGGAAAGCTACTGCCACAATCATGTGACCACTCGAGCTACTGTATAGAATCCTCACAATATGGAATGATCCATTCGCTGCTGGTACAGTATCAAAAACTACCCCAAAGCCTGCCCCGTGAAATACATAAAGAAAATGGAACTCCTGTGTTCGGTCAAAGAAACAGTAAAGATATGTCTTGCCATCTCAGCGAGTATTGAACCCTACAATGATTAGTACAGTGCTGGAGCCTGAGCTCTCCTGAGCTTTTATTTCTTATTAAAGCTCTGATCCGCTTGTTAACTCCAAAGTGGTGTGGCTAGGAGAAAGTGAATGCTAAGTGATACAGCTGTGGTCAAAATCCAGCAATAAGCCTTGTTGCTCTGAAATCCGGGCAAGAGGATGACAAATCCTTATGTCTTGGATTTAAATATTGCTTACTTTATTCTGCTTTATAGTCTTACTAGCAGACTTACCCAGCATTGCCTGGGCCCTTCAGGGCAGGGCCTTGGGGATGTGGGGGCGGTGCAGGAGGCTGGGGGCCAGAGGCATGTTCTCTCCCCTCTCTTCTCTCCCCAGGCCAAATTATGGGCTGGAGGCAAGAATTACTGGGTGCTGTTTTCAGGCCTGGGTTATGTAGAAGGTCAGACCAAATGATCATAATTGTCCTTTCTGGCTTAAAATCTGATTTATTGTAAAGTCATCTGAACAAATAAATATAAAAGGCAGTGGAAATAACTGATCAGACCCATGGCAAGAGTTTTAAGTTGGATCCAATCAATAAGCACTAGAGACATGCATTTGGATGGAAGAACACAAGATATAAATAGGATGGTGCAAAATATGATATGTTCTGAATCAGGATTGAACCAGTGGTTCAAAGGGAGAATTGTGCTGCTGGAGTTCTCATTTTTGCATGAAATATAAAAGGGCTTGGCCATGGTGATAACTTTAAACCGCACAGTGCCTTTTCTGAGTAAGGACATTAACCTGAGTGTCCAGGTCAAATTCCAACTGAGAAATTATTCTGCATCCCTGAGTTTCCCCCACTCCATTTTCAAGTGGTTATTGTATTTTTTCACTTCCTACCATAGCCTTTTGTGCTCTGTTAAACAGTTGCCATGTATCACCTGACAGCAGATTATGTTTAAGTGAAAAAACTACGAATTGTCCTGCAGCACCTTAAAGACCAACAAAAAAATGTAGATGGTGGTATGAGCTTTTGTGGGCACAACACACTTCTTCAGATGAATGGAGTTAAGGGGTCCAAGTTGCAAATAAATAGCAGAGAGAGGGTATGGGGACGGAAAAAGAAGAAAAAGGGAATAATATTGTCAGTTAGAGCGTTCATGCTAAATGCACAATTTGTGTACCTTTTTCTGATTCTTTTTTTCGGAAGAGGCTTTTCTGACATTTGGCCCATCTACATGGGGCCAAATGTGGGAAAAACCTCCTCTTTTGGAAGAACCCTTATTCCTCATTTTAAAAAAAAAAAAAAAAAAAAAAAGCGGATGCATTCCCTGGACATGGCAGAGTTTTCGGGTTACCTCTGGTATCCCAGAAAAACTCTGTAGTGTAGACATAGCCCCATTGACTTCCTTTACTCCTCGTGAGATGTAAGAGTTCTGGCATTGACAGGGGCACCCTCAGCGTTTGATTTTAGTAGGTCTTTACCAGACCTGCTAAATTGAACTCCTGAAGATCGATCGCTGCAGCATTAATCTTCCAGGAAGTGAAGATGTGGCTTGTACTGAAGTACATTCTCCTGACACAAATCACTCTTGTAACTCTTTCCAGCATCTCAAATTCTTTTCAAGTTTGGACAGCAGGTGTGCACAAAGAGTTCAGTAATGGTCTCATAATGTTGTATAGAGCTTTAATACCATGCCTACTCCCACTTTGATATTCCTCTCCTTACATGTCTGAAAACGGTGGTCACCCTCTGAGCTACAGTATCACACTGAGAGTGCATGTTCAGTTGGTTTCCATCATGACTCCAAAGTCTCTTTCCAAGTCACTGCTTTCCAGGATCCAGTAGCCCATCCTACAAGTATGACTTATGTTCCTTGTTCCTAGATTTGGCTGTTTTCAAAATGCACGTTGCTGAAATGAACCTTTCTTACCAAGTGATCCAGCTCAGTCTGTACAACTAACCCTTAACACTCCCTTAATTTTTGTGTCATTTTCTACATCATTGATATAAATATTGAATAGTATTGGGCCAATCATCAATGTTTGTGCACTCCCACTAGAGATTTTTATTGGATTTTGATTTCCCATTTATAATTACTTTTTGCAACCTTTCAGTTCACCAGTTTTAATCATTTTTATGTAGGTTGCATTTTTAATATATATATTGTGTAGAGCTATCTTTTTACCAGAATGTTATGCAGAACTAAGTACTTACAGCCAAGTGCATTGTGTCAGCACAGTTGCTTTTTATCAACCAACATTGAAATCTCGTAAGACAAAAATCAAGATTGTTAAATTCTATTTTCCCAAGAAAAAAGCATCCTGTGTTGACTGGCATTATTCATGCTAGCATCCACTGAATTACATCCCATATCTGCCTTACCAGGATTTTGTCCAAAGCTGATGTCAGTCTGTTCAGCCTAATGCTTGTTAGATCCATCCAGTTTTTACCGTTTTTACACTTTTTTTTTCCCAAGCCTCTGGAACTTCCAGAGTGTTCCATGACCTGTTAAAAATCAACATCAATTGTTCAGAGGGCTCCTTGGATAATTATTTTAATACTCTTGGGTGCAAGTTATTAACTCCTGCAGATTTTAAAATGTTTTATTTTAAAAGTTTCTGTTTAACATCATCCCATGTTACTAATGGAACAGAAAGTATTTTATTATCACTGCCAGATCCATAATCCAGCTTTTTTCTGAATTCAAAATAGATATGTTTATTGCATTCTTTGGCCTTTTCTGCCTCACGATGATAATTCTGCTCTTCTTGTCTAGCATCAGACTTATATTACTGCTAGGATTTCTTTCATTCCTTATATATTTGAACACCACCACTAGCCACAGAAACATTTAGCTTCCCTTATCTGCTGTCTACATTTCCTAACTGCTGATTTGCATTCATTGCTTTCTGTTTTCTATACTACTCCTGGTGGAATTCTGCACCAAAATATTAAATTTTGTGCACAACATTTTAAAATTCTGCATGTTTTATTTATCAAAATAAAACAATATAATCATACCAGTTTCAATTATTTTGGTAATTTATTTCAAAATACCTGTCAGCAGGTATGCCTATAACAGTATAGACAACAAAAAGATTTGGGAAATGTTTTTTAACAAATAGATTTCTTACTAGGACTATTACTACAGAACTCTGAGCAATAATTCATTTAAACTACAATATCGTTTAAATGAAGCAGCGCAAAGGCTTAGGAGAGTCAAGAATAATGACGGAGTGAGGGAGAGGGAAATAATTGGTGGGAAGGAGCTTTGATGTGAACTTGAAGGGTTGTTGGGTGTGAGTGGTAATAGTATGGAAAAGGGTTTTTTGTGGGTGTGGGAGAGGTATTGCTTAGGGAGCTTCCCCCATGCAGATCCTGGCTGATCCCTAGCCTCTCCCATTTAGTCAGGCACATCTGCCCCATACCCATGTATCCCTACACCTCTGTCCACGTGTGTCTGTCCCCTCCCCCCCACACTCCTCTGTGGCCCTGCACCTCCACTCAGCCTCCGCCCCAGTCTGTCCTCACCCACTAGCCCTTCTGACCCTGTGACATTGACCCCTCCAGCAGCCCTATGTGTCCCACTTTATTGGTCTCCCATATCCCCTGTCTTGTGAGCTGGCCTAACAGGCATTATGAAGAAGGCACCACAGGCTCTTTCTCTTCCCAGTGGTAGCTGGGCTGGCTGGGAGTGGCTGCTGTGTTCAAGCACCACAGTATCCTATGGTGGGCAAAAACGCAGAACAGCATCAATTTTCCAGGAGATGCTGTTTTCTGTGGGGGGAAAAATAAAAATATGTACAGCACATGAATTATATATGCATACAGTGGCACAGAACTCCCCATGAGTACTATGTATAAATATATGAATGTTATATTTTAATGATTCTTTCATCACTCCTCTTAAATAGAATTTAAGAGAAAGAACCCTGTCATGATTACAGAATTGTCAGATTTGGGGGCATCTAATAAAGTATTCATAAACAATTCCCAGTTATGGCTCTCACTCAATGTATTCCTATACATTTTTGTTAGAAAATTTTCTATACATTTTAGAAAATGTATAGAAATTTTCTTCACTCCCACTTCATGCAGGAACATCCATATCTCACCCAGGTGTGGGCCATGTTAGTAACTTGCCAGTTGCCCCAGGGCCACATTTTATTTGCAGACAAGACAAGACAAGAACGCAGCTGCCCTCTCTCTCCTTCCCAGTTTCACTGCAGAGGTCCTTCCTGGGACCTTCCCTGGACCCTTCCTGTTTGACCCACTGCTACCACTTTAAAGAAACAGTGTACATGTCCTCATAGCCACTCTCTTTTTCCTATATAAAAACATCTTTTAAAAAGTTTTCATATTTATCAATAAATTGTAGAAGTCAGGTGACTCACCACCATCTTCATCTCCTAGCCCTGAGCTGATTTCCTTGTGTTGTCAAGTCTTAAAGGTATAACAGTGGCCAGGTCTTGCAATATTGAGCATTTTTAAAGCTTCCTCCAGATCTTCTAGCATCTGGCAGGAATATTATAAATTTTTGTTCTTGCTCAAAATAGCTATCATACCCATTTCTTGCAATGGGATAGTAACTACAGGCTCCCTGCTGTCAAAATGGCAGCCATTTACATATAGTCTTTACAGGGGGAGGTAGGATTACCACCTGGCTGGTATTTGATTGGCTTGGCTGCTTTTTGTATAGATTTGGCAGAAAAATAATGTAAGCTGTCATTTTTTTATTTGGTTCTAAAGATCTGCATTATTATCACAATACACTGGGCTATCTGATATTAAAAGTTTCTATGTTCAGCTGAAGATACTGCAGATCACAGTTTAAGCAACAGCCAATCAAAACTGCTAAAATACTCTCAGCTCACCATCCCATAAACACCCTGTACGCATGAGAGGGGGTTTGAGTCACACAAGAGTGAGGAGATGTGCAGTTATCAGCCATATCTCTGTGTTCTTTCCCTTGATACTGTAGGTGGTTGTATATGGCTGTTGAAGGGGAGATCGCACAGTTGCCTTGTGGTTGGCCTTGCAGTAAACTTGGCTTGTTGGGGAGTGCTGGTTTTTTGGCATTTCAAAAGTAGTGGAGGTGAGGCTGCTCTAATCCACATGGCTGCTCTAATGAGCTCTAATACTTGAGTGCTGAAGTTGGACAAATTCAGATTACAAGTAAGGTATACCTTATTAACAGTGAGTGTGATTAACTTTTGGAACAGCTTTTCTAGAGCCATGATGGTGTAACTCATCCTGTTCACTAGCTCAGTGTGAGATTATTTAGCATAGGGGAAGCCTTGTGACTTCTTACACAACTGTGGGAGGCTAGGCCTGAGGCTCCTTGGTGTGCTCTGCATTGTGTGTGAGAGAGAGAGAAAGAAAAGACCCACTCCAACAACCCACCAGGAACAGGCTTTACTCTGTAAAAAAAAAAAAAAAAAAAAAAAAAAAAAACATAGAACAGGGTCACAGTTCAGCAGCCCCTCTTCTCTGCATGCAGCCTGCTGCTGCTTCTAGCTCAGTCCCTGCTAAGACCCTGCTGGGGGGCAGAGGGTACATCCTGGCAGGAACCAGGAAGTTCTCCCAACATGCTGCAGTTTGTAGTCCACAACTTGTAGTTCCCAGGGCTGCTGCTGAAGCACACTGGACCTTGGGCTACACCATTCCCCCGCTTATTGAAAGGGCGACCTGGTCCCTTTCCTTAGTCAAAAACATCTCAGCTTCATGCTGCATGTCCCACAGCCGCTCTGACCAAAACCCCCAGTCTCTACTCTTCTTTCATCAGGCAGCCCTCTGTTCCAAATTGAGTCAGGCAGGTGCCCTGTGCTGTCTTGTTGAGCGCGGCAGAGCTGGTGGGTTATCTCTAAGCACCTCTTTGGTCTAGTGCCACTCAGTCTGCCCTTCTCCAATCCAATTCAGTTCATTCAGATTCTCCTCAGTTTGGTCGGCCTCTTTTGTTGCCCCCCTGGTCTAGTCAGGCTCATCTAGGTCTCAGTACTGAGAGTCTGAGTCAAAATGGTCTGGATCTGGGGACTCATTGCAGTGTAATCTTGGCTCCCCTTCACTGTACTCCCCATCCCCCATATCTCAGGTATCCCCTGTGTATGTCATCCCCCATGAGGTAAGCCTGAGGCGGTTGACGGCTGCCACAGGCTATGTGGCTGCCTTGTCCACAACGGTGGCATACGAAACGGCCTCTGGTGCCATGGGCACTAATGTCGGGTACTTCCACCACTCCCCCATGTAGAATTTTGGGTGCCACCCTCTCTACTGCACCTTGCTGCAGTACCTGTACTACTACTTTGAGTAGTGTCCCTGTGGGTGCTCCATTGTAGGTGTCGGGCTTGTCCCAGCGCCACAGATTGGAGACTTTCAGTAGCCGTAGTCAGCCGGATCGCACATGCACAGTTAGCGTCTTGCGCCGTTTGTGCCCTTTGCCTGTTGCACGCAGTCTGACTCCCACCAGTTCCTCTCAATTGTCCTCTGTCGTAGACGGAGCTCTGCAACTCTCCTTGTTTCTGACTGAAATCTCCTGTAAATAGTTAAAATAGAGATATAGTTGTTAGTAGACAGTTAGATAGTATTTATCGTTCTCAAAAAAAAAAAAAAGCCTGCAGACTGTTTTGCAGCTCTTAGCCATTAAAAAAAAAAAAAAAAAGAAGAGAAGAGAAGACGACGACGACATAAGGTAAGAGGAGATGAAGTGGGACACGAGTTTCTACCGCTCCCACAATGCCTAAATCCCCAGGCTTTAAAAAGTGCAGTCTTTGCTGCGAAACCATGCCAGCCTCAGACGGCCATGCGGCACGTATCCACTAACTGGGTGAGGCACATGTGCCGTAAAGGTGCATCCATTGCTCTAAGCAGACGGTGAGAGCACGAAAATGCACCTTAAAATTCTCCTTTTTGATAAGGCACTTCAACCTCCCGATGTTACATCGCCAGCACAGCTGGAGCCTACAGTGCCTCAAAAACGCAGAGCATCTTCCCCAGAGATGGGCCCAACCCATAAGATAAGGGCATCTCCGACACACTCTCTGCCTGCTGCTCTGCCAAGCAGAGTCAGTATGGGGGATAAACCGGCTACGTCTGGCACTATCCTGATGGTTTCCAAGGCATCCACAAGCGCCAAGCATAAGAAGCCGGTAATGGCACTGACTGCTAAGGCACTGCTGGCACCGAGATCGGCATTGGCACCACATATTCCGGCGGATTGGGTCTCCGTTCCGTCGTTGGCACCTCTGCCCATTGCAGGTGCTTCCGGCACCGACTTCCTCGGCACTCCTGGCACCAACAGCCATGACACCACTGGCATTGACTCCTCTGGCACCAACGGTAGAGGACAATAGCGGAATGGCACCAAAGAAAGGCTGTCTCTCTAGGGCGTTGGCACTGCTCATAAAAGTCTGCCATGGGATCCGATGATAAATGACAGTCACTATATTCTGCTCTAAGCTCTTCAACAGCTCAAGCTGGAAACTGCTCCTGAGATGGCAGATTAAGGACTAATTTACAGTCGTCCTCCCCCCCTGCCCTTAGGTATCTGACAAGGGTGGGGAACTTCAAAGACTCAGGAATGCCAGTGGCTGCTAGCAGGTACTCTATAGCTTTTATCCAGTCCTCAATGTCTACCCTACAATCTGCGCCACCACTGAACACAGGTACCCCACGGATTTGGTGTCGTGCAGGGAGGTACAGCACTGCTATGCTCCGTCCTTCAAAGACACCATAATAGAGGCCCAACTTAAATGTATACCCCAAATTTAAAAACATAGTAGAAGAACTAAAAAAACAGCCACCGTGGCTTAACAACCATGTAAAAGAAGCAATGAGAGATAAAAAGACATCTTTTAAAAAGTGGAAGTCAAATCCTAGTGAGGTAAATAGAAAGGAGCATAAACACTGCCAAATTAAGTGTAGAAATGTAATAAGAAAAGCCAAAAAGGAATTTGAAGAACAGCTAACCAAAAACTCAAAAGGTAATAACAAAATATTTAAGTATATCAGAAGCAGGAAGCCTGCTAAACAACCAGTGGAGCCCCTGGACGAACGAGATACAAAAGGAGCACTTAAAGACGATAAAGTCATTGCGGAGAAACTAAATGAATTCTTTGGCTCGCTACCCCTTCCTGCTTCTCCACGTGGGAACTAACGATACGGCCAAGAATAACCTTGAGCGGGTTACTGCGGATTACGTAGCGCTGGGAAGAAGGATCCAAGAACTCGGAGCGCAAGTGGTATTCTCGTCCATCCTCCCTGTTGAAGGAAAGGACTGGGCAGGATCGTCAAATTGAGGACGTAAATGCGTGGTTGCGCAGGTGGTGTCGCAGAGAGGGCTTTGGTTTCTTCGACCATGGGACTCTGTTCCGGGCACAAGGATTGTTAGGAAGAGATGGGATCCACCTAACCAAGAGAGGAAGGAGCATCTTGGGCAGGCTTGCAAACCTAGTGAGGAGGGCTTTAAACTAGGTTCGTCGGGGACGGTGACCAAAACCCTGAGGGAGTGGGAAAGTCGGATACTGGGAAGAAATGCTGAGAGGAACGAGCAAGAAAGGAGGACCCCTGTTTGAATGGAAAGATAGGGCGATCAACTGGTTACCTGAGGTGTTTGTACACTAATGCGAGAAGCCTGGGCAACAAACAGGAAGAACTGGAGGCCCTGGCCCAGTCCAAGAAATATGATTTAATTGGGATAACAGAGACTTGGTGGGATGACTCGCATGACTGGAGCGCTGTCATGGAAGGGTATAGACTGTTCAGGAAGAACAGGCAGGGGAGAAAAGGAGGAGGAGTTGCACTATATGCAAGAGAGCACTATGATTGCTCTGAACTCCAGTATAAAGAGGAGAAAAACCTATTGAGAGTCTATGGGTTAAGTTTAAAGGAGCAAACAACAGCAGTGATGTTGTGGTTGGTGTTGCTACAGGCCACCGAATCAGGTGGATGAGGTAGATGAGGCTTTCTTCGGACAACTGAGAGAAGCTTCTGGATCGCAGGCCCTGGTTCTCGTGGGGGACTTTAATCACCCTGACATCTGTTGGGAAACCAATACGGCAGTACACAGGCAAGCCAGGAAGTTTTTGGAGAATGTTGGGGATAACTTCTTGACACAAGTACTGAAGGATCCAACCAGGGGCTGTGCGCAGCTTGACCTTCTGCTCACAAACAGGGAGGAACTGATAGGGAAGTGGAGGTAGGTGACAATCTGGAAGCAGTGATCATGAGATGGTAGATTTCAGGATCCTGACCAAAGGAAGAAAGAGAGTAGTAAAATACACACCTTGGACTTCAAAAAAGCAGATTTTGACTCCCTCAGAGATCTGATGGGCAGAATCCCTGGGATGCTAACATGAAGGAAAGGAGTCCAGGACAGCTGGCAGTATTTTAAAGAAGCCTTATTAAAGTCACAGAAAGAAACCATCCCGGCCGAAGCAAGAGAGGCAAACATGGTAGGAGACCTGATTGGCTTACAGGGGAAATCCTTGGTGAACTTAAGCACAAAGGAAGCTTACAAAAAGTGGAAACTTGGACAAATGACCAGGAGGGGTTTAAATGTATAGCTCGAGAATGCCGGGGGGTTATCAGGAAGGCGAAAGCGCAAATGGAATTGCGACTGGCTAAGGATGTGAAGGATAACAAGAAAGGTTTCTACAGGCATATTAACAAGAAGAAGGTGATCAGAGAGGGTGTGCGGCCCCTACTGGATGAAGGAGGTAACCTAGTGACAGATGATGTGGGGAAAGCTGAAGTACTCAATGCTTTCTTTGCCTCTGTATTCACGGACAAGGTCGGCTCCTGGACTTCTGCGCTAAGTGACGCAAGATGGGATGAAGATGAACAGCCCGTGGTGGGGAAAGAACAGGTTAGGAACTATTTAGAAAAGCTAAACGTACACAAATCCATGGGTCCAGACTTAATGCATCGGAGGGTACTGAGGGAGTTGGTAAATGTCATTGAGGAGCCTTTGGCCATTATCTTTGAAAAGTCGTGGAGATCGGGAGACATCCCGGATGATTGGAAAAAGGCAAATGTAGTGCCCATCTTCAAAAAGGGAAGAAGGGCGATCCGGGAACTATAGGCCGGTCAGTCTTACCTCGGTTCCTGGAAAAATCATTGAAGGGATCCTTAAGGAATCCATTTTGAGGCACTTGGAAGAGAGGAAAGTGATTAGGAATAGTCAGCATGGATTCACAAAGGGCAAGTCATGCCTGACCAATCTGATTAGCTTCTATGATGAGGTAACTGGCTCTGTAGACATGGGAAAGTCAGTGGATGTGATATACCTTGACTTTAGCAAGGCTTTTGATACAGTCTCCCACAATATTCTTGCCAGCAAGTTAAGGGAATGTGGATTGGATAAATGGACGGTAAGATGGATAGAAAGATGGCTAGAAGGCCGGGCCCAGCGGGTAGTTATCAACGGCTCGATGTCAGGTTGGCGGTCGGTTTCTAGCGGAGTGCCCCAAGGTTCGGTTCTAGGACCGGTTTTGTTCAATATCTTTATTAATGACCTGGATGAGGGATGGATTGCACCCTCAGCAAGTTTGCGGATGACACTAAGCTAGGGGGAGAGGTAGATACGCTTGAGGGCAGAGATAGGGTCCAGAGTGACTTAGACAAATTGGAGGATTGGTCCAAAAGAAATCTGATGAAGTTCAACAAGGACAAGTAGAGTCCTGCACTTGGGACGGAAGAATCCCAAGCACAGTTACAAGCTGAGGACCAACCAGTTAAGTAGTACTTCATGAAAAGGACCTGGGGTTACAGTGGATGAGAAGCTGGATATGAGTCAACAGTGTGCCCTTGTAGCCAAGAAGGCTAATGGCATATTAGGTTGCATTAAGAGGAGCATTGCCAGCAGATCCAGAGATGTCATTATTCCCCTTTATTCGGCTTTGGTGAGGCCACATCTGGAGTATTGTGTCCAGTTCTGGGCCCCCACTACAAAAAGGATGTGGGCGCATTGGAGATGGTCCAGCGGAGGCAACCAAAATGATTAGGGACTGGAGAATATGACTTATGAGGAGAGGCTGAGAGGAGTTGGGTCTGTTTAGTCTGCAGAAGCGAAGAGTGAGGGGGGATTTGATAGCAGCCTTCAACTTCCTGAAGGGAAGTTCCAAAGAGGATGGAGAGAGGCTGCTCTCAGTAGTGACAGATGGCAGAACAAGGAGCAATGGTCTCAAGTTGTGGTGGGAGAGGTCCAGGTTGGATATTAGGAAAAACTATTTCACTAGGAGGGTAGTGAAGCACTGGAATGGGTTACCTAGGGAAGTAGTGGAGTCTCCATCCCTAGAAGTGTTTAAGTCTCGGGCTTGACCAAGCCCTGGCTGGGTTGATTTAGTTGGGATTGGTCCTGCCTAGAGCAGGGGGGCTGGACTTGATGACCTTCTGAGGTCTCTTCCAGCTCTATGGTTCTATGATTCTATGATTCTTTGCTTCAGTCTTCACGGCTGAGGATGTTAGGGAGATTCCCAAACCTGCCCCATCCTTTGTAGGTGACAAATCTGAGGACTTGTCACAGATTGAAGTGTCATTAGAGGAGGTTTTGGAATTAATTGATAAATTTAACAGTAACAAGTCACCGGGACCAGATGGCATTCACCCAAGACTTCTGAAAGAACTCAAATGTGAAATTGCGGAACTATTAACTATGGTTTGTAACCTAGCCTTTAAATCAGCTTCTGTACCCAATGACTGGAAGATAGCTAATGTAACACCAATATTTAAAAATGGCTCTAGAGGCGATCCTGGCAATTACAGGCCTGTAAGTCTAATGTCAGTACTGGGCAAAGTAGTTGAAACAACAGTAAAGAATAAAATTGTCAGACACATAGAAGAACATAATTTGTTGGGCAAAAGTCAACATGGTTTCTGTAAAGGGAAATCATGTCTTACTAATCTATTAGAGTTCTTTGAAGGGGTCCACAAACATGTGGACAAGGGGGATCTAGTAGATATAGTGTACTTAGATTTCCAGAAAGCCTTTGACAAGGTCCCTCACCAAAGGCTCGTACGTAAATTAAGTTGTCATGGGATTAGAGGGAAGATCCTTTCATGGACTGAGAACTGGTTAAAAGACAGGAAACAAAGAGTAGGAATAAATGGTAAATTTTCAGAATGGAGAGGGGTAACTAGTGGTGTTCCCCAAGGGTCAGTCCTAGGACCGATCCTATTCAACTTATTCATAAATGATCTTGAGAAAGGGGTAAACAGTGAGGTGGCAAAGTTTGCAGACGATACTAAACTGCTCAAGGTAGTTAAGACCAAAGCAGACTGTGAAGAACTTCAAAAAGATCTCACCAAACTAAGTGACTGGGCAACAAAATGGCAAATTAAATTTTATGTGGATAAATGTAAAGTAATGCACATTGGAAAAAATAACCCCAATTATACATATAATATGAGGGGGGGCTAATTTAGCTGCAACTAATCAGGAAAGAGATCTTGGAGTCATCGTGGATAGTTTTCTGAAGACGTCCACGCAGTGTGCAGCAGCAGTCAAAAAAGCAAACAGGATGTTAGGAATCATTAAAAACGGGATAGAGAATAAGACGGAGAATATCTTATTGCCCTTATATAAATCCATGGTATGCTCACATCTTGAATACTGCATACAGATGTGGTCTCCTCATCTCAAAAAAGATATACTGGCATTAGAAAAGGTTCAGAGAAGGGCAACTAAAATGATTAGGGGTTTGGAATGGGTCCCATCTGAGGAGAGATTAAAGAGACTGGGACTTTTCAGCTTGGAAAAGAGGAGACTAAGGGGAGGGGAGGGATATGATAGAGGTCTATAAAATCATGAGTGGTGTGGAGAAAGTGAAGAAGGAAAAGTTATTTACTTGTTCCTATAATATAAGAACTAGGGGCCACCAAATGAAACTAATGGGCAGCAGGTTTAAAACAAATAAAAGGAAGTTCTTCACACAGCGCATAGTTAATCTGTGGAACTCCTTGCCTGAGGAGGTTGTGAAGGCTAGGACTATAACAGGGTTTAAAAGAGAACTAGATAAATTCATGGAGGTTAAGTCCATAAATAGCTATTAGCAAGTGTGACGTAGTGGGGGTATCTGGCTAGTTCCTATGCTGGCTCTGTGGTAATCCCCAATGGCTGCCATCGGTACCACAGCCCAGAAGGATGAGTCATTATGCAAAGAGGGTCTCTCAACCTGTCTGACCAGCTACCCCCAAGGGAGAGAGACAAAGGAAGGGGAATGCTGCCCTGGCTGGGGCAGGGCTGGAAGAGTTAGTTTAGTTTCTGTCTGGGATCATGGAGGAACCAGCCTAAGCCAGGGCTGGGATTTAGGGGCCCAGTCTCCCCCATCTCAAGGGGGGCTGAGGCATCCTAGACCTGCCCTGTAACCAGATTACATCGGTGCTGTGCTGTGCTGTGCTGTATCCTGGAGAAACAATAAACTCCCTCCATTCTACGGGCTGGTGGAGTCTGTTCGTGCCATTACGGGGGTGCAGGAGTCAGGGGACCCCAACGCGTCGTCACAGCAAGTATGGGTAAGGAATGGTGTCCCTAGCCTCTGTTTGTCAGTGTGTGGAGATGGATGGCAGGAGAGAGATGGCTTGATCATTACCTGTTCGATTCACTCCCTCTGGGACACCTGGCATTGGCCACTGTCAGCAGACAGGGTACTGGGCTGGATTGGACCTTTGGTCTGACCCAGTATGGCCGTTCTTATGTTCCCTAAAGTTTCCCCTATATCACCTATGCCCTTAGCAATAGGGGTCTCTAGGCCACAACACCCGTTGGGGGTCTCTATTTTCATTGACACCAAACCCGGGTCATACCAACCCCCCTGGGCTCCAAACTGTGAATCCTTGCTGTCCTGGTGCTGTGGTGTGGCAGATTCCCAACTCTGTGCAAACTAATCAAGCTTCCCCTATCCGAGTCATGGCACCAAAAGCTAAAAAAATGTAACCCCTCCTGTATGCAGCCCCCCCTCTCTGTATGCAGCCTACGTCCTGCTTCTAACTCAATCCCTGCTGAGACCCTGCTGGGGGCAGAAGTTACAGCCCCCCTTACAACATGTTTCAACTCCCACAGTAACTAAGCCCCACAACAACCAAGTCCCTTTGTGTCACTTAAACTCCTCTCGGGGTGCGCTATAGCCCTTTTTGGTCCTACCTGTAAAAAAACATAGAACAGGATCACAGTTCAGCAGCCCCTCCTCCAGGGCCAGCCCACAACATTTTGGCACCTGAGGCAGAGAGCTCAAATGACGCCTCCATGCTCCCTTTTCTCCTGCCTGCCTGTTATGTCTCTTGTGCCCTCTTTCCTCCAGCATAGCACTCCACCATCTCTGTGCATCTAGAGCAGAGAGAATACAGATGCACCAGCAGCAGACACAATTTTCTACACTCTGGGTCCTAGTGCCCCGGTCTGGCACCTGAGACAGCCACCTCCATTTGCTTCATGGTAATGCCAGCCCTGCCCTCCTCTCTGCATGCAGCCTGCATCCTGCTTCTAACTCAGTCCTGAGACCCTGCTGGGGATAGAAGGTACATCCTGGAAGGAACCAGGAAGTTTTCCCAACATACCACAGTTTGTAGTCCACAACTTGTAGTTCCCAGGGCTGCTGTTGAAGCACACTGGACCATGAGCTATAATGTATTCTCCATCATTTGCAGAGTCTATCTCAGAATGGGTTAGAGTTAGGGTCTTCTAAAAGATCTGCTGTAGCTCAAGCAGAAATTAGGACTTGATGCAGGACCCAGAGATGACGTTCTGTGGAAGTCAGACTAAACAAATCTCATGGTCCCTTCTGGCCCTAAAATCTACAAAAATCAGCCTACAAAAACAATAGAAGATGTTGTTGTTGTAATCTCATGATTTAAAGAATTTTGAGGCTGGTTTTGAGGTTTGAATCCTGTCTTTTTGAATGATACTGGGGTTTGCATTACTGGAGTATATTCTCGTTTGTTCAGAACCCTTCTTAGCAAGGATAGTGTCCTGGCAATAAGAGTGTAGTTTCCTCTTGGACCATGCACAGTTTGGAACCAGTGAAAATCATCTCCTGTATCAAATAACTTGGTCAATCTGACACATAGTATGTTGGCATGCAGCTGTGTATAATGACATTAACTGGTGTCAGGACTGGGTTTCCTAGCTTAAATGTGGGTGAGCTTCGGGCTGTATTCAGACAAATTAAAGCCCGAGGTTTCTTAGATTTGGTGTCCCTCTATTTCACATCCTTTAAAGTAGGACACTTAGGACAAAGGTGTTAACTCCTAAGACTGGCAGCATTGTTCTGATCTGTTGACCTTAATTGCAGCTGAACTCTAGGCAGTGATTAAGATTTGGGGTGGGTTGGGGTTTGAGGAAAGCAGTCACGTGGGGGTGGGGTCTGGGGTGGAATAGGGAAGTTAAGCAGCCCCAGGGCCAGGAGGAAGCCGGCCCCCATGCATAGTGTTTTCCTGGGAGGATAATGGGACAACAGTATGACATACTGACATAGGTTCACAGTGTTCAGAAAGTTCCTTTCTCACTGCATAGACATCACAGTTGGATGTGGAACTTGATAAGTAATGGGGCCAGCTGTGCCTTGTAAACTTGGGTATAGTTTGCAACCATGAAATCGCACTAGTGGCTCCATTAATTAGTTCTAATTTCTGGGTTGAAACATTTCAGGTTTGCAGGGGGTTATAGACAGTGGCCACCACTTGGGGCTTTGCTATATCCTATTCTGAAATAGGTTTAAATCTCAAATATGTGAGCAGTCTCTGGCAACTGAAGGGTACCTTCTTCATGTCTTTACCATTTCTTAATGAGTGGCTCTTGATCAGTCATAAGCCTGAAATCAAGATCCTCCACCTGTCTTGTGAACCCATGTGCTGCTCAACAGATGTCTTTTTTTTATTTATTTGGGCATACCTGAAAGCCATTTGGAGCAATGTGTCCAGGGTGTCCAGCCATTCCTGTGTAGCTAGAATTTCACTCTTTGAGAATATAGCTGTTGGTATCCACTGAGATGGCTGTAGCTTTGGAAACACTGGAAATACTGAATAGTACCAGGGTCCTACAGAGGTTAGTCGTGAGTACTAATCAATATTTTTATTAATGACTTGGATAATATGCTTATAAAATTTGTAGATGACACACTCTGAGCCTGGTCAGGAGACTCCTCCCCACATATATCTGTCTCTGGACAGATTTAGCAACCTCGGGGCATGTTTCTCCAAAGGAACAGAAAGTCTTTGGAGCCCACTGGGAAGAATCCCAGAAAGAATGCAAACTCTCACTCTGAGGAGCCAGCTCCAAAAAAACTCAGGTTCTTGTCAAAGTCCTCAGGCTTGTTGAGGTCAAGGACTCTTCCTCCAGTCCCGTCAGGCCTGTGAAGCGCTGAACTCCAAGAACAAGGGGTTCAGCTCCAACAAGAGAGGTTCTCAAATTGAGGGACATGAATGTATTCCGGAAAGGGCATGAGAAGCTATAGGGGAGGGAAAACTTACTGCACACAATCAGAGCTGGGCAGCTGGACAGCAGCAGTTGCTGGCAGAATCTCCACCCCCAGCAGAAGTAAGGGAAGCATGGTATGGTATTGACACCTTTCTGTACTGTTGCTGGTGATGATGCTGCCCACAAAACTGAGTGCCCACTGTTCTCCACTCTGCCTGCAGAGCTAGACAGCCAGAGAGAGGTGGCTGCAGGCCAGGCCTCAGAAGACGAGGTATAAACTACTACAGACACAAAAAAAGGAGGGAGCGTGATCAAATAAGTTTGAGAACCACTGCAAGAGGGCACTGTCACCCTCCAACAATAAGGAGGGCAAGCACAGGATACCATCAAGTTCAGCCCTGCTGTCAGCACCAAGGCATACCGTTCAGCTGAGTCTGCATGATAAAACACATGGCTATTGGTACCAACACAGGCAGTTCAGATGTGGGTGCCTGTGCAAACAGTACGCTCAGTATTAGTCAAAACACAGCACCAGGTATCTACAACGCCAGCAATATGCCCATCATCATCAATACCATCAGCTTCAATTATGGAGACCTAGGCTACAGCATTGGGACCACAGCCCTCTTCTGGTACCACAGGAATTTCAATATTCGAGGGACCTCTCAGCATCAGATGAAACTGAGTCCTTGCGTCTCTTGGTACTGAGCCATCATTCTCCAAGCAGCAATCCTGTGACACAGGATTATCCTCCGTCTTCAATAGCTGCCTCACTATAGGAGGATGTGGAGAAAGAAGACTCCTAATCAGTAGGTTCTCCTACAGTTCCCCTTTGGGAATCTGCTTTTGGCCAGTAACAGGAAGGACCATGTGTATCACTAAGAATGATGGAACCAGTCTTGCATGTAACCCCATGTGAGGGAGTGAAGAGAGGAGGGCCTGGCATCACAGGGGTTAAAATAGCCCCACCCCTCTTTAACTGTTGCCAGTGCGAAGCCTGGAAGGAGGTAATAGGAAGGAGCTTGGCTCAGTTAGGGGCTGACCAGCAAGGACACAGGAGCATGGTTCCCCAGACTGCAGGACATGAACCAAAGCCTGTCCACTTGGCCAGCCACACATCCAAGTGATCCTCCAACCCCACCCCCTCCCCAGGAGAAAGGGAAGGACCTACTAGAAATCCTAACTAAGGGGGGAATCTGGACTCTTGGGGCCACACCCTACGCTTATGGACTGTACCAATATAGTGGATCGGAGTTCCTAGGCCGGGGACACCAGTGGCAGGGTGCCAGCTAATTCCATGACCTAACCACTAGGCTACCCCGCCACCAAGGAGACCCAGCCACACTCCTGTGTCCTTATCGATTCCTGCAGTGGCCATATTGGGACCCTTAAGCTGCCTATTAGCAGCAATTTACCAGACCACAAGTAGCATCCTTTAGGGCAGTGGTCACCAACCAGTAGATCAGGATCTACTGGTAGATCTTGGAGCTTCTGACAGATGTTCCTGACTGGTTTGGCTAGGAGGCTAGCAAGTGCCTGCACTTCAGCTGCCCCTCTCCCCCCACTGCCCTGCTGTTCCTGCCCAGAGCCACCCCCCGGGAACCTCCTGCTTGTTATGCAGAGTGGGGGAGACAGACGAAGGGGGGCGTTGATGCCACTCTGTACCCCTCCTCTGTACCCCATCTTCACAAAGTGAGGAGGTTGGAGCCTTGGCGATGGGGTGGAACAGGACCTCAGAGAAGGGGTAGGGCAGGGTATTTGGGTTTGAGGTAGATCCTCAACTGACTTAAATTCAGAAAGTGATCTTGTGCTTAAAAAGGTTGGAGACCACTGCCTTAGGGAGACCAGGGTTTCACATCTTCCCAATCTCCCACCCCCACATTTGAGGAGCAGGAGGATAGAACAGACACCATCCCTGAGACAACACATCATCATCATCATTTCTGGATGGTTGTGCTGCCACATCTTCCACAGTCAATAACTTCAGGCAATCTCAGGATCTCCATTAGAAGCATAGCTTACATTGCAGATCCCTCTGGAGGAGGTCAAGTATTCATATCACAAGCTGCTGGATATCTTGCAATTGTCAGTGATGCCTATTACTGAGGCTCTCCTGGACCCAGCTAAGATGGTGTGGCCAATGCCTGCCACTTCAACATGCTAAAGAGGGAAACAAGAAATACAATGTGCACCTTTTTAAAGTAATCTTTTTATTTTCCCATCCCCCACCTAACTCCTAAGTGGTGGATGCAGCGATTGGCAGCACTTTTCCAAGACCAAAAGTGATTGGATCTCTCAGGACAAAATTCATACTTGTCTGCAACCCTGCAGTTCCAGATCATAAATATCAGGTACTCATGACCAAATACAGCTTTACTAATTACAACAAGCTCACAGTCTGTATTGAGCAGCTGTGATGTGACTGTAGGGGAGCAATTCAATTCCATAGTTGCAGTGAGTCAGTTTTGAAGACAGCTCTCTACGGGCATCTATACTTACCAGACGATCGATGCTCCAGAGGTCGATCTTCCAGCTTTCAATTTAGCAGATCTGGTATAGACTGTAAATAGAATGCTGAGGACAGCCTCCGCCAGTGTCTGGTACTCATCCTTCTGTGAGGAGTAAGGGAAGCCGATGGAAGCATTTGCTCCCATCAGCTGCCCGCTGTGTGGACACCACCACAGCTCTGGTCTAGTATAGTCCAGGCCCACGTGTCCTTAAATGCTGTTGACCCTGCTGCCAGATCCATCTGCATGGTAGTAATTTTACACAGGGTGTCATGATTCTAATTTGGGGGGTTTCTGAAACATTCAGAATATAGCAAAGGACCTTCCCTTTGATGGTCATATGTTTTTCTCAGAGAACTTTGAACAACTTGGGCATTTACACACCTTTGAGCAAAAAACATTTTACCCAGACTGCTTAGAGGTCACACTTTGCTCACTTAACAGTGTATCTATCATAGATCCATGGATCTCCCCAGAAAGATAAGTTTTAGAGGAAGAGGGTTACCCAAGCACCCTCCACAACCATCCACATGTCAAAAAAACAGAAGTACTGATGATGGGCTGGCCAAGGGTTCAAACTTTCCCACTCCTCTGGATTTACAGTTGGGCTCTTTAGGCGACCTCCGTTTCCTCTTATGAGGACCACTTTGTCCATTTCCCCCAGACTTGGGAGTAGGTTAACACAGACTTGGACTGGTCTTGGAGATAACATCTGACTATACTATCCATTGAATGTCAATCCCTCCTTTCCTTCTCCCCTTTCATATCCTCTTTAGGGAGCCTTCTCATGAGTTTCCATCGAGACAAGAGAAAGACTCTCACCTCCAGTTAGGAGCTACTAGTCCCTTCTCCTCACTGGGGCAATGGGTGCTACTCAAAATAGTTCCTAGTGCCAAACAAGGATGGAAGGTGATAGCTGATTTGAGATTTGCAAACAGGGGCTGTTAACAGGGAGTTTGGAGAGGGAGTTCTCCAGATAAAGGAGGAAGCTAATCCAGGACCCTTGAGGGAAGTGGCTGTCTGTAGAGGCATTTAATAACAACTGAGGAATCTCTCAGAAGGAAGCCAGGTATGGATGGTGATAGGTCTGTTGCTGTTACCTGCACAGCATGTGCCATGTTTGTCTTCCTCCCAGAAGAAAGAAGGGATTTCATCTGCACTAAGTGCAAGCTGGTTGCCATTTCGGAAGAAAAAATTAGAAGACTTGAGGCCCAAGTATCGACCCTACATTCTATCAGAGAGGATGAAGACTTCCTCGATAAAAGGCAGCATTTAATCCTGCAGGCACAGCAGGCTGAAGAGCCAGTTAGGGCAGTACAGGACAAGGCAGAGAACTGGCAGCATGTAACCTCTAGAAGAAGAAGGCCAGCTCAGGTATCCCCCATTCCTGTAGAGGTAAGTAACCGCTATCAGGCTCTCTCCACAGGCACTGCGGTGGAGAACGCTTTGGCAGGGACCTCTCAGGGAAGAAATCAGAAGGGAACACCATCTACCGGAAGGCATGGGATTCGTAGTCCTAGGGGTGGGGGTTCCACAACCACTACCCCCAAAAGAAGAAGATGGGTGGTGGTGGTCGGGGACTCCCTCCTAAAACGGACTGAGTCATCCATCTGCCGTCCAGACCTGCAATCTTGAGAAGTGTGCTATCTATCGGGAGTTCGTATTCTGGATGTGACCGAGAGTCTTCCCAAAGTGATTAAACCTTCGGATCACTACCCCTTCCTGTCTCTCCATGTAAGAACTAACAATACGGCCAAGAATGACCTTAAGTGAGTCACAGCAGATTACGTAGCACTGGGAAGAAGGATCAAGGAATTTGAAGCGCAAGTGGTGTTCTCGTCCATCCTTCCGGTTGAAGGAAAAGGTCTGGGTAGGGATCGTCGAATTGAGGAAGTAAATGCATGATTGCGCAGGTGGTGTCGGAGAGAGCGCTTTGGTTTCTTCGACCATGGGACACTGTTCCGGGCACAAGGATTGTTAGGAAGAGATGGGATCCACCTAACCAAGAGAGGAAAGAGCATCTTCGCGGGCATGCTACCAAACCTAATGAGGAGGGCTTTAAACTAGGTTTGTTGGGGGACGATGACCAAAGCCCTGAGGTAAGTGAGGAAGTCAGACACTGGGAAGAATCACAAGGAGGAAGAAGCAACAAAGGAGGACCCCTGATTCAGATGGAGGAGGTAGGGCGATCAACTGGTTATCTAAGTAATAGAAATGTAGCCATGTTAGTCTAGTCTAACTGAAACAAAAAACAGGACTATGTAGCACTTTAAAGACTAACAAGATGGTTTATTAGGTGATGAGCTTTCGTGGGCCAGACCCACTTCCTCAGATCAAATTGTGGAAGAAAATTGGCATGACCATATATACCAAAGGGATACAATAAAAAAAAGTGAACACACATGAAAAGGACAAATCAAATTTCAGAACAAAGGAGGGATGAGGGGGGGAAGTAAATGTCTGTGAGCTAATGATATTAGAGGTCATAATTGGGGAAGCTATCTTTGTAATGGGTAAGATAATTAGCATCTTTGTTGAGACCTCGGTGTAAAGTGTCAAATTTAAGCATGAATTACAGTTCAGAGGATTCTCTTTCAAGTCTGATGTTAAAATGTCTTTGAAGCAGGATGCAGGTAATCAAGTCATTGAGACAATGCCCTTTCTGTTTGAAATGGCAAGAAACTGTTTTTTCTTTGTGATCCTGTTTGTGTGCATTGATTCTTTGGCGAAGTGTCTGAGACGTTTGTCCAATGTACATAGCAGACGGACACTGTCGGCACATGATAGCATAAATTATATTTCTGGATGAGCAGGAATATGTGTTCTTGATCTTATAACTGAATTGGTTAGGTCCAATAATGGTATCAGCAGAGTGAATATGTGGACAAAGCTGGCAACGGGGTTTGTCTATAGACAACCACCTAACCTCAAGATGATTCTTACCAACAACCACAGGACATACCACACTAATACCAACCCTGGAACTTTCCCTTGCAACAAACCCCGTTGCCAGCTTTGTCAAACTATGATTTGACTGGAATAACGGAGACTTGGTGGAATGACTCGCATTACTGGAGCACTATCATGGAAGGGTATAAACTGTTCAGGAAGAACAGGCAGGGGAGAAAAGGAGGAGGAGTTGCATTGTATGTAAGAGAGCAGTATGATTGCTCGGAGCTCCAGTATTTAGAGGGAGAAAAGACTGTTGAGAGTCTATGGGTTAAGTTTAGAGGTGGAAGCAACAGGGGTGGGTCCGGGGCCCGGCCATGGGAGCATCCCACCACGGTAGGGGCTCCCCTTCTTGGCCCGGACCCCGTGCTTACTCTGGCCCCGACGGGGCCCTGATCAGGTTCCTTGCCCAGGGCCAATCGCTCCTGGGTCACCAGGGTGCGGTGTCCGGCCCCCTCGCGCCCTTTCCCTGCACCGGATTAACCGTCGGTTGACGGGGAAGAGGGGTTTTGGCCCTCCCACTCGCCAAACCCCAGCCCAGGACCCTGGGATGGGGAGCACTCTGTCCCGTGTCCTGCCTGGCAGGGCTGCAGCCCGAAACGCGCCAGCCCTCGGGCTTCCCGGGCCCGTCCTGGGCTGCTTCCTCCCCCGCTGACCTTCCCGGGCGCCTTCCTCAGCCCGACTCCTTCAACTCACCTGAGGTGTTACGCCACACTCTCGGTCGCCTGCCAGCCTCTCAGTCCGGTCTTGCCTCCAGAGAGGGAGAGGGGTGCTGGCCTCGCCCCCTCTAAGTCAGCTCCCGCCACCTCCCCCTTCCCGGGCGTCCGTCCGCCCTCTTTATAGTCAGCCCCTCCGGGCCCTTGCCGTCTCCCCCAGGTGCAGCCCATCCGGCCCTTTGCTCAGCGCCGACTGCTGCTCCGCCGGCCTGCCACTTCCCGCCGATCAGCTGTTCAGCCGGCTGCCGCACAGCTGATCGCGCTTGCGCTGCTGGCTCGCTCCCCTTCCCCCGGTGCGCTAGTGCAGGGCTGTGCCGCCCCGTCACAGGGTGATGTTGTGGTTGGTGTCTGCTATAGACCACCGGATCAGGTGGATGAGGTAGACGAAGCTTTCTTTGGACAACTGAGAGAAGTTTTGAAATCACAGGCCCTGGTTCTCATGGGCGACTTTAATCACCTTGATATCTGTTGGGAGACCAATACAGCAGTACACTGACAATCCAGGAAGTTTTGGGAGAATATTGGGGATAACTTCTTGGTACAAGTGCTGAAGGAACCAACCAAGGGCCATGCGCAGCTTGACCTCCTCCTCACAAACAGGGAGGAACTCGTAGGGGAAGTAGAGGTGGATGACAACCTGGGAAGCAGTGATCATGAGATGGTAGATTTCAGGATCCTGACCAAAGGAAGAAAGGAGAGTAGCAAAATACATACCCTGGACTTCAGAAGAGCAGACTTTGACTCCCTCAGAAAACTGATGGGTAGGATTCCCTGGGATGCTTCCATGAAGGGGAAAGGAGTCCAGGAGAGCTGGCAGTATTTTAAAGAAGCCTTATTAAAGGCGCAGCAAGAAAAGCAAATATGGTAGGTGACCAGATTGGCTTACTGGGGACATCCTTGTGTTCCTAAACACAAAAAGGAAGCTTACAAAAAGCGGAAATTTGGACAGATGACTAGGGAGGAGTATAAATATATTGCTCGAGAATGCAGGGGAGTTGTCAGGAAGGCAAAAGTGCAATTGGAATTGCAGTTAGCAAGGGATGTGAAGGATAACAAGAAAGGTTTCTACAGGCATGTTTGCAATAAGAGGGCAATCAGAGAGGGTGTGGGGCCCTTACTGGATGAGGGAGGTAACCTAGTGACAGATGATGTGGGAAAAGCCGAAGTACTCAATGCTTTCTTTGCCTCTGTCTTCACGGACAAGGTCAGCTCCCAGACAAATGCGCTAGACAATGCAGTATGGGAAGGAGGTGGACAGCCCTTGGTGGGGAAAGAACAAGTTAGGAACTATTTAGAAATGCTAAACATACACAAATCCATGGGCCCGGATTAATGTATCGGAAGGTACTGAGGGAGTTGGCAAGTGTTATTGCGGAGCTTCTGGCCATTATCTTTGAAAACTCGTAGAGATCAGGAGAGATCCCGGATGACTGGAAAAAGGCAAATGTAGTGCCCATCTTTAAAAAAGGGAAGGACAATCCAAGGAACTACAGACCTGTCAGCCTTACCTCAGTCCCTGGAGAAATCATGGAGGGGATCCTCAAGGAATCCATTTTAAAGCACTTGGAAGAGGGGAAAGTGATCATCAACATGAATTCACGAAGGGCAAGTCGTGCCTGACCAATCTGATTAGCTTCTATGATGAGGTAACTGGTTCTGTGGATATGGGAAAGTCAGTGGATGTGATATACCTTGACTTTAGCCAAGCTTTTGATACTGTCTCCCACAATATTCTTGCCAGCAAGTTAAGGGAATATAGATTGGATAAATGGACTGTAAGATGGATAGGAAGCTGGCTAGACTGTCGGGCCCAACGGGTAGTGATCAACGGCTCGATGTCAGGTTGGTGGTTGGTTTCTAGCGGAGTTCCCCAAGGATCTGTTCTTGGACCGGTTTTGTTCAACATCTTTATTAATGACCTGGATGAGGGGATGGATTGCACGCTCAGCAAGTTTGCAGATGACACTAAGCTAGGGGGAGAGGTAGATGTGCTGGAGGGCAGGGATAGGGTCCAGAGTGACCTGAACAGATTAGAGGATTGGGCCAAAAGAAATCTGATGAGGTTCAACAAGGACAAGTGTAGAGTCCTGCACTTGGGACGGAAGAATCCCAAGCATTGTTACAGGCTGGGGACCAACCAGTTAAGTAGCAGTTCTGCAGAAAAAGACCTGGGGATTACAGTGGATGAGAAGCTGGATATGAATCAACAGTGTGCCCTTGTAGCCAAGAAGGCTAATGGCATATTGGGGTGCATTAGGAGGAGCATTGACAGCAGATCCAGAGAAGTGATTATTCCCCTTTATTCAGCACTGGTGAGGCCACATCTAGAATATTGTGTCCAGTTCTGGGCCCCCCACTATAGAAAGGATGTGGACGCATTGGAGAGGGTCCAGCAGAGGGCGACCAAAATGATTAGTGGGCTGGAGCGCATGACCTTTGAGGAGAGACTGGAGGATTTGGATTTGTTTAGTCTGCAGAAGAGAAGAGTGAGGGGGGATTTGATAGCAGCCTTCAACATCCTGAAGGGAGGTTCCAAAGAGGATGGAGAGAGGCTGTTCTCAGCAGTGACAGATGGCAGAACAAGGACCAATGGTCTCAAGTTACAGTGGGAGAGGTCTAGGTTGGATATTAGGAAAAACTATTTCGCTAGGAGGAGGATGAAGCACTGGAATGTGTTACCTAGGGAGGTGGTGGAATCTCCATCCCTAGAGGTTTTTAAGTCACGGCTTGACAAAGCCCTGGCTGGGCTGATTTAGTTGGGATTCGTCTTGCCTTGGGCAGGGGGCTGGATTTGATGACCTCCTGAGGTATCTTCCAGCTCTATGATTCAAGACTGTTGAACAAGTTTATAAAGCCTCAAAAGCATGATGGTGAGTCCAGCAACCTTTACTGGAGGAATGGGATTTGTTTCAGCCTTCAATCTACAAAACACCTACTTCCATGTAACTATACCCCCACTGCACAAGAAATACATATTTGTGTGATGGGGTGGACTAGATCTAGAGGCTTCACCTTTCCCCAGAAAAGAACAGAGGAGAAGTCCTCTGGGCAGCCTAGAGTGGCTATTGGGTACCAGCGAATCAGAGGAGCTGCTGGAGCAACCAATAAAGGGCTGGAAGGGCCATATAAAAGGAAGCTGGAGGAACAGAGCACGCAGTTGCTGTGTGGAACTTGAAGAGCAAGGATGGCAGACAGCTCACTACAGGCAGGACTGAACTCAAGGAAGGCTGCTGAAGGCTAGGTGCCTGGCTAGCTAGAAGAGCAGCAGGACCATGGACAGGTCAGTGTAAGTAAGCTGAGCCCAGGGGACTGATCCTAGAACCTTGTCAGATCAGGCAAGGGTACCGTGATGGGCCCTGCTGGTTTGGTTGAAAACTGAGCCTAGAGAGGACTTCTAGAAAGAACACCAATTGAAGCTACTAAGAGGGGCCCCTATTGGGCTATTAAAGAAGGCTGTATCTCAAGGGAGGAAGCATTGCTGCTATGGCCCCATACCAGAGCTGTGAGAGAACTAGACATTGTATACCGCAGGAGGGGGAGTGGGACAGTGTGATTTGGCCAAAAGGATGAATCACTGAAGACGTGCTGATGAACTGTCAGCCAGGAGGAACCTGTGAGAGGTAGTGCCACCCCATTGTAAAAACTGAAAGAAAAGCAGGCTCACACTCAACCAGAAACGGGGCACCCACAAGAAGTGGGTGCAGCCCCATTCAGAAGTGAATGATTGCAGGCATTCATAACCAGAGAGTAGCCACTTGTGAGAGAAAAATCCCAATGCCTTTTACGATTCACCACAGGTCAAGATAACTTTCAGTATTAAGTGTTCCCCTTTGGCCTACCTTCAGTCCCAAGTAGTGATGGCTTACCTTGAGCAGAAGGTAAACCTGGTCTTCCTGTACCTAAATGGCAGTGCTAACTTCCACCCAGACCCTTGCTCTGTTCCAAGAGTTTGGTCTACTACTGTAAAGAAATCCATGCTGGTACCAGTTGAAAGGATACGATTTGTAAAGGCATACTTAGACGTCTTGACAGTCAGAGGGTACCTGCCTTTACATGGATTTGTGACCTTGTCAGGTGGGATGGGACAGTTCAGGGAAACTTTCACACCATAGTAAGGAACTATCTTCTGTTTGCATATGGCAGATTACACATTTTGTGGCCAGTCACTGCTTCCAGATTGGCTCTAAACAACATACTTTCCAAGCAGGGACACAAGCAGGTGATGGTGCCCTTGCATGTTAAAAAGAAAGGGGGGCATCAACTGGTGGAAGGAGCAACTCAACATTTGTCATCTAACCCCATCAGTGACTTTAACAACTGACACATCCCGGTTAGGATAGGGAGCCCACTCTTCTTTTCATGAGGTGGAGGCGTTGGAGTTGCCACTTCTTGATGGACACCTTTCTTCTTCCATGGAAGAAGACTATGTCTATATCTTTCCCCCAGAACCCCTAATTCTGAATGAGATCTGACAGGATGAAGCTGGAGTTATCCTCACAGAACTGAGCTAGCCAAGACCAAATTGGGTACCTTTACCTACTTCAACTGCATGCAACTGTCAAGTTCCCAACCATTCCTCCTTTCCTATCTTAGGGTACAGGTCATATGCTTCACCCCATTCTAGTGATTCTGTGCTTCAGGGCCTGGCTCCTGAATGGTTCTGAGGAATAAAGGCTTCTTGTTCTACAGCTGTACAGGAGGTGTTATTAAACAGTAAAATCATCAAACCAAACTACTTACCTGCAGAAATGGAAGAGATTTGTCCAGTAGTGTAGTTGTTGCTTCCTCCAGCCTGAACTGGTTTCCTTTTTCCACATCCTAGATTGCCTGCTGGATATGAAGACATCTGGATTATCCATCAGTTCAGTCAAAGTACACCAGCCACCATATCAGCCTTTCATCCCCCCAGTTAAAGAATTCTCCCATTTTATGTTTTTTGTCACCCAGTATCATCCAGATTTACTAAAGGTCTGGGTAATCCCTCCCCCCCACATCAGACATTCTACCCCATCTTGAGACCTCAGTATGGTTCACCACCACCTCACCAGAGCTCCATTCAAACCAATGGCAATTTGTTACCCCTTTAATTAACTATGAAGGCAACCTTCTTAGTTGCTATCACATCAGCCTGTTAGGATTAAAGTGACTGGAGCCTTGACGGTTGTTCCTCCCGACCCTTTATAGTGTTCTTTAACGGTAAGGTAAGGTCTTCTTATGTGCATATTCTAAGTTCCTCCCAAGAGTTACATTGGATTTTGACCTTAACCAGTCTATCTGCCAGTAATTTTTTTTTTTTTTTTTTTTTTGAAACCTCATAGTCTCAGCAGAAATCACATCTCCATACCTTGGACGTTTGAAGGGTTTTGATGGCCTTTCTGGATAGGACTAAGCAGTTTAGGAGATTGCCAAGATTTTGTCTCCATCACAGCTACATCTAAAGGAGCATTTGTCACTGCTCAAAGACAAAAGAACAATCAGATTGTATCTCTACCTGTTATGAGTCTGAAGGTGCTCAGCACCCCCAGGGTGAGAGCCCATTTGCTCAGATCACAAGAAACACTGACTGCATTTCTAAAAATGTTCCAGTATCTAAGATGTGTAGAGTTGCCAATTGGGCTTCAGTTTCTACATTTTCAAAGTGTTACTCCTTGCTCCATGCCATCAAATCATATGTAGCACTTTGCTGTGCAGTACTGTCTTCAGTTCTGGACTGTTCTAAGCTCCCTCCTCCTTCTGGGGATGCTGTCTGGAAGCCCGCTGAAGTAGAACACCCACAGGGACACACGTCTCAAAGAACTACAGTTACTGCCCAAAGTGAGAAACCCTTTCATCTCCATGTCCACTGAAGGCGCAGGACAAGTAGTAGTAATGAGTTTAATGTTCAGTAAGAGAGATTTAGATCAGATATTCGGAAAAACTTGCTAAGTATAAGAATAATTAAGCTTTGGCATAGGCTTCCAGGGGAATTGTAGAATCCCATCATCGAACATTTTTAAGAGGAGGTTAAACAAACACCTAGCAGGAATAGCTGTTTTACTTGGTTCTGCCGCAGCGTAAGGGTCTAATTGATCTCCCAATGTTTCTTCCAGCCCTACATTTCTGTGATTCTATGATCATAAAACACCACTGTGGAAGAGTATGTGGCCAACAATCTATGTAGATCAGGGTTGGGGAAACCTATGGCCCACAGGCCAGATCTGGCCCCTAGCTTACTTTGATTCTACCCAGACTCTGAGCCTCGGCGCCCCTGAGTTGAGTGTGAGTGAAGGGAGTGTCTTCATTTGCATAATCTATTTGTGCAAGGGTTTTTTGTGCAAAAACAAGCAATGTGGACATTTCCTTTTTGTGCAAAAACCCCTTTTTGCGCAAGATCCTTGAGACATAAGGATTTTGCACAAAAAGGGGTTTTTGCACAAAAAGGAAATGTCCACACTGCTTGTTTTTGTGCAAAAACGGCTTGACTAAATTATGCAAATGAAGCATGACAAAATGCTAATCTGCGCTTCATTTGCATACTCTCTGCCGGCAAAAGCCGGCAATGTAGACATAGCCTAATATGTCATAGGGTTACTCGTTTTTAAAGTTATAGACTAACCTGGCTACCTCTCTGAGACTTTCAAATTCCTTTTGAACTTCTGTTGTAGGCTGATCTCAATGCATAGGTTAGTTGCAGCAACCCTATTAATGGTAAAAATGCCTTTGTGGCTAGTGTGTACCTCGAACTGACCCAGGTAACACTAAACTTTGATTTAGTGCACACTAGCGTGGCTGCTCCAATCCAGGGTTAGGGTTATAAGTCTCTTTAGAGATCAGTCACCTTTGCTTACCCTTTGAATAATGTTTAAATTTGACAGTGTTGCAAATATTGAGATTAACACTCCACTCCTATTTGTGACTGGAGAACCTAGGAAATAGCTGCAGCAAAGGTGAATGTTGTCTGTCTCCTTTGCTTCAAGACGTATTTCCAGTTAGTTGTATGTTTTTTTTTCTTATGCTTTCTGCTTCTGCTGCCCCATCTGCTCTCTATCTGCCATTCCTGTGTCCTGAAAACAGACATTTTTATGGTGCTTTCCTTTTCTCATTGGGTGCTTTCTTTGCTGCTACTTGCATCGTACTTTCTGTTACTTTATCACTGGATGGGGGGCCTGTATTTCTATCAGTATAATTTCTCTTGACCAGTGGAAGTGCCTTGTTTAAAATCCCAACTTCTCTCCTATGCGCTTCCTTGCTGATAGCAAGGTTGCAGCACTCTATACATTCACACACGCCTCTTTCTGTGGGTTTCCACATGCTTTGGAAAAAGCACACACTTGCTAGTGTATTATTACTTTTGGAATGAAATGCTCAACAGTCTTTTCTTTGAGTACTGTCCCTATGGGTGGTCCACTGTAAGTGTGCTTGCATCCCTGCACTGTTACTCAGAGAATAGTTTCCATTCTGGCTGTACATATGCTGTCTTCCACCTCCACCTCCGCAACAAGACTAACCAATGCTGCACAGGCGAACTGCCCTGTGTTCCTTCTCAGTCATCTCTGGCAAGAGACAGAGCTATTAGCACTCCATTCATCAGATCATTCTTTCTCTCTAGAACTTGAATATTTAATTCCTATAGAGGTGGGTTTGTTTGGGTTTTTTTTTTAAGTTTTCTCTTTCTTCTTCTTCTTCCAAAAAAAAGACTCCAAAAGGGGATTTAATGTGATTCACTGGGTGCCACTGATGCAAGGACATCCCTGTAACAGACAAACATTCACACTGCATCTGTTGCCCTGGGGAAATCGACATTTCCCAGAAGTATAGGCTCTGCCTAAAGCTCAAGTCAAGATTTCAGAAAAACCAGGAACTGAGACTCATGAGAGGCAGCTCTTCAGGAGTCATCCAGATGGCATGATTCTTCCCTAAAGCTCTCAACATCTAAGGACTATGGACTGAAGAAACAGACATGGAACCCTCACATGAGGCTTCACAAAAGAGAGCCATGAGTCCTCAGAGCGAGATATGAGCTAGCCAGAAAAGATCATAGGTATAATTTGGTATCATCGGTACCATCGGCACTGACACACTCCAAACATGGTGCCCATAACTCAAGAGGTTGACGTGGCTGATATCATTGACGTGCCTAAGGACCTGATGGACATAAGCATTGAAGCAATGGTACCAACTTATAAAGGCCAGGACAGAGACTTCACTACAGCCAACCACATGCTGCTGGTATGAACATTTCTATCGGCATGGAGAATAGCAAGCCGTCCACTTCTGTGCACTCTTTACAATCCCTTCAATGCCATCAACCCATTGCTCACAACCGCTGGCACTGAGTAGGATAGCGTCATAGGAATTCAGACACTCTAAGGACCTCCTGGTATATGAGATACCAAGCAAGGGAGACTCTGGTATCAGGGCTCCAGTTTAGAATTTACTTTGGACATGGGAATCTCCACAAGTACCTCCCAATTTCATCTACCTCCCAATTTCCATTAGTGAATCTGATAGTGAACACCAGGAGGCATACCCCTCAGACAGCATTTTTTTCGGGACATGATTCAAACCACACTCAAACATCAGCTCCAAGGTGACCTAGTCTTTTCACATTAAATCAGCTGATTAACCTCCGGACTTTTTACCCTAAGTCTCATTGTGATAACAAGGAAGCTATTCTGCACACACTCGATGCTAGGAGAGTCCTGGCCGTTTACCTGGATTTAGGAAATCTAAATTTTTCCTCTCCTTTGCAGAAAGGTCTAAATCATAGAAACATAGAGCTGGAAGAGACCTCAGGAGGTCATCATGTCCTGCCTTGGGCAGGGGGCTGGACCAATCCCAACTAAATCAACTTAAAAACCTCTAGGGATGGAGATTCCACCACCTCCCTAGGTAACCCATTCTAGTGAAATAGATTTTCCTAATATCCAGCCTAGACCTACCCCACTGTAACTTGAGACCATTGCTCCTTGTTCTGCCATCCATCACTACTGAGAACAGCCTTTCTCCCATCCTCTTCGGGTGTAAAGGAGTAGCAGTATCATCCCAGACTGCTAATGGGTCTCAAACTGTATCAAACATAGCTATTGGGTCACAACACTGTACCTCTGTCCAAAATCTGCATACACTCCACAAGGTCAGTTTCCTCCTTTGTCACCTTCCTCAAGAATGTCCTTGTCTCTGAAATCTGCAGAACACCCAACTGTATATCTGAGCATATCTTAGCAGAACACTTTTATGCAACTCTTGGTGACTGTTTGATATTCTTTGGCTCTGCAATATTGTTATCCATAAAACTCTACTCCAAAGCCGGAGCGTCTCATTAGAGATACTGACTGGGAGTTACCTACTGTGGAGCACCCAGAGGGCCACTCCTTGAAGAAGTTGTTACTTTGTGCAGTAACAATGGTTCTTCAAGATATGTGTCCATATGAGTGCTCCATCACCCACCCTCTTCCCCTTTGCTTTAGCACTCTTGTCAAGGACTCTGTGATAGAGAAAAAAATCAAGGAGGGTTTGCTTGTGTAGCATTGGTTAGCCTTGTGGGGCAGACAGCACATATGCATCCAGGTACTGCTACTAAAGTTCTCCAATCAGCAGCACAGGTACAGTGGAGCACCCACACAGACACACATCTTGAAGCACCATTATTACTGTGCAAGGTGAGTAACTTCCTCTTTAAGAAATATGTATTTCTTCTGGTAAAGGCAAATAATTTTCACTTTCCATTGCACAAGTTAGCGTGATTTGGATTTAAGGTTCTTAAGCAGCCTCATAGTTGAAAATCCAGCAAAACACCTGTTACATTCAGACCATTATATGGATCATAAAAAGGGGATGTTGGGGTGCAGCCTACTTTCTTTTCCTTGTATTTATGCAGGTCCAAATTGTGCCACTTCTTGACATCATGGGGCCGTTAATGCTGCAGGTGCATCCTGGGAGCTGTAGTAAGTAAAGGTTGTATTGGTTGCCCTTGCTGTGCTATGCTGGCAGACTGGCATAGGATTTAACATCAGTTTCGTCCCCTGGGGCTGCTGTGAGGAGGGCCTGTCCTTTACCTCCTTGCACCTTTCTTGGCAGTGCAGGGGGGAGGGGAAGGGGGACATTAGCCGTCAACTTCCTACTGCCAGGCTTCAGCCCAAGGCAAGCAGGACCGTCTGCCCCTATTTAGCACCTGTTTCAGGGAAAGGCACAGGAGAGCAGAAGCCAGGCAGCAGTGCAGGCCAGGCCACATGGGGAACAGACAAGGCGGGCAGGGGTGAGCACTAGGATTTCAGTAACCCTGGAGCAAGGGCATAGAGGGGGACTAAGGGGTCCTTTGGCAAAGCCCAGGGCGCTGCCCTAGTGGCAGAGGGCGAGTGGTGGCTGGGGAACAGCCCCCTCCTCACACTGCCCAGGCACCACCAGCCAGGCACGGCCTCAAGGCCCCTGCCAGCTCCCTGGGTGCTCTGCAGCTTGGCTGCTCGCCAGGGCTTGTGTGGGCCCTACGCGAGCTCGGCGCTCTCCTGCTCCTGCCTGCCTACGTGCGTGGCAAGCGTCTGCGGCTCCCGCCTCGAGGGCTGGGTATCGATTGCTCGGCGGTGGCCACTCCCGTCTCTCCCCTTCCCCCTCCCTGTTCCTGTTCTCTGTTCCTGCCTGGCTTTGTGGGTTCTGGTTCGGCGGCGGCCGCCTGGGGGTGGCTCGGCACTCGGCTGCCCCTCCTGGCCTGACGCGGCTCGGCGAGCAGCTGCCCCGCCTTGTGGCCGCCCTGCATGTGCCGGACCCAAGATGGCGGCCTCCACCTCCTCGCCGCTGAAAGTGACAAAGCGGCGGCGGCGCCGCCGCGGGCCCGGGAGCAGGGCGGGGACGGGGACCCCGAGCCGGAAGCGGCGCCCGAGCCCGGTGAGGACCCCCCGCTACCCCCGGGCCTGGCGGCGGGAGCGGCCCCACCCAGCCGGGCGGGAGAGGGAGCCGGAGTGGAGCAGGCCGCCCCCCCCCCTTTCCGGGCGGCGGTGGGTCCGGGCTCGCCGGGGGTGGCAGCCTGCTCGGCCCCTCCCGGCAGGGAACGCGCGGGCCGGGGCAGGAGGCCCAGTTCGCTGTGTCGCCCCCGCCCGACAGGCCGGGCTCTGCCCAGCCGCCCCTCTTGGCACTGAGCCCGAGCTCCGTGCGCTCCCTTCTGGGCTCTGCACATCTTGTGCCCCCTCCCCCGGCCTGACAGCCCGGGCTCCGTGCGCTTCCCTTCAACTCGCCGTATTTATCCGACCGCCCGTCTCTGCACTGATAGCCCGGGCTCCTCGCACTCTTTTGCCCTCCTCCTCCTTCTCCTTCTCCTTCTCCAGACTGGCTTGGCATTGCTCCCCTGCACTGACAGCCGTGTGTGCTTGCCGACCCCCCCCGCGTCCATCTCTGTCCAGCTGCCCCTCCTTGCACTGACAGCTGGGGCTCAGAGTGCTCCCTGCCACCCCCCCAACCCAATAGCCTGGGTTCAGCCCAGCCACCTCCCTTGCACTGACAGCTCCATACTCCCTCCCCAGGCTCTGCCCAGCCTGTTGTTCCTCCTCCAGATTGATTTGCTGGGCTCACTCCCCCAAGGCTGTAGCTAGTTCCATCCACCTCCAACCCCTTTGCATTGATAGGCCCCCATCTTTGCCTCCTCTATTCTAGGAGGCTGTGCTCATCTCCTCTCACATGCTGACATGAGGCCTGAAGCACTGTCCCCACTATGCTATCTTTTGGAGAGCTCTGCCTAATTCTTTTTTCCCTGCACACTGACAGGCCAGTTTCACTGGTTTCTTGCTGTGCCTTCCTCATTCTCCTCTGCACTGACAGGCTGGGCTCATTACTTCTCTTCCTGTACACCTGGCTCCCCCCAGGTCCCTGAAGCCAGGCCCAGTGTGCCCCTTCCCCCAAATATAGTGGCAAGTTGGGTTTATTGCGTTCCCCTTACACTCCTGGTTCAATTCCATGCTCCTCCACGTTGACAGGTTGGGTTTACTGCTCCCTACTTTGACCACTAACTTGGCTCCCCTCTAGGGAGGAGCGGGTTCCCAGGGCTTGGCCCCTTCTCATGGATGGGTTTCATTGAGCCCAGCTTTATTTTCTTTTTCCCTGATTGTGCCTTCCCCATGTGCAATCCCCGTTAGGATTGTGCTCTAACAAAATTAATCTAGGAACAGAGCAATTCTTTGAGGGTGTCAACAAGCATGTGGACAAGAGGGATCAAGTAGATATAGTGTACTTAGATTTCGAGAGAGCCTTTGACAGGATCCCTCACCAAAGGCTTTTAAGTAAAGTAAGTTGTCATGGGATAAGAGGAAAGATCCTCTCATGGATTGATGACTGGCTGGAACAGGGGTCGGGGACCTTTTTTGAGTTGGGGGCCGCTGACCCACAGAAAAATCAGTCGGGGCCGCACAGAAGTGAGTAGGGGGGAAGCCCTAATTGGCCCCCTGAATGAAGAGAAAGACACTCCCTGCGTACCCTTCCCATACCAGAGGTTGGGGGGGCCAGCCTAATAGATTGTGTGATCCAGCCCCACAGGGAGGCAGTGGGGGGGTTGGAGCACCAGCTCAGGCTCCCCAGTGTTATGGGGGGGCCCTCAGCCTTGGAGGCCGGATCCAGCAAGATGAAGGCCACATCCGTCCCCCAGGCCTGAGGTTCCCCACCCCTGGATTAGAAGATAGGAAACAAAAGGTAGGAATAAATGGTTACTTTTCTGAATGGACGAAGGTAACTAGTGGTGTCCTACAGAGGTTTGTACTGGAACCAATCCTATTCAACATATTCATAAATGATCTGGAAAAGGGTGTAAACAGTGAAGTGGCAAAATTTTGGAGATGAAACTGAACTGCTCAAGATAGTGAGGACCAAAGGAGACTGTGAAGAGCTTCAAAAGGATCTCACTAGGTGACTGGGCAATAAAATGGCAAATTAATTTTAATGTTGATAAATGCAAAGTAATGCATATTAGAAAACATAATCCAACTATAAGTATAAAACGATGGGATTAAATTAGCTATTATCAAGCGGAGAGAGATCTTGGTGTCATTGTGGATAGTTCTCTGAAAGCATCCACTCAAAGTGGTGCAACAGTTAAAAATGCAAAAGAGAATGATAGGAATCATTAAAAAATGGATAGAGACTAAGAGAATATTTTATTGCCTCTATATAAATCCATACACCCACATCTTGAATAGTGCATACAGATGTGGTCATTTAATCTCAAAAAAGATATTTTAGCATTGGAAAAAGTTCAGAAAAGGGCAAGAAAAATTATTAAGAGTTTGGAACAGCTGCCATATGAAGAGAGATTAAAAAGACTGGGATTTTTCATTTTAGGAAAGAGACTAAGAGGGGATATGATAGTGGTCTGTAAAATCTTGACTGGTGTTGAGTAATTGAATAAGGAAAATTTATTTGCTTGTTCCCATAATATAGGAAATAGGGATCCCCAAATGACATTAATAGATAGCAGGTTTAAAACAAACAAAAGGAAATATTTCTTCACACAATGCACAGTCAACGTCTGGAACTCCTTGCCAGAGGATGTGAAGGCCAGGATTGTAACAAGGTCCAAAAAAGAGCTAGATAGTTTCATGGAGGATAGGTCCATCCGTGGCTATTAGCCAGGATGGGCAGGAATGGTTTTCTAGCCTCTGTTTGTCAGAGTCTGGGAATAAGTGATAGGGGGATTGCTTGATGATTCCCTGTTCTGTTCATTCCATCTGGGGGCTCCCGGCATTGACCACTGTCAGCAGACGGGACACTGGCCTAGATGGACCTTTGGTCTGACTCAGTATGGCTGTTCTTATGCTAGGCCAGATCAGGGGTCTTTTGTTCCTGACAGCAGCCAGTGCTCTTAAAAGGAAGTTGCAAGAAAGCCTGTAGTCGAGATTTGTAGACAAGTCAACAACTTGTGTATGGAGGAGGCTACTTCCTTAAGCCCTGCAACTAGGAGTTGCCTGTTATCCTGGAGTCAAGACGATTTATATAGGGTGGGGGGAGTCAGCTATTGCTGATATAAATCCTGGATGCCTTTGCTATATAATCAGCCTCATATCTTCTTATGGGATTTTATATATCATCACTATGATGCCCACGCACCGATCTCAGGGAGCAATGTGAATATTTACTAACAATCATTTTTGAAAACTTTTGTCCTGTTTTGTGTCTTTGGCTAGTGAAGGGGACTAAGATGTTTCTGCAGAAAGTGACTAGTTCCCAGTTTGAGGATATGAAACAGAACAGAGGAAACTGATGTCACTCTCAGAAACTTTGAGAGTCAGAGACAGCTCTTTAGTTAAACTTAACCAAAAGAAAAGGCTTGAGTAATTTTAATACATAAAACTAACCATAAAAAACAAACCTATCAGCCTTTTCCTGCTATATAATAAAACAGTTAGAGCCCTACCTTGCATGTTCAAGCTGTCAAAATGACAGTTTCTTGTTCGATTGCTTTAACTATTGTTAAATATTCAAGGGACAAGGGAATAACTTTTATTGGGCCAATTTTGTTGGTGAAATAGACAAGCTTTTGAGCACAGAGAGAGCTTTCTTAAGCTCAAAAGCTTGTCTCTTTCACCAACAGAAATTGATCCAATTAAAAAAAAACAAAACCATTTCCTCACCCATGGCATGTCTCAGATTTCCTGGGCGACAAAATGCTAAAAACTTATTTAATGGCCCCATTCATCTTTACGGATGTTTGATTATTGTGGTTATTGTGGATGTGAGATCACAGTTGAGTGTTGCAGCTTTTTTTATGACTATAAAAGCCAATTATGGACAAACAGATTTTATCAAATTGAGTGCAACGAAAGGAGTTTTCCTGCTGACCATGGCTAATTGCTCGTTTTTTACTTTGCCTTTTTATTTTTTGTGTAGAGAGCCATTTTATGTTCTACGATATCTATCTCCAGACTGGATCGCCAACTTGAACAGCCTTCCACTTGGGCTTCTCAAGATTATGGTGCAATACCACAGTGTTTTAGAACTCTCTTGCAGGCATCTTGAAACTTTAGTCTTTGACCCTCCTTTAACTCACCATATAAGTCTTTAGAAAATCTTCCATCTTGCATTCTACGCACATGACCTAACCAACAAAGACTGTCAGGCTAGAGTTTTATGCCCTCATTAGCAAATCTTCATTGATGATTTTATCTTGCCAGGTGATACTAAGAATGGAGCTCAGGCATCATAGATGGAAGCCTGTTGTATGAAGTCTCTTTTTGCCTGTTGTATGAAGTCTGTGTCTCACTACTGTGAAAGAGGATGCTGACTATGAAGGCTTTCTGAATCAAGATCTTAGTCTTTGTTGTTGCCTTGTTCTTCCATGCTCATTTTTTGAGGCAACCAAAGTTGGTGGCTGCCTTCCCAATCTGTATGTCCAACTCCTCGTCCAATGACAATATCTTGGTAAGAGTAGCTCCCAGGTAACAAAATGAGTCCAGGGTTTGGAGATTGGTATCACTAAGTATAATGGAAGGCTGGCATTCAGTATCTTGCCCCATGTTGCTTTTTTCACACTAATGGTTAGTGCAAAAGTTCGACATGCATCTTGGAAACAATGTATGAGCTCTTGTAGGTAAACCTATAGGTCACTATAAGAAATAAGAGCAGCGACATCAGCACAAAAGAATTCTCTCAGAGCAACTTTTTGCACATCAGTCTTTGCTTTCAATCTAGCAGGGTTGAACAGCTTGCTATCGGATGACGTATGAAATAAACGTTCTACGTTTTAAGTGCATAGCTGAAAAGTATTGCAAATATTCCAAACAGTGTAGGTGCCAGGACACGTCCTTGCTTTGCTCTGCTTTTTCTCTCAAAACTTTCAGAGGAGTTTCCTTCTAATACATTCAATATTTAAGAGCAGTGGCTTATTCCACTGTAGTTGGACACTGCTGCAAATTCCCTTTTGTGTTACAGTGAAGTTTTTTCTCTAAATGACCATTAAGTTAAGGTTTTGTTTTGTTTTATGGCTTCTAGAAGTAGGTACAATAAAAGTGATTTTTTCCCTTGATTTTATTTTGGAGATTTCCTGTGCCCTGTCTGTTCATGTCATCCTTAATATGTGCTGCCTGCTCCTCTTTGATCTCTGTGACTGGTACAACGTCTCTGTCCCATCTGTCTATTCATATACCTCCTCAAAACTTTTTTTATTCAGCCTGGCTCTGTGTAATCTCAGCTGAGCCACTGAGTGCTTCCCCTCTCCTTCTGCCTCTCAATGAAAATAAAACAAAAATTACAAACACAACATAAACAGTCCACCTGTCTGTGATTAATGTTCCCTTAGAAGCAATGTACCAATCCCATTGTGTTCTCTCTTCCTTATGGTCTCTTCTTATGCCTTTAGCCATTTAATATTATAAACACTACTGATCGTAGTCCTATGAACAGTCCTACTGATGTCCTGATAGTATGTGCTACCTGCGGTAGCTAGTGGTAACAGGATTGTAATTTCCTCAGGCAGGACCTGTTGGCTTAACTGTAAAATGCTATGGACATTAGTGACAACTCACTAGCTACCAAGAAACAATCAGTGACCATCTTTTTGGTTTGTGCTTGTATGGTGTTAGGTTCAGTGGTGTCCTAGTCTATGGCTAAGGCTTATTGGTCCAATTGCTGTAGAGACAAGAAGATATGAAATGTGTTTTGTGCTGTGCAGCAAATACCATCATTTCATACCACTCTTTGTTCCCCATGTCATTGCTGATAGGATGGGAAGCTTACACTGGGGATTCAAGTGATGACTTGACCCCTGCATTTGCTATTTGTGAACTATAGTCCCTATTCTGTTAATGACCCAGATCTAAAATCATCTGTTTGATATAAATCTGCCTATTGAAAACTTGTTTTTCCATGAATACATAGCATTAACTGGGAGATTTTTTTTCGCTTTATTTCTGGGTATCTGGCTGATAACATGGAGCTAATGAATACCTTTTAGGGCCTTTTAATTACATGTGGAATGGTTTAACTTCTATTCACTGTTCTCCTTGAGTGAGTTTCAGTAATGCTTTACTGTTTACAGCTCAGACTGAATGTTTCCTTCTCTCTGTGGCAGTTATGGCCTCTGAGGAGGAAGAGCTGGTTGCCATGGAAGTGGGGTCGCCACCCATCCCAAAGAAGAGTACATCAGCTGGGCAGCTGGATCCGACTCCAAGCAGAATAGGGACCAAACTGTCTCCTGAGCCGCCTGGAAACAAGCCAGACTCCCAGGATTCCAAAAGTGAGTGTTTTCTGGTAATGGCTCAGCTTCATCCTGTATTTCTGCTCCATAGCTTCTCCTGTTAAGGTAGAAACACTTTCTCAGCTTTTTCAGAGGAACCCTAGGAACCCTGCTTTTTATTCTTTGTTGCATGGAATTTTTTTTTAATTAAGCTTTTTTTTGTACATGAACAAATTATTAACCAAAGCTATGACTTACAAGGCATCTTGCAGTCATGAACCAGCACTCAAGAGTGGTCCTACAATAGCATGTCAGAGGGTGTGACTAAATGGAAAGCTATCCATAAAGAGAAAACTCTATTGTGATGATTTATTGGTAATTACACCCACTGTGTGCCAGTCACTTTCCAAAACTTTGAGAAGGATGGTCTCATTGCCAAGAATTAAGAACAGGAAAGGCTTTTATTGCTTAATTGTTACCCAGACTCCACATTCCTGCTTTTATTCCTGTCTGTGATTTGATAGACAGCAAGTCGTGTTAAAAATAAATGAAAATTCCTTGAGTTTGGCTGTTTCCCTGTTGCCCAGAACTGTGGAGCATTGTCATTGACATGGGAAGGTACTTGCAATTCAGACTTCTTCCAACCCCATCATTACTGGGGGAAAGAGACTCTCTGGGGTGTGAGCAGGTGGAATTTTCAAGTAATCTCTCTTAAAAGCACTGGACAAGCATTGTTGAGTTCTATTGAAATCATTCTTCATTCAAAACAGCATCAAACATGCCTTCTTTGAGAAAGGAATGGAGCTGGCAGGACAGCTGGGCCTCTGCGCCTGGTCACTGGGTGGGATGATAGAATGAAAGGAGTCATGTTGACAACTTGCCATGAGCTGAAGGGCTGGCTCTAATATGAATATATTGGAGGGGATTGCTGCCACCCTTGTTTTCAGTACTCTAATGTGGGCTGGAAGCTAGAGGTCCCAGACTACAGAACCTGATTTTGATCAGAGCAGTCATGAACAGTTTGCCAAACAACACGGATTGTGATGGAACATTGCATGGCCCCTTAGGCTATCTGTTCCACTGTGTTGCCAAGCAGGATAGTTCCTTGATGCCTTCAGTTTCCCAAATGTGGGTTTGTCCAACACCATAGTAGGAGGCTGCATGATCAGGAAGATTTTCCTCATGTCTGTCCTGAATTCTTGCCCTTACTGGAAGATATTGCTTTAGTTACAGTCCCTTACAGCTTTGTAAATGATTCCTCACTAACCTGAGTGTTTGTACCTTCCTGGTGTCTTTAAGCAACTATGTCTTTTCTCTGTCCTTTTTAGAGCTCACTTAAACAGTCTGCCTGACTTCCGTCCCTCCAGCTCCTCTGTCTTCTCCCGTGTCTGGGTTTGCTGATGATGAGATGCCTAGAAATGTACACAGTGTGTTAGCTCAGTTTGCACCGTAACTCTGATTGTAGGTCACAAAGAGGGCCAGGCACTGCACAGAGCAGCAGAAACTCTAGGGTCCATTTTGAAAAGGAATACGAGTGCTTCTGAAAACATCTCTGGCCTGAGAATTATACTGTAACCTAAGAAAACAATACCAGGAAAGAAGAACAGTCCTGGCTTGGCAAAGCCCTGGCTGGGATGATTTAGTTGGGGTTGGGCCTGCTTTTAGCAGGGGCTGGACTCAATGACCTCCTGAGGTCTCTTCCACCCCTGGGATTCTATGTGAGTGGGAAAGGAGTGCAAGGTCAGCAGCAAAGTTAACAGCTACAGAGAGGAGACCAAGATCTGCTATCCTGTTTCTGCCATATCACACTGTAGGCTTGTGCCTGATGTGTCACCCACTTCTTCTCATTCCCAGGTTATTGCTGGTTATTGCATTACCCGGAGGCCTTGGTCAGGCTTTAATGTGCTAGGCACTCTACAGGCAAGTGGCCCAAAGGCAGTCCCAGCACCTGAGTGCCCCCAGTTCAGGGTTCTGAGAGGGGGCAACAAGGCAAAAGGAAAAATTGGTATATTTTCACAAGTAGTCTTGGGAGTAGTTACAGTAGTTTAGAATTGCACTTTGGAATGGGGATTGCTTCCGGGCATTGAGGACAAGGGAGCCTGGCATGAGCCATGAGTGATCATGCGCTGCATCTTGTGAAGCCTTGTGCCTCACTAACAGCTGCTCTTCTTTTTCAGCTCAAAACCTCACAACGTGCGAGGTCTGTGGTGCCTGCTTTGAGACCCGCAAAGGGCTGTCCAGCCATGCTCGTTCCCACCTGCGGCAACTTGGCGTGGCAGAGTCTGAGAGCAGCGGAGCTCCCATCGACTTGCTCTATGAACTGATGAAGCAGAAGGGCAAACCCGACAGCAGCCCAATGTCCCCAGCCCTCAGCAAAAAATCCAGCTCCCCCAAAGAAGCGACAGGCAGCTCCCCACGGCCAACACTGCTGTCTCTCAGCAAGACAGGCGACCGCTCACCAGAGCCCTCCGTGAACAAAGCAATCAAGTCCCCTCCAGGCTTCTCCTCAAAGGGCCTGTCACAGCCAGGATCCCCCATCCTTAAGAAAGTGCCACCCACGCTCTCGGGATCCCCCTCTCTGAAAAACCCTGAGGACAAGACCCCAAAGCTGTCCCTGAGCCCCTTGCAGAGCTCTCCGAAAGCACAGTGGCCACAACCCGAGGAGGAAGGGCCCTTAAATCTAAGTGAGTCTCTCTACCTTTGGTGTTCCCCACTAGATGTGTGGCAGGAGAGCTGAGTGTGTGGGAAGTTGCTGCCCCAAACTCGATGCTGCTGGCTTGTTGGGGAACCTGCTACAAGGCGTCTCTGCACTACCCTGTGCAGAGAATGGGTGAGGGCTCTGTATTTCAGCCAGGGGTGGGACTCAGTTTAGCAGTCAGCAGTTGCCCAGCGAGGTCTAGTGGGGCTGCTGCTGTCTAACTAGGATATGCCTTGCAAACATCCACAGGGCAGTGAATCCCAGCCTGGTTCTGGGCTGCACTCTGTGTCTTGCAGACAGGCGTATGGCTCCTTTCTGCTCTCTGGAGGAGAAGTGCTAATCATAGCTCATTGTGGGAGATGATTGTCATCTGTTTCTGATTTAAGTGGTGTGGGTATCTTCGCTCCTCCTCTGCCCAAACAGATCTGGGTAAAGTCAGTGCCCCTGCTACACTGACCACTCTCCATGGCCCTCCCCAGCTCCTACCACATTTCTCTCCAGCCAGAAAGTGGAGCAGGCCACCTCCTGTGTGTGTTTGTACCAGGGCAGCCAAATTGGTTGTCCATCTTGCTGTTTCTTTCCGCGTGTGCACCAGCCATCACACCAGTCCTGTTTGGGGAGCTAAGCAAGTCTGTCAGCCATGTGCCTGATCGTATGTTCTGGGATAGTTCTCAGAAGGAACTGTCCTGGAAGATGTCCTGCTGCCTTCCAACTTCGATCCAAGACTCTGTATAGCTGTTCCCTGCAGTGCCCTGTGTCTGTTGGGAAGCAAAGGGCATTCTGGGATACAACAGCCCATCCTTAGTCTGACTTCCTTTGCCAACTGACTAGTTTTCCTTTTCTATAAAATTTGAGCTGAGATACTCCCCCCTCCAGCCAGACTGAGGCAGTGCAGTGATTGATCAGTGCGGCATGATTGAGTTCTGAGAAGACTCTTCAATTCTGCAGAGAAAGCACAGGTGGATTTTCTCGGCAGCTCTTGTCTAAACTAGGTTGCAGCAGTTGAATGCCAACTCTGAGCAAGAGGTGAAGCATCAAGTGCTGACTGCTTGTGGAATTAGCAACTGGAAATAGTCCTAAATGCACACAACGAATTACCCATTCCTCCTCCAGCCCACACACATGCACTACACTCCTTGCTAGGACTCCTGTGTCAGGGCAGCCCATTGATTTACACAGTGTGAATGCTGCCATATCTAAGCTAAGCAGAGTGTGGTTTGGAGCGGAACATCAAGTTTAATATTCCTCTTCTAGGTTTTGTAAATAACAGTAGTTTTGATCTGACAGAACTGGACTGAACTCCTCTCTCGGAAGTGGGCAGCAGCAGCACAAGCTGTTGCATAGTCCCCTGTTCCCAGGGTCTCAGATCTCACCTGGGGTGATCTTTAGCACTAAAAGGGAGTTTGGTGTCTCCAGCACATCCAGTCTTTACCCTCAGTAGCACCTATTTGTGCTGGTGTGCTTTATTATTGTCCATTTGGATCGGGGCATTCACAGACCAGCCATCTTAGCCAGGCCCCTACAGACAAAGAGTTCCATGTCCCAGTCTCCCTTGCTGTTGTTCATCAAGGTTTGTGTCATTCCAAATGGTCGGCTGACCTTTATCTATCACTTTAGTGAACTCTTCCACAGCCTAGTTTACCTGAGCACTGAAGCCCTGAATCCATTCTGATTTAGATGTGGTTGATTCTGCGGCTCTTGTTCTGCTGAAAGAAACAATTGTGAAAGTGACTGTCTGCTTGACGTGTTTCTCTGACTGTTTCATGCCCTGGCATCATCGTGTCTCAATCCTCTTCTGCCCAGTTACAACAACCAGGCCTAGATTTCTCAGTTATGCAAGTCATTGAGATGGCAGTGGGCCCATGTGTTAGCCTTCATGTAGGCTGCTGGGGTCTGGCTGGTCAATCTGGGCTCAGCCATTTTGGGAGTAGCCAGCCGTATACTTGAGTGCAGATTTCAAACCAAGAAGTTTGCCATTACCTTGTCATTTTATGTGCTTGCTTGACATTGATAGACTTGCACAGAAGAGACTGCTACTGTAAGTGCATGTGGCAGTTTGTCTGCAGACATTTTGCATGAACTTTGTGAGCTTGTAATGATCAACACACCAGTTCTGCATGTGCTCAGTAACGACATTCTGGTCTTCACTCTCAGCCATTCAAGTGAGGGGTCTTTCCCAGTGCCTCAGAAAGCCCCATTCCTTGTTAATCTCTCCTTGCCTCCTGTGGGATGGCCTTGCAGAAGTCACCAACTTCTGGAGATGAAATCCCTTTTAAAAATCAGATTGTGTCTAAAATGAGGTCTGCAGTATTCTCTACTACTTAGCAGGGACAGAGGAAGGAGAATGCCTGAAGCTGGTTGTATTTGGTTCTGTACCAGTGTCGACATTGCACAGCAAGCATGAGGAACCTGTGTCCCCAGCATGGTTTTAAGGTTTGGTATTGCAAACAGCTGGGGCTAGGGTACACCAGGCATTAGCACTTACCCAAAAGCTTTGTTTGTAGTCCCATCCAGTTGCAAAATGTTGGACTTTAAAATCATTCCATTCTGATTATCTTCCTGCTGTTCCCCATGTGAAATCTTACCCAATTATAGTGGCTGGTACCATTGGGGTCACCTAGAGCTGAAACTAGAGCCTTATGCCATCTGACACTTTGGAGTTCCAGCTTTCAAATGGCGTAAAGTGCTAATCTGTAAATCTAGCTATTCCTGGCATGTTGGCTAATGAAGTGATATGGGAAGGACTGCTTAGCTGAAGGAGCAACACATAGGTTTTCAGGAATGGTAACATTCTCCAGAGACTGCTCCTGGGCCAGCGAACAGGAAATAAAAGGTTGATCCCTGGTTACTGTACGCAGCCTTTGGCTACCACCTTCTAAAGCTGCTTGGCACATGTGGTAAATGGAGACACAGAAATGATGAAGTTCTGAAAGTCAAAGTTTTTGATGGAATTCCAGCATAACCCCCAGGGAACTGCCACAGCAGTGCTGCCTGGGCCAGCATGAAAATTTACCTTTCCTTTAGGGCTGCCAGTTTAAAATCACTAGAGACTGCAGCGTATATCCTCTTCATTGGAGAAACAACCCAGGCCACTTGAACCAAGTCCCTATTGGGTTGTAACTGGTGCTTGAAAGACATTCTCAGTGACCGTATGTATTATGATCAATGTGTTTTCTTTCCGCAGCTGTAGATAGTGACTCGGGCAAAGACATTGACTGCCAGTTATGTGGTGCCTGGTTTGAAACCAGAAAGGGGTTATCGAGTCATGCTAGAGCCCACCTGAGACACCTGGGAGTGAATGATCCAGATGCCAAAGGCTCTCCAATTGATGTTTTAAATGACCTCATCCAAAGTGAAGACTTCAAAAGCCGTCTTTCCTCTCTCCTCCCTAGTGAGAGAAAATCATTAGTGGAGGCTGGGAGCTTGGACAGACCCAGCCCCAAGAGCACAGCTGCAGCAACACCTGCAACAGGCATGAAACAACCACCAAGGCCTTTGGGCAAACAGCCATCCATCCTCTCACCTCACTCCCTTCCACCATCCAAGAAACTGAAGCCACAAACCCACAGGTTGTCAGCTGAGGCCAATCTGCACAGAAAACAGGGCCTTTCCTCCAGCGCGTACTGGGCTTCAGATGCTGGGATGTCTCCACTCAACCTCTGTAGGTTCTCTCTCATCACTGCTTCCTCTTCCCTCCTCCTCTCCCCCTTGTTTACATTGAGCAAGGCCTGGTGCCACTCCCTATCATGGCTTCACCGTAGTTTGGCTAACGAAGGGAACTGGACATCAAGACTCCTGGGTTCTGTTCCCAGTGCTGGGATGGAGTGTAGACCAGGAGTTTGGGAGTCAGGATTCCTGGGTTCCGTGTCAGAGCAATGACAGAGAATCAGCTGGGCTCTTGGTCACACCCCTTTGATTTTCCTTTTCCCCATAAAGTGCTCTCTCCCACCACTTTCTGAGCCAGCTTCTGTGTCCTTCCTCAGCCAGGCACAATCCCTCATTCCTACTCCAGTCCTGAGTAGATAACACAGCCCAACCCTTTCCCTTCCCAGGTAACACCAGGCACCTGCTTGGGCCCTGTCAGGAATCCTCAAGTCAAATGGGTTCTGAATGCTTGGCCACCCCGGGGGGCGGGAGGGGGAGGCCAAGCCATTTGCTCCTCTTGTATTGCAGAACGCCTGTCGTCTTGTGCAGACTGAGCTATCTTGGTACTGCTCGATAGACAGTAACTGCTGCATTTTCTAGGGAACTCAGTGGCCTAACCTTACAGTGTGTCATGGTGACTCGGTGCCTGAACCCTGCTAGAAAGCCTAGGGCTGTGTGTTTTCATCTTGGGTTGAAATTGCCCTGCCTGTCCTTGGCAGCGGGGGAATCAGCCTCTCTTGTCCTTTCATTCCAGGCTAGTATTCATCAAGTCTGGGAGGGGGTTTCTGCTTCTATTCTCCCCTTAACTTGGTGCAAAAAAGGGGGTGGGTTCTGCTTTCCCCTCCAAATGGGGAGGGATAATAAAGACTGAGGTTAGTTTGTGCACTCTCTTCTCTATAAACTGGTGATGTAATGCTGATTGGCTGCTAAGCTTCCCCCATTTCAAGCAGCCTGTAAGACAATTTGTAAATTGCATCCACTCACCGCTAAGCATTTACCTCCAGGAAATTGCATGGCTCAGACTGCAGCTTGCTTATGGTGGCAAAAAATATATACTGCTTCATGTTTTTATTCCTCTTGCTCCTTCCAAGCACGCACTGTGAAATCAGGATTCCTGGATCACACTGCAGGCAGGAGATCTGCAGAAGCCAAGGGGATATGGGGTTAAAGATCCATTGTGTTTGAAAGAAAAGTGCTCAGCATTTTGATTAGTCCAGAGGGAGCAGGACACACTTGGTATAGCTGCTGGGTGGACAGCAAACCAGCGCACAATACCTGCCTGGGTGACCAGGCTAACTAGACAGCTCATTCCAGTGTCTGTGGGAAGTAGATTCAAACAAGTGTGGAATATATGTCTTCATCCGGGCTCTAGCATGCCTGCTCGTCCCCTTCCTTCCCTCAGCATGCAACACACATGAACACCCACCTCCAAAGCCATGGGCAAGCAGGACATGCACACAAAAGAAGACACTGAAGTAACTGTATTCTCCCAGGCCTGGACCACAGCTCCTACTGCGACCTTCAGCCACAGTTGTGGCTGTGGCTAGGCTCACTGAGTGCCTGCTCTCTGCCCCTGCCATCAAAGCCCGCCCCATGTGCTCTGTCCTCCCTGCACTGCCCTTGTCTATCGCATTTCCCAGGGATCGTTTGATGGTTTGATTCCTTTCATTGAGATCAGCTTTGCCATTGTCTTTTGTCTTCTGGTGCACAGTGTGTTTGCATTGGGCTGCCCTGTTGGGGGGATTGACCCTGCTAATATTCCAGTGCCCCAGCAGCGTAGGGCTGTGCCTGCCAAGTGCTGCAGTCAATGCACTTTACTCCTTCTTTCAGCCTCTGGATCAGAGCCTGTGCGGGACATCCGGTGCGAGTTCTGTGGCGAGTACTTCGAGAACCGGAAGGGGCTCTCCAGCCATGCCCGGTCCCATCTGCGCCAGATGGGGGTGACCGAATGGTATGTCAACGGCTCCCCTATCGACACGCTGCGGGAGATCCTCAAACGCAGAGCTCAGTCCCGGGGCAGCACCACAAATCCACCAACCCAAGGGCACAAAGCCATGACCAAGACCGTCATCGGCAACATGGGATCGCTGGAGCCCCGCAACCCAGGAGAAATTCATGTGCCCTCCATGCCCAAGAAGGTCCAGCAGCCAGGGAGTCCCATGGGACACTCTCCTACCTCCTCCCCACCCCCAACAGCCAGGAAGATGTTTCCAGGGATGGCGCCTCCCTCTTTTCAGAAGAAGCTGAAACAAGACCAAATGAGAATGGAGATCAAGCGAGAGATGATGTCTGGGAACCTCCATGGTGAGCCCCATCCTTCCGACAGGGCCTGGTCTCCACGGGAAGAGCTGTCCCCCCTGAACCTCTGTAAGTGTGAGCAGCAACATTCCTGCCAGCATGGGGGGTGACCGAGTTCAGTGATCACCTGCCATAGTAGGCAAGATTAGGGGAGGGAAGAGGAGATTGGTTCCCTGGCTGTTAATTGGGAACTACACTTCTCTCTCATGGGGGGTATGTGACAGTGGTGGAAACGTAGTTTGGGATCCTCAGGTGCCATACTGCTGGGTGTCAGGGATAGAAGGCTGCAATAACCTTGGTTGGTAGATCTGCAGCGTGCGGGTTATGGGGTGGTGCCAGTCTGAGGACTCCAGCTGGGCTGCCACGTGGGGGGCTCGAGGCACTCCTTTCTCCATCTCTGCCCCTGCAGCCTCCCGTGCTGACCCTGTGAGAGACATCCGGTGTGAGTTCTGCGGCGAGTTCTTCGAGAACCGGAAGGGGCTGTCCAGCCATGCCCGGTCCCACCTGCGCCAGATGGGCGTGACCGAATGGTCTGTCAATGGCTCCCCCATTGACACACTGCGGGAGATCCTCAAGAAGAAGTCTAAGCCCTGTATGATCAAGAAGGAGCCCCATGCTTCCAGCATAGAGTCCCCCAAGCCAATGGCTGAGGAAGGTGCAGTTCCCAAATCCCCTGGGAAAATGCTGCAGGCCATGTCCCTCCCCTCTCTGGGTGGACGGACGGGGAAGCCTAACCCTGGAGGTTCCAGCCTCAGCAGGGAGATCCCACTCTCACCACTCACCAGCAAACCCCAGGGGGGCTTCCTGACTCCTATCTCCACAAAGCGGCCACTGCAGGAGGAGCGGCTTGGGGGCCATGGTGAAGTCAAGCAGAAGACCTACATCCAGACCGAGCTCCCCTTCAAAGCCAAGGCGGCTCATGACAAGCCCGCGCACACCTGTAAGTGGGGCTGGGGGGAGGGAGAGATCTGTGCCATGGCCCCATCCTGGTGGGGGAGAAGGCAAAGAGCCCTACGGTAGAGAGCCATGCCAGGGCCCCGTGGGCAGGTGGAAAGCCGTGCTGGGGTGTTTAACATTTTCCAGCACTGAGAGATTTCCTGCTTCATTCTCTCCTTTGCTGCCCCATGCCCAGGAACCAAGAGAGCAGAAGGGGACTGGGGAGTCCACTGCTCCAAGCTTTTCATCCGGTGCCACAAACCTGCAGGTTGCACGAGCAGCTTGCCTAGTACTAGACGAAGTTGTGAGTCCTTACCTATGCATATCTACACTGAACCTGGAAGTGGCTTTCCGGCACAGGTAGACAGATGTGCTAGCTCTGCTGAAGCTAACAGCAGCAGTGCAATTGGGTTTGCACGGGCAATGGCTTGAGCTAGACACTTGGATACACACTTGCCTAGACTATCTGGTATACCCAGATGGCTAGTTGGAGCTGACCACCTGGGCTATTTGGGGCTATACCACTGTAAACATAAGACCAACCAGACTGGGTCAGGCCAAAGGTCTATTTAGCCCAGTATCCTGTCTCTCAACAGTGGCCAATATCAGGTGCCCTTGAGGGAGTGAACAGAACAGGCAATCGTCAAGTAATCCATCCTCTGTTGTGTGAAGCATTTCCTTTTATTTGTTTTAAACCTGATGCCTATTAATTTCATTTGGTGCCCCCCTAATTCTTGTGTTCTGGGAAAGGAGTAAATAGCTCTTCTTTATTGTCTTTCTCTAAGCTAGTCATGATTTTAGAGACCTCTATCATATTCCACGTAGTCATCAATTTTCTATGTTGCAAAGTCCAATTTTAGTAATCCCTCCTCATATGGCAGCCATTCCGTACCCCTAATGATTTTTGTCGCCCTTTTCTGAACGTTTACTAATGCCAATATATCTTTTTTTGAGAGGGAGTGACCACACATGCACACAGTATTCAAGATGTGGGAATACCATGGATTTATATAGAAGCAATAAAATATTCTGTCTTAGTCTCCATCCCTTTCTTAATGATTCCAAAGCTCCAGGGGGTAGCCGAACACTCTGCTTTTTTTAACTGCCGCTGCACATTGAGTGGATGTTTTCAAAGAACTATCTAAAATTTCTCCCTTAAGTGGTATCAGCTAATTTAGCCCCCCTCATTTTCTATGTAGAGTTAGGATTATGTTTTCCAATATGCATTACTTTGCATTTGTCAACATTGAATTTTATCCATCATTTTGTTGCCCACTCACCTAGTTTTATGAGATCCTTTTGAAGCTCTGGTCTGCTTTGGTCTTAACTATCTTGAGCAGTTTAGTATCATCTACAGATTTTGCCACCTCACTGTTTACCCCCTTTCCAGATCATTTATGAATACGTTGATTAGGATTGGTACTAGTACAGACCCCTGCAGGACACCACTAGTTACTTTTGTCCATTCTGAAATGTGACCATCTATTCCTACCCTTTGTTTCCTGTCTTCTAACCAGTTATCAGACCATGAGAGGATATTATTATTATTTAGCTTATTAATTTATTCCCAACCCTCCTCTTATCCCATGACAACTTACTTTACTTAAGAGCCTTTGGTGAGGGGATCTTGTCAAAGGCTTTCTCGTAATCTAAGTACACTATATCCACTGGATCCCCCCCTTGTCCACTTGCTTGTTGATGCCCTCAAAGAATTCTATTTTTTGTCTATTGGTCTATTGGTCTACATGTCTATTGGTCAGACATGATTTCTCTTTACAAAAAAACATGTTGACTCTATCCCCAATAAATCATGTTCATCTGTGTGTCTGATAATTCCGTTCTTAACTATGGTTTCAACCAGTTTGCCTGGTACTGAAGTTAGACTTACTGGCCTATAATTGCCAGGATCACCCCTAGAGCCCTTTTTAAGAATTGGTGTCACATTAGCTATTCTCCACTCATTTGGTACAGAAGTAGATTTAAATGACAAGTTACAAATCACAGTTAGTATTTCTGCTATTTCACATTTGAGTTCCTTCAGAATTCTTGGGTGAATGCCACCTGGTCCAGGTGACTACTTATTATTTAGCTTATTAATTTATTCCCAACGCTCCTGTAATGACACCTTAACCTTGGACCATTCCTCAGATTTGCCTAAAAAGAATGCCTCTGGTTTGAGAATCTCCCTCACATCTTCACTCCTGAAGACCAATGCAAATAATTCATTTTATTTCTCTGCAATGACCTTATTGTCCTGGAGTGCTCCTTTAGCATCTTGATCATCCAGTGGCCCCACTGGTTGTGTAGCAGGCTTCCTGCTTATGATGTGTTTAAAAGTATTGCTATTACTTTTTGAGTTTTGACTAGCTGTTCTTCAAATTCCTTTTTGACCTTCTTAATTATATTTTTACACTTCATTTGCCAGTGTTTATGCTCCTTTCTATTTTCCTTACTAGGATTTAACTTCCACTTTTAAACGCCTTTTTATTTCACACTGCTTCATTTAGTTGGTTGTTAAGCCATGGTGATGCTTTTTTGGTTCTCTTACTACGGTTTTTAAGTAAGCATTTACGTTGAGCTTCTATTGTGGTGGCTTTGAAAAGTTTCCATGCAGCTTGCTTTTTGCACTGTCCTTTTAATTTCTGTTTAATTAGCCTCTTCATTTTGGTGTAGTTCCCCTTTCTGAAATTAAAAGCCACAGTGTTGGACTGCTGTGGTGTTTTTCCCACCACAGAGATGTTAAATTGAATTATATTATAGTCACTATTTCCAAGCAGTCCAGCCATATTCACCTCTTTGCCAAGATCCTATGCTGTACCAAGTATTGTAGGTGCCAGAACCAGCTGCTCCAAGAAGCAGTCATGTAAGATGTCAACATTTTATCTTTGCATCCCATCCTGAGGTGATGTGTACCCAGTCAATTTGTGGACAGTTGAAATCTCCCATTATTCGAGTTTATTTTTATAGCCTCTCTAATCTTCTTTAGCATTTCAAGGCCATTATCACCATCCTGGTTAAATGAGCCGTAATAAATCCCTACTGCTAAAGGGATTTATTTCTCTTACTAGAGGATTTACCTGGCATTGCTTGGGCCTTAACTAGGGATGTAAAAAGTTAAGTGGTTAACTGATAGGGGCGGGCGCACCGGGCAGAGGGCTGTTGCAGCCCTGCGTGACCTGCTGGAGCAGCCCCTGTCTGTGGCATGCCCAGCTGGCCCTCCCCTTCCCCCACCATACGTTACACACCCTAGATTACGTGTACTGTGGGCTCTGTAATATAAAGCTTATTTAAGATTTATACTGCAGACCCCCCGGCACGTGTAACCGCTAAAAATTTTATAGAGTTACATTTTTAACCTCATTTTTTCATCCCTATCCTTAACTCAAATAAGTTTTGTTTTTCTTCTTTTAAATCATTGCTCTGGAGTGGGACTGGGGATGAAGGGCTCAGTTTGCAGGCTGCCCTTGGGAGAGTGGGCTGCCCCAACTCCCTCTCTCTTCACCAGCTTGGGGCTAGGTGAGAAGTGCTTCTCCATGGCCACTGCAGCTCCAGCGGGCACAGCCAATGTGGGGTGCATGTCCCCCGGCTGGGAGGGAAACAGACACACAGTACAGCCATTCCTACTACTAGACCCCTCGCTTTCTTTTTTATGAGAAACAGTCTAATTCCAGTCATGTCCCATTGTCTTGGCACGACCAATCCCATGCCTTGCTTTAAGCAATGAGAAGAGGACGCTGCATACCAGATTTGGTGGTCCTAGCTCTTATTTAGGAGGAGATGAACAAACAGACTCTCAGAAGCGACGAGGAGTCCTGTGGCACCTTATAGACTAACACATTGATTGGAGCATAAGCTTTCGTGGGCAAAGACCCACTTCGTCAGATGCATGTAATGGAAATTTCAGAGGCAGGTATAAATATACAGGCATAAGAAAAGAGTATCAATCAAGAGTAAGGCTAGAGATAACGAGGTCAGTTCAGTCAGGGAGGATGAGGCCCACTTCTAGCAGCTGATGTGGAAGTGTGAACACCAAGAAAGGAAAAACTGCTTTTGTAGTTGGCTAGCCATTCACAGTCTTTGTTTAATCCTAAAATGATGGTGTCAAATTTGCAGATGAACTGTAGCTCAGCAGTTTCTCTTTGAAGTCTGTTCTTGAATTTTTTTTTTTTTTTATGGACAGGTACACATTTCTAAAATATATAATAAGACTGTGGCATGGAATTACTATGCATAGAGCTCCTATGGAACAGTTTGGTTTGCTGAAGATTTTTACTTCATTTGATTACATCATTTGCTTTCCTTCACATATAGTGCCACTCGCTCAGCAGCATGACCTGTTCTGTCCTGATATATTTTGTCACCTGGTATTACTGTCCCCCATTGATTATCCTCATTCCACCAAGTTTCTGTGATGTCTAATATATCAATATGCTCATTCAATACAAGGCACTCTAGTTCACCCATCTTATGATTTAGACTTCTAGTGTTTGTATATAAGCTCTTTAAAAACTTGTCACTTTCTAGCTGTCTGCCATTACATGATGTGATTGAATGGGACTTTTTTATTTGACTGTTTCTTATCAGATCTTACCCAGCCCAATCAGAGCTAGCACATGTCTATCTACCCGCATTGGGAAGTATCCTCCCAGAGTAGACCAGCCCTCAGAGGGAGCCGGCTGAGCTCCAGTTTGAGCACCCGATGGCACAGGCAGTTTAGCCCCTCTCATGGCAGGGAGCAATCTGCTTCTTCCTGCTGGATCCTAGTGCTTCAGTGTGCCTCTGCCTTCCTGCTGCTGGGTGGTGCCCGCCTGTCTGCCAACTGCTGCCTAGGCCCCCTGCAAGCTTTCACTCCCTGCTCTCTTCCTAGCCAGTGAAGCCTGCTGCGAGCTCTGCGGCCTCTACTTCGAGAACCGCAAGGCACTAGCCAGCCACGCCCGGGCTCATCTGCGGCAGTTTGGTGTGACTGAGTGGTGTGTGAATGGCTCCCCCATCGAGACGCTGAGCGAGTGGATCAAGCACAGGCCTCAGAAGGCCGGAGCCTATCGCAGCTACATCCAGGGGGGCCGGCCCTTCACCAAAAAGTTCCGCAATTCATCCCACTCACGGGAGCAGGACGGCCCAGGGAAGAGGCTGCCCCTGGGCCTGCAGCCGGGAGCTGTGGCGCTTATGAGCAAGAGCCTAGTGGGTGAGATGGGACACAACGAGCCTGGCAAACTTCTGGATGGGGGCAGTAGCAGCGAGCGACCCATGGTCACCTCTCCGCTGTCACTGGTGAAGGTGGAGGAGCATCGCCAGAACATCAACAGTGAGTTAGAAGCTGCCGCTTGTTGCCTGGAGGCACCCAGGGGGTGCTGTAGGCTGGCAAAGCCTGGGAGACCCTCGTCTGGCTCTTGCACCGCCTGCACTTCCCCCAGAGAGGGAGGAAGGGAAGGATTAGCCCATCCTGTGTTCCTTGTCGTCCGTAACCCCCCGCCCCCCCCAAAGCCAGTCCACTGTGTGATGACAGAGGGAGGAGGAGAGGTGGGATCCATGGGTGGCAGGTGAAGCTTCCTCTTGGGGAGGCTACCCCTCTGCCCTACCTCTTCTGGCCGAGCCCACGCCCCTACTTGCTGCTCTCCAAGCACTCCCCCAGAGGGTGAGAGCTCAATCAGGGCCACAGGCAGGGGATGAGAGCTTGTCGCCAGCCAGGACCACGGTGGACCTTTCAACCCTGGCTAGAGCCCCATGCCAAGAGTCCTTCCCTGCTTCCATCCATGGCCCTCCTGTCCATGTCCCCATCCCCATTCCAGTCCCTCTTCCCTCTGAGCCCCTTCACTCCCTTCTGTCCCTCCCACTGCAGCCCCAGGACTGGAAGAGCTCTGTGCCCCCACTGCAGTGGAGGGAGAGATTTCTGGGGTCCCAAATTAGCCCAGGCTCTTGGCCACAGGTCCCGTGGTCCCATGTGGTAATCTGCCACTGGTTCAACCACTTTTCTCAGGCAGCAGGAGGTTTGGGGGGGTCAAGCCTCCATTGCACATGATGCCTATGGTGAGATCATACGGCCAGTCCCTGGGATGGGGTGCAGAGGAGGTCTTATCAAGAAGGTGGAGTTTAGTAAACTCAGGGAGCTGGTAGGTAAGATTCTACGGAAAGCAAATCTCAGGGGAAAAGCAATTGATAACAGTTGAGTTTTCCAAAGGGCACAAGAGCAAACTATCCCACTGTGTAGGAAAGAGAGGAAGAATCATAGAATCATAGAACCATAGAGCTGGAAGAGACCTCAGAAGGTCATCAAGTCCAGCCCCCTGCTCTAAATAAACTAAATCAACCCAGCCAGGGTTTGGTCAAGCCGAGACTTAAACACCTCCAGGGATGGAGACTCCACTACCTCCCTAGGCAACCCATTCCAGTGCTTCACTACCTTCCTAGTGAAATAGTTTTTCCTAATATCCAACCTGGACCTCTCCCACCGCAACTTGAGACCATTGCTCCTTGTTCTGCCATCTGTCACTACTGAGAACAGCCTCTCTCCATCCTCTTTGGAACTCCCTGCAGGAAGTTGAAGGCTGCTATCAAATCCCTCACTCTTTGCTTCTGCAGACTAAACAGACCCAACTCCCTCAGCCTCTCCTCATGTCATATGCTCCAGCCCCTAATCATTTTGGTTGCCCTCCGCTGACCCTCTCCAGTGTGTCCACATCCTTTGTAGTGGGGGGCCCAGAACTGGACACACTACTCCAGATGTGGCCTCACCAAAGAATAAAGGGAATAATCACTTCTCTAGATCTGTTGGCAATACTCCTCCTAATGCACCCTAATATGCCATTAGCCTTCTTGGCTACAAGGGCACACTGTTGACTCATATCCAGCTTCTCATCCACTGTAACCCCCAGGTCCTTTTCTGCAGAACTACTACTTAACTGGTTGGTCCCCAGCTTGTAACTATGCTTGGGATTCTTCGGTCCCCTTGTTGAACTTCTTGTGGCCCAATCCTCCAATTTGTCTAAGTCACTCTGGACCCTATCTCTGCCCTCAAGCGTATCTACCTCTCCTCCTAGCTTAGTGTCATCCGCAAACTTGCTGAGGGTGCAATCCATCCCCTCATCCAGGTCATTAATAAAGATATTGAACAAAACCGGTCCTAGAACTGAACCTTGGGGCACTCCGCTAGAAACCAACCGCCATCCTGACATCGAGCCGTTGATCACTACCCGCTGGGCCCGGCCTTCTAGCCATATTTCTATCCATCTTACTGTCCATTTATCCAATCCACATTCCTTAACTTGCTGGCAAGAATATTGTGGAGACAGACAAAAGCCTTGCTAAAGTCAAGGTATATCACATCCACTGACTTTCCCACATCCACAGAGCCAGTTACCTCATCATAGAAGCTCATCAGATTGGTCAGGCACTTGCCTTTGTGAATCCATGCTAACTATTCCTAATCACTTTCCTCTCTTCCAAGTGCCTCAAAATGGATTCCTTAAGGATCCCTTCCATGATTTTTCCAGGAACCGAGGTAAGACTGACCGCCTATAGTTCCCTGGATCGCCCTTCTTCCCTTTTTTGAAGATGGGCACTACATTTGCCTTTTTCCAATCATCGGGATTTCTCCCGATCTCCACGACTTTTCAAAGATAATAGCCAAAGGCTCCTCAATGACAGGGTGGTATCACACAAGACCACCCTGGTTCCCAGGAGATCTTTGATCTAAAAAGAAAGAATCCTACAAAAGATGGAAACTAGCTCAAATTACAAAAGTTGAATATAAACAAATAGCACAAGTACATTGGGACAAAGTTAGACAGGAAAAGGCACAAAATGAGCTCAAACTTGCTAGAGACATAAAAGGGTAACAAGAAAACATTCTACAAATACGTTAGAAGCAAGAGGAAGACTAAGGACAGAGTAGGATCATTACTAAATGAGGGGGGAAAATAACAGAAAAAGTGGAAATGGCAGAGATGCTTAATGACTTTGTTTCAGTTTTCACCAAGAAGGTTGATGGCGATTGAACATCTAATATAGTGAATGCTAGTGAATATAAGGTGGGATCAGAGGCTAAAACAGAAAAAGAACAAGTTAAAAATACCTTGGACAAATTAGATGTTTTCAAGTCACCAGGGCCTGATGAAATGCATCCTAGAATGCGCAAGGAGCTGACTGAGGAGCTATCTGAGCCATGATCTTTGAAAAGTCATGGAAGATGGGAGAGATTCCAGAAGACTGGAAAGGGCAAATATAGTGTCCATCCATAAAAATGAAACAAGGACAACCTGGGGAATTACAGACCAGTCAGCTTAATTTATGTACCTGGAAAGATAATAGAGCGAAAGCAATCAATATGCAAACATCTGGAAGAAGATAAGGTAATAAGTAGCAGTCAGCATGGATTTGTCAAGAACAAATCCTGTCAAACCAACCTGATAGTTTCCTTTGATAGGGTAACAAGGCTTGTGGATGAGGGGAAGCAGCAGATGTCGTATAGCTTAACTTTACTAAAGCTTTTGAAACTGTCTCCCATGACCTCATAAATATAACACAGTTGCAAAAAAGGCAGACATCGTTCTGAGATGCATTAGCAGGAGTCCTGTAAGCAAGACACGAGAAGTCATTCTTCTGCTTTGCGCTGATTGGGCCTGAACTGGAGTACTGTCCAGTTGTGGGTGCCATCTTTCAGGACCAATGTGGACAAGTTGGAAGAAGCCTGGAAAAGAGCAACAAAAATTATTAAAGGTCTAGAAAGCATGACCTATGAGGGGAACAATGGGTTTGTATACTCTGGAGAAGAAAATATTGGGAGGGGACATAACCCTTTTCAAGTACATAAAAAGTTGTTACCAGAAGGAGGGAGAAAAATTGTTGTTTTAAATCTCTGAGGGTGTGTCTACACACAATTCTTATTTCAGGAGAAGGATGCAAATAGCGCTGCACATTTGCATACTTCCTCCAGTTATTTTTTGGAAAATGCTCTTCCGGTATTTACCATGTCTACACGCGGCCAGATTTCAAAATAAACCCCTATTTGGAAAGACTCCTTATTCCTCCTACAATGAGGTTTACAGGGGTCTTTAGAAATAGGGGTTTATTTCAAAATCCGGCCGCATGTAGACACGGGTAAATACCAGAAGAGCGTCTTCCAGAAAAAAACCCGGAGGAAGTATGCAAATGTGCAGCTCTCGAAATAAAAATTTGTGTGTTAACATACCCTGAGGGTAGGATAAGAAGCGATGGGCTTAAATCACAGCAAGGGAGGTTTAGTTTAGACTTTAGGAAAAACATAACAGTCAGGGTGGTCAAGCACTGGAATAAATTGCCTGGGGGGGTTGTGGAATCTCCATCACTGGAGATATTTAAGAGCAGGTTAGACAGACACCTGTCAGGGATGTCTAGATAATACTTAGTCCTGCCAAGTGCGCAGAGGACTGAAGTAATGACCTCTCAATGTCCCTTCCTGTTCTATGATTCAGTGAATCTTGTGGCCTATGATGCTGTGTTCTGAAAATGCCTCTTCTGCCCTAGAGTTTGAACGAAGACAAGCCAAACCTCCAGAGGCTCCCCTCTCCCGAGAGGAGGAGGCCAGCGACTTCCAGCAGAAAATGGAGGAGACTCGCCAGCCTCCTCCCAGGATGAGACCGGTGCCGTCACTGGTCCCCAGGCCTCCGCAAACATCCTTGGTGAAGTTTGTGGGTAACATCTACACTCTGAAGTGCAGGTATGTCTGCAGTGAAGGATCCAGGCTCCCAATCTGGTGCGTTAGATGGCAGCCAGTCCCCTGCACCTCTCAAGGGCAGTGACAGTGCAGTAGAGAGTCCCCTGTGTGAGCCATTTGGTATCTCTTCACAATGATTCCTAATGCCAGTGGCTTTCCCTCAGCCTGCCGTTAGCGTCTTTCCTCCTGTGTATTAACAAACAAGACCCAAACAGGCCTGGCTAAGGGACCCTTCCTTTTAAATTCCTTCACAGCATTTGCCGTGTGTGGGATTTAAAGGAATGTTTGGTTTCCAGAAAGTGCTATTTCTTTCTTCAGTGCTGAGGCCAGTGGTAGCTGCTTCCCCCTACACTGGCTTCTCTAGATGCCTGACAATCAATGCAAAGTCCTGACAGTTCATTAAGTAGATCCCCAATGTACTGCGCTTGTCTGCATCACCTTTCCCCTTTGTTTGCTCCATAGAGTTGGGCTGCTGTGCCCAGAACAACGGGGCTGGTCCCAACTGAAGCCATAATAGAAATAAATAACCAAGGTCTGATACTGTTCCCCTTTCCCCTCCCCTGGTGCAGGTTCTGCGAGGTGGAGTTCCAGGGCCCTCTCTCCATCCAGGAAGAGTGGGTGCGGCATCTCCAGCGACACATCCTTGAAATGAATTTCTCCAAAGCAGACCCCCTGCGCAGTGAGCCAGAGGCCCCTGAGGTGCAGGCCGTCGCTGAGGCCCAGTAACGGAGCCCGCTTCCCAGCGTCCCTCTGCCCCTCTCTTGAACAAGCACGTTTTAAAGGAACAAGCTGAAGGACTCTGCTGCAGATAGTTACGGAGGGGGGATAGCAAAATTCTTACTCCTGGGCTCTGCAGCCTCCTGGAGCCCAGCTTCCCCTGTGCTGACTCACATTGCAGGGGGGCAACATTGAGCACTACATGACACAAGACATTCTCCTGGGGGAGACGGCCATTCCAGACGGGAGCTTGGACTCAACTGGTGCTCCCATGAAGCAGGCTGCACAGAATCCTGAGACACTTAAGCCATGCTCCCGTCGCAAAGGGAGGGTGTGAAATGAGATATATTTTTCCCAGTTGGGAATGGGAGCTCCCTGCAAAAGGGGGTGGTTGTGGGGATCCCTCTTTCCTTCTAATGAATGCAGATTAGTCCAGAGACTCTGATTGCAGGGAGGAGGAGCACACGTTTGCTCTGTCGTGATTCAGGTTTTGATGAGAATTGCCAATCGATAATGAGAGGGGGAGAGAGGAGAAAGCAACTCTGTGGTGGTGAATGTTGTTAATTATGTATATGGCCCTAGAGTTAATGTATATTCGATTCCTTAGACAATGATGAATTTAGTTCACGTAGATGTCAGAGTCCATTCTGATTGGGTTGCGCTGCATGTTATCCATCCCCTTCCCCCAGACGATGCATCGTTGGTCAATTTCATCCCACTCATTAAATGGCAAGTCATGGATTTACTGATCTTCCACCTGTCTCGTCCTGTCTACATTCATTCTTTCCCTCCCCCAACTCCTTGCTCTCCAGTTGTCGTCCTAACCATTTCACTTGAGATTGTGTAGTGCCCAGTGGTGACCCAACACTAGCGGAAGGAGTGGCGTTAGGCTACACACTGCCTTCCTGTCCTTTTTTAGCCTTCGATTATAGAATGTCTTAAGGTCTCTGCAGTGCGACCTCCCGCCCCACCAGTCTGAAGGGTGGGTGGGTAAACTCCTGACTGAGTTCAGGCATGTGAATCCCAGCCAGGTCTGTCCCAGGAGGCATGACAGCGAGTGTGGACTTCCAGGGTTCTCTGGCAAAGTGCTGAGTGCTACTAACACTCTTCCTGCCGATTCAGACGCCAAAACAGCAACAGTGCTGGTTGCCAGCTCTCTCCAGGAGAACCTGGATGTTCTCCATGCAGCCCTGGGCGCTGTTGCTTTTTATGTCTAGCTGCATAGAACCTCGACTTTTTTAACTCTAGTTTTGTGTAGAAATAACGAGCATTCATTTTTATTTGGAATCCCAAGCTGAGCAGAGCTTGGAGGGAATTTACCTTTTAACTTTTTTCATTGGGCATATTCTGGTTATTAATGTACCTAGGAATATGTAAATTAGATTAAACTTCTCTTCTGGAAACCAAGCCAAGCACCCTACTGTGTGTGCGTTTATATTATCCAGACAGCGCCCCCCCCACCTCCCCTTTCTAAGAGCTTTGTAGAGAGGACCATCACAATTTGGGCAAAATTCCTGCTTTAATAGATAAACCCAGTTGGGAATTTTCTAAGAATTGTTACCTCATTATTTACTGGCCATAAAAAGTATCAGATTTCTGCACTAGCACAAAATCTCACCCCACACATTAGTGGTTCAGAATGGAATGGCTGCAGAAGGCAACATTTAAACTAGAGTAATCAAAACCATGTCACCATAATTCATGTTTCTTCATTACCGTGAAATGCACCAGTTCTGGTCCACAGACTCTGATGCTAGAAGGGACTGCTATGACTGGTCTGACCTCCCCATCAGAGGCTGTGGAATTTTTCCCAGGAGCTGGATGAAAGCCAGGGCCGGAGTAAGGGCAGGGGGCTAGCCGGGCAGCTGCCCAGGGCATCAACCTATGGGGGGTGCCTGATGGCATCTGTAAGGGGCGCCGGCCGCACGGCGCCCCTTACAGCTGCCATCAGGCGCCGCGCACCCAGGGCCGGGGGTCGCGCAGCACCCCTTAGAGCTGCCATCAGATGCCGGGGGCCGTGCGGCGCCCCTTAGAGCTGTAATCTGGTGCTGCTTGCCTGATCGCAGCTATAAGGTGCACACGGGGCCGGGGGCGCGCATGCGCCGTGCACCTGGGGGCGGAGCTGCACATGCGTCGCGCACCTGCTGCCTGGGGCGCAGGAATGGCTCGAGCCGGCCCCAAAAAAGCATGTCTTCTCCACCGACCTAATCTCCTATAAATCAATGATTAAACACCAGTTTCCACTCACAGGATTACCAAACTACCCAGAAGGGAAAGAGTGGCATTGCCTCCGCTTACTGCAGGTGTCCAAAAGCAGCCAGCAGTAGGATCCACTGTGGACACTCCACATGTTCATACAGCACACAACTAAGGCTTGTCCATGTTGCAAGGAGCTCAGATGGATAGAAAGGACCCCTAGGAATGCTGGCTTCAGCCTCTGTGCATCTCATCAAGGCCAAGGCCTCTTGCCAGACAGAGAATTTCAGCCAGTATCTTCTGTATCTTGTAGCTGCGCTGGAGCATATCTGTTCTGCTGAGAGCTGGGCTTGCCTATTCATCTGAGTTGCGGTCAGAAATCATGTCTGTTTGCTCTGCTGCTGCCTCCTGTTCCATGTATCTGGGTTGGGCAGAGAAAAAATCAGATCTGATTTCTCAGCGACCTGAGCTGGCCTCTGGGGGCATTTCCCACTTCCATCCCAGAGCAGTAAAATCCTCATAGAGCCAGGGCCACGCTGGAGTGTTACCGCTGGGCAGAGTGAACCCTGGAGCTCTGCCAGAGCCCTCAGCTGAAAACTTAGCGGCTTACCTCCCCCCTGCTCCCAGTGTTCCTCGGGGCTGGTCCAGCTGCTCTCTTTGGGGAGTTGGATTTGAATAAACCCTTTGTTTACTGTTGCGGGGGGGGGGCTTTGCATAATTGTGCCTGCTGGGCCCCATTCTCAGAGCTCCTCTGAACTTTCATTAAACGCACAAGGAAATCCAACTCCCCAAATCCAACTGCCCAAAGTAAAAGCCTTTGAAAGGGTGAGCTCTGAGCTGCTTTTATTCCCTGTGGCTGTCCAAGGGAAAGGGGCCATGATATTGCTTGTAGTTTGGGACCAGAGAAAAGGGCTAAGACTGCACAAGGCAGCCTCTCTTGCTGGGAGGCTAATAGTGTAGTTAGCAGCACCTTGAGAGCTGGCATTGGACTCCTTGAACCACCACCACCCCGCTATGCCAAAGGCCAGCTGATTGCGGAGTTGCTGTGGCTGAGCCTCTACAGCCAAAGACAGGAGGGGAGGGGGGTTGGCTGCATGAACTAGGGATTTTGCACCTGGCTGGTGGGCAGGACTCTTCCAGCGTGGGTGGGAGTGGAGCCGAACTTGTGCTAGGCCAGGTAGATTAGGCCGTCTGCATCAGGTTGCAGAGCCGGAGCCTGCCACTTGCTCACTTACCACCTCCAGCCACTAAGGAGGCCTGGAAAGAGGCTGTAGCCTCATCTCCTCAGTGCTATCTGAAAGGAATTCCCACCAGAGCCCCTTTCTAGAGTCCTCCCCACCCCATAGTGCCCAGGGGCTGGGTGCAAAGTGTTTGCAACTCCACACTGCAGGGGTTGGGTGTTCTGCCTTGAAACAGTCAGCTGATGCAGGGCTTTGCTTAGTGTTTGAGAGCAAGCTGTGCCATGGTTGCACACCCCACGCCATACATTGCACCCACTGGCTGGAACGGGAGATGGACGTCAGGGTTATGTCTACACTGGCAGGTTCTTGCGCAAGAACTCTTGCACAAGAACACATCCACGTGGCCATGTGCTTTTGCGCAACAGCATCCATGGCAGTGTGGACGCTGTCTTGCGCAAGAAAGCTCTGATGGCCATTTTAGCCATAGGGCTTTCTTGCGCAAGAAACCCCTGCTGCGTGTCCACATTTCCTTCTTGCGCAAGAGAGCTTACACTTGTTAGAAAAGAGTGTAGCTCTTGCGCAAGAAGCCCTATCTTCCAACACTGTACTGTAAATCTTCTTGTGCAAGAACCCGCCAGTGTAGACATAGCCCAGGTCTGCTGACATTCTCAAAGGGGTAGAGCCAATCCAAAACCAGAGAAGTGAATCACATTGCACTGCTGCAGCAAGGACCTAGGGCATCCGATGGGCCACAGCACATGCACTGGAGTTTTGCCTAGGACAACCCTCAGTCTGAGAAAAGGGCAGGTGCAAAGGCTGAAGGGAGCCACTGTGGCAGGAGGTGGATGGTGCAAGCAGAGATGACCTGTAACTTTTAAAGGGGGTCACACTTCAAAGGCAGGAGGGTGGCATGTGTCCAACCCACATTTTGCCTCTGGTCTCATCCCAGTCCCCCAACACCTCCCATACCCACTCCTAGTTAGCACCACCTGGCCCCACTCCCCTCACAACCCTTCCCCGCTCCTTCCATCATCTCCCTAGCGCAGGCAAGGCAGGAGGTGGGGAGGGGGGGCAGTCCAGACATCTACTGCTGAGCTGGTAACTGCAGCAACGGCAAGGAAGGGACAGAATTCAGAGGGCTTCCCCTTGCTCGCTCTGGCCCACTTGTGCTGCCACCCCATCTCTTTCCTTCTCCAGGTGCCTTCTAGTGGGAGCACTAGGGGCTGGTGCCTTTCTCAGATCTCCCTCTGCCCAGCTCCCAGCCAGGCAGAAATCTGGAGGGTGACCCCCTCCACCCAGCTCCAAGGCACTGGGCAGGGGTGCAAAAGGGCAATTGATGCTTGTGTGAACTGAGAGGGTGGATGGGAAAAGGGGGAGAGGTGCAAAAAAGTATCTAAGGAAATATCAGTATCAGTGCAACTGACACTCCCATGTTACTTCCTGCTCTGGGTCCGGGCCATTGTGACCGGTATCCCGCAGCCCCATCCAGCACAGGGACTATATGGCCCCACTTCTCAAACCCCAGCTGTGCGTGATGCCCCTAACCCCCAGCAGGGCCCCAAGGGCAGAGGCTCTCTAGTTCAGGGGCGGGGGGGCGGTGAGCTCTGCCTTGCGTACCCATCGCTTTGGCGCACGAAGCCATCCTCAGGTCAGCCCATCTATGCGCGTTCCCTTGGCTGCCTGCTCCCATCCCAGAGGGGTGTGCTCAGCCTCAGGCAGGTTAATGCTGCACTGGCATGGGGCCAGCAGGCCTCCAGGTGGGCAAAAGGTTGCTGTTTCGTGTCTCAGCCAAGGCAGTTGCTGGGGCAAATGGGAGGCTCCGCTGCACTGTTCCGTCAGCGCCCCTGTTAGCGTGCTGACAGGGCAAGTCACTCCTGGGTGGGATCCTTTCTCCTGCTGCCCAAGTCACGTGACCTCAGCCCCACCTCTGCTTCCAAGGTCTAAACCAGGAGTGGGGGCCCTGGTGTGCCTGGATCTGCCCAACAAGGCTCAGGGCACCCCCCCCCAGCATTGGGGAGCCCCACCCCAGAGCCTGAGGGGCCCTCCCAGGCTCTGGGGTAAAGGGGAATGGGGGAGTGTCTTTCTGCTTCTTAGTCAGGGGCCATGTCAGTGAGGTGGTTTTTGGTGAGGCCCCTGGTTGATTTTTCAGTGACTGAGACAAAAACGATTCCCCACCCCTAGTCTAGGTCCTTCAGGCTCTGTAGCTACTTGGATGCTTCGCAGGGGACTCAAGAACATAGTGTCTCTTGTACGTGTCGCTGGTGACTCCATGGCCTGCTCCTTCCCTAGCGGCATCCCTCTGTTCTCACAGCTGTCTGGCAAGCTCAGTCCTGCCTTCTGCAGGGAAGCTGCTGCCCAGCTGACTGCAGAGATGGCCTCTTGGAGCCATGGCTGATGCACAGGGTGTAAAGGGGCAGGTGCTATCAGCTCCGCTAGTGCCCTTTGCGTATTTGTTATCAGGCCAGACGGGCATTGCTGAAACTAGCAACTTGACCAGGCACGTGCTCCTCCTAGTTAATTGCCAAGCTGCGGCCTCTCGTTTCTGTTCTTGCTGCCCCTTTTGCCACAGGAGGTCCCAGAAGACCTACACTGCATGTGCACCCTGACACTCTACCTTCCTGCTGGTCCACACCCAGCCCTACGTCTCCTACCTTGCTTCTGGCCCTGTTGGCAGTATCTGCCTGGGAGGGTTTCCAGCTGGTGCCTCCAGGAGGCACTAAATGCCTCGTCCTCAGGATTAACATCTGCTCAAGGACCAGGTTTGTGTTCAGCTCTGGAGTGTGGCCAGCTGGCCAGGAGCCAAATTGCACCCGAGCAAACAGCTGCAACGTGGGATGGCCAGAGCACAGGGCTCTTCCAGTTCCTGGGCGAGGTACTCGAGTCACTGCCTCAGGCATGTGTAGTTATAGTGTTTCCTCATTGCCCTCGGGCTCAGGCACAGGCTACACAACGTTAGGTCATTGTGAGCCGCCTTGGATTTGTGCATCTGCTCACAAATCTGTCTCCGCCGACTCAAGAGTGTGACTGCAGCAATGCAATAAAACCACTTCCCTGAACTGCTGTGTGCCACCACCAGCAACATACTGAGTGTGACACTTTGCAAATCTAGACAGTGCATGATCTGTGTCCACCTCAGCAGTCCTCCAGCAGCTGTCCCACAATGCCCCATTCCCAGCAACAGCTTTTGTCACATTGCAAACTTCACTGCTGAGGTCATGGAGACTGGAAGTCCAGCCCTCACCTTTAAAGTTTCCTGCTTGTTTCTGAAGTGCCATTTCTTGATGGCCCAGGTTGGTGCACACGCCTAGCACTGCTCCCTTGTTGTGTGCCCAGCAGACCAGTTGACTCCAAGCACTAGACGCAGCCCTGCCTGCAATACACAGGAGCTATGGCATCACCCTGCCTCTGGGGAGCAGAAGGTGGGCAGGCACAGCTTCAGAACAGCTGCAGAAATGTGGATTGCACGGGGGATGCACATGACAGTGTCCAACATGAAAGCAAAGCAGCAGCAGCAGGCGGCACACCACAGCCAGGGAAACTAACAGTCAGTCTGGTGCTGAATCAGAGCTGCCAGCTATACTAGGCAGAGACCCCCAGCACCCCACAGAATTCATTCCTGTGAACAGGAAGACATGGCAGCGGGGGGAGGGGCAGCTATGCCGTGAGCCAGGATCTGTTCAACAGACCTGAAAGTGTTGCCAGTCCCTCCAACCAGCAACAGCCACTGCAGGCCCTGGGGAAAGGTGTGGGGGACAGGGCCTCCGGCAGAAGGGGCAGCCTGCCCTCACCCTCTTTCCCCCAGCCCCAGAGCCACATGGAGCAGTGCTCTGGCGGCAATTTAGAGGGGTCCAGGGCTCTGGCCATTGCCACTGCCCATCCTTCCTTCCCCCCATCGGCAGGCCTCCCTCCAACTGAGCACGGACAAGCCCTAGGGGGGAGAGAACCTCAGGTAGGGGTGTGGGCATGTTCTCTTACACGGGACAATCCATCCCCACGGTAACAACACAGCAATCAACTTTTCATTGTTTTACTTGTACAGGTGTGTCAGAGCAACAGGGCTGGAGCTGGCACGTGTGTGTCATCCCTCTGCAGGATTTGGTGGGGAGCACAACACTTTATGGACTTAGGCATGTTCTTCGCATCCTCCCGAGAGATCTCAATGAAAGGTCCATGGCGGAACACTGCAATCTGCCCCATGGGGCGGCAGGCTTATCTCCTCCCATGCCATTCCAACAGGAGTCCAGCTGGCTTCATCACAGTAAACAGGTTTGGGCAGATTCAAGATGCCAGCAACAGCCTTGCTTTCAACCTGTGCCACCTGCCTGCCGCCATCCAGAACGCTCCCACCACCACCATCTCCAAATAGCAGCAGAGGCTCCCCCGCTAGAAGAGCTGGCCCGGCGGGATACCAGGAATTTCCCGGTGGGCCGTCCAAAGGGCTGGAGGCGGAGGGGAATTTTGACGGGGCGCCGCAGCCCTGCACTTTAAATTCCCTGGTGCTGGCCATGTATGGGGCACGGTGGGGCCGAATGAGTGCATGCGCGGCGTGCTCAAACACTGCGCAACAGCTGAGAGGGGAGACGCCCAGGCGTGGCGTGACATCATGGCCTAGGGCTTTAAAACTGCCCAGCCCAGAGTTGCACCGTGTGGCCCAGCTCCGGGCCCAGCAAGTGGTCTGGAGCCCCGGAAGCAGCTGGGGCCAGGGCCGCAGGGACTTCTGGGGCCCAATCACAGACTCCAGCACCACAAACTGGAAGGCAGAAGGTGGGGGAAGGGAAGGGGGAAAAATAGGTGGAAAGGGTGGGTGAGGAAGGGGCTTGTGCTGAGGGGAGGGGGGCAGGTCAGGAGAAGAAAGGGGAAGGCACCAAGGGACAGGGTAGAGGCGAGACAAATGCCAGGGGGCCAAGTGGAGACAATGAGGAAAAGGGCAGGAGGGGAGGTGTCAGTGGGAGGGGACACGGTTATGCTGGGAGAGGAGAGGGTAAGGGCATTGGGAGCTAGAGGGGGGAGGGGGAGGTGCTGGGAGAAGGCTTGAAAGAAGGGGTGGGCATGAGGAAGGCGGGGATGGAGCAAGTCATGTGTGAGGGCACGGGGCATGAGGGGAACAGGGGTAGAGGGTGGTGAGGGGGTGGGCATCGGGGAAGAAGAGGGCAAAGGGGGCAGGGGCAGTGAGGGAAGGGGGGGCACCAGGAGGATGCAGGGGTAAGGGAAGGTGCAGGTGCCAGAGGATTCTGGGGGTGAAGCAGAAGGGCAGACACCTGCAGAGGAGGGACCAGCACCAGAGGAGAGAGGCAGGGCAGGTGTGTAGAGGGAGGTGTTAGAAGAGGGGATGAGGAGGGGTAGCTCACATGGTCAGAGTGGGGCTACTGGAGGAGTGGGCACGGGGGGAGAGAAGGGTTGGTGGAGGGGGGCAGATTGCAGGAGGGCTGAGGGCAGTGAGAAGGGCAGGAGTCAGGACAGCAGAGGAGCGTGAGGGGGTGGGGGGCAGCAGGCACCAGGGGAGCTGATGGAGCAAGGGGAGGAGACATGGCAGCAGAGGGAAAAGGTCGAGGTTTATAACATATATAATAACTTGGGTGCCACAGTGGCACATCCAAACAAGCCACATGAACTCAGTACTGGTGCACAACACAAAATTCATTCTGCTTATGGGAGGAAACTCTTAGAGAGAACACTTCCCCCAGCCTCTCTGCCCCCTCATTAATGTCACACACATTGGGTTAATGCAATTGCAGGATAGTTGCATGAGGGGGGTTTAGTGGGGGCCACACTAATCCCTATTGGTAGGAGGATGGTGGGAAAAGTCTTTAGAGAGGGGTCACATGACACCTTTTACCTCTGGTCATGTGTCCATCTTGCCCTGAGAGTGTTACCGCCAGAGGCCTGGCTAATGGGAGTCAGGGGGTGTGGCTAATGTGGGTCAGGGAAGTGGTTAACAGGAGTCAGGGGTGTGGCTAATGGGGGTCAAAGAGTAAATTGAAAAAAAAATTATTTGATGTGAAAAAGTGGGCCGTTCTCAACCCATTTCCTGGGCCTATTTTGATTGCCAGTCCGCCCCTGCTTAGTGTCATCTGTGAACTTGCTGAGGGCGCAAACAAACCCATCAGCCTGATCATTAATAAAGATGTTGAACAAAACCAGCCCCAGCACCGACCCTTGGGGCCTCTACTTGAAACCGACCGCCAGCCAGACATCGAGCTGTTGATCACTAGTCATTGAGCCTAATGAGTGCCCTCACCACATAACAGTTCCTTGCTCCACCGGGGAAGGGCCGGGACCCCAACCCCCCACCCCACCTCGTCTCCATCCTTCCTCCACCCCGCCTTTTCCCCAAGTCTCCTCCTCCGAGCAACTGGCAGCAGCATGGGGGGAAGCACAGCACCGTGGCTTTGCTCCTGCGGCTGTCAGCCGCGTTGCTCTGCTTCCCTCTGGTGAGTGCAGGGGTGATCCCACCCCCTGCCCAGAGCGATGCAGCCTGAGAGCCAAGCCGTGTTGCTTCACTTCATCCCTGCTGCTGCCTGTGAGTGCGGGGGGCCCAACTTCTGCTGCAGGCGCCCCCTCCGCTTGTTCCCTGGGCAGCCCAGAAGCTCTGGCCCCCTCCTCTCCCCAGCTTAGGGGCCCCTTGTACCCCCCCCTCACCTGTCTCCAGTGCTAATAGTGGAGGTTTTTAAAAATAGGTTGGGCAAACACTTGTCAGCTGGGGATGCTCTCATTTAGTTGGTCCTGCCTCTGTGCAGGAGGCTGGACATGATGAGCACTCAAGGTCCTTCCAGCCAGACACTGCCGTAATTCAGAGCAATCGTTGCGACAAGGAAGCCAAGATGCCTCCATTACCCTGAGTCATTCAGATAATGTCTGCAGGATACTAAATCCCAGGGCTTTAGGTTATACTGTACTATTAAAAGCTGCCGTGCATTGTGTTCATCTCTAGCGGGGCGGGAGCATGGGCCATTATAGCAGGGATAGAGAATATGCTAGGATTATAAGTTACAGCATGGATTTGTCAAGAACAAATCATGTCAAGCCAACCAAATTGTTTTCTTTCGCAGGGTAACAAGCCTTGTGTTTGGGGGGATGTGTTAGCTGTGGTATGCCTTGCCACTAGTAATTCTTTTGATCCTGTCTCACATGACCTTCTCATAAACAAACTAGGGAAATACAACCTAGATCCGTGGTCCTCAAACTTTTTACCATGCATCCCCCTCTTACTCCTGTCCACATTCCCACCACCTGCTGCTAGGGGCTGGGAGCAAGGCCAGGGGTGGGATGGGAGCTAAGACTACTGGGCAGCAGCTGGGGGTTTGGCTGGGTCTGGAAGTAGGGTCAGGATCGGAGCCCCAGATGGGGGCCAGAACTGTGGCAGGGCTGAGAGCCATGGGGTGCAGCTTAGGCTGCAGCTGGGAGCAGGGTCGAGAGATGGGGCCATGGCTGGAGGAAGAGCCAGGAGTGAAGCCACAGTCAGGGCTGGCGAGAGCTAGGGGCAGAGTGAGCCTTGGTGGTGCTCTCTCCCTGATCTCTGTTGGAGCTGCCCTGGGCCGCAATGTGCCCCCACAAATGTTCCTTGCCCCCACCTACACACTGAGAACCACTGATCTAAAGGAAGACTACCCCCAATCAAGCACCCCACTAGCACTGGGGGGCAGAGCTGCATATAGAGCACAGGGAAGCTGATGCCCTTTATCAATAAAACCAAGTACTATGTGGAAGAGTTAGTCAGGAAGCTGCACCAAGTACTAAGCCAGCTGTGGCCCCCAGCAATGTGTCACCTGCAGCTGGTTCTTGCTTTGTTCCTATGCCAATTGGAGAACCTCTCCCATAGGAAGTGTCTACACTTAAGGGCTACTGTGACGGATTTGCTGGGTGCGAGTGCCCCCTCTCGATGGAGCAGGGGGGTTCAGCGGACCCACCGTCTGAGTCTGTCGTGTGTCTGCCCCGGGGCCTGCTCCCTGGGGAGGGGGTCGGGAGTGCGATCACCCGTTGCCGGTCGGCGCTGGGGTTTGGCGGACTCACCGCCCCGCCCCTGTTGAGGGTTCTGGGGCCCCGTCGGGTGAGGGTTCCAGGGGCCTGTCCCTAGGCAAGGTCCTCCCCTGGGTGGGGAATAACAAGCGTTCGGATGGCGTTCTAGAGTACCCGGCTCCCAGCGGTTGTGGCCTGCTGGGTGCGTCGGGTAGGCTGAGACTGCGGGGAAAAGGGGGCGTGGGGACCCGGGCCCGCCCTCTCCACTGGGTCCCAGCCCGGGGCCCTAAGTGGGGACAACTAGCGCGTTCCCTCGACAGGCGGGGATGATCCCCGAAACTCGCTCCGCCCCGGGCTTCTTCCACTCCCCGCCTTCCGCCGGCCCAACTGGGTATCCGCCCGGGACACTTACTGCGCCCGAGCCAGCGGCCCCGTCCGGCCGGTGTCCTGGGGGCTCCGGCGCCACTCTTCTTTCCCTCCAGCGGGGTGGGATGCTCATCCTCTTGTGGGGGGGTTCGGCAGCTCCTCCCTGAGCCGCCCCCAGCCATCTCACCTGGCCGCTTTTCAAGCGGCCCGGGCAGAGACGCTGCGCGGGCCAGCCCCGGTGTCTGCACGCACCGCCGCACAACGGCCAGGGTCTGGAGCTCCGCCTCCCACTACACCCGGCCCCAGGCAGCCGGAGCGCTTCCCGGGCGCCCAGCCCGCCCACTGCGGCCGCGTCTGGCCCTGCACCCCTCGCCACGGGGCCGTGCACGTTCCCCCGCGCTGGGCCGGGGCTACTCTGGCCTCTCGCGTTCCCGGCCTGCCCTTCCCGAGCCGGGGTGTGTGTGTGTGTGTGTGTGTGATCCCCGTCCCCGGGTCAGTGCGGATCCCGCTGGGTCCTTCACAGCTACATTGGTGCAACCACACTGCTGTGGGAGTAAAGTGTAGACATACAATGTCACAGCTAAATGCAAGGTGAGCCAGGCTGTGCAACATAAGCAGTTATAGTAAGAGACCATTCCAGGTTGAAATGGACAACAAACCCCTCTGCGGGGGGGGGGGGAGTGGACTACAGATTGTTACAATGAGCCATAAATCCAGTGTCTTTACTAAGGCCACATCTTTGCTTCCCAGAAGATCAATGCTTTGATGGTTGATCTTCCAGAGATCGATTTAGCAAATCTAGTAAAGACCAGCTAAATCAAATGCTGAGGGCACCCCCATCAACAACAGAACTCCTACTCCTCATGAGGAGCAAGGGACGTCACTGAGAGAGTTTATCCCATTGCACTCCTGCTGTGAGGACAGCACCAAAGCTCGACTTAAGGTATGTCGACTCCAGCTGTTTGTTATGCAGCTGGAATGCGTTCCTTTAGCCGACCTTTGGCTGTAGTGTGGGCCTGGCCTTAGTCCATGATTTTTTTGCACCTAGCAGAGTTATGAATGTCCGCTCCTGTGCTCGTCTTTTGATAGTGTTGCATGGATTTCCCGTGAGAGTGAGGGTGGAGAGGTCTGATATGGAGCGGTCGCTTTGTGCAAAGTTCTCCCCCTGAGGGGACAGGGTGCTTTGTCTTTTATCACCTGTCTGTGGGCGTTCATTCCAAAACATAGGGATTGTCTGGGGATTGTCTGCCCACAGAGCTGTTACTGGGGCAAGTTAGTGCCCAGCCCACCCCCATCTGCTTTGCCTCTGTTCCCACCTCTTGCACAGAGACTAGGACATTGCAGGCAGTCGCAGGTGTCAGGCACTCGGCCCCAGATCTGTGTAAGGGAGAATTTCTCAAAAGCCTCCAGCCAGGTGGAGCAGCTGCAGCAGCAGAGACTTTCAAGCACCATCACATGGCCTGCTCCAGTTTATAGTGCAGACATTCTTATCCCTCTTTGCTGATTGGCTGCTGGCTCTAGACCCTTCCCTAGGTCTATACAATCATGACTGGTGTGGAAAGAGTGAATAAGGACAAGCTATGTAGTTATTCCCATAACACAAGAACTAGGGGTCACCAAATGAAGTTAATAGGTAACGGGTTTAAACAAACAAAAGGAAGTTTTTCTTCATGCAATGCATGTTCAGCCTGTGGAACGCCTTGCCAGAGAATGTTGTGAAGTCAAAGACTACAACAGGGTTCAAAAAAGAACTAGATAAATTCATGGAGGTTAGGTCCATCAATGGCTATTAGCCAGGGTGCGTAGGACTGGTGTCCTTAGCCTCTAGTCAGAGGCTGGGAATGGGTGACGGGAGAGGGACTGCTTGAAGATTCCCTGTTCTGTTCACGCCCTCTGGGGCATCTGGCACTGGCCACTGTAGGAAGACAGAATACTGGACTAGATGCACCTTTGGTATGACCCAGTCTGGTCATTCTTATGTTCTCACACTCAGACTCTAACTGCTCCTCTCAGTGCTCCTTCCCCCCATATGCATAATGATGGGCCTACACAGGCCATGTCTACACTAGGAAAGCATTTCAAAATAACTAAATTTGACTTAATAACTCCTATATTTACAAAATCGAAATAATGTGTCCCCCACTAGGGGGAAGCCTTGAGATTAATCCGAGGCAAGCTCCGTTAATATGAGCACACAACCTCGACTTAGAGCCCCAGGAAGCATGGGCGTAATTAGTTTAAATTACTCTCAGGAGTACTTATTTTGGAATTGTGGTTCCGGAGCATCCACACTACAGCTATTTTGAAATTAGCGTTATTCCCTGAGGAAAGCAGTACAGATTTCAAAATAAGCAGGCCATTATTTCAAAATAACAGGCTTGGTAGTGTGGATGCTCTGCTTATAAATTCAACCTAAGGGAGATTATTTCGAAATAAAGCCCTAGTGTAGACCAGGGCTCAGCGTGTAAAGTTTTGGCAGGATCTGGGTCTTCTCTTGTATGCTCTTGGACATTCAGACTGTTTCCACAGCTGCCAAATTTCATGCAGCTCCATGTAAGACATTTTTACAAAAGTTATGTCAAAGGTTAATTTTCATGCAATCACAAATTCTACCTTAATTCTAAATCCATATATTGACTATTTGTCATGTAAGACAGGAGAGAAAGGACACCAATTTACTGAGCATAATTTATCAGCTTTTTTTTTTACAAAACAGTTTTAGTCTTTGCGACTGTGAGAAAAGATGGCTACCATCAAAGCCTCCATCACATGCACATCTACTAATGTGCTGGCCATCATGTGCCAGCAATGCTCCTCTGCCATGGCCAAACCAGACAATATCTACGCAAAAGTATAAATGCACCCAAATCAGACATCAAGAATGGTAACATACAACAAACAGTAAAGAGGGGGCACTGTAATCTCCATGAACACACAGTTACTGACTTGCAAGTTGCCATTCAAATTAAAAAAAACTATAACAGAGTTTAAAGAGAAGCTAGATAATTTCATGGAGGTTAGGTCCATAAAAGGCTATTAGCCAGGGGATAAAATGGTGTCCTTGGCCTCTGTTTGACAGAGGCTGGAGAGGGATGGCAGGAGACAAAGCGCTTGATCATTGTCTTCGGTCCACCCCCTCTGGGGCACCTGGTGCTGGCCACTGTCGGCAGACAGGATACTGGGCTAGATGGACCTTTGGTCTGACCCGCTACGGCCGTTCTTATGTTCTTATGTTCTTATGTAAAAACCCTTCAGAAACAGACTGCAACACAAAACTACTGAGCTGGAATTCATATGCAAAATTGACACCATCAGAAGAGGTTTAGAGACATGGAATGGCTGGCTCTCTCCTTACCATAAGTAATTTCCCCTTCAGGGACTCACCTTCTTATCACTGTTGGGCTATGTCTACACTGCACTTCTCTTGCGCAAAAGCCTATACAAATGAAGCGTGGAATAGCATATTGCTACGCTTCATTTGCATAATTAATTAGGGGCTGTTTTTGCACAAGAGGCTTTTGCGCAAAAAGGAGCTGTGTAGATGGCTCCTTTTTGCGCAAAACCCCGTCTTCATTTTTTCAGGAAGAACAGCTCTTGTGCAAAAGCCTCTTGTGCAAAAACAGCCCCTAATTAATTATACAAATGAAGCACAGCAATATGCTAATCCACACTTCATTTGCATAGGCTTTTGCGCAAGAGAGGTGCAGTGTAGGCCTTGGAGCTGAAATACATCCACTCTGATTTAACTATATTACACTCCAATCTGTGTGTCCCTGCCTTTCTTTCTCTTCAGGTATCTGAAGAAGTGAGCTGTATCTCATGCAAGCTTATGCCCTAATAAATGTGTTAGTGTTTAAGGTGCCACTGGACTCCTTATTGTTTTTGGTGAAAAAGACTAAAATGATTACACCTTTGAAAATTACATTATTCTTAAGCTAATCAAACCGGAGTTCTTTTACTTGCCTCTCTAAGCTCTTAGGGGTCACAGTAGGCCATCAGTGACTTTTTTTTTTGTTACTATTCTTCAAGCCCCATCTCCTGGAGTCCAGTGATCACAGAGAGTTTCAGCATTTACATTAGCCCCATTTAACATTAGCCCCCATTTGTCCCCCTGCCAAACTCTGCATATCATTTCAGAGTTTGGTGGGGCCGGGCAACTTTAGCCATGATTCCAAGGGCTATTTCGGCATTTGAAAACTCTAGTAAGATGATTTAGCAGGTTAGCCCTGTGTCTAATTCCTATATAAAAGAAAAACAAATAGTAGACCCACTTAGCTCTAATAATAACTTGTTCTAAAGTCTCAGAGGGGTAACTGTTAATCTAGCACCTTAGAGACTAACAAAAAAATACATAGTATCATGAGCTTTCACTTCTGATGTAATTTGGGTATTGACTATAATGGCCCATCCAGTTAATGTCTTTGTTCATTCTTTGGTTAAATGTGTCAAATTTGCATATGAAGGCCAGTTCCACAGTCTCTCTCTCTCTAGTTGGTTCCTGATATTAACATTTTAAAATATATTCTTACTTTGTAACTAACACCGCAGAGAGAGAGACCCCATCAGAACTCCTGGATTCTAGCTCAGCTCTAGGACAGGAGTGGAGTCTAGTGGGTTACAACAGAGACGGCTATATCTGGGTTCTATGTAAGAACATCAGAATGGCCATACTGGGTCAGAGCCATTCTTATGGAATTGTGGCTTCGGAGCATCTAGATCAGTATCCTGTCTTCTGACGGTAGCAAATACCAGGTGCTTCAGAGGGAATGAACACAAACAGGCAACCATTGAGTGATTCATCCTGTCACCCATTCCCAGTTTTTGACACACAGAGGTGAGGGACATGCAGAACATGATGTTGGATCTCTGCTCACACTGGCTACTAGCCATTGAGGGTCCTATTTTCCATGAAATTATTTAGTTCTATTTTGAACCCTATTATAATCTTTGCCTTCACAACATCTCCTGGCAGAGTTCCACAGGTTGACTGTGGAAAAAAAACTTTCTTTTGTTTGTTTTAAATCTGCTACCTGTTAATTTAATTGAGTGCCCACTAGTTCTTGTGTTATTTGAAATAGTAAACTGATTTTATAGACTTCTGTCATATCTCCCCTTAATCATCGCTTTTCCAAACTGAGAAGTCTGTCTTTTTAATCTCTCCTCATATGAAATGTGTTCAGTACTCCTAATAATTCTGTTGCCCTTCTTTGTATCTTATCGGCTTTGAGTGCTTCTGTAACACCATGATTGCCCCATAATCCCACTGGTTGTGTAAATTCCAGCTTCTGATATACTTAAAAGAAATTATTACTTTTTGAGTTTTTGGCTAGCTGTTCTTCCAAATTCCTTTTTGTCCTTCCTCATATTTTTACACTTAATTTGTAAGTGTTTATGTTACTTTCTATTCTCCTTACTAGGATTTAACTTCTGCTTTTTAAATGATGCCTTTTTATTTCACACTGCTTCTTTTACTTGGTTGTTAAGCCATGGTTTGGTTCTCTTACTATAGTTTTTAGTTTGGAGTATGCATTTAAGCTGAGCCTCTATTATTGTGTCTTTGAAGTTTCCATGCAGCTTGGAGGGATATAACTTTTGGCACTATACCTTTTAATTTCTCTTTAACTAACCTCCTAATTTTTGTATAGTTCCCCTTTCTGAAATAAAATGCCACAGTGTTGGGCTGCTTTTCTCACCACAGGAATGTTAAATTTAATTATATTATAGTCACTATTCCCAAGTGGTCCAGCTATATTCACCTCTTGGCCCAGATCCTGTGCTCCACTTAGGACTAATTCAAGAATTGCCTCTCCTCTTGTGGGCTCCAAGAAGCAGTCATTTAAGGTGTCAAGAAATGTTATCTCTGCATCCCGTCCTGAGGTGATGTGCTCCCAGTCAATATGGGGATAGTTGAAATCTCCCACTATTATTGAGTTTTTTATTTTTATAGCCTCTCTAATCTCTCTCAGCATTTCACAGTTACAATAACTATCCCAGTCAAATGGTTGATAATACTGCTATATTTTTATTATTGGAACATGGAATTACTGTCCATGAAGATTCTGTGGAACAGTTTGGTTCATTTAATATTTTTACTTCATTTGATTTTATGTTTTCTTTCACTCAAGCTTTGTCTACACTACATGCTTTGCCGAAAGAGGCAATGCAAATGAAGTGCGGATTAGCATTTTCTCGCGCTTCATTTGCATGCTCCCTTTCGTTCCATTTTTGTGCAAGGGTTTTTTGTGCAAAAATAAACAGTGTGGACATTTCCTTTTTGCACAAAAGCCCCTTTTTGTGCAAGATCCTTATGCCTCTCCAGGTTTTTGCGCAAAAAGGAAACGTCCACACTGTTTGTTTTTGTGCAAAAACGGAACGAAAGAGAGTATGCAAAAGAAGTGTGAGAAAATGCTAATCAATGCTTCATTTGCATTGCCTCTTTTGCCAAAGCATGTAGTGTAGCTGTAGCCATATAGGATACGTCTAGACTACAGGCTTCTGTCGACAAAGCGGTTTGCATGAGAGTGTAGACGCAAAGGACAGCGTAGATGCAATAACACCATCTATCGACAGAGCTCTGTCGACAAAAGGCGTTATTCCTCGTAGAATGAGGTTTACCGCCGTTGACAAAACTGCCAAGTTCTGTTGATGTTATGTCGACAGAACTCGGCGGTAGTGTAGAGGCAGGTATAGTTTTGTCGACAAAAGTCCACTTTTGTTGATAAAACCCTGTAGTCTAGACACACCCATAGTGCTACTCCCCCAGCAGTGCAACCTGTTCTGCCCTTCAGATATATTTTGTATCCTGGTATGACTGTGTCTCATTGGCTATCCTCATTCCACGACATTTCTGTGATGCCTTTATGTCACTATCCTCCTTAAATACAAGGCACGCTGCTTCACCCATCTTATTATTTTGATATTTATTGTTTGTATATACGCACTTTTAAAACTTGCCACTTTTTAACTGTCTGCCATTATTTGATGTAATTGAATGAACTCTTTTTCATTTGATTGTTTCTCATCAGATTTTACCTGCATTTTATCATCTTCCATTCTCTCCTCCTTACTAGTACATAGAGAATATCCATTAATAGCTTCCTAAGGGAAGCTTTTCCCCAGCCCTCAGTTTACAACCATTTTAAATGTACATGCCAACAATCTGGTTTAGGCAGAGCCCATCCTTTCTGTGTATGTTCCCCTTTTCCCCAAAGTTTCTCCAGTTGTTAATAATTCTAACCCCCTGCTCCCTACACCATTGTCTCATCCACACACTGAGACCATGCAGTTCTGTCTACCTGGCCCTGCATGTGGAACTGGAAGCATTTCACAGAATGCTACCATTGAGATCCTGGATTTCAAACTCTTTCCTAGCAGCCTAAATTTGGCCTCCAGGACCTCTCCTATTCTTCCCTATGTCATTGGTACCTACATGTACCACAAGCACTGACTCCTCCCCAACACTACACATATGTCTATCTAGGTGTCTCAAGAGATCCACAACCTTTGCACCATACCATTCTCTTCGTCATCACAAAACCAGCTGTCTGTGTTTCTAATAATTGAATCCCCCATTACTAATGCCCATCTCTTCCGAATAACTGCAGTTCCCTTCCACAGAGAGACCCTCAATGCAGGAGGATACCATGCATCATCTGGAAGGAGGGTCCCAACTATGGGATCATTTCCCCCTGCTCCAGTTGGGTGTTCTCCTCCCCTGAGCCTTTCATCCTCCTCCACAGCACAGGGGCTGTCTGACTGGGTGATGGAACTGTTTTATAGTGTCCCGGAAAGTCTCCTCTATGTTCCTCTCTGACTCCTTTAGCTCCTCCAGTTCAGCCACCCTGATCTCCAAAGCCTGTACATGGTCCCTGAAGGCCAAAAGCCCCTTGCACCAGATGCACACATACTGTAGGCCAGCAGCCCACAGGGCGTACGTGCTAGGTGGGGTGCACTCAAGTAGCTAGGCCCCGCTGCTGCTGACTCCTCGCTAACCCTGTCCTGCTCTTTGCAGCTCAGCGGCTGGGTCTGAGTGTAAGGACAAGCCCCCTCGGGGCCCAGCTCATCGGGGGAAGGGGCTCGCGCCCCCCAAGCTGGCGATTCTGCATTTGCTCCTGGGTCTCCCAGGTGCCGCGCGGCCACCCCTGGAACGCGGCGCCTCGGCAAACTCCCGGCCGCTGGCTGGCTCGGGCGGCGGCTCGGCACTGGAGCGGGGAGCGACCCGCATAACCATAGAGCTGCCCGGTCCTCCAGCGGCTAGAGAGGCCCGGAAGTGCCCTGCACGGGGAGCGGGTTAACGAGGGACTTCCCCCGAGTGCGGACGGGACGGGCTCCCTGCGCCGGGTGAGTGGGGCAGCCCCCCAGCCAGCCCCGTGGGGGGGGGGGCACGGCCTGCGGGACCCCCCCCGCCAGCCCCGGGGGGGGCACGGCCTGTGGGACCCCCCCAGCCAGCCCCGTGGGGGGGGCACGGCCTGCGGGACCCCCAGCCAGCCCCGGGCCGGGGGGCACGGCCCTGTGGGACCCCCCCAGCCAGCCCCGTGGGGGCACGGCCTGTGGGACTCAGGACACCCACCCAGATCCAAAGCCGGGACGGGGGCACAGCCCTGCAGGGACCCCAGCCAAGCCAGCCTAGGGCTTCTCAGGGCGGTTGGTGCACCTCCCTGCAGGGCTGCGCTTTCATCCCATCCCAGGGCCTCACAGGGGTTGGGGCGTATGGTCCTGCAGGGACCCCAACCCAGCCAGCTCTAGGCAGCACCAGGCATGATGTGGGGATGCATAGCCTCCACATGCAACTCAGCCAGCTCCAGGGCAACGTGGGGGAAATGCACAGTCCAGCAGGGTCCCGCTGCGTTTCAGCCAGCTGTATGAGAGAATAGGGGAGTGCACAGCCCAGCAGATTCCCCCTTCGCAGCCCAGCCGCCTCCAGGGCCAGAAGGGGGAGGAGCATCCACAACCCAGCAGGGTCTCCCAACCGAGGTCTGGGAGTGCACAGCCAGCATCCTGTCACCTCATTTGACTGTAAGTCAGCCAGACAGCTTACTCCATGGCAGCACAAGGAGTAGGGTTGAGAGTTTAATCGATGAACTGAGAAGCTCATGCTTATCAGTTAAACTCTGCCTGCCTGGGGAGTCAGCTTCCCCCCACCGCAGGTTCTGCAGGCTCTGTCCCAGCATATCCTGGGTCCCAGCAGCCGGCTCTGTAGGAGCCAGCTGCAGAGCCCAGAGTAAAACCTCCCAGAGAGTGTGGCCAGCAGCCCCTGCCAGCCTGGCTCCTGGGGAGGTGGGTTTGCTGCTGCAGTGAAGCCTCCTCCCCAGGAGCAACAGGGGCTGCTGGCACCACTCTTGACCTTGATGGCTTTGGTAGAATGCTGGATTTTTTAATGCGTTCACTGACAGTTGGGGGGGGAAAGGGGAACCGCCAAAGAGATTATTTGGGGAAAAATAGAAATTTCCAAGAAAGTTTTGCTCTTGAACCTTTAAGAACACTCATATTACAGGTCCTCTGTCTCCAGGTGTTCAGGATTTGTAGCACCTTTGGTTCATGTATTCACAGATGAGAGCAAGGCCTACTGAGATTAGAAGGCTATAAAAGTCAAGCCACTGTAGCATTGGTGGAAGGAGATCTTTTATGGGGTGAGGTGGAGGGGAGCGCGGCTATGGCTTTATCAGTCCCAACTATATTTGTTGGCACTAGTCCCTCCTTTCATCTATGATCTGTTTTACTTCTCCTTCATGTAGGCTCTTCTTGCCTTTCCTGTTTGGGCAACACAGTGCCTGGTCTGTTTGTATAGGAGGTAGGGATGTTAACAAAAGTGTATTTGTGTAAACATTTAACTGCTGAATTTTTAGTGGTTACACATTTACATGTAGGGGGGCAGGTGGGAGCTGGTGCTCTTAAGGAGATGGCTTTTAAGCACCAGCTCCTGCCTGGCCCTCCCCCTGCTGCTACCTCTGATACAGAGGTGGCAGCCCTGGGATCAGGTGGTTCCATGAGAGCCAGTATGTGCAGGAGCCGGCTTGAAAGCTGGCTTTCCGTGTGTACCAGCTCCTGTGTGCTCCCCCCAACCCCACCTGTCCACGCTGCTTCTCTATCAGAGACAGCAGTGGGGGGGAGGGTCAATCAACTCTGCAGGAGCCAGCGCTTGCAGAGAGCCAGCTTTTAAGCTAGCTTCCTCCCCCCGAGCACCAGCTGCCTCCTGCCCCCCTGTGCTGCAGCTTCTGTGGGAGGCAGCGGTGAGGGGGAGAAGGCAGCTCTGCAGGAGTTGGCACGTGCAGGGAGCCGACTTAAAAGCCAGCTCCCCATGGGCACCAGCTCCCACCTCCCCCTCTTGCTGCCTCTGATACAGAGGCAGCCAGGGGAAGGTATGTAACTGTTAGGATTAACTGATGAGTCCAGGCTTATCGGTTAATCATTTGAACGGGTATGCACAAACATGCCTACTAGGAGATTCAACTCACTTCTCTGTCACCAGGGCCACAGCTGTGCCTCAGTTTCTCCCGTCTGTAATGATGTTGTCCCAAACCACAGGTATTCAAAAACTGTCAGCTTCCCCCCACAATAGAATGAGTGACTTAAAAAAACAAAAAGCAGACTTATCTGCCTTCTTATTTTTGAGCCTTCAGGCTGCACAAAAGCACTCATTTGTATTTTCAAGCAGTTCTGTGCAGCCTGGTGTGCTGGAAATCTCTTTGAAAAAATTAAAGTGGAAATTTCCATGTCACCTCTTAATTCCAGCCAGCCGGGCTTTAAAACAGACACCCAATAGCACACAAAAGTTACAAAAGTTGGGAACATCTCACACCCCTTCTCCCCCAAGTTAGTGTTCCAAAGTAGCCTGATTTCCCAGGTCCTGCTTTTTTAGTGGCCTAAAAATATTCCAATACTTGGCACTGGGCACCCAACTCTAATCCCATCCACACTGTATCCTTTTGCTTCTATCTGTAGAAAATCTAGCCTCCCTTGGATCACAGCCAGTCTTACACCACTCAGCTGCAGGGCCCCTAAGCCCTCATGCTGAACTCTGATGACAGCCCTTTCTCTTTGCTGAGCTCTTGGCTTTCCCATCAGTGTACAGTCATCACCCCAGGCAGGTTCGTCCTCTAAGCTCTTGCCAGAAGAGACCAATAGCCATAGCTGCTCACCCCCTAAAGATCCCTTTCTCCATTACTACTACAGCTTGATTTTATATCCATCTAATCCCAGCTGGCCTTGCATTGAGCCTGTCAAAAGGTGAGTCCTGTGCCCACCAACTCCCAGAATGCCTGGCTTTAAAGGGATGGAGGCTTTGTAATAAGAATGCCCCTAAAAGGACAATGCTCCTTGTTGGGGACAACAGCAAAACTTCTTTGCAGATTCCCCTTTCGATTCCCTCCCTCCCCCCCCAAAAAAAATCTGTTTTGCAGTGTCTCTTTCCATCCGCACCAGGGATCAAGTGAGTGAATGATCCCTGGATTAGGGATGTTAAATATTGGTTAATTGAATAGTTGAGTAACCTCATGAATTCTGATCGGTTAGTTGACTATTCTGTAGTCCCTGGGGGCAGGGCCAACAGCAGTGTAGGGTGCCAGGTGGGAGCTAGTCTGCGAGGGGATCCAGTTTATAAACCAGCTCCTCTTGCGGACCAGCTGCTTGTTGCCCTGATAAAGAGGCAGCAGTGCTGAGAGCAGCCCCTGTCTGTGGGGTGGGAGGGTCTGAGCTCCCGGACCCGGCACAAACTGGAACCGAGCTGGGCTGCCTGCCTGCCCGGCTCCTAATACACTTTAAATGCAGAGTCACAGCAGGAGTAAATCCTGCACCAGGCTGCTGGCCAGCCTGCTAAAAAATGTACTGGTTGCGGGAGGGGAAGGGAAGTACATGTAGTCTACAGCATTAACCTATAAGCTTTCACTAATTGGTTAATCGGTTCGCCAACTACAGTATTACATCCCTAGCCTGCAATCTCTTTTATTTCAGCAGATGGGATCATGAGTGAGAAGGAGGTGGAAAGTCCTCTGCAGGGAGGTCCTGAGGAAGAGAATAGACCCAAAGGGAATATCCCCTGGGAAGGGAGCCCAGAGAATCCTGGTGGGTCGGAGTTGTTGGAGGAAAACTGCACAGAGAAGCAGCTTCTGGGCAGATCCCCACCCTGTAGGAGAGGCCTCCAGTCCAAGGAGAAACGCTACAACTGCACTGACTGCGACAAGAGCTTCAGCCAGAGCTCCCACCTCATCCGGCACCAGGGCACGCACACGGGCGAGCGCCCCTACAAGTGCCCCGACTGCGGGAAGAGCTTCACCCAGAACTCCAATTTAGCGCAGCACCAGCGGGTGCACACAGGTGAGCGCCCGTACCAGTGCCTTGACTGCGACAAGAGCTTCACCCAGAGCTCCCACCTGACAGAGCACCAGCGTGTGCACCAGGGTGTCAAGCCCTACAAGTGCACCAACTGCAACAAGAGCTTCAGCCAGAGCTCCCACCTCCTGCGGCACCAGGGCATCCACACGGGCGAGCGCCCCTACAAGTGCCCCGACTGTGGGAAGAGCTTCATCCAGAACTCCAACCTGGTGCAGCACCAGCGCATCCACACGGGCGAGCGCCCCTACAAGTGTGGGGAGTGCGGGAAGAGCTTCAGCTGGAGCTCCAACCTCATCGAGCACCAGCGTGTGCACACGGGCGAGCGGCCGGACAAGTGCCCTGACTGCGGGAAGAGCTTTACCCGCAGCTCTGCTCTCATCCAACACCGGCGCATCCACAAGGGGCTGAGGCCTTACAAGTGCATGCAGTGTGGGAAAAGCTTCAATAAGAGCTCCCACCTCATCCGGCACCAGGGCACCCATGCGTCTGGAGAGCTGCCCTGCACATGCACCAGTTGTGGGAAGAGCTTTACTCGGAGCATCCAGCAGCGGCCAAGGCCGCACCACTGTGCTGAGTGTGAGACACGCTTCTCCCACATTGCAGGGGGCCAGCCGCGGGCTGACGTAGCAGCAAAGCCCTACAAGTGTGGGGAGTGTGGCAGGAGTTTCGGGCGCAGTTCGTACCTGGTGCAGCACCAGCGCATCCACACGGGTGACAGTCCCTACAAGTGCGGGGACTGTGGGAAGGGCTTTGGGGCCAGTGCCCACCTCACCCGGCACCAGCTCAGCCATGCAGGTGACCGGCCCTACCGATGTCCTCAGTGTGGAAAGAGATTTGGGGAGAGTGCAAAGTTGTTAAGCCACCGGCTGAGCCATGTGGGTGAGCGCCCCTACCAGTGTCCTGACTGTGAGAAGAGCTTCTGCAAAAGCTCCCACCTGGTCAGTCACCAGCGCACCCACACTGGAGAGCGGCCCTATCACTGCACGATCTGTGGCAAGAGCTTCTTCCAGAGCTCCCACCTCATCCGGCACCAGGGCACGCACACGGGCGAGCGCCCCTACAAGTGCCCCGACTGCGGGAAGAGCTTCACCCAGAGCTCTAATCTTGCCCAGCACCAGCGCATCCACACGGGGGAGCGCCCGTACCAATGCACCGACTGTGGGAAGAGCTTTAGCTGGAGCTCCAACCTTATAGAGCACCAGAGAACCCACCTAGCACAGAAACCCTGAACATGCCGCTAGCTGAGCAAACTCCCAACACTGAAGTAAACATCTTGGGGCCATCCGGATGTTTGATGGGGCTGAAATTACTGGGTATACAATGCCAAAGAATAAAAACCCACCCCAGGAGTTAGACTTCTTCAAACTGTCAGACACAGCTGCCCGGCCCAGCCTCACCTGTTGCAAGATCTGGGTGATGATCCCATTTGCCACAGGAGCTAAGGAACCTAAAACAAGGGATGTGCTGGGATGGATTGGCATGGAGCCAGGAAGTTAGCACTAGGGAAAGTACACTAGATCCTCCATTGCATCTCCTTGGGGCCAGAGGAAGTTTACATTGCTGCCAGATCTGTAGAGCTGCACAGTTCAATGAGGGAAAGGTTATTATGAAAGCTGGAAAATTGATTCACAAGGAATGAAGCACATGGATGAGGAACACAGGGCTTACCAAACTGTTTCATCCTCACACTCTATCTAGGATCCCACCTCCAACAGGAGCCAGTATCAAATGCTGCGAGGAAGATGTAAGGCCCACAATAGCAGATGTGTAGTAATCTGCCCATCCCCCCCATTGGTCTAATCCTGCTCTCTGATGGAGATTGACTAACGTGCTAAAGCAGGAGATTTAATATCTATCTGCAGATGTAATTAATTGTGAGAAATCTGGATAGTCTTGATATGCAGAAGATTTAAAAAAATTAAAACCAGGGAACCTAGCATCCAAAGGGGCATTATGTTACCATTCTCAGGGGGCTGAGATGATCAGAGAGGCCTAACAGAGTCAGGTACCCAGATCTGATGAGATTTAGGTACCTAATTCTCCTGAACTCTTTTGAAGATCCCAGTTTCCTTTAATAACCATGTTTCTTCCCCTACCAGGGTGCTCTGCACAGCAACATGAAGCACCAACAGCAGCACACATGGACCACGTGAAAACAGAAGGGCCAAGGCCCATGGAGATACATGGAAGAAGGGGGCTGATGGATTGAAATACCCTGCAAAAAGTGTTTTCAGATGTTTTTTAAAAGCTGAAGGAGGAGGCAATGCTTTGTGAGAAGCAAGCTCATACCATCATTCAGGGGTTCTTTCACAGCACAGGTCACAGTTTAGAAACAAGACTGTCTTGAGGACTGTTCCTCTTCCATTTGTGATCACATGGACTGCTACCCCCTTCTTGTGTGGTAACCAGTTAACCAGCAGGGCTCCTCTGGCTGGGCCTGACCCAGCCAAAGCAGCCCCCCACCTGCAGCATGGTGTGGTGGGCTTGGCCTAGAGTAGCCCACAGCACGGTGGACCTGGCTGGGCTGGAGCAGCCTCTGCCATGGGGTCATGGTTAACCAGTTAAATATTCCATTTCACTGATTAACTTTTGAACTTGGGATTTTACATCCCTAATTAGGAAAGTATGTAATGCATTTTAGCTTGTTTGGACCAGATCCTCCAGGAAGTTAGGTACCTAATACTGTGGAAAATGTGGGCTTTTGACTGCAATGTATAAGGTGGAAATGGAAAAATGAGCTAGCATCACATAACTAGCCAGTTCATTGCAGACCACCAGCAAGTGCTTGAGATCCATGGACCGCAGGCTGGAAACCAGTGCCAGGCTGGGAACAACTGCCCACAGGAAAAGCACAATCATCTGCCACTGGGATGATGGCAGATTTTCTAGACTGGGTGGTATCCAAGTTCAGCTACTCATCAGGCCAAAGTCTCAAATACATCTAGGGCCTACACAGTTCTGCCCTTGAAAAACAAGCAGGATCACTAATTGGTAACTATAGTGCAGATCAAAGCCAATCATGTGAACATGGAGACATGAAACTCAGAAATCCTAGAGATTCCAGCCAGCAAAGATGCCACATCTGGGCATGCATCTGGCACCATTTGCTGGGGGGAAAAGGTCTAGTAAAATTGCAGAAAATGAACACTGAACAGGTCTCTGTGTAGAGAGGAAATTTTGTAGAGGGGGAGCACATAGCATAGGATTCTCCGATTTCAGAGGTAATCACAGAACTAGCAGGGAAAGAAGGACTTGCAAGAATCTGCTGTGAAACTTTCAAGAATCTACATCTTCCCAGATTGAAATCCCTGGACTCGTGGTGGGAGGGAGGGTAATATCCAGAGGAAAACATGGAGTTATGGCTACTGTCTCCTGTAAAACTGCTAGTGAGGACAAACTCTTCCCTCTGAGGAAGTTAATTCATAGATTTGAAGGCTACAAGGCACCATCATGATCTGACTCCAACAATACACAGGCCAGAGAATTCTAACACAGACACGACAGGCACAAGAGGATTTCCACAGTTAAAGTTGCTCTAAAACTGGTGAACTAGTGGCAGACTTGGAACATGGATGCTACTCGTAGACTGAGCAGATAGCAGTGACAAACTTGGATCCAGAGAACTATGTTTGCCAATTGATTTATGCCATTCTTGCTACTGGTAACGATTTATAATAGTGATATAATGCTTTGTTTCTGATAGCACCTATGATGTGTGGGGTGCTATGTGGGCATGCACAGACACAAAATAAGGCTCTTCCCTTGCTCCAAAGAGCTTACACACATCAGAGATAGAGATTTGGAAAACTGAAACCATTGACTTTAAGAGGTAGTCTAATTTTCAGCTTTGAAGGAGCAATCCTACAGATGCTGCTTTTGTTTTCACTGTTTCTCTGATATTGCATTTATTGCTGTAGATGGGCGACACCAGGACAGGTGGGACAAGGATAATGAATAAGCTGAAGAGGCAAGATTGCTTCATTCTCATAATTATACTTATCTAAATTTATCCCAACCCTATGCACACTCCCTTGCATTAAACATTGGTATTTTCCGCTATGACTTTCTCCTACTTAGACAGCAGATATTAAGCCTAGGAATTTAAGTGCTTAACTTCCATGGATTTCAATACAGCTGGGCCGAATTGTAAAGAGTTTTGCATCCCTATTAGCTAATCTGTCCAGGAAAAACAATCAGCTGAAAATGAGCTAGGGGTGGCAGTGGATGGGGGCATGGAGCAGGGAAATTGAGTCCCTCTGTATACAGGACTTAGGAATTCACACCTGGAACAGCTTCAGTTTATACCAGCATGACCCACTGTGGAAGAGCTGGTACAATGAGAAGAGGACAGGGCCTTTAGTGCTCTGCCAGACATGGAGACAGTACAGCCAGAATTTACCCATAGCCAGAGTCACAAGTTCAAGGCCAGAAGGGACCATCAGATTGTCTAGTTGGGGTGTCTCACGTTACAAGGTTTAATTTTTGTATCCCCATGTCAATATGGCTCATTCCATGATTGGTGTGAGGGTACTACAAAACATGAGGCTCATTTCTTAGTACCAGAAAGATGCAGGAGGAGAGTCAGAGAAGAGCAGAAGGGGGCCAGGAGCAGTTGATTAGTAGATGGTTGGTAAGGACTACATATACATAGCTTGTTTGAGGGTATGTCTACACTTGCACTTGCCTGACAAAACTTTTGTTTCTCATGGGTGCTCCTCCACCTCCCTGAATGACAAAGTTTTGATATGGCAAATGAAAATGTGAATGCTGCTTAGTTGGCAGGGGAGCCACTGTTGGGGGGTGAAAGTATTTTGCTGGCAAAAGTGCTGACAAACTGATTTCACATACTGACTTTTAGTGACGGGGCTGTGTCGACACAGCCTTGTCGCTAAAAGCTGCATAGTGTAGACATACCAGTAAGTATGGAGGGAGATCGGACAACTAATGGAGGGGTAGGATAACTTCAGGTGTCTGAAGGTTGCAAACAACAGCATTATTTATGATGTCACAGAGGAGGTAGAACTACAAGTGTGAAATAAGCTATCTATCAGAGACAGTTCCTGTAGCCATTAATTCTTGTTAGTAGGATAGTTTCAAAGAGAAGCAGTGAAAGCTTCATTAAAATTAGGCTGCAAAAAACAGCCAAACAATAAATAAAAAAAAGCAAACCACTGGGGAACAGTGTTCCCTCTAATTCTTTATGTTCCTGTGTGGAATTAATTTTGTTATGTGCACTAATATGGAGATGATGTACAACACAGAAGTGATGTGCGACCTGTCACCTCCATATTAATGCACGTAACAAAATTTTGCATGGATGATCTATGGCGTGGGTGGGGCTGAGGAGTTTGGAGTGTGGGAAGGGGCTCAAGGTTGGGGAGATGAGGGTTCTAGCTGAGAGTGCGGACTCTGGGATGGGGATGGGGTGTTTGGGATGCAGGAGGGATGTGCCAAGCTGGGATCACAGGATTGGAATGTGGGAATGGGCTCAAGGCAAGAGTGCAGGGCGCTTACATGGGGCAGCTCCCTTTTGGTAATGGTGTAGAGAACAGGTGGCTTTGCATGGCTTGATTCCAGCCAATGGGAGTTGTAGGGACAGAGCTTCCCAGTCATGTGGCTCCAGCGGAGAAGTGCGGGATAGAACTGCGGCGTGCAGATCTGCCTTTCCCCCCACCAGTAAAGGGTGGCTCAGAGCACAGGGGCTTTATGGGCTGCAGCCCTGGGCTAAGGGAGCCCCCTGCTGGGTCCAGAGGAGAGCACCTGTTCTGCTGCAGCAACTCCCTGCTGCTGAGTAGGGATGTTAACTAGTGACTAATTTACTAGTCGAGTAATCGATGGACTTTCCATCGACTACTCAACAAGTCGATAGGCACTTTCGTGTTCTGTCTTTGAAATGCACAAGAGCCCCAGAGACCTCCATGCTGCACTTCCTCTTTGAAATGCACAAGAGCCTCCACTGGGGACTCTTGTACATTTCAAAGCTGGCACGCCGCACGGAGCCTGGGGTCAGCTGGGGATTCCCCAGCTAATCCTGGGCTCCAAGCTGCTTTGAAGTGCTGCAAGGAGCCTGGGATCCTGGGCTCTGCGCGGCATTTCAAAGCGGCAGTGCCGTGTGGAGCCCAGGATCAGCTGGGGAGTCCCCAGCTGACCAGGCTCTGTGCGGCGCTGCTGCCTTTAAGTACCTCCCTCATCTACCCCCCCTTGCTGCCTCTATCTGGTAGAGGGAGCGGGGGGCGGAGGGGAGCGACTAGTCGACTGTCCTGTCGACTATCTGATAAGCATTTGGTTATCGGATAGTCGACTAGTGCTTTACATCCTTACTGCTGTGGCCTGCCACATAACAGGCTTCATGAATTCTCACTGCCTGGCCTCCATATATTATGCCTCTTTATTCCCCAGCAGGCTCTTATCATGTGATTGAGAGAGAGAGGTCACAGATGAGGTAGAAGCTTGTGATAGTACTGCACATGGGGAAAAGAGTCCATCACTGCTCATGCCTTGTTCTACATCAAAGAACTCACTAAGAAGTGAAAACTGCTAGTGCCATAATTTAAGAAGCAGCACTAGAGTATCACACAAGAGATGTGACAAATGGAAACCAACAGCAGTCTTGTGAGCTTTTGGGATACTACCTTCCATGTACAAATGAAGTAATATTGGCACAAAATGTGAGGATGGTGAGTGAGATATAAGAGGTGTAGGGGATTCAGTCCTGGAGTGATTTGATAGAAGAACATGTAGTTGGGGTTTGAATGACAGGAGAAAGAAGGATGCTTCAGGATCAGTCTATGGTATTTGGACACAGGAATAAGAGAATTTTTTAACATCTTATTAAAATGATTGCATAATGAGTATCCTACAGATTCCTGCTGCTTCAAATAGGAGTTTCTGTTTTTACCAACATTATTATTTATTATAATTACAGTATACTTCCGATAATCCGGAACCTATGGGACCTAGGTGGTGCCGGATTATCAAATATGCTGGACTATCAGGAGGTACTATAAAATGGTTATATATATACTGTATACATTATATACTGTATATAAAGTGTTCTTAACCCTTTTTATTGTACATACTGTATACAGTATACTGTAATGTTTTAGTTTTTTTAAGCCTTTTTTACCCTTTTTGCTCAGTTCAGCTGCTGCCTCTGTTACCTTGTGACTCATTTTTTGCCGAAGCTCACTCACTAGGCTCTTGCCATTTTGATGCCAGACTATCAGGAGTGCCGGACTATTGGATGCCGGACTATTGGAGTTTTACTGTATTTGTCTGTTCTGGTAGTACTGAGATATCTCAATCATAGATCAAGGCCCCCTCTGTGCCAGGTGCTACATAAGCACACAATACATAGATGATTCTTATCCCCTTACCCCAAAAATTTACTAAGTAGAGTGCCAAATTTTGTTCTCATTGACAGGAGTGCAAATCCAGAGTGACAGATACTGCAGTGATGGTCACAGTATAATGACCTGAAAGAATTCACTGACCGCAGTGGAAATTCTTTGGATTTTCACTAGTATCACAGAGGAGAATTTGGTCTAACTCTATAGGGATAGCAATGGGAGAAAATATGCTGAATACTCCTGTAGAGAACTTCTTGTCTGTTTCTCAGATTATTGTTATGGCAGATGACACTGGATGCTGTAGTTATTACACAGTGTTCTGAATTACTTTACCTAGAGTACATCTACACAGCAGGGCTAAAGTCGAATTAAACTACCCAACTTCAGCTACGTCAGCTGTGTAGCTTAAATCGTAATAGCTTAATTCAGTGTTCGGTGCTGTCTACACAGCAGGAAGTAGATAGAAGAACATTCTTCCTTCTACTTCCCTTACTCCTTGTGAAATGAGGGTTACCGTGAGTCAGAGTAAGAAGTCCTCCAGCTCAACATTATTTTGAAATAAAGGCTTGTAGTGTAGACAGGCACTACGTTATTTCAGAATAATGTCAGTTATTCCAAAATAACATTGCTGTGTAGATGTGCCGCTAGTGTACAAGCAGACTAGGATTCTTGGGCACATGTCTTGTCAGTTTTGGCTCTATGGAGGCAGTTTTGGGAGAGAAGGTGCTGTATGAATAGTAAGAAAGTTTGCTTTCTGCCTTTGAGCTCTGACTGGAACCAGTTCTTGAGGAAGAGTTGCTGGAGCCTGGGCTTAGGTGCTTGGGCAAAGATTCCTGGGAGAAGAGTTTTCACTGCATGCTCTCTGAACATATCTTTAAGACTGGTGTTTGTGTGTCAATAAAGCAAGTTACATTATAACAGTATTCCAGAACTTCCTCAGTTCACGAGAGGTAGAAATCAAAGTTCCATATATTTATTCCTACTCAACAGGAATCACTAAATTCTCCCTATTTAGCCCAAAGACTAAGGTGTGTGTGGTCACTCTGTTTTAAAAGGGCAATTGTGTCCCTTCATTTTTTTCTCCCAGTGGATGGAGATTTCAGTGTATTTTTTTCTCCTCTCATTTACTAAGGATTTAATTTGCTCAGGGGGTTCGTAGTCAAGCAATTACAGCTTAGCATATATGGAAATATAGTAAAGGTGGACAGCCAAATTCAGAGGTGGTGACCAAGGTGGCTTAAGGGATTCTTATTAGTATAATGTATATGCCAAAGTGTAAACTAAGGTAGCTGCCATCCCACTTTACACCTCCATCCAGATCTTTGGCTTGGAGGTGTAAAGTGGAGTCTTTGGCATGTCAGTTATACTAACTTACATGACTATGTAGACCAGGGAAACAAATCTAAAGGGGTTTAACCTAATGCCTCCTTCAATGCCATCTGACCAGGCAGTCAACTGGCAGATGGCATACAGGTAAGTTCAGTCCCATGGGCAGATCTTTAGCATTTGTTCCCTCTTTTTGTCTGTTTTGGCCAGACTCCATCCCAGGATTTCAGTTCCTGTTGGATATCTAGATTCTAGTCCCATTTTAAAAAATGAGCTATTAATGCTCTAATTCCTGTGCTATTGCAGTGTCTCTCCATATGAAATAAAACCTACTCCAGCATACCAATTTTCCATCCTAGTATCCCATTTCAGATGCTGTGTCTTATAACATTTGTCTGCTGTCCATCCTCCATTTGGGATTTCTTATGGGTTCTCCAGTTGTGTTCTCAAAAAAGTTCTTCTGATAATCCCTGAAGATGCAACTACTCATTTCAGGGGGCAATATGTATGATCCCAAGCCATTTACTCATAGATTGGGTTCCAGCTCCTTTCCTCCCACCCTGTCACTGCTAGAATATTTTTATTAAAATTTCCTACATTTTATAGATTCTAAAGCCAGAAGGAACCATTATGATCATCTGCTCTGACCTTCTTTTCAACACAAACCTTGCAACTTTCCTAATGTTCCTACTAGGGATGTAAAGGACTAGTTCACTATCCGATAAGCAAATGTTTATCGGATAGTCGAAAGAATAGTCAACTAGTTGCTCCCCCTCCCCTTGGTGCCTCTATCACATAGCGGCAGCAAGGGGGAGAGCAGAGGGGGTACTTAAAAGCAGCAGCACCACACGGAGCCTGGGGTGAGCTGGGGAGTCCCCACCTGACCCCGGGCTCCACCAGCATTTCAAAACGGCAGTGCTGCACTGAGCCTGGGGTCAGCTGGGGAGTCCCCAGCTGGTCCCGGGGTTCAGGCGGTGCTGCTGCTTTGAAATGCAACATGGAGCCTGGGGTCAGCTGAATACCCAGCTGACCTGGGGCTCAGTGCAGTGCTGCTGCTTTTGAAATGCTGGGTGGAGGCCAGGATCAGCTGGGGACTCCCCAGCTGACCCCGGACTCCGTGCCGCGTGCCAGCTTTGAAATGTACAAGAGTCCCCAGCGAGGGCTCTTGTACATTTCTAAGCAGAAGCGCCGGTATGGAGCCCTTAGCAAGACTTCCTGCTGGCCCTGGGCTCCACACAGTGTTCCAACTCTGAAATACACAAGAGCCCCCGCTGGGGACTGTAGTACATTTCAAAGCTGGTCCGCGTGCAGCCTGGAGTCAACGGGACTTCCCGCTGAATCCGGGCTGCACGCGGAGTTCCGCATTCCTCCTTTGATTTCAAAGCCTCCAGCGGGGCTCTTGTACATTTCAAAGGCAGAATATGGAAGTGCTTATTGACTAGTCAAGTTGACTAGTGCTTATCGACTAGTCGAAATTCCATCGACTTCTTGACTAATAAATTAATTGCTACTTAACATCCCTAGTTCCTACAACAACAGCTTTTAGAAAAAAAGGTGATCTTGATTTAAAAATCATTGGTGGAGAATCCACCACAACCCTAGATAAATTATTAATTTTCTCTCTTAAAAATTCATGCCCTATGTCTAGTCTGAATTTGTCTTGCTTAAAGTTCCAGCCATTGGCTCATTTTAGACCTTTCTCTGATAGAATGTACAGCCCATATGTATTGAGATCTGTCTGTGAGCCTTCTGTGTCTCTGCAAGTCCATTTGTTCAAAAACTCCTAAACAGTAAGAGCTAGACCCACCAAATGTGGTATGCAGCTTCCTCTTATCCTAACTTAAATCAAGGTCAGGGTTTGGTTGTGCCAAGAAAATGGGAAGTGCTGGGAATGGGACTGTTTTCCATAACATGGAAAGGGAAGGGCACAGAAAGGAGGGATGTGATACTGAGAACATCCACTGGGGGCAGCTAGTGCAAGAGATGACTGGGGGCACTTGGACCACCAACAGAGTGCTGTGCAGGGCTGGAGGCTCCGCCATCTTGCCTATTAGCAGACCAGATAAGTAGTCCCTCTGCTCCAAACCCTTCCCCCTCAGCCCTTCACTGCAGCACCAAAGGTAGGGAAGGCCCCTGACAGCCAGGTGGGCTGGGGGGAGAGAAAAGACTCCTGGTGGCTAGGGAGAGAAGGGGAGCTGAGGGAAACAGAAAGTCCATGCTGGCTGGCGGGGTTGGGAGGAGAGAAGGCCTCTGCCAGCTGCAAAAGCTGGGGTGGGAGAGAAAGCCCCACCAGATGAGACCCCCCATCCTGAGCCCCTCCTCACTCCCTAATCTTCATTTCCTTCTCCCCCCACAACCACAGCCTTCTGCCCCACCTCCACTCCCCCCATCCCATGACCCTGACTCCTGCACTCCCCACACTGCCAGAGGACTGGGCAACACTGGGTAAGTCTTTTAGTTATTAAATACTAGCAGAAATACCTGGCATCGCCTGGGGAAAATATAGTAAAAGGTGTGATGAATGAAGTACGGCAATGACATTACTCACCGCCGCTTGTCAAGCCCTGCTAATGAGAATAGGCTGTTCTGAGTGTACCGTTGTGATGGCGTGTCAGGGACCCCCTGACCCTGCACCCTCGTCCGCAGCAAGATGTGACTCTGCTAGCCAGTAGTATAGAGAGGGTTTATTGCTTCTCTGAGATACAGCACAGCCCACGTTCTTGGAGTAAGGGGGCAGGCAGCCTCAGACCCCTCGGGGTAGGGGTATACAGGCCCCTGAACCCCCAGCATTCGGCTTAGTCTGTCTTCATCATGTTTTCCAAGCCGAGACTGCCCCTTCTCAAAAACCACAGAACACACATCCCCCAGGTAGCCACACCCCTTCCTTTGTTTAAACCCCTTCCCCTGGTCAGGTGAGAAACCTTCGCTGGTCATCGTCTATGAGCTGGTGCTCAGGGGCGACCCCCCGCTGGGCAATGCTCACAGACAGAGGCCAGTAGGGGTCACCCACAGCCCACACAGCAACCAGTGAATGCCCAACAGAGTGGGCCCAGGGCCATTAGAGCAGACAGCCCCCAATTACATCACAACTGTGTCCTCCTCAGGCTCCACAGTGCTCAAAACCTTGTTCTCCTACCCACCTCCTCTTTGTTCTGTGAACTGAATCCTGCAAAGTGAATAATGCCTGTGGCACTTGCTGATAACACACACAGCCCTGCCAGGAGAACGCACGCAGCCCAAAGAAAGGCGAGTGGTGGGATGGCTTGTTTGGGTGTAGGGGAAGGGAAGCAACTTTAATTTCCAGAAGGGGTTCAGTTGGAGCCCAGCTGCGTGAAGATGTTGAGAGGCTGTGATAGCTGAAGGCTTCTCCCAGCCACAATTAGCAAAGCTAGACCCCAGCCAGCATCAGCCACATTTGGGTCTGTCCTGGAGACCTGCTGGTGCCCTAGTATAGGGGAGGTTGCTGATTCTCTGCCCCACTGCAGCCTCTCCCCCATGGGCTTTCCCTTGATGGTGCTGCAGGTGCCCACATTCTTTATCCTTTAGGATCTTGTAGTTGCAGTTTATGTGACACGCTTAACAGAAGAGTCCAGCAAATACCGATGATCAGGTGCTACTAAAAGCTAATTATCAGTGGGCTCAATTGAGGATCTGGGGGAACCGATTTTGAGATATAACCAATCCAGTGATTGAAGTTAGGAAATCAGGAGTATCTGTGGAAAATGTTGTGTTTCTATGATCAGGCACTACTAAAAGCTAATTATTAATGGGGCCAATTGGGGCTCCGGGGGAACCGATTTTGAGATATAACCAATCCAGTTATTGAAGTTAGGAAATCAAAAGTATCTGTTCAAAATTTGGTGTTTCTAGCTCTTACCGTTTCGGAGATCTTTTGGAATTATCAGTGGGCTCCATCAGGGCTCTGGGGGAACCGGGGGAAGCGATTTTGAGATATAAACAATCCAGTTATTTAAGTTAGGAAATCAGTAGTATCTGTGCAAAATTTGGTGTTTCTAGCTCTTACCATTTCAGAGATCTTTCAGGACAAACAAACAAACTTTTGGAAATATTTAGAAGATTTGTTCCCCATGGTAGTACTTGTAGATTGCAATAAAATCACCCTTTAACCTTCTCTTTGGTAAGCTAAATAGAGGGAGCTCCTTGTGTCTGTCACTGTAAGTCATGTTTTTTATACCATTAATCATTCTTGTGGTTCTTTGAATCCGTTCCGGTTTATTGACATTCTTCTTGAATTGTGGGCTCCTGAACTAGACACACAATTCCAATAGCTTTTGCAGTGGTGGGGAGTAGCAGCCATTAGCATTTTAATCACTATGTCAACTCAACCTGATGCCAGTGTACACTGAAGCACTAGAAGTAGTTGTGATGGGTTAGATCACAGAAGTGTGCTGATCAAGCCACTGATGCCTGCTTTCCTGGGCCTCCCCACCAGCCTGTCTTGTTGGGCCAGCAGCTCTGGTCTCCCCCAGCCAAGGCACAGAGCTGGGGTTACTGCCCCCTGCAGAGACACCCTTTGAATTTGCTGGGCCGCAGGGCAGCTGCCCCTTTTGCTCCTCCGGGACCCTACCCGCAGGGCCACCAAGAGGAGGGCGCACAAGGGCAGCAAGGCTCGGGACCAGCCACGTTCCCCTCTGGGTGCAGGGACGTGGGGCCGGAGCCGGGTCTCTGGCCTGGCAGGCCCCTAGACGGCTGGTGGAGGAGAGGGGGGCGAGGCAGGGGGTTTGACAGCGGGCCTGCCCCATGTCCCCGCGGAGCCACCGTAGCCAGGCTGCCTTGAGTCCCCGCCCTACGACTGCGCCGTGCCGGCCTGCCGCCCAAACGAAGGCGGAGCGGGTCCGTACAGCCAAAGCCGGAGAGCAGGACAGCGCAGTGCCCTGCCTCTTGATCGACAGCTGTCTGAGCCAGTTCCCCCCCCGCCGGGCTTCTGCGTTTAACGACTGACAAATATCTTGACCAATGAGCTGTTACAATCTTTTCGATTGACGTCAATGCCTGCCTTTGGGATGCGGAATGCTCTTGATTGACATTCATCGAGCCTATGGAAAGTAAGAGTGATTTTGATTGACGTCTTTCATCCAACGGCAACCCAGCACAGGGGGGCGGGAGCGAGGAGGGACGTGGCTGGCCCGACCGCCAATGACGTGCAGGTGGGCGGAGCAGCGCGTCCAATGCGGTCGGGAGGCGGGGCCGGAGAGCTGCCGTTACCGTCTGTCGCAGGAAGCAGGCGTGGGCCCGCGGTGAGGTGCAGCTGTTGTCATGAGCTACTCAGGTGAGCCGCGGCCGGGCGCAAGATGGCGGCTGCCCCCTCCTCTCCCGTCCCGGCCTGCAGGGCCCGCTCTGAGCTCCGCTCCCCCCACCCGGGAGCCGTGGGGCGTGGCCAGCGGCCGGCCGCGCAGCGCTGCCCTGGCTGCGGGGGAGCCTGGCAGGTACTGACACAAACATGCCACTGAGCCCGCCCTAGCGCGCGGCTCGGGGCCGGGCGCTGACCCTGAGACCCTGCCTTGATGCGCTCTGGCGCGGGGTAGGGCTGGTGCTGGCTCCTACCGCAGGGCGCCTGCCGGGGACCTGGTACCGGGGCTGGCGGGCAGGGGGTCAACCCTATCCCCCTGCTGCACACAGTATGGGGGCCTGACGCTCCCCCCCAGTATGACTTGGAGCTTGCGGCGGGTGCATGACTACCCCCCCCCCCCAAACACGTCTTACCTGTTGTGTAGGGCTGTGTGGAGAGCTGGTATTCACCACGCCACATGGACGCACCATACAACAGCAATGCCTGGGGCCTCTTGGTGGAGGGAGCTGTTGCTGACACCCCCCACGTACATCACCAATCATCTGGCATTGCATGGGCTTTGGACATACGGGAAGATATACAAGCGGGGAGAGTAGTGCTGCTGTTATTTACACACTCACTCTCTTTGGATGGGCTGTTAGTGAGTGGGTATAATAACTAGAGGAGGTGCTGACATGATTTCCTCTTATGTGCAGAACTGGTATAAGTATTTGTGTAATGAAGCACTGGAAATGGTCTCCCTCTGTCAGTTGTGAGTTATACAGACTGTGAGGTAAAGGTGGAAAGATTATACCCTTATCTTACTGTCACTGCATCATCTTGGTAATGCTGGAAGAAATGTACCCGGCTTCCTCACACATTTACCATCATCTGCCCTTTCCACCTCCCACCATTGCATGGGCTTTGGGGGGACGTGTAATAAGCAAGGAGAAGATAACACCGATATCCCTGGCTGAAGAGCGTGATTGTAATAATAAGCAGGTTGGCACAGATTCTTCCCTTTCCTTCTCCCTGCTTTTCTCAACTGATGAGCTCAGGAGATGAGACTTATTCTCAGGGTGACAAGGCATATGGGATTCTGCATATGAGAGGAAGCATCAGTCCCAGCTTCCCCTACCCTCTGTTGAAACAAAGGAAAAGCTTGTTTAGTTGAAGTTGTCCTGTACAGTGTATCAGGATTAGGCTGGGAGCTCAGAATTTGTAACTTTGCTGCTTTTTGCTGCAGGTTTGAGATTTTTCTTCCTCAGTGTGATTGCAATAACTGCCATTTGGTGCTAGGTTACAACATTTTGCATTAAATAAAATGGGGTGGGGAGGAAGACAGGGAAAGTACTAACATTAGTGATATAGAGCAGTGTTTCTCAACTTTTTTTAATAAAGTACCCCTTTAAAAAAAATAAGTACCCCCAGTACCTACAGTTTTCAGACACACACAATTTTTTTTCTACCATTGTAACACATTTGTTTAAATAACTTAATCGTAGCTGGGTAGATGATGACATTTTTGGGTGTAAAAAGTACAAAAATAATAAAGCCCTGTAAAATTTAAAACAAAAATTCAGTTTTCTCCAAATGTCAGTTGTGTTGATGTACCCCCCCAGACTTTTCTCAAGTACCCGGTACTTGTACCACTGGTTGAGAGACACTGATATAGAGTGTGTAACACAGTAATACCGTACTGCAATTTGGACAAATTAACATTATAATCGGGTTTGTAATTCCTGCATTACTTGACACCTTTATGCCTAAATATAAGGGGTTCATTTTGATCAGTGGTAAAATCTCTCACTAAGACATCCCATTTCCCAGTTGTGCACTGTGATAACTGGCCACAGTATTGCTCCCTTTCTTCCCTAAGGTGGCAGCCTGTTCCTTGCTGTGCATGTATATCAGTGGTTCTCAACCTTCGGGTCATAGAACTAGAATTTCCTACAGATAAGGCTAAATGTAAAAGGTGTTTACATTTATATTGGTTGTGATGGATCTTATCAATACAAATTGCTCCAGTTAGTAGATTTATTGACACTGGCTCATAGGCAGGGCTTGACAATTAGGGTAATCTACTCACCCATGGCGAGTAGATTTTAGCCTGGCACGGCGCCGCAGTGCGATCAGCGCATGCGCAGCGTGCCAAACTGCGCGGCTGGTGAGCGGGGCTCGCCGCTGCTTGTCAAGCCCTGCTCATAGGGGAAAGTTGTACTTATGGAAAATGTTATGAACAATTTTTGCTTGATGTATTTTTAAATACTAAATGATGGAGTTGACATGCAATGACTGTGAAAACTGACTTCAGTCATACATAACATAACGAGAGGGTCTTAGAACTTGTTGCTTCTGTATGTCAAACTCACTATAAGCACTTCCAGCTCTTTATATCCATCCCTTTCTCCCCCCATTAGTTTCCAGAATACCACCCCCACATCCATCTCTATTTGAGGGAGTCTCTGCAACCCACACTTAAATTGGGGGTTCACCTGCCTGGGTGGCTCTGAGTGTCCTCCCACCATATGCAAAAGAAGTAGAAAAAGCAAACTAACTCGCTCTTTTTGTTGCTGAAACAGCACTGAAGGTTTTGGAATGTGGCATTATAGAAGAAAGGGTTGGTCGGGGAGGCATCAATGGATAAAAGTTGAAAATCACTATTAAGCAGCATGATGAAGAGCTTTGATGTAGTGTAAATTGAAAGGAACTATAGAATTTTTTCTAGTCCGTTACACAGTTTGTAGGGAAAGCCTTCATTTTTGTGCTTCCAACTAGAAATAGGGTAAAATTGATGTGAAGCATGCATCTCTAAAGTTCAAAGAATCATAGAACACTAGAACTGGAAGGGACCTTGAGAGGTCATCGAGTCCAGTCCCCTGCCCTCATGGCAGGACCAAACACTGTCTACCATCCCTGATAGATGTCTATCTAACTTGTTCTTAAATATCTCCAGAGACGGAGATTCCACAAGCTCCCTAGGCAATTTATTCCTATGTTTAACCACCCTGATAGTTAAGAAGTTTTTCCTAATGTTCAGCCTAAACCTCCCTTGCCCATTGCTTCTTGTCCTATACTCAGAGGCCAAGGAGAACAATTTTTTCTCCCTCCTCCTTGTAACACTCTTTTAGGTACTTGAAAACCGCTATCGTATCCACTCTCAAACTTCTCATTTCCTAACTAAACAAGCCCAATTCTTTCAGTCTTTCCTCATAGGTCATATTTTCTAGACCTTTAATCATTTTTGTTGCTCTTCTCTGGACCGTCTCCCAATTTCTGCACATCTTTCTTGAAATGTGGTGCCCAGAACTGGACACAATACTCCAATTGAGGCCTAATCAGTGCAGAGTAGAGCAGAAGAATGACTTCTTGTGTCTTGCTCACAACACTCCTGTTAATGTAGCCCAGAATCATGTTTGCTTGTTTTGCAACAGCATCACACTGTTGACTCATTTAGCTTGTGATCCACTATGACCCCCCCTAGATTCCTTTCTGCAGTACTCCTTCTTAGACAGTTGTTTCCCATTCTGTATGTGTGAAACTGATTGTTCCTTCCTAAGTGGAGTACTTTGCATTTGTCCTTCATCCTATTTACCTCAGACCATTTCTCCAGTTTGTCCAGATCATTTTGAATTATGACCCTATCCTCCAAAGCAGTTGCAACCCCTCCCAGCGTGGTGGTATCCGCAAACTTAATAAGCGTACTCTCTATGCCAACATCTAAATCTTTGATGAAGATATTGAACAGAACTGGTCCCAAAACAGACCCCTGCGGAACCCCACTTGTTATGCCCTTCCAGCATGATTGTGTACTGTTAATAACTACAGGAGGCCCCCGACTTGCGACGCGATGCTTCCCCCGGAACCAGTCATAAGTTGGGGGCATCGTAACTCGAACCCTCATTTATGATAAGCGCTGTGCGCTGTCGTAAATGCGGGCCGAGGATGCAAGTTGGGGGTTTTCAGCCCCTCCCGCACTTACAAAAATGGTTGCAAGTCCGGGGGTCAGAACTCGGGTGATCGCAAGTCGGGGCTTCCTGTACTCTCTGAAAAGTTGAAGTTTTTCAGGATATATTCTTTGGTTGCCATCTTGTAGTCTATTACAAATATTAAGAGCAAATTTATTTGCAATTTTTAAGAATCTAGTAAATGGCTCTACTAATAGATCTGAAACTTGAACAAAAATGTGTTACTTGAGGTTGTCTCAGATTTCATTGTGGAATTTTGAAACTTTCATCTGAGATCTGTGTTAAAGGCTCAGATTCCTCATGGCACTTGCAATTTGGATTCTGTTGCGAGAAGCTCAGTGTGGTGTCAGCCATGTGCAAACTTGCATAGATCCTGCATTCTGAAGTGCTGAGTATTAATGCTTGCATGGATTATAGGATTACTTCTTCAGGGGGCGGGTGGGGGAGGAGAAATGGTAGTGGCTCAATATATGTATATATATTTTATTAGGGCTATTGATTGCAGTTAACTCATGCAATTAATTGCGATTATTTGCAGCTTTAATGGCAATTAAACAATAGAATACCAATTGAAATGTATTACATTTTTGGATGTTTTTCCTACATTTTCAAATATATTGATTTCAGTTAGAATACAAAGTGTACAGTGCTCACTCCTATATTTTTATTACAAATAAAACCTGACCACCTGACCAGGACAGGGATACTGACATTGAAATGCTGAGGGAGATTAGAGAGGCTACCAAAACAAAGAACTCTATAATAATGGGATTTTAATTACCCCATATTGACTGGATACATGTCACCTCAGGAAGAGAAAGCGGAGATAAAATTTCTCAATGGCTTAAATGACTGCTTCTTGGAGCAGCTGGTGCAGGAACCCACAAGGAGAGGCAATTCTCGATCTAGTCCTGAGTGGAGCGCAGGATCAGGTCAGGAAATAACCGTTACAGGACCGCTTGGGAATAGTGACCATAATATAATAACATTCAACATTCCTGTGGTGGGAAGAACACCTCAGCAGACCAGCACCCTGGCATTTAATTTCAAAGAATTACACAAAAATGAGGAGGTTAGTTAAACAGAAATTAAAGGCACAGTGACTAGAGCCAAATCCTGCAAGCTGCATGGAAACTTTTAAAGACACCATAATAGAGGCCCAACTTAAATGTATACCCCAAATTAAAAAACATAGCAAGAGACCTAAAAAGAGTCACCGTGGCTTAACCACCATGTAAAAGAAGCAGTGAGGACAAAAGGCATCTTTTAAGAAGTGGAAGTCAATCCTAGTGAGATAAATAGAAAGGAACATAAACACTGTCAAATCAAGTGTAAAAATGTAATAAGAAAAGCAAAAAAGATTTTGAGGAACAGCTAGCCAAAAACTCAAAAGAAATAACAAAATGTTTTTAAGTACATTAGAAGCAGGAAGCCTGCTAAAAAACCTGTGGGTCCCTAGGCGATCGAACTATAAAGGCGCAATCAAGGGCGATAAAGCCATTGCGGAGAAACTAAATGATTTCTTTGCTTCAGTCTTCACGGCTGAGGACGTTGGGAGATTCCCAAATCTGCACCGTCCTTTGTGGGTAATGAATCTGAGGAACTGTCCCGGATTGAAGTGTCATTAGAGGAGGTTTTGGAACAAATAGAAAAACTTAATGTTAACAAATCTCGGGACCGGATGGCATTCATCAAGGGTTCTAAAAAGAACTCAAATGGGAAATTGCTGAACTATTATCTGTGGTTTGTAACCTATCCCTTAAATCGGCTTCCGTACCTAATGACTGGAAGGTAGCCAACGTGACACCAATATTTAAAAAGGGCTCTAGAGCGATCCGGGCAATTACAGACCGGTAAGTCTAACTTCAGTACCGGGCAAATTAGTGAAACAATAGTAAAGAATAAAATTGTGAAGCATGTAGAAGAACATAATTTGTTGGACAAAAGTCAACATGGGTTCTGTAAAGGAAATCCTGTCTTACTAATCTATTAGAGTTCTTTGAAGGGGTTAACAAACATGCGGACAAGGGGATCCAGTAGATATAGTATACTTAGATTTCCAGAAAGCCTTTGACAAGGTCCCTCACCAAAGGCTCTTGTGTAAATTACATGGCCATGGGATAAGAGGAAGGTCCTTTCTTGGATTGAGAACTGGTTAAAGACAGGAAACAAAGGGTAGGAATAAATGGTAAATTTTCAGAATGGAGAGGGTAACTAGTGGTGTCCCCCAAGGGTCAGTCCTAGGACCAATCCTGTTCAACTTATTCATAAATGATCTGGAGAAAGGGGTAAGCAGTGAGGTGGTAAAGTTTGCGGATGATACCAAACTGTTTAGGATAGTCAAGACAGAAGCAGACTGTAAGGGACTCCAGAAGATCTCACCAAACTGAGTGATTGGGCAACAAAATGGCAAATGAAATTTAATGTGGATAAGTGTAAAGTAATGCACATTGGGAAAAATAACCCCAACTATCGTACAGTATGATGGGGGCTAATTTAGCTCGACAAATCAGGAAAGAGATCTTGGAGTTATCGTGGACAGTTCTCTGAAAACTTCCACACAGTGTGCAGCGGTCAAAAGGCAAATAGGATGCTAGGTATTATTAAGAAAGGGATAGAAAATAAGACCGGAATATCTTACTGCCCCTGTATAAAACTATGATACGCCCACATCTTGAATACTGTGTACAGATGTGGTCTCCTCACCTCAAAAAGATATTTTGGCCTTGGAAAGGAGTTCAGAAAGGGCAACTAAAATGATTAGGGGTTTGGAGCAGGTCCCATATGAGGAGAGGTTAAGCGACTGGGACTTTTCAGTTTAGAAAGAGGAGACTGAGGGGATATGATAGAGGTGTATAAAATCATGAGTGGTGTGGAGAGGGCGATAAAGAAAAGTTATTTATTAGTTCCTAAATAGAAGAACTAGAGGACACCAAATGAAATTAATGGGTAGCAGGTTTAAAACTAATAAAAGAAAGTTCTTCTTCACACAGCGTGTAGTCAGCATGTGGAACTCCTTGCCAGAGGAGGCTGTGAAGGCTAGGACTATAACAGAGTTTAAGAGAAGCTAGATAATTTCATGGAGGTTAGGTCCATAAAGGCTATTAGCCAGGGGATAAAATGGTGTCCTTGGCCTCTGTTTGACAGAGGCTGGAGAGAGGATGGCAGGAGACAAAGCGGCAGTCATTGTCTTCGGTCCACCCCTCTGGGAGCACCTGGTGCTGGCCACTGTCGGCAGACAGGATACTGGGCTAGATGGACCTTTGGTCTGACCCGGTACGGCCGTTCTTATGTTCTTATGTTCTTATGTTCTAAATGTTTGCACTGTAAAATAGAGATGTAAGTGGCTAGTTGAGTTGTTGACTACCTGATAAGCAGCAAGGGAGGAGCAGGATCCGGTGCTGGGGGGAGCTGGCTGAAAAGATGGTTCCCTCCAGCACCATCTCTGCGGGGGGCCAGTGGAGGCAAAAGTGCAGCGGGAGATGCACGTGAGTCGGGAATCAGCTGATTCCTGGCTCACATCTGGTCCCAGATGCTGAGCCTCTGCTTTTTAAAAGAAGTAAGAGCTAGGTAGCTCTTACTACATTTCAAAGGAAGAGGTGCAGCTGGGATAGCGAGTGCCCCACCCAACATCTTATTGACTAATTGAAATTCCATTGACTACTTGATTAGTTGATTAATCGAAATTTAACATCCCTATGTAGTACATTCTCTTTATCAAGAAAGAACAACTTATAAATGTAGATTTTTGTTGTTGCATAATTGTACACAAAAACAAAACAATGTAAAATTTTAGTGCCTACATGTCCAATCAGTCCTACTTGTAGTTCAGTCAATTGCTAAAACAATCATGTTTGTTTACATTTTTGGGAAATAGTGCTGCCATCTACTTTAAAATGTCGACTTTCTGTTGTAGTGTCGATGTAGCCCCAGGTGATTAAAATCAACATCAATCTGTACTGCTTTGGATCACTATTGAGCGGAACCGGTCATCAGCATGGACACGTCCTTTGGAATTGTGGCTGAAGCATGAAGGGACGTGTGCATCTTTAGAACATCTGGCATATAAATACCTTGTGGTGCTGGCTACAACAGTACCACGTGAATGCTTGTTTAGACTTTCAGGTGACATTGTAAACAGGAAATGGGCAGCATTGTCTCCCTCAAATGTATGTGAACGCACTTGTTTGTCTGAGCGATTGGATGAACAAGGAGGAGGACTAGGTGGACATGTAGGCTCTACGTTGTTTTGTTTTTGAATGCAGTTATTTTTATACATAATTCTACACTAGAAAATTTAACTTGATAAAGAAATTTCACTACAGTATTTGAAATGAGGGAATTGAAAACGCTGTTTTTTACAATGCAAATATCTGTAATAAAGTGAACAGTGTACACTTTGTATTCTGTGTTGTAGAATAATAAATTTTAAAAAGTAGAAAACATCCAAAAATTAATTTCTTATTGTTCAACAGTGCAATTAATACATGTTCAGATTGAAATAAAAAAACTAAATAGCTCATCTCTGGAAGAATGTGTGCTGACTTTCAAGCTAGATAAATGTGGCATGACACAAGGAATTGGTTGACTTTTGGTAACTGTGGAATTATGACTTTAGGAATTGGATGCCAGAAATTTCCAGTTGCTAACACAGAGCTGGAATGCTATGGGGAAGGCTATGGTGCTGCAATTGCTTGCACACACAAGTATGTGGTAGGAGATGTAATGAGACCAGGGGTGCTGGTAGAAATTGGGGGTTTCTTGCACTTAATTCACCAGTCTTCATCTAATCCAAATCAATAGTTTCTTTTTGATGTCTCTGTCCTTGTAAAATACTGTAAACAAGCCTCTAATGAGGGTACAAGGTAAGACTGGATTAACAAATATAAAGCAAGTTGCTAGTGTGTGATTCCTTCCCTTCCAGTCCAAGGTGAAGCTGTGATCTTGGCCTTGAGCGTATAATATATCTCGTTCCAATCTGCATTCTTCTGTAGATTTTGAAAGACAAAACTCACCAGTTCCCAGTTGGAAGGGTATCTTTGCAGTCACAAGTGCTAGAAACTTGAGCTTTGATTAAAATAGCATTGTATAGAAACCAATAAGTAAGAAAATTAGAGCATTTTTCTTACTTCTTGTTGTTATGGTACCCTTGTAGGACCTCCCTCCCCTGGAACAGGGACTCAGCAGTGAGGCTGTACCCAACTGACATAGCACAAGGGCCAGACCTGCCTCAGAAACACCTTGGGGCCTTGCCCCTCTGCACCAGGCACATCAGCAGAGGAGTAGAAGGTCCAAGTGTGAAGGAATTGGTGTGCATGGATCCAGATGGCGGGAAGGAAGAGGGTTCTGTGTGGAGCACTCTGGGTGAAGGAAGCTCAGCGGGGCATTTGGATGCACAAAGGAGGTTCCAGGTGCAGGGGCAATTGGATTCTGCAGGATGGTCCAGATAGGGGAGATGGAACTCAGTGCGGGAGTCTAGGAGTGGGGCTTGCTGGGCTAGGGTGTGAGTGCAACTAGTTGAGGCTCAGTTTGGGGTCTAGGTGCAGGTAGCTCATAATGGTGGTCCAGGTGCAGAAATGTTTGTCAGGGTGGGGGTTCAACAGGCCTGCTTAATAGGGGAAACCCTGCTGCTGCTGCCACCACTGGGATTTCTTTCCCCATCCCTTTCTCCACTGCCTCTTCCCTTCCCTCATTCCCACATCCTGTCTCCTCTTCCCCCTCCTCCCCTGCTTCTTGCCCCATCGCTGGCACTTAGCTGTATAGAATGGTGTATGGCTCCCAGCCACAGAAGAAGGAAATGACTGGCATTAGGAGGCGGTATCCAACTGCGAAATCAGCTAGCCCAGGTGGCGCTCTCCCTCATCCAGACAGCTCTGTGCTCACAGAAATGGAGGCAGTGGCATGTGTCCCTTCCCACCTGCTGCCACACCTCTATTTGTGGGGGTAATGTCCCTGTCCTCCCTAAACTATGCCAGTGGGAGGCCCTCCCCTTCCCCTAGTGATTTCTCTGCTGGCTGCTTTGGGCGCTGGATATCATATGCCTGTAGGAGGGGCACATGCATGCTCTTGCAACTTTTCTTTGCTTCCCCCTTCCATCATTATTTGCAGGGGACATGCGCTGTGGTGAAAATTCCCTTGGAGTAATATATCGGTATGTCAAACTCTCATCTCTGTTTAGGAGGAGGTATCCAGCGCGATATGGTCCAGCTTATTTGAGTGCCGCTGATGACCAGGCCTTGGTATAAGATTCTCCTTACATTCTAGCTAGAATTGCTAGTATTACCATATAATTTGGGTTTTGACCACTTTTTGGTCTTTTTCTAGGTTATGGCAACTGGAATTCTGGCACAAACAGAGGCAAGTATAGTAAAATCTTAATACATCATCATAAACCAACGTTATTTAATGTAGTTGGAAAAAAGAGCACATTTTCACAGCTTGAATCTGTTCCCCCATGTCTAAATAATATCCTCGTAGGTCACATGCAATTCTGTTTCTGTCAACATTGCACATAACTATTGCAGTCAACTCTAGTGCAGGAACAAAACCAGATCCCAGAAGTTCGACAGTTTATACAAACTATGCTGTTTTCCTTCAGTCTTTTTGTCTGATAGAATTTCTCTGTGAAATGGCATTAAAGATTAAAGTGCTATCATAGCATGCTAGAAGACTGAATTCAGTTCTGGTGCCAGGAAGACACACATAAGAACAGTCATACTGGGTCAGATCAAAGGTCCATCTAGCCCAGTGTCCTGTCTGCTGATAGTGGCCAATGCCAGATGCCCCAGTGGGAGTGAACACAGCAGGTAATCATGTGATCCCTCTCCTGTCATCCATTTCCAGACAAACAGAGGCTAGGGACATCATTCCTTCCCAGCCTGGCTAATAGCCATTGATGGACCTAACCTCCATGAATTTATCTAGCTCTTTTTTTAACTGTGTTAAAGTCCTAGTCTTTGCAACATCCTCTGGCAAGGAGTTCCACAGGTTGATTGTGTGCTGTGTGAAGAAAAACTTCCTTTCATTTGATTTAAACCTGCTACCTATTAATTTCATTTGGTGACCCCTAGTTCTTATGTTATGGGAACAAATAAATAACTTCCTTATTCACTTTTTCCACACCAGTCATGATTTTATAGACCTCTATCATATCTCCCCTTAGTCTCCTCTTTTCTAAGCTAAAAAGTACCAGCCTTTTTAATTTCTCTTCATATAGTACCCGTTCCAAACCCCTAATCATTTTTGTTGCCCTTTTCTGAACCTTTTCCAATGCATATATAATTTTTTTTTTTTTTTAGATGAGGCGACCACATTGGTACACAGTGTTCAAGATGTGGGTGTACCATGATTTTATATAGAGGCAATAAGATATTCTTTGTCTTACTTTCTTATTCACACAAATGGCAGTGTGTCTGCATTTAGACCCAGACTTGAAACAGGCCATCCTGTATAATACTTGTCTTTTTCCAAGGGCTGGGCTCACACTGTTCAAACTAGGGATGTTAAATTGTAGGTAATCAGCTAATCAAGTAATTGTTGGAATTGCCAACGATTAGTCAGGAAACTGCAGAGCCGCAGTGGGGTTAGCTTCCAGTCCGGCTCTTGTACATTTCAAAGGAAGAGGCACAGAGGTGAACCTGTGCTAGCAGGGACTGCTTCAGTCCCCACTGGCATAGGTTCCTGCTGCCTCTCTCCCTTTGAAATGTACAGGAGTTGGCCACTCAAAGGGAGAGAGGCAGTAGGAACCCGTTGGGGGTCTCCCTTTGAAGTGTATAGGAGCTGACTGCGGCTCCTGTACGTTTCGAAGAGAGAGGCGGTGCAGAATAGTCAATAAGGGGGGTGCTTGCTAATCGAGTAGTCAGTGGAAATTCCGTTGATGGAAATTCCATCCACTATTCGATTAGCTGATTAATTGAAATTTAACATCCCTAGACAAGATAGAGGGAAAGTGAGAGATTAAGTTAATTGTCCAATACATTTCAGGTCAATGGTATATCAGGAGTAGAACTGAAGTATCCTGACACCAAGGTAAGTGCTCTGTCCACTAGCTCAGTGTTTCTCAACCCTCTTTTATAAAGTACCCCCTTAAAAAACCATTATAAGTACCCCCATTACCTACAGTTTTCAGACACACACAATTTTTTTCTACCATTGCAACACATTTGTTGAAACAACTTAATCATAGTCGGGCAGGTGATGACATTTTTGGGTGTAAAAAGTACAAAAATAATAAAGCCCTGTAAAACTAAAAACAAAAATTCTGTTTTCTCCAAATTTCAGTTGTTGATGTACCCCCCAGACTTCTTTCAAGTATCCCTGAGGGTACACATGCCACTGGTTGAGACACACTGCACTAGCTCATGCTATCTCCTAGAGCAGGGCTACTCAACTTTGGAAGTTCTGGGGACCATGATGATACTCACAGCACATGCCAAGGGCTGCAACTAAGTGTGGTTGCATATACATGCAACCATATATGCAAATAGCTTCAAGATTCATGGTGGTGTAGAAGGTTTGTTTTCTTTAATGCAAAGAGAGTCTTTTGACAAAGATACACATTGGTTTTCCGTTTATCTCTGCAAAAGCAAATTCCATCTCCCAAACAGGGTTGAAAACGATGTGTTCATCCAACAAGCGTGTCTTCTTTGTTGCCATTTTTAATGCTTCTTATTTAAAAAAAAAATGGTATACTTCAGGTTATGCATTTCTTGGAGTGTTTTTACTGTAAAAAGAAAAGTTTCCAAGCCAGAGAGCTGGGCAAGTCAGGCCAGACATGAGGGGCAAAAAAGAACAAGTGCCCAGGAGCCCTGTCCTGGATTCCCAGAAGGGCTGATGTCCTCACATGGGAAACGGTTGCTCCATGCAGGATGGAGGCAGGACTGCCTGGCCGTGGCGCTGGACCCAGACATGGCCAGTGTGAGTCAGTCAGCACCTCTCAGGTTCTGCCCACAAGGCTAAGCAGCTAGCACTTCCCACAATGTCCCGGCGCTCCCGGCACCTCCTCCCTGAGGGCTGGAAACACTGACAACCTGTACCCGTCTGTTCCAGCCAGCTCATCCACTTGCATCTTTCAGTGCTCACCCCTCCTAAGAGATGCCTCACCGCTGTGGAGTGTGTTCCCAGTGGAGGCCATGTTCAAAGGATCCCACCTGTAGGCCACTTGTTGAGCTCCGTGTAAACCCAAACCAGACCGTGGGCCTCAAACAAATGGGCCGCAGGCTGCATGTTGAGTGGCCCTGTTCTAGAGCTATTACATAGTTAAACTGCAAAAGACATTAGAATATAGTACATCTTGCAATACTGTCTGTTTCACTTACTAAATCACCATTTGTTCACAATACCTTTTTGATTCATAAAAGCAGATTTGCAAAACTCCGTTAGTTTATATGATGCTAAGTATCCTAGATCTACAGGGTTGGTAGTAGGATATGCTGATGGGCAAACTGAACAAACCTTAGGAAGTTAGAAGTGGGGGAAACAGCATAGAATATTGATGCCATTTTAGTTAGTTTTCTGTCCCTTATCTGCTCTGTAAGTAGCATGACGTGTTGCATCTGAAGAAGCTATTCTCCCTCACCCCTGAGATAGCAGAACTGAGCAGGCCATTTCCCTCACTTATGTGTGGGCAGAAGAGGGAACAAGTGCCTTGAACTGTATGGGTGCTGGTCAAAATTAACATGGGGTTGTTATTCCATATTTAGAATTGCACAAATTCCTGTGGATCTCTAGAAGATTGGACCCCAGATACAGTGATGTCATCCAGTTCAAACAAATCACTACAATTATAATATGAACTATCTAGCTTAAAGGCATGAATTTTACTTTGTCTTTATTTGGTTATGAAGTCAAACATAACTGGATATGGATATACAGCACAACTTCATGTCAAACTGACATAGAGATGGACCCACTTTGAACTAAACTAAGCTTGTCCTAAATACGTTATCTTGTATTCTCTTTTCATGCAACCTGCACTCTTTACACATACCTAAATGTCCATGCCATGCTTGCTCTTCTTTCTGAGGGTGACTGGACCATGTTCTCTCTGGAATCTGCTTTTATTAGACAAGTGGATTACCATGGAGGCAAGCTGCAGTGTAACAAATGCAGAGCCCTTATCCGTGAATGAAAGCAAGAATGAAAACTGAGGGTTAAATATTAGTTGGGGCAGATTATAGACTGCTGGGATTTTATTTTAAGTTTTCTCCATGCATAGACAATGCATAGGAGAGACACGAGGGGGCACATGCCCCCCATGCCATGGGTGGGAGGGGCAAGGGACCAGCCAACAGCAGGTGGGGAGACTAGCAGGAAGGTCTGGTTTCCTGTAGCAGGGCTCTCCTTCCCACTCACTGGCAGCAGCGGGGCAAGCGGAGCAATGGCTCCAGCTCGCTGCATTCCTCCAGCAGCTTCACCTGGTGGAAGGGTGGGACTGCCCTGTATCCCCCCACGGGAAACAGAGCAATGTGGCTGGGGGAGCAAAGTGAGCTAGGGCCATGATGCTCCACTTGCCCTGCCAATGCCACTGAATGTGGGGAAGAGGGGGAGAACCCTGTTGCTGTGTTGGCCCCACTAGCCACATCACTTGGGGGAGAGGGAGGAGGGTGGAGGAGGGGTGGGACCTAGGACAGAGGGGCTTTGTCCTGGCCCTTCCCTAGGCTGGGGGGGAAACATGTGCCCTCCCCCCACTTCCTTCACCAGTCACTTCTGCCTCCATGTGTGTTTTGGCCTTCAAGTCCTGGTGTTGGTTACACTAACATCTTAGCAGGTATACTGTAAGGGGGGTGGGCTAAATGTAAACTAAAGCTATCATCTTCTGAGGGGAAGGGGCACTCTTAGGACTTCTGTGTCTGTGGTTGGATAGAAATATTCACTCAGCTGCTTGACTGGAAATCTCAATGACACTTTCTCATTTCAGGTTATGAGGGATATAGCTACGGATATGGATATGGTCAAGATAACTCTGGCAATTATGGGTATGGTATGGCCACTTCAAACTCTTGGGAAATGCCTAATTCAGACACAGACCCTAATGCTTCTACTGGCGCAGATGCTGTTATGGCAAAAATTAACCAACGCTTAGATATGGTATCTCATCTGGAAATGGACACAATGCAAGGAGGACATTATGGCACAGGTGGAGACAGGTAAGTCTAGAGATCAAGAAGAAAAGGTTCAGTACTAGACAGGTTAGTGTCCCTATTTGAGGGAACCATTAGTCTAAACTTCTGTTGACTATCAAAGTTGCTCTCTCCCATTTTTCCCTCCTTTTGACCTGATTCTCATTGTGTCTTCACACATCAGCTCTCAAGAGGAACAGGTGGATGAAGAGAATTGGATCAGCAGGATTTTCCTTCTTTTGTTTATATTTTTCAAATTCCCAGTTTGAGGACTGAAGTCTTAATAGTCTGGTGAGAGTTGAATTGTGATGCAACTTTTATAGCAGTAGTAGGATTTGTTTAACTTGGAAAAAAAATTTTCACAGTTTGAAACTGGAGATGAATAAAGAAAGGATTCCTTAATACTTCTGTTCCTGGGAGCCTGCAGATAATATTTAATTTCCATAGCATTGCCACAACATTCATTCACCTGTGTTTCTCGTTTTTAACTTGACTCTTATTCTAGAAGTAACATTGTTGTTCCATTTTTGAGTTATTGGCTGGAAATATAGTACAGATGTCCAGGAAAGAGCAAGTGAGGTTTTGACCATGTTTTTAATAAGAATTATATACAGTGCATAAGGATTTCTCCTTATACAGAAATTATTCTCCTTCAGAATTATATGCAGTGTCTCAAAGATTTCTCGTGTTAAATTTCAAAATGAGTTTTTCTGTTAAAACTATATATTTTACAACACATTCTAGGTCTATATGAAATGCTAATTCATCCCAGAAAATCTATTTTTGAGTATTTTTACATCTGAGTATTTTGCTTATGTACAAGTATTGATTTGAACAATAGCATGTTTATATCCACGTAGGGGAAACATCTATTTTGTCAAGAACTTTGAAGTTTAAGTCTGCTATTGTTCAAACATTAAGTAGGCAGAGACATTGTCAAAATTACTTAAACTAGATTCTATGTGATGTAAGCAAACCAGAACCTCTTCTCTAGAATGAAAGCATAGCTTGTTAGTAGTGAGAAATATCATGTAAGAAGGTTTTAAAGAATAATGAACGTATATGTTGAGTGAGTTCTCGTTGTTTGCAGTCAGCTATTGTTGCATCTCCGCTTTGTTTTAACTAAGTTTTAAAACTAAATAAATAAACTTTTTAAAAATAGTATCACAAGAACTTGGAATATGTTTACCAAAAGTATCATTCAATAGTAATTACTAGTTACAATATTCAAAAGTCATTACATCTTAAATTGCTATGTTAATTGTGTTTATGGAGTAGAGGACAAATGTATGGTAGACTTCCCAAAGTTTTAAGGAATTACTCCTCTGAAGTCTTGCACCAAATGGATTTTGGTGGAGTACTCTGTTTTAAAAGCATTCACATAAAGTACATCAAAGTTTTTGTTTGAAAAATTATCCTGGAGAACAAATATCTGATAATAGAGGCCTCTTTAATTTAGCAGACAAAGGTAACAAATTGAAGCTAGACAAATTTAGACAGAAATTGAGGTGCAAAATTCAACAGTGACGGTACTTACACCAAAACCCTTGTTAAATTGTTCCAATGTTTAAGTACCATCACTGAAAACGTTTAAATTGAGATTTAAATAGAGGATTTTTTTTAAAAGATACAGTAGGGAAGTTCTTTGGCCTGTAATACATGGGACCATAGATGATTACAGTGGTATTTTCTGGCCTCATCTATGAATCTGTCTCTCTCTTGTAAGGAATGGAAAGGACTGCTGCAAGGCTGCAGGTGAACAGTTTAATAGACTAAACTCTTGGGTTCTAATTTTGTAAGATGAGAACTTTGAATAATGTACCACAGCTGGAACAAATTCGGAGTAGGGATGTGAAAGGTTAACTTTGTAAGGGTTGGAACAGCTCCCTGTGAGGACCACTGCAGACAGGGGCTGCTCCGCTGTCCGTGGCAGGTGCACCCCAGGCAATGGGTCCTCTCCAGCCCGGCTGCAGTGAACAAGGGTCTGTTCCAGCTCAGCGATGGCAGCTCGGTTAACTGGTTTAAATATTTCATTTAACCGGTTAACCAGTTAAATGGGATTTTATGTCCCTAATGTAGATACCACACAATTGATGACATCTGCTCCATGCTGTCATGATAAATGATACTTGGCTGCTAACCCAGCCCTGTTAAAGTCTAGATCTTGCTGGAGAAAAGTTATCAACTATCCAGAGTGACTGTAGTAGGCCATTTAAGGGACAAAAGATGAAATTAGTGATTTAGAAAACAGCAGTTTTTAGCTTTGTCACATTTCCTAAAAAGCAGTGTGTGGGGAGGGCTGTTCAGTTGCTGCAGTTGAAAACTCTGGTTTACTATAATTGGGCGCATGTAGCTTTACCATCTGAGGATTTTTAGTGATTATTAGTAGTCTGGATGCTTCTTCTCATATCAGTTGATGGAATGACTTGCTTTTTGTGGCTGTGGAGTTAGTTTGTCTTTCCCCTTCAGCTATTATTTCCTTTCAAGACCTTGCTATAAAGCATAATTACTGTGATTTGTGCCCCAGTGGTCAGTGCGTGTTTGACTTCCTGTGTTCTTGTTTCCTTTGTAATGTGTAAACCTGTTTGTGTTCTGTCCTGTTGGGTGTAGATTTCCCTAATGCTGTGGCTCAGATGGTAAAGTAGCATGTTGTCCCCTAAAACTTGGATACGTCCTCTTTGCTGTAAATTGAGTCTGTCAGCCACTGCATAAGGTGTACAGAGGCACTGTTTTAAAACACAGAATTTAAGTCTCAAACTCCTCTGCAGGTTTCGTCCTCATTAAAAGCTGGTTTTGTGGAAACTACAATGAGCAGTAATAAGTCTTAAGTCATGAAAGTTGACTTGGTAAAACACTTCAAGAGACACATGTAGAATCAGATGAAATAAAAATATTAAATGAATCAACATGTTCAATAGAATCGCTACGGATAGTAATTCCATGCTCCAAAAATAAGAAATTAGCAGTAGGGATATATTACCGACCACCTGACCAGGACAGGGATACTGACATTGAAATGCTGAGGGAGATTAGAGAGGCTACCAAAACAAAGAACTCTATAATAATGGGGATTTTAATTACCCCATATTGACTGGATACATGTCACCTCAGGAAGAGAAGCGGAGATAAAATTTCTCAATGGCTTAAATGACTGCTTCTTGGAGCAGCTGGTGCAGGAACCCACAAGGAGAGGCAATTCTCGATTTAGTCCTGAGTGGAGCGCAGGATCAGGTCAGGAAATAACCGTTACAGGACCGCTTGGGAATAGTGACCATAATATAATAACATTCAACATTCCTGTGGTGGGAAGAACACCTCAGCAGACCAGCACCCTGGCATTTAATTTCAAAAGAAATTACACAAAAATGAGGAGGTTAGTTAAACAGAAATTAAAGGCACAGTGACTAGAGCCAAATCCTGCAAGCTGCATGGAAACTTTTAAAGACACCATAATAGAGGCCCAAGTTAAATGTATACCCCAAATTAAAAAACATAGCAAGAGACCTAAAAAAAGTCACGTGGCTTAACCACCATGTAAAAGAAGCAGTGAGGGACAAAAGGCATCTTTTAAGCGGAAGTCAATCCTAGTGAGATAAATAGAAAGGAACATAAACACTGTCAAATCAAGTGTAAAAATGTAATAAGAAAAGCAAAAAAGATTTTGAGGAACAGCTAGCCAAAAACTCAAAAGAAATAACAAAATGTTTTTAAGTACATTAGAAGCAGGAAGCCTGCTAAAAAACCTGTGGGTCCCCTAGACGATCGAACTATAAAGGCGCAGTCAAGGGCGATAAAGCCATTGCGGAGAAACTAAATGATTTCTTTGCTTCAGTCTTCACGGCTGAGGACATTGGGAGATTCCCAAATCTGCACCGTCCTTTGTGGGTAATGAATCTGAGGAACTGTCCCGGATTGAAGTGTCATTAGAGGAGGTTTTGGAACAAATAGAAAAACTTAATGTTAACAAATCTCCGGGACCGGATGGCATTCATCCAAGGGTTCCAAAAGAACTCAAATGGGAAATTGCTGAACTATTATCTGTGGTTTGTAACCTATCCCTTAAATCGGCTTCCGTACCTAATGACTGGAAGGTAGCCAACGTGACACCAATATTTAAAAAGGGCTCTAGAGGCGATCCGGGCAATTACAGACCGGAAAGTCTAACTTCAGTACCTGGCAAATTAGTCGAAACAATAGTAAAGAATAAAATTGTGAAGCATGTAGAAGAACATAATTTGTTGGACAAAAGTCAACATGGTTTCTGTAAAGGAAATCCTGTCTTACTAATCTATTAGAGTTCTTTGAAGGGGTTAACAAACATGCGGACAAGGGGATCCAGTAGATATAGTATACTTAGATTTCCAGAAAGCCTTTGACAAGGTCCCTCACCAAAGGCTCTTGTGTAAATTACATGGCCATGGGATAAGAGGAAGGTCCTTTCTTGGATTGAGAACTGGTTAAAAGACAGGAAACAAAGGGTAGGAATAAATGGTAAATTTTCAGAATGGAGAGGGTAACTAGTGGTGTCCCCCAAGGGTCAGTCCTAGGACCAATCCTGTTCAACTTATTCATAAATGATCTGGAGAAAGGGGTAAGCAGTGAGGTGGTAAAGTTTGCGGATGATACCAAACTGTTTAGGATAGTCAAGACAGAAGCAGACTGTAAGGGACTCCAAGAAGATCTCACCAAACTGAGTGATTGGGCAACAAAATGGCAAATGAAATTTAATGTGGATAAGTGTAAAGTAATGCACATCGGGAAAAATAACCCCAACTATCGTACAGTATGATGGGGGCTAATTTGGCTACGACAAATCAGGAAAGAGATCTTGGAGTTATCGTGGACAGTTCTCTGAAAACTTCCACACAGTGTGCAGCGGTCAAAAAGGCAAATAGGATGCTAGGTATTATTAAGAAAGGGATAGAAAATAAGACCCAGAATATCTTACTGCCCCTGTATAAAACTATGGTATGCCCACATCTTGAATACTGTGTACAGATGTGGTCTCCTCACCTCAAAAAGATATTTTGGCCTTGGAAAGGGTTCAGAAAAGGGCAACTAAAATGATTAGGGGTTTGGAGCGGGTCCCATATGAGGAGAGGTTAAAGCGACTGGGACTTTTCAGTTTAGAAAAGAGGAGACTGAGGGGATATGATAGAGGTGTATAAAATCATGAGTGGTGTGGAGAGGGCCGATAAAGAAAAGTTATTTATTAGTTCCTAAATAGAAGAACTAGAGGACACCAAATGAAATTAATGGGTAGCAGGTTTAAAACTAATAAAAGAAAGTTCTTCTTCACACAGCGTGTAGTCAGCCTGTGGAACTGCTTGCCAGAGGAGGCTGTGAAGGCTAGGACTATAACAGAGTTTAAAGAGAAGCTAGATAATTTCATGGAGGTTAGGTCCATAAAAGGCTATTAGCCAGGGGATAAAATGGTGTCCTTGGCCTCTGTTTGTCAGAGGCTGGAGAGGATGGCAGGAGACAAATCGCTTGATCATTGTCTTCGGTCCACCCCCTCTGGGGCACCTGGTGCTGGCCACTGTCGGCAGACAGGATACTGGGCTAGATGGACCTTTGGTCTGACCCGGTACGGCCGTTCTTATGTTCTTATGTTATGTTCCTATGCTCAACCAAAAAAAAGCACTCTTTTACCAAAATAAACATCCACATGAGGAGGCTTTACTAGTATAACTGTTAGCTTAAATTCACACAGGCTTTCTTGTGTGGATAGGGCCTAAATCAAACTGTTTCCTCTTGACAATTGAGTGGGGGAAGAAAATCAGAACTATTACTTTGTGGCCTAACTGGCTCTGCATTTGTCCTTAACTATAAAGATTGTACAGTCTTACTTAAGTGTAGCTAAATAGAAGGTTGGTGGTAAAAGTATTACATTTAAATAAGAAAATCTGAATGTCTGCACAGTTGAAAATCCACAGCTACCACTAACTGAGGAAACTTTGCTCAGCTTGCAAACTTTTCTTTTTTAAAAAGATTTTAGGGTGTAACACAGTAATTTTGAGAGAAATTTGAGGATTAGTTTGGTGTGAGCTTCCCAGTGCTTTGGTGATGGACTAAGATTGAACTGAATCCCTGTTGCTCCTTGACATTTTATTTATTCCCTTCTCCTGTATCACAGGGAAAAAATCCCATGTTGAATGAAACCTCTGAGCCTTTTTTCTATAAATGAGACAAACAGTTCTGTTGTTTTTTTGTTTAACCTCTCTACTGCCATTTCTCAGCAGGCTCTAATGTGGTGCCTTATATGCTACTGACTGGATTCCTTGCTTGCTGTACAACTCTTGCAGGTATGATACATATGAGTCCTACGACTCAAGGTCTTCACTGAACGACCGTGATCTATACAGATCCGGCTATGATTACAGTGAGGTTGAACATGACACCGACAATGCCTATGAAGGTTGCTATGACAGCTTCTATGGGAACCACAGGGACCAGTACCAGAACAGAGCACGGGACAACTTTGGCCAGCGGGGTCAGAACTGGGCCAGAGACAGTCGAAATAACAGACCTATGGCATCTTCATATTCCGGGCACATGGGCGGACAATGGAATGAGCCGCCACAGCCAATGGGGGGGCGGGGCCATGGCCCCCACGGCTCCTCTAGGCTTCCATCCCTCTTCTCCCACAACATTATCCCAGAACTCAGCATGTTCCAGGGAATGCGAGGTTTCTCTGGAAACATGCGCTTTGGAGGAGGCGGCATGAAACAACGAATGAGGAGAAACTGGAAAATGTGGGACGCAGACTTTAAAGTAAGTACCTGTGCAATCACTTCCCACCCCTTTACCTCGTATAGAGACTGTTCACTTCCCAACAAACCACACTGTCCAGCTCTGGAATGCCATACTTGGTTTCCACAATATAATTCGTACCTCTGTGCATTATTTGTTTAGCCTATTGGTGTTCTTTCTAAAGTATGTGAAGAGGCCACATTCATTCATAGTGAAGTCTTAGCATCTGAAATATTTAACTTTGACGCTCTTATTGTAAAGCTAGGAAAGTAAACATGCTATAGTTTTGTCATTTAATCTGATATACTGGGGGAAGGTGGCTATGAAGGATTGTGCCAGCTGTGATCTGTCTTAACTGACTTTGCCTGTCAAAAGTATAACTGCATTTTCAGAGGAGTTTAGTTCAATATAAAGCCTTTTTATGGAGGCTTAATGCAGACTTATTTACTGCTGGCAGGGGGATGGTCTCAGAAAGACTGATGATATTTTCCTTTCTAGTCACAGAAAAAGAAAATCAAGAAGGATCCTACTGCTAAGAAAAGAAAACAAACTGACAGCACTGATGAACCTGACAGCAAGGCAGCAAAAACTGATGGCTCTGACAACTCTGACTCAGAGAATGGTAAGAACTACTCTGGTGACTACTAATGAGTTGTCTTAGTCATGTGAAGTTATTAAAATACTTTTGAATGTCAGAGCCTAACTACTCCCTGAAACAATTGCTCTTCCACATTTAATTTAGTGACAAAGTTATTAATACTGTTTTTGGCTGAGCTAGCCAACTGTTATTTTTTGTATAGTGACAGTTTGTGCTGTGCTTTTCAGAGGAGGGGACTGAAGGAGAAGCAGCAGAGAAAGAGGGCTCCAAAGCTGTAAGTGAAACTGAACACTTGCAATTGACAGCAAAGATCATAGTGCTTGAGGGAAGCGTGTGAGTGGCCATGAAAATAATATTGAGAATGTTGTGGTGGCAGCATTAAAACCAAATTAATCTTCCTGCAATGTGAGTAGGAACCACTTCTTAACTTGCAGTTGCAGAGAGGTGGGATTGGTGGGGAGGAGGGGGAATTGGATCCTCATAGTAGAAAGCATAATTTAGGCAGGATTTACATATTTTGTATTGCAGTAATATCTGCAGGCCCCAACAGAATATTTGGCGCGCTGTACAGATGCATAGCAAGACAGGTCCTGCTCCAAAGAGCTCAAAATATGTGATTAGAGAGTTTATGAAATTGACTGGGTAAAGGAGGAGAAAACCTGGAGATCAACAGTGTGTGGTACTATTTGCAAACTGCAAGCTAAATGTGTTCCTTAGACAGCGAACCCTGATATCTGAAGTCAGGAGGGAGAAGGATGGTTAAGAGATGTAAAACTAGCGTGCACTTGCTTTGTGTAAGACAAACAAAAGTTGCGGATAGGCATTTCTGATAATCACTTGACATTTTGTATTTTAGGAGGGTGAAGATGAAGAAGGAAAAGAATCTGAGAAAGGTAAGTCTGAATGTACTTGTGTGAAAGCATTGTTGGGAAATGAGCCAAGAACTTTGTCATCACAGGATGTGTAAGCCTCTGTATAGCATAAACCTTCTGCCAATGAAGGCTCTGCTTTGGAGGAAATGGCTCCAAGTAATATTCTATTGACTGACTTGGTTCAGGCGCTGCCTTGCTCCTTTTGTTCTCTGAGCTGTGGCTTGTACACAAACCTCAAAGTTGTGGTTTATGATTATCTGACTTAAACCTCTAATCTTTCATCACTCTCAAGCTTGCACTGGTTTCTGTACACAGTATGTAATCCTTAGGGAATATCAGTCTGCTGGCACACTGCTAGGCCTAAAATAGTGGGAGGGATATTACAGGTCTGGAATGAGGTACTTTAGAAAACATAAGGAAATCCAGCGCAGCATCTCATGTGAAATGTGTAGTGTGTGTCTCTTCTATGAAGTAGTGGGGTCCCATGGACAAGGTAGGATGATCAGTGGGTATGGCACTAGCTGAGGAGTTGGAAGACCTGGGTTTAAATCCTTGCTCTGCCACAGACTTGTGGCCTTGGGTAAGTGTCTTAGTTTCTCTGATCCTTATCTGTAATATGGAAATAAAATAGTTCCCTGTCTGATAAAACTATTAAAGATACTTAGACCCCCATTCTTATAGTATCTTAGAGAAATACTAGTTGATTGACTAGACTAGAGTCAATTGGATAATTTGAGGTGCCAACACTGCTTTGGCAGATGAGTTGATTAGAGAAACATGGTGAGAGGACACCAAAGGAAGAACCAGTCTAAATAGAAACCTGTTAGCACAGTATCTAACTTTTAATTGCTATCAGTGGAATACAATAGCAACACTTAAAAGCATATGAGAAGCCTTGGCTGGGAAACCAAAGGGCTACTTCAGGTACCATTTCAGTATAACAATGGAAGCTACTTCTCTGTCTTGAAAAAACTGTGGTGAATTCAGTTCTTATTTTCACTGCCAACTTTCATCTCTTGTGTTCCATGTGTACAGAAGCCAAATGGGTGAGAGTGGTCGCCTCTTAATGTCAGCCTCACACCTAGTCTAAAATGGGCCATCTTTTCCCAGTAAAACCAGGAGCATTGTATCACCACCAGAAATTATGGGTTAGGAAACTATCAGAAGAGGTATTCTCTCCTCATCCTGCTCCAGCTCAACCTTTCTGAAGTCTGGGCCAGAGAGTGATGGAACATCTGTTAACAGATTAACAATGCTCCTTTAATTGGCCAAAAGCAAGAATTGTTAAGGGAGCAGCTCTTTCCAACACTCAGCTGTAAATTGGTCAGATCTGAGCTATATGTCAGGGTAGCTACAAAACGTATCTCGGTGAATCCTCTTAATCAGTTGGTGTCCACAAATAGTGCCCTGAAACACAACCTGCTTTATACATTTAGGTGCTTTAACAATTCAAGAAGAGATCAGTCAAATCAAGCGCAAATTGCAGGCAGGCAAGAAAACTCAAGAGAGGCAGAAAAAGAGGCATCGGGATCGCATGGTAGAAAGGTACATCTTCCTCTTCCAGTGACACAGTGTACATCCTGTCTAAGAACTCTGGGAGGATTGCCTAATGTTTAGAACATGGACCTATGCATCTGGGTTCTGACCCTTGTCCCTGGCTCTACCACTGACTTTTGTAAAACCAGGGGTAGTTACCTGACCTTCTCTGTACCAGTCTCTCCAGCATCTGTAAAATTGGCTTACCTCATGGAGGGCTGGTAAGGCAAAGGCATTACAAAAGTACAAAATACTGTTAGCTAATTACAGAATAGAGAACTCGAACCAATACTTCCTCCTCTGTGAATGATATTGCTGAAACCCGTGTTGGAATATGGTGTCCAGTTCTGGGGTTCACTCTTTAAAAATAATTTTGGAAAATTGAGGACTGTTCAGATAAATGTCACAAGAACAATTCAGACTGAAAACCTGCCTTACAGTGAGGCTTAGTCTTCTCTTTAATAAACCAAACAATTAGACGAGAGTCCTCTCTGTAAGCCCTTAATACCTACACAGGGAGTTCTCTGACTGTAGGGCACGTTAATCTAATAGACCAAAGCATAATGATATCCAGTGGCTAGAAGCTGAAACCTGAAAAGTTAACACAAAATAACTTGCATAACTAATAGTGTAGGTAATTAACCATTGGAGCAACTTACAGGCTCTGATGGATTATGCATAATGAAAAAAATCTTTAAATCAAGACAGACATCCTTCTTCAGATCTTCCCTAGCTCTTCCATATATTGTTGTGTTGGATGTAGGAATTATTGAGTGCAATTCACTGCCCTTGGTGATACAAGATGTCAGACCAATTACTGCTTATAGTCCCTTCTGACATTCAAATATGGATAAAACACGTAGGAAGGATGTGACCATTCAAACCAGGAGTAACACCCGTCCTCTTGAATAAGCTGTGCTCTTTAACTGTACCCCTAAATACAAATAGGGAATGACTAGTCTTTTCAAGCTGGTGGGGAGCCTGGAATGGAATCCTGGAGCTTGGGAAGTTGCTCTCTCACTTCATTCTTACTTTCTCTTGGTAGGATACAATTTGTTTGTTCGCTGTGCAAATATCGGACCTTCTATGAGGATGAGATGAATGCTCATCTGGAAAGCAAATTCCACAAGGAGCATTTCAAATTTGTTGGAACAAAACTGCCTCAGCAGACCGCTGACTTCCTTCAGGTGAACCTTTTGGTTAAGTTTCCCATTTCTTCAGGCTATTACAGTGTACCCCTATTACATGTTGGTTAATGAGACTGTATAGTTCAGATAGTCAAGACTATGAAAACTTAAATGTTAAACTACAAGTATGATTAGAGCACAGGACTGGACATTATGATCTGAGTTCTTATTCCCAGCTCTGTACCAACTGCACTGTGACTTGAGCATGTTACAATTTGTAAAGTGCAAACAGTCTTTGACTGCCTTCAAGAGAAGAGTTAGGGCTGGATTAAAGGACTGTAAGGTGTTGAAATGTTTTGATGAAAGGCATAACTGCAGTGTAGAATAAAATACACTAGGGATGTTAGATATTGTGTAATTTGAATAGTCGTGTAACTGCATGAAATATTAGTGGTACCTCTTCAAGTGATGTCCCTGTGGGTGCTCCATTGTTGGTGTCGGGTCGTTCTGGTGCCACATATTGGAGCTTTTCCTAACAGTAGCTGGTCAGGCCACACATGCACAATAGGCGCCTCATGCCATTTGTGCCTTTGCACTGCCCACGTGGCCCAACTCTCCTGTTCCTTTGTAACTGCCCTTGGTTGCAGACAGAGCTTGAACTCTGTCCCTCTTCTCAGCTTACCTAGAGATAGAAAATATAGTTATAATTAGTTAATTTCCCCTGTTTGTTACTTAGTTATACTCATAAAAAAAACCTCTCTCTTCATGTACATAGTTTTAAATGTCCCTCTTTTAAAAAATGAGAGTGGGGAGAGAGAGATGAACAAAACCGCCACAGAACAACTGGAGCAGTTAGTCTATTTTGCCACAATGCTGGGTTCCCACGGATTTAAGAAATGCAACACTTGTTGCAAGCCCATGCCAGCCTTAGATGGCCATTCCTCATGCATTCCTCATGCATCTGTTGCCTGGGAGTGACACACATTCCCCAGAAGTGTGTCCACTGCTGTAGCCTCACAGTCAGAGCACGCAGAAACAGGGAGCTGCATCTCCGCATGCTCCTCTTTGATAAGGCACAGACTCCCTGGGTAACAACAGCCAGGCTGTGTCTGCCAATACCCAGAAGAGACTGGTTAGTTTCCCTTCAACAAAACCGTCCACGAAGAAAATGTTTTTACCACCCAGGTAAAATGTGTACAGGAGACAGCCTGGGCACATCAGGCAGCAGGTGCTCCCGTGCTGCATCAGTAACAGAACCAAAGTCTTCTCAGACCGCGGCACCGCCTAGAGCAGCACAGATGCCAGGGAACCGGACAAGCCTTCAGCACCGACAGCACCGCAGGTGCCGACTAAAACATTGGCACCACAAAAAGGCACGATCGAAGTTCACCAGACCTTTACCATACACACCAAGCCTGGAACTGGCAGCCTCCTCACCGGCACAGATGCCCCCTCAATCAGCACCACACTCAGTGGCACTGCTAGATGATACCGTGGTTTGGCACTGTTCCTCTTCGTGCAGACACGACTGCGACATGCTGGTGCCAATTTCAGTGCTGCGCTTGACATTAGCGCATGGCACTACTTCGAAACAGCTGTCTCCATCCCCCCTCAATCGTTGAGAAGGTCTCCTTGCTCACCCAGATCACCGGTGCTCTCTGAGTGAGCTTGAGGATGACTTGAGGAGTGTATTTGCTTCCAAATATTCTTCTCCTGCCAGATCACATGCACCTTATGATAGACACACAACACAATACCCTCATCATGCTCCATGGTTCTCAGACTGGTTTTATCATCCACATCATTATCCACACTGTTGGTCCTCTTGGCATCAGTGGTCATCCTCAAGTCATTATTTAACCACACCCTCGACACCTGCTAACAGACCTGTCATAGCCTCTTGCTCTCACAGCCCTCCTCCAACAGTGGACTTGGACACCGAAGAGGGACAAATCATGGATGAGGACGATGCTCAGCCCCCAGACACTTCACCGACTGACCAGTCATCTTCCTCGCCTGATGAAGTGGTGATCCTGGCTGATTCATCACCGATGGATGATTTGAAGCAATCGAAGAATTATTCAAGCAAATTGCCACTAGCCAAGAGGTTACCCTTTTAAAGGTTCAAGGGAAACAACATAGGCTCCTAAAGAATTTACAGCCAGCAGCCAGGTCAAAGATCGCGCTGCCAATTGATGAGGCAATCATGGAAGCAGCCGATTAGGTGTGGCAAACACCAGCCTCAGCCCCTCCCACCAACAAGTGAGCTGACAGAAAATACTTTGTCCCTTCCTAGAGCATGGACTTTTTATTCTTACATTTACAGCCAAATTTGCTAGTGGTTGATGCTGCTAGTCACAGATCTAAATTACTCCAATTCAGGATCTCTACCCAGGATAAGGAACATAAATACCTCAATCTTTTTTTGTAGGAAGATGTATTCTTCCTCAACATTACAGCTGCAAATAGCCAACTACATTGTCTTGCTTGCCAATCATAATTTCAACAACTATGCTAAATTGACAGAGCTTGTGCAACATCTTCCAGATGACAAACGGCCAGTCCTAAAATCTATAGTACAGGAAGGCTACACCACCTCCCGTACTGCATTACAGATGGCGCTGGACGTAGCTGACACAGTAGCACGAGCAACTGTGACATTGATTATCATGCACCAGTGGTCATGGCTACAGGCCACTGGAGTACCAAAAGAGGTCCAAAACAAGGTGGAGGACGTCCCTTTTGATGAGGATAAACTCTTCGCAGCAAAAACAGATGAGGTACTTCACTCCAGTAAAGACTCTCGTACAACCTTCCATATTCTGGAAATGTACACACCTTCCTACCACAGAAGGCATTATACCCCTTACCAGAGGCAAAGAGACTTCTTTCATTATTACCAGTAACAGAGAAACCTTTGACCAGGGTTGCTTCAGACCAAGGACTCAGAAGAGACAAGCTCCTATCACCCGCTTGTCCACTCAACATTCTTCCAAGCAGCAAATTTGAGAGTTTGGTTGAGGGTTCGCCCAACCTCTCCTATCCACCAGTGCCTTTCAACCATGCAGTAATTTTCCACCACTGTTTGCGCCCTTTTACAAGCAATGGGCAGTGATTACTATGGACCCATGGGTCCTGGAGATCATAAGATGCGGATACACCATCCCTCTCATCTCTGTTCCTTCAACCTACCCACGCTCCCCATCTCCCTTCAGGGACCCCTATCATGAAAAACTCCTAAAGCAGGAAATAAATCGTCTATCCTATGCTACACATAGGAGCCGTAGAGAGAGTGCCTGAGCAATATTGGGCAGGGGATTTTATTCTAATTACTTCCTCACAGAGAAGGGAACAGGCATTTGGAGACCCATCCTCTGTCTTCATCAGCTAAACAAATTCCTCCACAAACAACGGTTCAAAATGATCACACTCAAATCAATCATTCTGGCACTGGATGAGGGAGACTGGTTTGCAGCCCTCAACATTCAGGATGCTTACTTTCATGTGATCATGCATCCATTGCACAGATGATTTCTCTGGTTTATGACTGCATTGGAGCATTTCCAATACTGAGTCCTTCCTTTCAGACTTTCTTCCGCTCCCAGAGTCTTTTCAAAGACCCTGGCCATCGCTGCAGCCTATCTGTGTCGCCAGAGAATTATGATTTTCCTATATCTAAACGATTGTCTTATACAAGGCCCTTCCCGCCAAGTCACCAAAGACATGGTGACATTTACCAAGGGGCTCTTTGAATCCCTCAGGCTAATTATAAATTAACAAAAATCTACCCTACACCCTACCCAGTCTCTAGCATTCGTGACAACACAGGCATATATTCCAGATCAATGTTTCCAGGCCATACAAAATCTCATCTCGATCTTGGAAATCCAGCCCTATTGTTCCAGTACTCGCCTACCTGCATCTCGTGGGTCATATAGCCACTACGACATACATGGTCTGGCATGCACATCTGCACTTTCGTTGCCTCCAGGATTGGCTCGCCTCAATATGTACCCCATCCAAACACTACATACGCAAGCAAGTTTCTCTTCCTCCAGATGTCCTCGCTTCATTTCACTGGTGGAGCAGTCCCAACAACCTCCTCTCAGGTGTCCCCTTCCACCAGACACAGCCCTCCATCCAGATTACCATAGGTGCTTCCCTTCTGGGATGGGGTGCACACCTGCAGTACTAATTTGCTCAGGGCAGATGGTCTTCCCATGAGTCCCGTCTCTATATCAACCTCTTGGAACTCCAGGCAGTGCGCAGTGCATGCAAGCATTTCATTTTGGACATCCATGGCTGTACGGTTCATATCCTTACTGACAATGTCACCATGATGTTTTACATCAACCATCAAGGGGGAGCTCACTCTTTATCCCTCTGTGTGGAGGCCATCTGCTTATGGAACTGGTGCATCCACAACAGGATCAGTCTCGTAGTGTCCTACCTTCCTGGGGCCAAGAATACAACTGCAGATACTCTAAGCCAGCAGTTCTCAAACCTTTTGGGCTCCGGAGCCCTTTAAATGCGTAAAAATTTATGCGGAGCCCCAGCGGTCCACTGATTGTATGTGTTGTACCTATCGATGTTTCCAGTTTGTCAACCTTGCAGAGCCCCTGGAGATGTCTCGTGGAGCCCTGGGGCTCCGCAGAGAACAGTTTGAAAAACACTGCTCTAAGCCAACACTTCGCAATAGACCACGAGTGGGAACTCCACTTGCGCATTCTTCACACTGTGTTCCTGAGATGGAGTTTCCCTCTCATAGACCTATTTGCATCTCACTGCAATACCAAATGTCCCTGATACTGTTCAAGAGAATGTGTGGGACCAGGATCATTGGGCGACGCCTTCCTCATTACATGGAACATTCATTTCTATTAGGCCTTTCCCCCAATTCTGCTTATTCCAAGGGTCATCCGCAAAATCAAGTCAGATGGTGCCCTCATCATTCTGATAGCTCCCTCTTGGTGCCAACAGACTTGGTTCTACTATCTCTATTAGATGTCTCTTCAGCCTCTTTACCCTCTTCTGAATCGTCAACACCTTCTCCCACAGAACAGAAGCAACTTTCTCCATCCTCAACTAAAAATGTTTCACCTCACCTCTGAGAGATTCCGTTCAGACCAAGTAAAGGACATCCTGCTGCATAGTGGACGCCAGACTACTCGAAATACTTACAAGTGGAAACATTTTGCAGACTGGTGCCCCGTCAATCAGATGAATCCATCTTCAGCGCCTCTTCATACAATCCTTGATTACGTCCTACATCTGAAACAGCAAGATCTGTCAGTTTTCTCCTCAGGGTACACGTGGCTGTGCTGACAGCATTCCACCCCTAATAGAGGGGTTCTCTGTCTTTATGCACCCTATCACAAGAAGGTCCCTCAAGGGCCTTCACAATCTTTATCCTCCATAAAAACCACTACCTCTGGCATGGGACCAAGAGCCAGTGCTCAATACACTAACCAGCCCTCCCCTCCACCCTTTGAATCTTTGGCTACATGCCCTGTACTCCTGTTAAAGATGAAGACAGTGTTTTTTATAAGCGATCACATCAGCAAGGAGAGTTAGTGAACTTGCTGCCCTAACATCAGCATCTCCCTACACCAGTGGTCTCCAACCTTTTTACACCGAAGATGACTTTTTAAATCTCAGAACAGGCGAAGATCTACTGCCCTGCCCCTTCCTTGAAGCCCCGCCCTCTCTATTCTCCTCCTGTCCATCACTTGCTATCCCCAGCCTTTACTTACACACTCTGATAAACACTTTATTTTTAAATTATGCGATATATAAAATTAAAATCACGTGTTTATAGTTATGAAATAAATGGTCTGTTTTTTATTCATGCTATTTAAATCTAAAATGAAGCATTTATAATTATACATTTTGTGGGGACAGAGTTCTGTGGCTGGGGGCAGGGGTGAGGGAACAGGGTGCTGGGAGGGCAGAGGACAGGGTTCTGCAGCAGGGGACAGGGTGCCAGTGGGGACAGAGTTCGGGGAGTGGGGATGGGAATGGGGACAGAGCTCTGTAGCTGGGGACAGGGAAGTGGGGACAGAGCTCTGTAGCTGGGGACAGGGGAGTGGGGACAGAGATCAGTGAGTGGAGACGGAAGTGGGGACAGAATTCTGTAGCTGGGGACAGGGGAGTGGGGTCTGGGGAGCGGGGACAGGGGGCAGGGTGCCAGTGGCAGCAGAGTCCCCTGCATCTGCCTCCTCCCAGGATTCTCCCGAGGGAAGCCAGCACATGCCTCCTCCGGGCCCCCGTGGCGCAGGGAAACCCAGAGCGTGCCTGCCCCGGGCTAACCCCCGCCTCCCATGGCAGGGGCTAACCCCCACGGGAGGCTGCCTCGGGGGCAAACCCCCCCCATTCCGCGGCGGAGCCAAACCCCCGCGGGCACCTGCCCCGGGGCCAAACCCCCGTTCCACGGCACGGCGCGGCCCGGCTCCTCCCCTCCCCTCCCGCAGCGCGGCCAACCCCCGCAGGCACCTGTCCCGGGGCCAAACCCCCCTCCCGTGGCGCAGCGCAGCCAACTCCCTCCTGCAGCATGGCCAACCCCCGCGGGCGCCTGCCCCGGGGTCAAACCCCCCTCCCACGGCGCGGCCCGGCCCAGCCAACTCCCTCCCCTCCCGCAGCGCGGCCAAACCCCGGGGCCGACTCCTGCTCCCGCGGCGCAGGGAAACCCCTGCGCCCAACTCACCCCTCCGGCACCAGCGGCGCAGGGAAGCCTCCGCACTCCTCCTCCAGGGCCGACACCCCCTCCCCCAGCACGCAACAGAGCTGTGGGAGGGGGAGCAGCCCGCGCACTTCCAGAACCCCCGGAAGTGACGCGGGCTTCAGACAGGACTTCCGTCCACCCTGCGGGAAGCTGGCACTACAATAGAGGTAGGTAGTGGGGCTTGTTGGGGGTGGGGGGAAAATGGGGGGCGGGGTTGTCCGAACGCCTTGCGATCGACTGGTCGAGGCCTCGTGATCCATCGACGTGTTGGTGACCATGGCCCTACACAATATGCTATAAGGACAAAGTAATACTCCACCCTCATCCTTCCTTCCTACCTAAAGTGTGTTCTGATTTCCACGTCGTCAAACCTATCGTCCTCCCCACTTTTTATCCAAAGCCTCACGAGGACGCTATTCTGCATATCCTTGACATCCAGAGGGCACTTTCCTTTTATATTGATCAAACTCAGACCTTCCGCAACTCAGAAATTATTCGTCTCAGTAGCTGAATGCTCTTGGGGAATGCTCTTTCTCGGTGGATTTCCTGAATTATAGTGTCATACATCACCCCCTGCTACTCCTTACAAAACTATATGGGCCCCAGGGCTCACTCTATATGGGCTGTCTCTACAGTCACAGCCTTCCTCAGAGGGGTGTCACTTCAGGACATTTTGCTGTGTAGCCACATGGTCGTCCAACCACACTTTTATGAGACACTATGCAGTTTGGATATGGGCTTTTTATTTGCTATTGCAGTGCTCTCCGCTGCTGCTAAGTGTTAATGCCGAAGCCCACCTTCCATATAATTGATTACCATTATGTAGTCACCAACAGTGGAGCACCCATGGGGACATCACTTAAAGAAGAAAAAGAAAAGGAAGTCACCTCATGCAGTAATGGTAGTTCTTTGAGATGTGTGTCCCCGTGGGTGTTCCACGACACACCCTTCCTCCCCTCTTCTTTGGTCTGCCCTAGTTAGTTGGGTGTATACGAAGAAACTGAGGGGAGTCAGGCATGTGCAGCGCAGAGGTGCAAATGGCATGAGGCACTTATCGCGCAAGCATGGCCTGACTAGCTACTGCTTGGAAAAACTCTGATCTGAGGTGCCAGGAGAACCGGATACCAACAGTGGGGCACCCACAGAAACACGCATCTCAAAGAACCATTGTTACTGCACGAGGTAAGCAACTTCCTTTTACACAACTATTTGATAGTCCCTGGGGGTGGGGCTGTCAGGCAGTGGACTCCTGGTCCCATTCCCAGGGAGCCCCCTGCCACCTCATGCTGCTGCCTCTATCAGAGATAGCAGCATAGGGTGGCAGGCAGGAGCCAGTTCACAAGGGGGAGGCAGTTTAAAGTGTAGTGACAATGATCATAGGATGAGGATTCCACGACATTCTCTATTGATAAGCAGTTTCTTGCCAGACAGAATGGTGTTACTTAAGTTTTCTTTACCCATCTTGAGATCTGTTTCTTTATCTGGTGACAGTGGGGGAGCTATCAGGGCAAAGACCCCTGCTCACAGCCTGGTGTGACATTTTTTAATACAATTTAGATGGAACTGTGAGTATGTGACTCCAGGCCTTACAGTAATGGCTGCTACTTTTCAGTCTGGCTACAGAAGGCAGCTTTGGTTCAGGCCTAGCACAGGCCTTCCAACATGGCTACAGAAAAGCCATATTGTTACACACTGCAGAGCTGGTGCTGGGCGGAGCTGGCTCCCCCTAGCACGAGGTGAGGGGGGGTCCTCAAGCCTGCCTGAAAGCTAGATCCCCATGAATATCAGCTCTAGCCTGCCCCCTTTACCCTCCACACTGCTGCCTCTCTATCAGAGGCAGTAGCTCGGGGGTGGAGGGCAGGCAGATCTGGTGCTCATGGTAAGCCTGCTTAAAACCCGCCAAGGGTTATCGGTTAGAATCGTAGAATCATAGGGCTGGAAGAGAGCTCAGGAGATCGAGTCCAGCTCCCTGCCTAAAGCAGGACCAGTCCTAACTTAATTGTGTAGTCGACTACCCATTGACATCCCTATAATATAAGTTGTGTTTTTTGCATTTTTGAATTCACATTCATCTAGAGTGGTCAGATGTGTAGCTGATGATGATAATAAATATTTTTGTATAATACAGGATTATGTTGCTAACAAAACAAAGAAAACTGAAGAACGCCGTAAAGCAATTGAAGATATTAATGCAGTTATCCAACAGATCTATAAAGATCAAGATCTTACCCAAGGTAAGAGCAAATCCCTTCATCTTCATGGTTTTGTCTTTTGTGAAGCTACCTAAATGTACAGCTTTCCTCGGAAAATGGGAAAAATAAAAGCCATTGTGAGGTGCCTTGTTTGTGTTATACTGAATCTTTAAAATGTGCCCAGTTCACAAGCGAAGCTTGGTTAAAACTGAGATCTGAGAATGAAACTTTGTTTTTGTTACCACTAAAGGTTTAGCAAACCAGGCTATGTTTTTGGAACCTGTACAACCTAATTACTGTTGCAAATCTGTCCCACTAGTGCCATGTAAATTGTAATATGGCAAACAAGGCTGATAAATAGGAAGAAATAAAATTAGCTCTACAGCACCAATAGGAGTAAAGTATTATTGTTACTTAAATCATCTGATCCTATTCAGAAATGGAGTACAGTTGAAGCACTTTTTCTTTCACAGTAAACTTCCAGAATGGAGCCACGCTTTAAAAAGCTATTAATGAGTCATGGAAAACTTAAATATTTATCAGGAACACATATCTATAGCTGGTGTTTCTTCATCCTTACTACTCTGTGCAAGATGAGAACTCCTTTTCCCCTATTTATGCTCTAATAGTTACTTTACGTGCTATAATAATTTTTCTAATTTCAGATAAGCATAATCATTAGATTAATATACTGGAGCCTTATTTCTCATATGTTAGAGTAAAATTTAGAATTCTAGACGATTTACTCGGTGTTGCTCAGGTCCTTCATTCAATTTTTATTATTTGGAAAATAAAATGAAAATGTCCATGCATTGTTGTGGGATGGGGTTGGAGATGAGTGGTTCAGAATTCAGGCTGCCCTGGAGAGAGAGGATTATCCCAGCCCTTTCTCACCACAGCAATTTGGGGCCAGGTGAAAAGCGCCTCTCCATGGCTGCTGCAGCGGGCACAGCTGGGGAGGGGTGCATGTCTCCTGTCTGGGGCAGGTCCAGGTTCATCTGCCCACTGCACTTCCCAGCAAGAGTGAGGAATGCAGGAAACTGCACTTTCCACTCATTCCCTGATTAAAGGGAACAGCCAGTAATGTTCCTGTATGAATGGGGGGGGACCTTCCCCCTCCCCAAGGGTGCCTGGAGGGTGGGAGTCAGGGGAAAGGGGCTGGCTGGGGACATGCTCCCACCCTGTCCAGAGGAAGGGGAGGTGCCACCTCCAACCAGCCTCTTTCACCTGACTGGTGATTCTGTCTCTCTTCTCATAAAACCATACAGAAGCAATCCCATTATGGACATTCCCATTTTCCTGGCACAACCAAACCCTTACCTTGCTTTAAGTTATGATAAGAAAAAACTGTACTGAATTTGGTGGTCTTAGCTCTTACCATTTAGGAGTTCTTGAACAGACAGATGGATAAACTCTCAAATATATAGTAGATAGTAAATGGGAAGTCATACCTCTTTCTAGGAGAAGTGTCACTGCGGTGTATAAACAGCAGGGGTGAGAGTACAGTGGTGCTCAACCTTTCCAGTACCCCTTTCAGGAGTCTGATTTTTGTCTTGCATAACTCCAGGTTTCATCTTACTTTAAAATTACTTGCTTACAAAAATCAGAAACAAAAAGGCTCACATCACACTATTAGTGAAAAAAAAGTTTACTTTCTCATTATTACCATATCATAAAATAAATCAATTGGACTATAAAGTACTTTCATGCCAATGTATAGTGTATGGAGCAGCATAAATAAGTCATATGAAATCTTAGTTTGTACTGACTTTGCTAGTGCTTTTTATATAGCCTAGGCAAATATCTAGATGAATTGATGTACCTCCTGGAAGACCTCTGGATACCCTCACGGGTATATGTACCTTTGGTTGAGAACCACTGACATAGTAGACAGCTGCACCAAGGCTCGCTTGGTAATGACCTAGTTGGAAACATTTTGGATGCTATAGTCTATGTGCTGATGAATGCTACTGCTCACTGCTGCATCTTTGTGGTGTAAAGCTATACTTTGGGCCTCAGCCATATTAGCTATCTTTATTGGTCAAGACTGAGCATCATATTGTAGGAAACAGTCTCCAGGGGTGCATGAGTATATTAAAAAAAAGTGAACTTGTAGAACAAGCTGCAAAACTCCCTCAAGTGCATGCAGTGTGGCCACCACAGCAGGTGAACAAAGCTCTTGTCTCTCCTCAGATATTGGCATGGAACACTTTATTAAAAAGGTGGAGGCTGCTCACTGTGCTGCATGTGACCTCTTCATCCCAATGCAGTATGGAATTATTCAGAAGCACCTGAAGTCCCTTGACCACAACCACAACCGCAGAGTAAGCATGCAGCTGGTTAAATGTGGTATATTGGCTTTTATATACACACGCTACAACTGGCTGGGCAGATGTGGAGATCGACTTACTGCTGGTTGCAGGGTTTTAACTAAAAAAACAAGCTGATAAATGCTAAAAATTTGGTAGGATTACATTCATACAGCCGATGGGGTATATGGGAAAATGGGACCTAAAAATCAGGACTGGCCTTTTTAAAGCTTTCTACAGTAGCAGTCTCTATATGGCAACAGCTCACAGTTGTGATATTGCAATGTGGTGGTCTATTATTGTAGAACACTGATCTTAACTCTTGTAAGTGGTCAGCAAAAATGTAATCTCTACATATTGTGAGGAACAATGATGTAACATGCTGTCAGGATACCATATCTTCTATAACGCACTGACTGTAGAATCCATTCTGTGATGTTCTGGCTTTTCTTGTATTAAAAAGATCCTCCTATGTTAAAAAGCCTCTCTCAATCTGCAAACAGATCATCTGAGCAGATGGCTGAGAATTGTCCCATATCGCTAAAGGAGGTGTGGATTCTGAAGCCCAGTGGCAGTTTAAATATTGGCACTTAAGCATGTTAGCAATGGAATGGCTACCAATTAATAATGTGCCAGATATTGAGAATGCAGTGAGGTAGTTGAGTACCTTGGAAGCCACTGGCAACAGAAGACTTGTTCAGGTGCTCTATGTCCCTCTACTACATACGCTTTTTCAGAGTTCTCATGTTGCCTCTGCCCCTGCCATAAAAGGATTGAAAGATGAGATTTTCTTCCTGGTGCTAAAAAAAACAAACTACACTCCATCTGTGCCAAAAGTCACATCCCCATTACCCCACCCACTTAACCTCTAAAGCAGTGCATGGTCAATACAAATTCTGGAGCATGCTGCAAACTAAATTTAGTGGTAAATGATGGCAGATATGTCTGACATAATCAAATTTCATATCTAGAGTCATACAGCATGTCTGCACTAACTGATAAACACGTGGCTAGAGGCAACTGCTGAAGTGTTACAGGACTCAATTCCAAAAACTTCTTTAAATACTTTTCTTCCCTTTAGGCCATGATGGAGCAGTCCAAGAAATCCTCTTTAGTAGTTGCAAGAAGTATTCTCAACAACAAACTAATCAGCAAGAAATTGGAGCGGTATTTGAAGGTAAATACTTACAAAACAGCCTTGGGTTGGTTTGAGCAGAAAGCCACCCAGCTTCTGCATTACAGATTTTTTTTTATTAGCTGCATTTACAGACTGTTTCTTGCTAGCTAGCTTTCATTCTGATATTCCGAAGTACTTTTCCAGTAAAATATCAGATCCCCAAGGGTTAGCTGGGTGGTGCTCAAAGACATTCATAATATGTCTAGCTTTCTCATCTCTACTGTCTCCCATCTTTAATATTGCTCCTAATTCCTGTATGAACAGGTGTAGACTCTTCCTTTAATATTTTCAGCTTAATGGAATAGAATTTAGGCAGTTTGCTATTACCATTATTAGTCTTTTATTGTTGGTATTAGGGTTTGAGTACTCAAGATAGTATATACTTTCAAGAGCTACTAATTTGACTTCCCTTGGTACTGTAAACAGTTGGCTAATGTTACAAGGATTTCTGGGTAACATGCTCAAGTTAAACCTAAGTATTTGATTCCTGTGCTCTCCCATAGTTCAGACAATGGGCAGCGAGTTCAGTGGACCCATGTTGCCCAGGCACCAGGAATGTTCCTGGTCTGGGACCCAGCTTCACCAAATTCCGCTTTCCCGAATGTATCCCCTACCCCTGCCTGCCTCCCACTAGTGATTTTTAAAACAGCCTGGGGGCCCCTACCGCCATCACCAGCGCAACAGGGCCAGAGCGGCTTCCTAGTGCTTGCTCTACTTAGCTGCTGGCATGTCCCTGCTGCCCCTAGGGGTGTGTGTATCCATGAATTGCCCTCCCCCTGAGTACCCCTACAGCCAATGGGAAAATGTGGGGGCAGCAGCACTTGGAAACGCCTGCCTCCCCTTGCCTAGGAGCTGCTGCCAAAGGTTGCACTATATAAGTGCCACACCCTCCTCCCAGCCCCAAACTCCCTCCCAGGGCCTGCACCCAGTTTCCCTCCCCACATTCCTTCCCAGAGCCAGACCCATCACCCCCTTCCTGCATCCCAAATCCCTGCCACAGTCCTGAGCTTGCACTCAGCACCGGAGCTCCCTCCCAGAACCTTAGGCAGATGAAGGGAGGGACTTTGGGTGGGGGAGAGATGTGGATTCTGCACACCACTAAAATTTCTGCAAACCTGCCGCCCTGGTTCAGACTATCTTTGTGTGTTAATATATGGCATGGGGAAGGGAGAAGGAGGTTGAAGATGGTAACAGTGGTTACTAGCAGCAGTCCTGCTCTCCCTTTTGGAAAGTGATATTGAACATTAAGGGAGACAACATAACCCTCTTCTTTGAGTGCTGTCCCTATGGGTGCTCCACTTGAGGCGCTGGTGCATCCCGGCGCTGTTGATCAGATTTTTGGTAGCAGTACCTGGTTGGGACGGGCATGCACAGTAGCTGTCTCGCAGTGCCATATCTAGCATGCACCCAGCCTGACTCCTTTTGTTCTCTCTCAGCTGTCCTCTACCAGAGACAGAGCTCTTCAGCAATGTTGAAGAAATACTATTCTAGAAGTTAGATTATTTAGTAAGATTCAGTTACTAGTAATTACTCAGTTTAGAATTAAGTTTCAGTTCATTCCAAAAAGAAAATAATTCACTTCCATTTTTCCCCATCCTAAGTTACTTCTACAAGGGATGTCAAAAATATGCCTGGATCTTCAGATTTCAAGAGATGTTCTTTGTTATACGACGCAATGCATCTGCTCTTTAGGTGAGCCGTGCATAACACAAAAGTGTGATTACTGCAGCAACCTGAAAGCCCAAGTGAGGAGAGACAGGTATCTCCTACTTCAATTCATCTTAATTGAGAAATCCACAATGCCCACCTTGGATCCTGGACAAGGGACTCTCTGGACACATTCTTGGTAGACCGAGCAAGTGCCAATTCCTCTATTTAAAAAAAATGAGGAAAAGGGACACATCCTTCCCAAGCAAAGGACTATTAAAAAAAGTGGTTCCTACTGAGATCTCTGCCCTCTGTCAACCTCAGGCGGAGCGGGCACCTTTGATGCACTGGACACCTACCACCATCTGTACAGGGACCTCAGCTGGGAAGGGAAAGGAGTCAAGTTGTAGGCACAAAATAGCCTCCTCCATGGCACCAACAACTCCTATGAAGGACACAGTGCCACAGCCTTTGCCACTGGTGATGCCTCCATCAACTTCATTGGAACCATCCACAGAGATAACAAGGGTGGTATCACCAGCACCAGCTAAGGCCACATGCAAACAATTGCCACCAAGCATCTACCATCTAAAGCTTTGGCACAGAAAGATATAACACCAAAAATAACGGCACTGCATAAGGCTGACATGGGAGTAACCTCTACTTCCAGATCTCCTCTGTTCGGCACCAATGGCTCACCAGCATTAACAACCAGATTCCATCACTACATCACTATTTTCCAGCAAAGACTAGGAGGATCTTGAGGAGACAGTCTTCTCATTAGGCCACCTCTCACAATCAGGAACTGGGCCACCAATGTCCCACACAAGAACCAGAGAGCAACTTGCCAACAACATGCATCCTTGGCTCACCAATCCTTGGATGCACTTCCCATGCCAGTCCCTATGCAATGGCCATAATGGGATCCATGGGCAGCCTACCCTATCTCATTTCTCCAAACCTCCCACTCCTCAAACGGAGACTTAACAACAGCCTCATTAGCAGAGCCTTCAGAGGCACCAGAGAAGACTTGGAGATCACTCACCTGCTTACAAATCATGATAGTCTCCAGATGTGCACTTTCCACTGCTGCAGATGACTTTAAACATTTTCAGTTTTTCAGGTGGGTAGCATGCAGGCAGAATATTCTGCTGGAAGAGAAAACTAACACCAGCTTTTAAAAATTGTACACACCTCTTCTACAGCAAAGATAGTCTTCCAAAAATGATGCCTTGATGGAACGAGCAAAAAGTGTGGCAAACACTCACCACTATTCCTCCGACCTGCAAATGTGCAGACAGAATATATTAAGTATCTAATAAAACCATGGACTTCCTTTTTTTCACACCCAGAGCCCAACTCCTTAGTGGTAGATGCAGCCAACCAAAGTGGTAAACAACTGGAATCCCAATATACACCTGGACAAGGATTGGAAGAGGGATCGATTTGGGCAGAAAGTCTGTTCTTTGGCAGTTCTGCAATTCCACACAGCCAATTACACAGCATTGTCAGCAAAAGATAACCATGATAATTACTGAATGAGTAGCTTGGTGAAATCTCTTGAGGACAAGAGGCAACAATTCCAAGCAAGGGACAGTTAATAGCTAGAACAGTGCTTCAAGCATCCCTCGACATTGCGGCCGCCATGGCCACACACAAAATAGCAATAGAGGGCGTTGTGGGAGCATTAGATATCCTGTGAGAAATACAGACTAAGGTAGAAGACCTCCCCTTTGATAGGGACAAGCTGTTCTCTGCCAAGATGGATGAAGTCCTACATTCCATGAGTGACACTGAGTTTTGATCAGGTACTTAGGGCTGGGGGTTGAAGTGCAGGAGGAGGTGTGGCCTTTGGGGGAGAGCTGGGATGAGGTCTTCAGGGCTAGCAGGGGGCTCAAGGTGGGGCAGGGGGGTGGGGTTTACGCTTACCTGGGCGGATCCCTGTTGGGGACTGTGAGGAGCGGTGCTCCCCCCACCAGCTGTGGCAGCTTGGTGCTGAGGCCAGCAGGGAGGGGCTTCCCTCCTCCACTGGCATGGCAACTTGGTGCCCCCTTGGGTGGAGGGGGAGTCTTGGCATCAGGTGTGGCAGCATTTTCAATCTGGTTGCTCCATATGTCGCAGTGTAGGACTGTTGATTAGAGAAAAATATTTTTTCTGGTGCAGTGCATAGAGTACAGAGTAGCAGTCCTCGACTCTACTCACCCAAGGCCTATGTTCCAAAAGCCTGATTCTGCATTACATCAGACCTAGTCTCACATATGAAAGCCCTCCCCACTGCTCATTTATGGTTGAGGCTGTTGGGCCAAATGGCAGCCTGCACAGCTCCATCTTCATCCCCTACAGGCATGGCTGGCATTGGTCTACATCATCAACAGACAAACATAGGCCAGATAGTCAAGATTCCAGACCACATACTTTCGTTGCTTTTCACTTAGTGGTTGGACCTCACATCAGTGTTGGAAACAGTCCCCTTCACAACCCTATCTCCGTCGGTCACCCAGGTCTCCAGTGCTTTGGATCGGGGATGGGGAGCCCATCTGAGTGATCTTGGCATGCAAGGTCATTGAGTTGCGATCACTGCTTGCCCATAAATGTAAGGGAGCTCAGAGTGGTACACTTATCCTGTTAAGCTTTCCTGCCTCTCATAAAATGTAGGGTGGTTTAAGTCCTAATGGACATTATTGCCTCTATGTTCTACACCAATAAGAAAGGTAGAGCCTGATCCTCAGCCCTTTGCCAAGAATTCCTTAGGCTTTGGAACCTGTGTTCAGCAGCCAGAAGCATTTTGGCAGATCACCTTAATAGGACCTTCTCGTCTCACCATGAGTAGTCGCTCCATCCAGTTAGTCAGCATCATTTTCCAAAGGTGGGGGGACTCCCCAGGTAGACTTGATTGCAACCAGGTACAACAGAAAGTGCTTTTTGTTTGATTGGGGGGTAGGGACTGACAGAGGCTCCCAGTTGGACACTTTCCTGCTCCATGGTTGGGGCCTCTGAACACCTCCCCTCTAATGCCATTAAGAGTATCTTTGTGAAGATCAAGAAGGACAAAGCAAAAGTAATCTTCATAATGTTGGCTTGGCTGTGCTAGTGCTGACTTGGTTGTCTGCTGGACCTCTTAATGGCCATCCCCTTAACCACTCCAGCCAGACCTGTTGTGTCCTAACCATGGCAGACTGTTGCATCTGAACTTGACGGCCTTATTGTTGCATGATTGAATGTGCATGACAGGCTGTGCTTGGCCAATGCCCAACAGGTCTGGCTGGGTAGAGCCCTCTAGCAGAGCAACTTACCTGGTAAAGGAAACTGTTTGCATGCTGGACTTAGAATAAAGGTGTTCGAGCTGAGAGGGACCCACTGCAGATAATCCTGGATTACCTCCTGCATTTTAAACTCCAGGGTCTGTCTGTTTCATCTCTTAAGGTCTGTTTGGCGGTTAATTCAGCTTTTCATCCTTGGCTTAAGAGCAGGTCAGTTTTCCTCCACAACATGACTGTCAGGTTTCTCAAGGACTTACAGTCTGCCCTCACTTCAGGGACCCTGTTCCTCCATCTTGTGCTGTCATGGCTCACAGGTGGGAGGTGGGAAGCGTCAAGCCCCTGGCTGGCTTCCTGCTTCTTCCTCCTCCTTTTCTTCTGGAAGGTCACTTTCTTGGTAGCAATAACATCTGCCCATAGGGTCTTACCTTGGAGCTGCCCGACATAATGTTTTATAAGGACAGGGTCCCACTGCAACCACATCTGGCCTTCCTACTCCAGGTAATTTCACAGTTGCATATGACTCAGGATATTTACTTGTAGTCTTCCCTAAACTTCATTAGAGGAGCAGCTTAGGTTGCACTCTTTGGTTTTCAAAAGGTTCAAATCTTTTCATAAGTTGCCACAGTTAATTGTCACAATGGTCAGCTGGGTGAAAGGTCGTCCAGTGTTGACCTAGAGAATATCGTCTTGGATTACTGCTTATATCTTCTACTGCTATAGTCAGACCAACATGCACCTCCAGAGATTTATAACTGCCCGTTCAACCAGGGCATGAGTCTCTTTGGCAGTTTTCTTAGCCCAAATGCCAGGATATCTGCAAGGCTGCCACCCAATCATCTGTCCGTATGTTTACATCATACTTCGCTCTTGCCCGGCAGGCCCTAGATAGTGCTGGCTTTCGTAGTGCAGTGTTGCAAGCTGTACACCAATGAACTCAAGTCCGCCTCCATTGGATACTGCTAGTGAGTCACCTAAAATGGCATCAACAAGAGCAAGCGCTTGAAGAAAAAATGGTTACCTACCTTTTGTAACTTACTCTTAGAGATGTGTAGCTCATGTGCATTGCATTACCTGCTCTTCCGTGCCTCTTGATTGGAGTTGCCAGCAAGAAGAAACTGAGAGCAGGGGCGACCCGTGAGCCTAGGCAGACTAGGCGGTCGCCTAGGGCGCCGCCAGCCCGGGGCGCCCGATGATGTTACGGGGTGCCCGATGATTACGTCACGGCCATTGACAGCCGAACGCCATTGATCGCGCCTTCTGCCTGGGGCGCCAGCTGCCGCAGCTGGCCTCAGGCCACTCCTGACTGAGTATGTAGGCCCTGGTGGCACCTAATATACCAGTGTGAGATCATGACTCTCAAGGGGGCTCTTCAGCCATCCCTACAGATCAGGGGTGGGCAATAATTTTTGATGGGGGGGCCTCTCCAAGATTTTGGAAAGTGGTTGAGGGCCACTTTTCTGCATGGCAAGCTGGGGAGCCTGCATGGGGCTCCCCTCTGCCTCCGCGGGCTGGATCCATTGGTTTGGCGGGCTGCATCCGGCCTGTGCGCCATATTTTGCCCAGGCCTGCTACAGATAGCACAAACACAAAAATCTCTGACTGTGCACACACCTAGAATGGAATGGACATGAGCAACACATCTTGAACTACACCAGTTATGAAAGGTAGGTAACCGTTTTTTCCACATGTGGGGATTCATAGAATCATAGAATACTAGAACTGGAAGGGACCTCAAGAAATCCTGAAGTCCAGTCCCCTGCCTCGTGGCAGGACCAAGCATGGTCTATATCATCCCTGACTGGTGTCTGTCTAACCTGCTCTTAAATATCTTCAGTGATGGAGATTCCACAACCTCCCCTAGGCAACTTATTCCAGTGTTTAACCACCCTGAGAGGCAGGAAGTTTTTCCTAATGTCCAACCTAAACCTCCCTTGCTACAGTTTAAGCCAGTGGTCCCCAACATGGTGCCCGTGGGTGCCATGGCGCCCGCCAGGGCATTTATGTGCGCCCGCCTAGTGACCAGCGTCGGCCCAAGCTATTCTTGTGTCCCGGGCACCCGGTGCATGCGCGGCCCCTGCCCCGGGCACGCGACGCATGCGCGGCCCCGCCCCCGGGCACTCGGCAGCCCCAAAAGGTTGGGGACCACTGGTTAAGCCCATTGCTTCTTGTCCTATCCTCAGAGACCAAGGAGAACAATTTCCGCCCCTCCTTGTCCCTGTGACACCCTTTCAGATAACTTGAAAACCGCTATCATGTCCCCTCTCAGTCTTCTCTTTTCCTAACTAAACAAGCCCAGTTCCTTCAGCCTTGCCTCATAGCTCATGTTTTCTAGACCTTTAATCATTTTTGTTGTTTTTCTCTACACCTTCTTCAGTTTCTCCACATCTTTCCTGAAATGTTGTGCCCAGAACAGGACACAATACTCCAATTGGGGCCAAATCAGCCCAGAGTAGAGCGGAAGAATGACTTCTCATGTTTTGCTCACAACACTGCTGTTAATGAATCCCAGAATCATGTTTGCGTTTTTTGCAACAGTGTCACACTGTTGACTCATATTTAGCTTGTGGTCCACTATGACCCCTAGATCCCTTTCTGCAGTACTCTTTCTAGACAGTCACTTCCCATTCTGTATGTGTGAAATGGATTGTTCCTTCTTAAGTGGAGCACTTTGCATTTGTCCTTATTAAACTTCATCCTGTTTACCTCAGACCGTTGCTCCAGTTTGTCCAGATTATTTTTAATTATGACCCTATCCTCCAAAGGTGCTGTAACCCCTCTCAGCTTGGTATCATCTGCAAACTTAATAAGTGTACTTTCTATGCCATCATCTAAATTGTCTTATTTCCCTTTTTATATTGAACAGGACTGGTCCCAAAACCGACCCCTAGGGAGCCCCACTTGTTATGCCCTTCCAGCATGACTGAACCATTAATAATTATTCTCTGAGAACAGTTATGCACTCATCTTATAGTAGCCCCATCTAAGTTGTATTTGCCTAGTTTATTGCTAAGAATATCATGCAAGACCGTATCAAATGCCTTACTAAAGTCTAGGTATACCACGTCCACTGCTTCTCCCTTATCCACAAGACTTGTTATCCTTTCAAAGAAAGCTATCAGATTGGTTTGACATGATTTGTTCTTTACAAATCCATGCTGGCTGTTACCTATCACCTTATTTTCTTCTAGATGTTTGCAGATGAATTCCTTATTTACTTGCTCCATTATCTTTCCTGGCACATAAGTTAAACTGAGTGGTCTGTAGTTCCCTGGGTTGTTCTTATTTCCCTTTTTATAGATGGGCACTAGATTTGCCCTTTTCCAGTCTTCTGGAATCTCTCCTGTCTTCCATGATTTTCCAAAGATGATAGCTAGAGGCTCAAATACCTCCTCTATCAGCTCCTTGAGTATTCTAGGATGCATTTCATCAGGCCCTGGTGACTTGCAGACATCTAACTTTCCTAAGTGATTTTTAACTTGTTCTTTTTTTATTTTATTATTGTGATCTATTTGCAGTACACAAAACACCAAAAGTTCAAGATTCTGCTCATGAGCAGGAATGGGAACATGATAGCTTTAATTTCCAGAGTAATACACAAGATATAATATAGAGTTCATTGGTTTATACATACACCCCCCAATGTGGTGATCAATATGCTATACGTGCTCCTGTGGGATCTCCTCTAACAAGATGAAGGCCAGATTCTTCATCTGACATTGGTAAAACTTCATCTGAAGGCCTGATTCTTCTATGGCTCCAACACAAATAATTAACATGCTCTGAACAGGTTTACTAACCAGCAGAAGGACATCCACTGATGCATCATACCTACAGAAATAGAAGAGGTTCTCCATGTGCTGCTGAAACAAATGCATAACTGCATCATTTCATTTGATCTTGGAGTACATATTAGAAATAATTTGACACTGTTACCCTGGGCTTGAATAAAGACATTAACTGATTGACACGTTACAAAGCCAATTTCTCCTGCCATTAATATCTGCATTTTCACATCAAAAGCTATGAATGGGACACGCCCAGCCTGCTTAATTAGCCTCATTAACATGCATCCTACAATGACAGGTACTTCTGCTGTTACATAATCTTGATTTCTGTTATTTCCACTTCAATTCACCTGATGAAGTGAGTTTTATTCATGATTCTATATAGTTGTTAGTCTCTAAGGTGTCACAGGACTACTCTTTGTTTTCAAAGTTACAAACACAGCTACCTCTCTGAAACATATTAGAACTAAAGTAATCAAGACTCTCTACAAGTACACTGAAAGTATTCCCTAGCAGCCATAGCTGCTGTCCATTATAAGATCAGTGGTATTTCAATATTCACACACCTTATCAGTGGTTTCTTCATGGAATATGAAATATGTACCCAGAAATATGCAGTTCCATGCTAGCATGGGATCTAAACTTGGTCCTTAGAGGCCTTACCAAACTACCATTCAGACCACTTGAAACTTGTTCTCTACTACACCTCTCATCTAAAATTGCATTCCTGGTTGTGATTATTTCTGCACAATGAATATGTGAAGTAGGGACTCTCATGGCCCACCCTCCATATGCTGTATTTTTCAAAGACAAAATGATGCCACACCCAAAATTTAACCCAATTAAATTTTCTTTTCTTCTCAGCCAATCAATTCATTTTACCTGTGTTTTACCCTAAACCTGATGAGACTACACAAAAGAGCATGCTCCACACTCTAGATATGCATTAGCATTACCTAGATAGAATGATACCACTCAAAAAATTACCAAAAAAAAAAAAATTAGCAGAAAGGTCAAAGGGATATCAAAAGAAAGACTTTCAAAATGGATCTCAAATTGTATTCACCGATCCTGTCAACAACAAAGAGAACCCCCATTGGAGATCAGAGCCCATTCAACCAGATCGGGGTCAACTTCAACAGCCTTTTAAAATAATGTACCAATTAGAGATGTTGAGCCACCACTTGAGCATCTGAACACAGGTTCATTAATCACTACACAGTAATGCAAGGCTCAGACACAATACTAGGCCTAACAGTACTATGTAGAATCTGAACCCCAGACACCAAAAGTGGAGCACCCATGGGGTCAGCAATCAAAGAAGCAGTGAGGATTACTCACCTTGTGCAGTAAATGAGGTGTCTCTCAGTGCTCCACTACCTACTCTCCTCCCCTCTAATTCAGAATGTGTGTTAAAGTCGGAGAAGAAACTGGGGGTTTGGGCTGTGCATATGATAGATGAGGCACTAACAGTGCCACAAGCCAGCTACTGCATACACGTGTTCTGACCAGGCAGTGCTACTGAAAATCTCTCATCAGTGGCACAGGGATGCTCCGATACCTGAAGTGGAGCATCCACAGGGAGATGCATCTCAAAGATCTTCAGTTACTGCACAAAATGAGTAACTCTCTCCTTTGTGGGTTGGGGCCAGTGATCCATGTAAATACAAAAATGTGTCATTGGTGCCAAGGCAATAACTGATTCATGGGTTGGGACTGTCTCGGAAGTCCAGGGCTGGTACCAAAAAGTCACCACTTGGCTAATACCTTGCCAAACACAAGGGCTGGGAACTAATATTATGCACCTTGTTAGAAAGCCTGGCTTTCCACTGGTGGCAACATTTGTCCATAGTATTGCTGATCTATGGTGATCATGGTTTGAGATCTTGTCTTTCTGTTAGTACTTAAAATGCCTCTATCACTGGCATTCTAACAAGTCTTGTATCTTCCTGACTTCCATTAAAGCTTGGTTTTTAGTAGTTTTCCAAGTACAATATGGATAGTTTGGAATCCTCTTTTTAGATTAGTATCTAATTCTACTATGCATAGATTTCTTAAATGTTAGTTGCTTAAATTTCATCAGAATTGGAAATGGGTTGCAAGACTTGGCTGTCTGAAATCCCCAATATACACATACATCTAGTGTGGACAGGCAAAACTGCAGTAAGCTGCTGTCTGTGCCAGTGCAGTTCACCCAGCTTTGAGAGAAGGTGATTTGCCTCAATGCACATATTGGTTTATAACAGTTTTGCCGGTTTGCATCAGTACAGTTATATTGCTGGCAGTAACTGGGTGAATTCCCATATAGACAAGGCCTGATAAAAACATTCTAAGACCAGGGGGTTGAAAGTTTCACTTGATATGTGATCCAGAGCAAATGTCCAGTAACTCAGCTTCCATTGTCAGGCAGAATCCAAACCCTTAGTGTCCCCCTATTCCTGACATCAAAACAACTCGGCTCTCAATAGGCCTAGTATACAAAGTCTTTTTATTGTTCTGGTAACTTCATTGGCCTGAAAGCAGTATGCTTATATCAGCACAAGCATGGCACTTAAATAGTTATTTCGACCTTGCTGGGAGAAGAAACAACAGGGGAGCAATGAGTAACAATATAAATATAAAATAATATAAAAATAACTCACAGTAACAAAGCAAATATAAAGTGCCTTCACAGTACACTGCTATAAGGCTCGCTAACTTACAGCCAACTAGGGATAAACTCTTTGGTTCAGTACAAATATTTTTAGGTCCAGAGAACTTCCAAGTGCTGGTCCTAGCTTAGTGATCAGAAATGTTCATGCCCTGCAGGAGGATCTTATGTACCTGGCATTTGTGTGAAATTAAGTGAGAAGGTCTTAGTGAACATCTGCCAAGAACCTGTCCAAATACAGCTTCCAAATATTTCTGTCTTGACTTACAGGGTGAGAATCCCTTCACAGATGATCCAGAAGAGAAAGAGGAGCATGAGGAAGGAGAGGGTGGAACGAGTGGAAATGCAGAAGAGGGAATAGCTGAAACAGCAGAAGAAAACAGGAATGAAGAAGAAAACCAAGATGAAGAAAATCAAGATGAGGAAAGCCAAGACCGAGAGGAGAACCCAGAAGCAGAAACAACTGAGAATCACGGGGAGCAAGAGGAGATCCAGGCAGAGGCACAGGCAGAAGTTGAAGCAGGATACACAGAGGAGAAGAATTCACAAGTTGCAGAGGAAACCCTCACAGCTGAGGAGGAAGAGCAGTTGTTGGAGGGAGGTGAGGAAGAAAGCAAAGGAGTTATTGCAGCAGAAGAGGATGAGCCTGTGGAGTAGACTCTAGATGGGAAAGCTGATATGTTTAAGACACATCATTAAGTTTTCTTTTAAAGCATAACTATCTGTGAAACTTCATAGTATGTTTTTGGTTATCCGTCTACTAAACTTTCACCTAGTTATGGCAGTTGAAAGCCTCTATCTGCAAAGTGTTTTTGGAAATTGGATTTTTTTTTTACCAAACCTTCATTTTAGTAGCTAGGTTTTGTGTAGTCCAAGTTTTTAGATGGCTTTGTATGAGGAGAATTTCCTTTGAGCATGTGTACAAAACAAATTGTGCTAATGCACTGTGTACTACATCACAAAATGGAAGATTAAACCTCTTACTATCTTCTTTGTGAAACTTTTTATATATTTAAATAAAGTGGGTTGTCCCTTAGCCAGCCTTCCTGGAAGCGTAAGGAGCCTTAAATCCACCGTTTAGAATTCTTTGCTGTATGATATAAGAGTCTGCATAATTTTCATGTGATTGTAGTACTCTTCCCAATGTTTTACTCTTCCTTTTTTAATGCAAAGCAAAAATAAGTGGTGTTGACATTGTATTGTTTGTAAAATGCTTTCATTTAAAGGTGAATGTTTTCAGTGAGTGGAGATAAAGCACTACACTGAGATTATCCCCTGTGTGCGCCTTAATTTCTGGAGGTGGAGGTGAGTAATATCTGCCCTGGTAATATTCCTAGTAGGTGGAGATCTTGAAATGAGGTTGTTCTAAACTGAAACTGTTTAGTAACTGTGCTCCCTGTGCTCTAAGACCTGGACTTAACTCAGTTTTGCTGCTGATTTGGCAAATTCATTGCCCTTCTGTGTTTTCTCATCTCTAAGGCTACTATAACCCTTCGGAGGTCTCCAGCTGAATGGTGCTTTGTGAATATTTTCAGGTATTTCCAAAAGTTGTCACAGGTTAGTCACTGACATTTTAATTCTGAGTCTATTCATCAGAGTCACAAATCATAAGGTTTCCAGGATATTTTAAAACTAACCCCCCTGCAGGAAATAGATACATCTCTGCTGGCTTACGTTCCGTTATGGATGCATGTGCAGAAAAGAGACCGGGGGAAATACTATTTTGAGACAAGCTGCCTTGAGTAGGGATGTAATAGTATAGTTGATTAACTGATAAGATTTTGCTATAGACTTCATGCATTTCTTCCCATCCCCACCCCACTCAGTAAATTTTTTTAGCAGGCTGGCTAGCAGCCTGGCTCAGTCCTGGCTTGTGCCAGGTCCGGGACCAACTCCTGCTGCAGCTCTGCATATAAAGTGTATAAGGAGCCAGGTGGGCAGGTAGCCCATCTCAGTTCTGATTCACGCCGGGTCTGGGAGCACAGACCGCCCCCTGGACAGGGGCTGCTGCCACCCAGCGCTGCCAGCCCCACCCCCACTCTAGAATAGTCGAGTAACCGATAAGAATTCATGAGGTTAATTGACTATTCTGTTAACTGATATTTACCATCCCTAGTGGGGTGCCCACCCAATTCAGTCTTAAGTTGCTAAACTATGTGTATGCAGTGGGTATAAACACTATCTATATAGCATTAAATGCCCCAAAACTTGATTAATGCAGAGTTCCAAGTTGCTCACTGCAGCCTTTTGCCCTCTATAAAGTGGAGAATGGCTAAACATCTGAGAGAAGAAGAAATAAGACACATACCATCCCTGCAATTCATTCTTACGGTTTCATCTTTGAGCAATGCCCCAACATGCCTATAATGTGTTCTAGCTCTCTGCTCTTATTGTGCCATAGCATACTAGGAACAGAGCACAAACGCATTGTACACCTTTTTAATATCTATGGCTACAGCAGAACTCAAGCTGAGGAGCACTAGACAGTTGCTACATTCAAACACTGATTGTACACACATTACCCAATTTTTTGTACATTACTAGCCCTTCACCCTTGCTCTGAGGATTCCTTCTGAGACCCTGCCTTGACTTACCCCTCACTAAGCCCTGGAGATGCCACTCTGCATGGTGCCAGACTGCTGACAAACTCCATGGCAAGAAGACACTTGAGTGCACATATGCAGGTGCAGCCTGCAGGGCAGTGGTGAATCCTTCAGTACATCTATTCATATCAGAGTAACAGCTCTGCTATATTGCTCTAACTAATCCCTCCACCATCCCATGCTGTTATGTTTAAGGTTGTGTGATGGGTTGCATGTATTTCCTGGTTTTCAGAGGTTTATATTTAGCCATTCTCAACATTCTGGAAGGGCACGTGGCAGTGCTGGACAATCTTAAACCTGTGTTAATGCAGTTTTTGGATAATGTAATTTCCTTGATTTAAAAAAGTGAACCACACCATTCCCTTGTTCCAGAGCTCAGTTCTCTTCTCCCACTGCCACTTTGCCAATCATTACCCTGGCCACAGAATGCCCTGCTTGCATGTTATGGAAAATAGATCCTGTCAGATTAATTTGGTATCTTTCTTTGAAATTACAAGCTTGGTTGATAATGGTAATGCTGTTAGACTTTTGTAAGGCATTTGATACTTCATAGTTTGATTTTCAAACTTGATATAAAAACATGGCACACATTAAATGGATTAACCACAGGCTGATGGAAAGATCTCAAAATGTAATTGTAAAGGAGGGATCATTATTAGGTGCGCGTGTGTGGTGAGGTACCACAAAAATCCATTCTTGGCCCTATGTTCTTTACTGTCTAGTTGGTGATAAAATGGTAATCATAAGATCACCAATGATAAAGTTTGCAGATGACAGAAAAATTTGGTAGTAAAGAGCAAATTGATACCAGGCAAACTGGATCACTTGATATGCTGGGCACAAGCAAACTATGCATTTTAATAGAGCTAAACGTAAATGTGTACATCTAGGAACAAAGAATGTCGGCCATACAGGATGGGGACTCTTTCCTGGAAGGCAGAAAGATGTTGAAGTTGTGGTGGATAATCTGCTCCTAGTACAATGCCATGGCCAAAGGGCTACTGTGATCCTTGAATGCACAAACAGAAGAATCGCAAGTGGAAAAAGAGATTGTATCTCTTTGGCACGGGTGTGACCACTGTGGGAACACTGTGTCCAGTTCATGCATCTTTACTTCAAGAAGGATGTTGAAAAATTGGATATGGCTCAAAGAAGAGCCACAAGAGTGATTTAAAGGATTAGAGAACATGCTCTATAGTGATAGACTCGAGAAGCTCCATTTATTTAGGCCTAGTCCACTCTACAAGGCTTGGCAGATATAAGGTGACTCTTGTCAGCCTAGTTATCCATTCGTCTATGCCAAAATTTGTCTCCTGCTAATCTAAGTACTCTCTTACAGCAACACAACACCACCTCCCCGCAGCATCAGTTGATCAATTTATGTCAACATACAGTGAGTGTAGACACTGGATTAGTTGTCAGCCTTAACTGTCCTGCAGCAGCTATCCCACCCCCAGCTGTCATGACCATCCCCATGACAGGGATTGCTCTGATCAGTTTTTTGAACTCTACTGCGGAAGGGTCACAGAGTCCTCCCCAACTCCGCACTTTAAACAACCCCTTCCTCATGTTTTTAAATGCCTTGTCCTCATTGCCTACCTCTGAGTACAGCTAGCAGCTCACCTTTGTTGAGTACATCTGACCATGCTGGTTCCATGCATGCAGGAAAGCTACTAGAGACATTCCTGGCTGGAGCAGGTGAAAAGTTGTGGATCTCGCCCTGTTGGAGAGACAAGAATATGCAAGCCCAGAAATGGAACAGCTGTTAAAATAACATTACATGCACAGGAGGTGCTGGAAGAGGGATATGATGGATGAACAGCAGTGCCATGCCAAAATGAAGGCACTTCAGGTATACCACAAGGCAGATCTGCCACTTTTACAACAAGCTGCATGCCATGTTTGGCAGTGACCCCACCAGCACTCTGCGGATGACTGGACACTTGGGAGGAGCCCAAGGCAGAGTCCCTGACTGCAAACAGTAAGGGGGCAGAGGAATGCAGCAGGGGACTCAAGCCATGCCATGAGCTGTTTGAAATGCTGCTAGAGTCAATCCAGGCGAGTGTAGGCGAGTCTGCTAAAGAGCAGGAAGAGAGCTTGGCTGCTCACATGAATTATTCCTTGCAATAGTTTTTGGTTTTTGTCCCCCCTCCTTGCCAAAACGTCATGTCCCTTCCCCATTTAAAAATGTCACCCACCCCACTCACAAGTTTATACAACAGAAATAGAGTTCTGATTGTGTTATTGTTACAAAATACAATAGAAGGAATAAATTCAAAGAGTTCTATGACAATCAGTGTTCTGTGCTCAGGCAGAGGCAGCACAAACCTAGCTAGACCAAATACACCTTTCATTTGTGTTTCTTGTTTGGCTCTGCAGAGGGTGGGGAATACTTTATCTGACTAGGGATGCCCCTCCAAGCCTCTTCAGTGATCCTGATGAGGCTTTCCTGGATATACGCTGCAGTCCTTTCCTGAAGATTGCTAGGGATGGAGCCTTGTTTCTTCTACCACTCAAAAGACCTTCCCATACCACTCAGCAGTGAGTTTAGCTGACACTATTAAAGTAAACAGGCTAGTGGCATATGGCTCTGGGTGGCCTCAGGATGCCAGTAGCAGCTGGATTCTGTGAGCCTTTGTCACCCTCAAGAGTGTGATGCCAGCCAAAATCACCACTGCCTGTGATGATAGCGCCAGTATTCACTGTATTTTCCCTACATCAGTCCCCAGGGAGGGGCACCTAAAGTGTATTGCTTCCATGCAACAAAACCTTCCCCCAGCTCACACTCACTCTGGTTTGAGCTGCAGAGTAATGGTGTCATGAGGCCCTCTAAAACTCAAGTGCAAATTAGCATTTCCTGTTCAAAGGATTTATGCGGATAATGTAAGGGAATTTGAGACATCTTTCCCCTTCTGTTGTGATTGCAAATCTAATGGTTCATTTATCTGTTTTCATCCGCAGCTGCTGGAGTGCACCCTCCATGCCTGGTAAACTCTGACCCAGATCAGGAGGAGAAAAAAGGGCTAGTGAGGATATATTCAGCAAGATACTCTATCCTTGACTGCCCAGTGAATAAGGACTTGGAGGACCCATCTGAGTGCAGCCAAGGAGAGACTGAGAATGGAAAGAGCATTTACTGCAGGGGAAGCAAAAGAACCAATAGGTGCATCAGGTTTGCTCAAATGTTGCCAAGCATTATTTGACCTGCATGCCCAAAAACCCTGGACTCAGCAGCCTATGCACTTCCAACACACCATGCAGCATCAAGATGTACATCCTTACCCCCCCCACACACACTCCATGCTAAGCAACAAGAAGCACAATAGTTACACGTATACTGCTGACCTCTAGAAAGTGCATGCAGAACTGTCCCACCCATAGGATGGTTTGGGGCAGCTGCCCCAGGCCAGGCTTTTTTGCGAACAGGGGCAGCTAATGGAGTTTCGTGAGGGAGTTCTCCAGGTGAAGGAGGAGCTGTTACAGGATCCTTGAGGTAAGTCGCTGTCTGTAATGTGTATATTTGTGTTTGGGGATTACTTGCTAGTTACCTGAAAGAAACTGTGTGCTAAGCTTGTGTGTGTGTTTGTAGATTCAAGTGCTGAGCTGTTTGTTTGAAGGACCAGCTGGCAGTTGGAAGCTGTGAGCTTGTTAATGAGGATTTGAAATAGGAATCACGGAAACTTGGTGGAATGAGGACAATCAATGGGACACAGTGATACCAGGGTACAAAATATATTGGAAGGACATAACAGGTCGTGCTGGCGGGGGAGTGGCACTATACGGGAAAGAAAATGTAGAATCAAATGAAGTAAAAATCTTAAATGAGCCAAAATGTTCCATAGAATCTCTATGGATAGTAATTCTGTGCTCCAATAATAAGAATATAGCAGTAGGGATATATTATCAACCAGATGATCAGGACAGTGATAGTGACTATGAAATGCTAAGGGAAATTAGAGAGGTTATCAAAATAAAAAAATCAATAATAGTGGGGGATTTCAACCATCCTCATATTGACTGGGTACACATCACCTCAGGACTGGATGCAGAGATAAAATTTCTTGATCCCTTAAATGACTGCTTCTTGGAGCAGCTGGTTCTGAAACTCACAAGGGGAGAGGCTATTCTTGATTTAGTCCTAAGTGGAGCACAAGATCTGGTTCATGGAAACTTTTCAAAGACACCATAATAGAGGCCCAACCTAAATGTATACCCCAAATTAAAAAACACAGTAAGAGAATCCAAAAAGGGTCACTGTGGCATAACAACCAAGTAAAAGAAGCAGTGACCGATAAAAAGACATTTTTTAAAAAGTGGAAGTCAATCCTAGTGAGGAAAATAGAAAGGAGCATAAACTTTGTCAAATTAAGTGTAAAAAAATAATAAAAGCCAAAAAAGATTTTGAAGAACAGCTAGCCAAAAACTCAAAAAGTTATAGCAAAATGTTTAAGTACATTAGAAGCAGGAAGCTGGCTAAACAACCAGTGGGGCCCTTGGACGATCAAGATGCTAAAGGAGCACTCAAAGATGATAAAGTCATTGCAGAGAAGCTAAATGAATTCTTTGCTTCAGTCTTCATGGCTGAGAATAGTGGGGAGTTTCCCAAACCTGAGCCATTCTTTTTAGGTGACAAATCTGAGGAATTGTCCCAGACTGAGGTGTCATTAGAGGAGGTTTTGGAACAAATTGATAAACTGAACAATAACAAGTCATCGGGACTAGATGGCATTCATCCAAGAGTTCTGAAAGAACTCAAATGGAAAATTGCGGAACTACTAACTGTGGTTTGTAACTTATCCATTAAATCAGCTTCCATACCTAATGACTGGAAGATAGCTAATGTGAAGCCAATATTTAAAAAGGGCTGTAGAGGTGATCTTGACAATTACAGACCGGTAAGTCTAATATCAGTAGTGGGCAAATTAGTTCAAACTATAGTAAGAAATAAAATTGTCAAACATATAGATGAACATAATTTGTTGGGGGAAAGTCAATATGGCTTCTGTAAAGAGAAATTAGGCCTTACTAATCTGCTAAAGTTCTTTGAGGGGGTCAACAAACATGTGAACAAGGGGAATCTAGTGGATATAGTGTACTTAGATTTCCAGAAAGCCTTTCACAAGGTCCCTCACCAAAGGCTCTTAAGTAAAGTAAGTAAGTTGTCATGGGATAAAAGGGAAGGTCCTTTCATGGATTGATAAGACAGGAAACAAAGGGTAGGAATAGTAAATTCTCCTTTGAGTGGTCCCCGTGGGTGCTCCACTCTGGGTGCTGGTGCGTCCTCGTGCCAGCGACCGGAGACTTTTCTAGCCGTTTCTGCCGCGCCGCGCAGGCGCCGTGGCGCCCTCTAGTGTCGTTGGAATTGAAGGGCGCCTGCGCACGCGGCTCCTCAGTTCCTTCTCTACCATCCTCGGCAGCAGATGGAGCCCTCTGTTCTCCTTACTTCTCTCTAAAAATAGTTAAATACCTCGTTTTATTCCCTAGTTACCTCATCATCCAAGTTCTTTAGCCCTATTCGCCTCCCCTGTCTAAGTATTTAAAAAAAAAAAAATTTCTCGTTGCGGCTTGCTGCTTTTTCCCCAACCCCTCATGCCCGGCTCGCCGGGCTTCAAACGCTGCGAGTCATGTCGAGATGCCATGCCTGCTTCCGACGGGCACTCCACCTGTATTAAGTGCCTTGGGGAGGCGCATCAGACTCAAAAGTGCCTGCACTGCTCCAAATTAACAGCGAGTGCGCGCCGAGACCGAGCCAATAGACTAAGGACTCTCTTATACGAGAAGTCCCTCCGTCCCTCCTCAGAGGACTCTCCTACGCTGTCTAGATCACCTCAACTAACTAAGGGTATGGATAAAAATCAACCCCCTACCCACTCTTCTTCCACGACATCAAAAACCGGTCTCTCTCCAACTCCATCCTTATCCTCGGCACCCTCAGCATTACGAGTTAGCACCAAGGATAGGCCGGGAACCTCCAGCGCGTCGCAGCCTAAGACGCAGGCACCGCACAAAAGAGCTTATTCAGAGCCAAGGCAAAAATCAGCGGCACCAACCGCTACAGCGCCTAAGCCGTCCTCGGCACCAACTGTGCTATCGAAAGCGTGCACAGCACCGAAGCATGCCAAAACAGCACCGTGCTCGGCACCGAAAAAGGCCCGTGCTGATAAACCACCTTCGAGCGCTCCGGTGCCGGAACAAACCTTGGCACTGTCAACCCCCCCGGTAGCGGCGCCGTTACCTCCAAAACCGCATCACCCCGTACCATCTCAGAGGCGTGAGCGGTACCAATCCCCGGTGCGGAGCCACACCTCCTTGGCACCGCCATCCCCGGGTTCCTCTATCCACTCGGTGAGATCTCAGCGCTCCTCGGCCGCTTCTCGTTCAGTCAGTGACATCGGCACCGAACCAAGGAGCAGGTTCTCATCGCAACACTCTAGCCTGGCACATAGACCTCCATCCTGGCAGCCGGCTACAGTTCAATATGCATACCCTCCCCCTCTGCACCCATGGTATGCACAGCAGTATGCTTACCCACCCCCGCCATATGCCACTCAATGGCAACCCTGGGAGTCACATCCAAAGAAGAGTCACCATCGACCCTCTTCTACTATTTCCAGGCCACCTCCTCCCTCGCCTTCTGCCACTGTATCTGCCACTGAGCCGAATTCTCCAGCCCCCTCAGACGCACATGACTCCCTCTCTGAGGGCAAGACCAGATCTCCTTTACACAATTCCTCCTCCTCCCCAGACGAAGTGGTCACCACCGAAGCCCCACCGTTGGGAGATGACACAAAAAAATTTCAGGAATTGTTTAAAAGAGTTGCTATAGCTCAGGAAAGAGATCTCCAAGAGGTGCAAGTTAAACAATATCGCCTTCTTCGTACGCTTCAACCGTCAACTGCCTTAGAATTGCTATCCCCATGGATGAGGCTATTATGGACCCGGCCGACAATATCTGGCAGACCCCAGCATCCGTCACTCCAACAAATAAGAGAGCAGACCGTAAATACTTTATCGCTCCAAAAAATATGGACTTCCTTTTTACCCATCCACCTCCGAACTCCCTAGTAGTGGATTCGGTACGACACAAAGGTAAACAACCTAATCTAAGAACAACCCCACAAGACAGGGATCACAAAAAAGTGGACATTATGGGCCGAAAGGTTTACTCTTCATCCACATTACTCCTCAGGGCTGCGAACTATACTGCCATGCTTGCGGACTATGACCTTGCTAATTATTCCAAGCTCCAGGATCTCCTCCAGCACCTCCCGGAGCATAAACGGTCAACCCTGCTCAATATTATGCAGGAGGGCCACACCATCTCCCGCACAGCTTTGCAGTCCGCTATGGACGTGGCAGACACCGCAGCTCGAATTACGGCCTCGGCGATAGTGCTCCGCCGAATTTCGTGGCTACAAGCATCTGGGGTACCTAGGGATCTTCAACAAAAGGTTGAGACTTACCCTTCGATCGAACCAACCTTTTTGCAGCTAAGACCAACGAGGTGTTGCATTCTATGAAGGACTCTCGTACTACTCTCAGGACCCTCAGAATGTACACTCCTCCATTCAAGAGAACTAGGTACCAGCCTTACCAACGCCCGAGAGAGCCGTTCCGTCAACAACCCAAGTATGATTTCCGCAAACAGAGATCTCAATGTCGTAGACCACAGCGACAACAACAACACGTCGCACCCCATCCACCATCGAGCAAGCAGCAGGTTTGACGGTCACGTCAAGAGCCAGGAAGCCAATCCACTGACATTCCCAACTGGTACCCTTCAGTTCCACCACCCCCTCCGGGCCTTTTTCCACCAATGGTCCCTCATCACTTCGGACAAATGGGTCTTGGGTCTGATTCAATCTGGTTACATTATCCCCTTTACCTCTCTTCCCCTCACCCACCCTCCTACCCCGTCCCTTTTCAGGGACCCCTCTCATGAAACCGTCCTCCTACAAGAGGTTTCACATCTTCTTCAACTGGGCGCAGTAGAACACGTACCAACACAATTTTGAGGCCGGGGTTTCTACTCAACCTACTTCCTAACCCAGAAGAAGACAGGAGGGTGGCGACCCATCTTAGACCTCAGGCGCCTCAACAAATACATCGCATACCACCTTTTCAAGATGGTCACCCTATCAACTATCATTCCCTCGCTCAATCAACATGATTGGCTTTCGGCTCTCGACCTTCAAGACGCCTATTTCCACATTACAATTCATCCTGCTCACAGACGCTTCTTACGGTTTACAGTAGGCACCCAACACTACCAATACAGAGTGCTCCCGTTTGACCTGTCCACGGCCCCCAGGGTGTTCTCCAAAACCCTGGCGGTCGTAATGGCCTCTCTTCGACGCCAAGGCATCATAATATTCCCGTATTTGGACGATTGCCTCATAAAAAGGTGCGTCCTTCGACGAGACGAAGGCCATGACAGATACCACAATAGCCCTTCTACTCAGCCTCGGGTTTCATGTAAATTACGCAAAATCCACTCTACGCCCAACGCAGAGGCTGGAATTCATAGGCGCCCTCATCGACATAGTCGCAGCAAGGGCTGCTCTTCCCGAGCACAGGTTCGCAACAATATGCGACCTTATCCGAGCAGCACAAGCGGGGCCGACTGTCACGGTCCGCCACTGCCTCAAAATCCTCGGACACATGGCTTCCACGACCGTCAGCTTGGCCAGTCTCCACATGAGACCTCTCCAGTCCTGGCTCGCGACGGTTTACAGGCCCTCCAGAGACCAACTTTCCAAGTCCGTTGCCATTCCACCACGCATCATCAACTCCCTACTCTGGTGGACAATTTCTCAAAACATGCTACACGGCGTTCCTTTCCAACGCCCACCTTCCACTCTCACACTTATAACAGATGCCTCACTCATGGGATGGGGAGCCCACTTGGGACACATCACAGCCCAAGGTAAATGGTCATTTATGGAGCAAACGTTCCATATCAACCTCCTCGAGTTACGGGCGGTCAGATATGCATGCCAATATTTTGCTCAGTACATAGCTCACAAGTCCATCACCATCATGACGGACAATACCACCTGCATGTACTACATCAACCGTCAGGGTGGTGCTCGATCCCTTTCCCTGTGTTCGGAAGCTATCAAGCTCTGGAACTGGTGCCTATCACACGGGGTCACCCCTTCGGCTCTTTACCTTCCCGGGATACTCAAAGTCACAGCAGACGCTCTAAGCCGTACGTTTATGGACCAGCACGAATGGGAAATCGACAGACGCGCCTTCACTCCGCTCTTCCTTCACTGGGGCCAACCGAAGTGGACCTCTTCGCCACAAAGAACAACCGAAAATGCCACCTCTACTGCTCCAGAGGAGCCCTGGGGAAAAGTTCCTCGAGACGCCTTTTCCATCACATGGGATGCCTCCCTCCTGTATGCCTTTCCCCCCTTCCCGCTCCTACACAAAGTCCTCAACAAGATCAGAACAGACCTGGCGCTAGTCATTCTAGTGGCACCTGCGTGGCCCAGACAAACGTGGTATCCTTACGTCCTCAAGATGGCGGTGGCGGTGACGGACCCATATCCCTTTCCTTTCCATCACGACCTCCTCTCGCAGAACCATGGTCGTACCCTTCATCCAAACGTTCTCAAGCTCCATCTCTGCCTGACTCCTTCATGGCTCCAGGATGCCGAGACTGCCTGCTCGGAACAAGTGAAGGACATTCTAATTAATAGTAGAAGACATTCCACCAGGAAAACTTACCTGTACAAGTGGACTCGTTTTTCCCACTAGTATGCTCAAACCCACGCAAGCCCACCACACCTCGCTCCTGTACATACCTTACTGGACTACTTACTATCCCTAAAACAGTCCGGCCTAGCACTTAGCAGTATCAAGGTCCATGCCGCCGCCATAGCGGCCTTTCACCATTCTAGGCATGGCGCTTCTTTTTCTTGCTGACCCACTGCAGAATACCTTTCCTCCTGTCTGTCCACCAGTCCCCATTTGGGACTTGAACCACGTTCTAAAGAGCCTGACGAAACCGCCATTCGAACCAATAGCTACTTGCTCCTGGTCTCATTTGTCTATGAAAGTAGCCTTCCTCGTCGTCACCATCACTTCTAGCAGGAGGGTGAGTGAGCTTGCGGCCTTGATGGCCGACCCTCCATACACTGTATTTACAAAGGACAGGGTGATACTCCGACCCCACCCTAAATTCCTCCCTAAAGTACCTTCCCCCTTCCACGTGAATGAACCCATACACTTACCTGCCTTCTTCCTGAAGCCGCATGCGGACCCAATCCAGACTGCATGGCACACTCTTGATGTCCGAAGCCGTGGCGAGCCTCACCTAGACTTTTTATCTCTTACGCTGAAAGATCTAAGGGGCAAGCAGCCTCATCTCAAAGAATTTCTAAATGGATTACATCCTGCATTCGAACTTGTTACACCCTATATGGCAAGGACTTACCTGGAACTATCACAGCTCATTCCACCAGGGCAGTAGCTTCCACGACTGCCTTCCTTCATAACGTTCCACTGCAAGACATTTGCAATACTGCTACCTGGTCATCCGACCACTCGTTTGCGCAACATTATGCTCTTTCCGCTTCCATAGTATCCTCTATGGCAGTGGGACAAGCTGCGTTATCCACAGTTACTACCACACGGCTCCAAACCCACCTCCGCGAGCCGACAACTGCTGTGTAGTCACCCAGAGTGGAGCACCCATGGGGACCACTCGAAGGAGAAGAAAGAGTTACTCACCTTGTGCAGTAACGGTGGTTCTTCGAGATGTGTCCCTGTGGGTGCTCCACTACCCTCCCTCCTTCCCCTGCTTGGAGTCTTATACTCTAGCGGGTAGAGAAGGAACGGAGGAGCCGCGCGCACAGGCGCCCTTCAATTCCAACGACACTAGAGGGCGCCACGGCGCCTGCGCGGCGTGGCAGAAATGGCTAGAAAAGTCTCCGGTCGCCGGCGCGAGGACACACCAGCACCCAGAGTGGAGCATCCACGGGGACACATCTCGAAGAACCACCGTTACTGCACAAGGTGAGTAACTCTTTCTTTTCAGAGTGGAGAGAGTTAACTAGTGGGGTCCCCCAATGGTCTGTACTGGGACCAATCTTATTCAACTTACTGATCAATGATCTAGAGAAAGGGGTAAACAGTGAGGTGGCAAAATTTGCAGATGATACCAAACTGCTCCTGATAGTTAAAACCAAAGCAGACTGTGAAGAGCTTAAAAAAGATCTCACCAAACTAAGTGATTGGGCAACAAAATGGTAAATGAAATTTAATGTTGATAAATGTAAAGTAATGTATACAATATGATGGAGACTAATTAGCCAGGGGATAAAATGGTGTCCTTGGCCTCTGTTTGACAGAGGCTGGAGAGGGATGGCAGGAGACAAAGCGCTTGATCATTGTCTTTGGTCCACCCCCTCTGGGGCACCTGGTGCTGGCCACTGTCGGCAGACAGGATACTGGGCTAGATGGACCTTTGGTCTGACCCGCTACGGCCGTTCTTATGTTCTTATGTTCTAATTTAGCTACAACTACTCAAGAGAGAGATCTTGAAGTCATTGTGGATAGTTCTCTAAAAACATCCACTCAGTGTGCTGCAGCTGCAGCAGTCAAAGAAGCAAGTAGAATATTAGGAATCATTTAAAAAGGGATAGAGAATAAGACGGAGAATATCTTATTGCCTTTATATAAATCCATGGTACGCCTACATCTTGAATACTGCATACAGATATGGTCTCATCTCAAAAAAGATATACTGGCATTGGAAAAGATTCAAAGAAGGGCAACAAAAATGATTAGGGGTTTGGAATGGGTCCCATATGAAGAGAGATTAAAAAGATTTGGACTTTTCATCTTAGAAAAGAGGAGACTAAGGGGGGATATGATAGAGGTCTATAAAATCATGACTGGTGTGGAAAAAGGAATAAGGAAAAGTCACTTTCATCAAACAAGGACATGCCACTATAAAAGTAGGCTGCATAGTGGGCTACCTATATACTCCCAGAAGAATCTGATTGTATGTGAAAATAAAAACCCCTCCAACTGCACACTGTTAGTTATCACGCCACACTAAAACCAGTGTGGGATATCATTAAACAATCACAATCCATGCTCAATAGGAACCACCTCCTGAAAAAAATTTTCTGAACATCCTCTTGTGGCTTTCAAACAACCCCCTAGTCTCACCAAGCTGATCATTGGAAGCAAGGGTCCCACAGACCAGGGACATCAGATCCTGACAGAAAACATGTTTTCCATTGCTATGATGATCAACATCCTCTACAACACACCTTTTGAGATTCATGGTGTCCTGCATGTGCCTATTATATGTGGTGTCCATCATGTAGTGCACTAAACACCCCAATGGCAACTCTGTGAGTGAAATGAGACAATTGCTGTGCTCTCGAATGAGCTCACACAAGAAAACAAAGACAAAAACAACGTGGGTGAATATTCTGCCCGAAGAGATCACGCCATATCACCCTGTCCTAAAAGGAAACCTGCAGAACACCTTCAAGAGACAAGTCTGGCAGTTTTAGTCGTAACTTTTCTAGACACTACAAATCATGGATTGACTAAAGACACTGGATGTATGGCTTACTACAATTTTATAATCCACTAAATTCCCCACCCCCCAACTCTTCCATACACCCCCCTTTTCTACCATAGGAGCGGAGAGATGTTAACTGCCTTGAATGGGCTACTGAAATGTGTGTTGAACACTTTTGCTGAACAATCTGTCCCACTTTGTATTTCTCTGTGACACTGAACTGAAGAAGAGAGCTGTGTAGCTTGAAAGCTTCTCTCTCACTAACAGAAGTTGGTCCAGTAAAATATATGATTTCATCCACTTTGTCTCTCTAATATCCCTGGGACCAACATGGCTACAATAGCAAAAAATATTTTTGTGAGTTTCAGTGTGTCAGATGTTTTGTGATGTCTGTCAATTTACAGTCTGTAAAGAGCAATAACTAGAACTCTTAAGCTATGAAAAGTGCAACCTCTCTAAACAACATTTAGGGTGAGAAATTACATTTTGTAACCTGTTTCTTGAGTGTATTCATCTTAGTTAGCATGTTTTGTTTGATTTGCCCAGTAATCTGCTTTGTTCTGTTCTCTGTCCCTTACAATCACTTAACATTTACCTTTTGTAGTTAATAAATTTGTCTTGTTTATAATCTAATCCCATTTGTACAATTCATATCTGGGGGAGCAAAAAGCTGTACATATGTTACCCCCAAAAAAAATCCCACTGGAGACCACCCAGAGTTACACTAGCGTGGGCTTATTGTAAAAGGAATTAACACTCCACTATATGCACTACTGCGCTAAACTACAGCGGTTAGAGCTGTCACTAAAGGTTTAAACTAAAGGGGAACCAGCTCTCTCTCGCACGCACAAACATCACATACACCTTCATTCATTCCTGCCCTCAGGCACTCACACAGGCATATGGGTTTCAGAAGGAGCCAAGGCATGTAGATTCTGAAGGGTCTGTCTGCTGATCATGGCTGGGGAGCTGGTCAGGGAAGAAACTGGCTGCTGCTTCTCAGAAAGAAAGAGGATTTCTGCCCTGTGCGCTCTCCTTTTATTGCCTTTGTGCAACCCCTGTGACTCATCTACACGCCTCACCAGGAAGCATGCCCTGACTTCCCTTGATCCAGCAGAGCAGCAGTCTCCTGAAGTGGTCTGATAACTCATCTGGCTCCATGTGCTCAACCTTGCATTTTCTAGTCCCAAACACCCAATAGTCTATGCTTCCACACACATTCATCTCTCAGAGGAGAATGCAGCTTAGAGCAAGTTACAAGTAAAGTGTCTGAGAGTTACAAAGATTACAAAGTTGCAAGGCTCAATCATCAAGCTTACAGTAGGTTTCTAAACTTATAAAGCAAAGTTGCTGAGCATTACAAAGTTGCAAGGTTTTACAAAGATTACAGCGTTGCAAGGTTTAAGATCACAAGGAGTTGCAGAGTTTAAAAAGCAATGCAGTTGAAACACAGCTTCAGAGAATTATTTACAAATCAACAGTAATTAAGCAACTTAGACAACGTCCCCCTCCCCGCCCCCCCAGCAATGCAGTCAGCAGGAGGTTTTTGCCAGTCTGTTAAGTGTTGGCATGACCTTACAGTTTAGTATATTTCCAGAAAATCCATGTGTAATAGCTTGGGCGGAGGCTTTTATGCAACAATATCTCTTCCCACATTGAGGGAGAGGGTGGTTTTTATGAACTTGTGTTGTGCAGATCTCGCCCCTATAAAGCTCAAGGCAATATTTTTGGTTTACTTCCCAAGGGGAGGGGTGCACACAGGAGTGCTGGGTGAATCCTTGAGCTGAATCCTCTCATACAGAGCTGACTGCAGTCTGAGTCTGCAGCTGGGTGTCACTTTGCCTGAGCATGTGCTGAAAAGGAGATTGAGCACCTGGCAGAACAATCCAGTACAAAGGAAACCCAGGCTGGTAAGGGGGGGTTAGGGGGGAGATGTCCAACCTGTCACAGTCACTTCCCCTTTTTGTAGTTTCTTCCAACTTGCTGGAAAGATCTTTTGATGAGTCATGAAAATAATGAGTCATGAAATTATATTCCTGAGTCATGAAAACAATGGTAAACACCACATTTCAGAATGGAGAGTGGTAACTAGTAGTGTCCCCCAGCAGTCCGTACTAGGACCAATCCTATTCAACATATTCATAAATGATCTGGAAAAAGGGGTAAACAGTGACATGGCAAAATTTGCAGATGATACAAATTTGCTCGAGATAGTTAAGACCAAAGCAGACTATGAAGAGCTTTAAAAGGATCTCATAAAACTAGGTGACTAGATAATAAAATGGCAGATAAAATTTAATATGGATAAATGCAAAGCAATTCATATTGGAAAACATAATCCCAACTATATACATAAAATGATGGGGATTAAATTTGCTGTTTCCACTCGAGAGATATCTTGGGGTCATTGTGGATAGTTCCCTGAAAACATCCACTCAATGAGCTGCAGCAGCCAAAAAAATAAATAAATAAACAATGTTAGGAATCTTTAAGATAGGGATAGAAAATAAGACAGAATAAAGCAATCTTATTACCTCTATATACATCAAAAAAGATATTGTAGCATTCAAAAAGTTCAGAAATGGGCAACAAAAATGATTAGAAGCAGGGAATAGGGATGTTAAGTAGTGATTAATTTGCTAGTTGAGTAGTCGATGGAATTTCCATTGACTACTCATTAGGGAAAGGCTCACTTCACGGTCTCAGCGCAAGCCCCCCCAATTCCCCTGTTGCCGCTCTGCACTCTTAAAGGGACAGAAAGGAGCTGGCACGCAAAGATGCTGACTCAGTCTCTGGTCCGCCACCGGGTTTCAGGACAGCCCTCTCCTGCGCTGCCATTCTGCAATCTGAAAGGGACAGAGAAGCAGCAGCTGGTCCTGCGGGTGTCTCACCACAGGTCCCGCCCAACCCCACCCCACTGCCCGTCCTGCAGGTCTCTCTCACTTTAAGAGTACAGAGCGGCAATGAGGAAATGGAGAGGGGGATGGGGGACTGTGCTGAGAGAAATCCACGGGATGAGGTGCTGCTGCTCTGTTCCTTTAAAAATGCAGAATGGTAACAGGTGGTGGGAGGGCTTTTGCTCAGACACCCATGGAACTGGCTGCTGCTTTTATGTCCCTTTCAGAATGTAGAGTGGCATTCTGAAAGGGAGGGCTGTCCTGAAACCCGGCAGGAGACCAGAGACTGAGCGAGCATCTTTGTGCACTGGCTCCTCTCTGTCCCTTTAAGAGTGCAGAGCGGCAATGGGGGGCGGGGTGATGATTGAGTAATTGATGGTGCTACCCAATAAGCTCCTGCTTAACAGCTACTTGACTACTCATTCACATCCCTAGCATGGAACAGCTGCCACATGGAGAGATTAGTAAAATGGGACTTTTCATCTTGGAAAAGAGATGACTAAGGGGATATGATAGAAGCCTATAACATCATGACTTATGTGGAGAAAGTGAATAGAGAAGAATTATTTACTCCTTCCCATAACACAAGAACTAGGTAGCAGGTTTAAAAAAACAAAAACAAAAAACACCTTCAGCGGTTACATGTTCATACAAATGTTTGCCAACATCCCTCTTAGAGAGTAAACCCAGCCCCCCTGCTGAGAAACCTCATTTCCACTGCTTGTACCTTCAATCTTGTCCTTTCAGTCATTACCCAAAGTTCATGACCATAGGTGAAAATGGGGATGTAAAGTGACCTGTAAACCAAGAGCTTCAGCCAAGAATTCAGCTCCCACTTCATCACCACAGATTGGTGCAACAGCAGTGATATGGGTGCTGTACCAATCTTCTAGTTGATCTTATGCTCCCATTTGCCATAATTCATGAACAAGACTCCTAGATACTTGAACTCTTCCACTAATGGCAGCTACTCCCCTTCACCTGTGGACAGCAGTCCACTTTCTTCTGGGAGAGGATCCTGACCTCTAATTTGGAGGTGCTGAGTCTCATGGAGTGAAATGTTCAAGTGCACATCATAGATCACAGTTGGAAGAAGCAAGAAGGACATCATCTGTAAACAGCAGAGATATCATCTCTGAGTCCCCATACCCGATATACTCCACAGCTCAGCTACACTTTGATATCCTGCCCATGAAAATCACAAACAGGATTGGGGACCCTTGGTGGAGTCCAACACCTACCTTGAACAAACACGACATAATGCCAAGAATATGAACACAACTCTCACTGAGAACAGAGGAAGTAGATAACATGCAAAAGCAGCACTGGCACCTCGTACTCCTGACACTTTCACAGGATATCTTGGGGAATGATGTCTTATGCCTTCTCCATGTCTATAAAGCAAAGGTAAACTAGATTAGAAAACTCTCATGACCTATCAAATATCTGCAAGACAGCAAAGAGCTGGTCTATTGTTCTGTGGCTGGGACAGAATTCACATTGGTGTAACCTCCTCTCCAGCACCCTGGCATAGGCTTTGCTGGGGATCCCATTATTGTTGGCCCAAACCCTTTGGTGGCCTTTCTTTAAAGATTGGGACCACCACCCTAATTTGCCAGTCCAGAGGTGCTGCACTTGTCTTCCATGCAACGTTGAAGAGGTGCATTAACTATGTAACCCCACCATTGTCCAGTGCTTTCAACATCTCCAGGCAAATCTCATCCAACCCTGCTGTCTTACCACTATGAAAACACTTTCCCAACCTATCAACTTCAGCATCAGAAATAGATCTGATCTCATTTAAGGTTTCCTGTGCTCTCTCCAGAAAGAAAGCCATGTCTACCAGATTGAAGACTTCTTGATAACAGTCTTCAAATATGTTATAAAAAAAAAAAAGATGGGGATCAGTTGTTCTCCATGTCCACTGAAGGCAGGACAAGAAGGGCTTAAACTGCAGCAAGGGAGATTTAGGTTAGCTATTAAAAACTTTCTAAGTATAAGGGTAGTTAAGCTCTGGAACAGACTTTCAAGGGAGGCTGTGGAATCCTTGTTATTGGAGGTTTTTAAGACAGGTTGGACAAAAACCTGTCCAGCATGGTCTAGTTTTACTTGGTCCTGCCTCAACATAGAGGGGGGGCAGGCTGGAGTAGGTGATGATTAAGGTGCCTAATGCCTCCAAAATAGCCAGAATAGTTAGTCTCTATTAAAATGTTTCTCATATTTTTCCAGGTTGTCTCCAGAATCAGGATATCAATGCAGACCAGTTCCACAGGCTTGCTGCTGTTCATATTTTCTGAACACATAATGTGCACCTCACATTTCCTGCAAACATTTTCAGTCGCTGAAAGAGTTCCAAGGTTCTCTCTAACCTCAAATGTCTAAAATCATCCTGTGGGGATGGCAGCACTAATTGGGTTCACTGATCTTAGAGGGTCTGCCATTATTCAATGCAACACTCCACTAATCTGTTTATGTCATTTTCTGAACAGTAGTTTAGCCTCTGGGGAGGACGGAATAATTGCTCCTGGAACTCATCTGTTGTTTTCAGCCAGTATTGTGTTGGATAGTACTGTCTTGCAGTTGAACTTCTTGCCAGCCAGTTGCACTGAACCTAGGCTATGGGGATTGAGCCAAGAAACCGTACAGGGTGCCCCCGCTATAAATCGCCCCAGTATACATCTGTTCCACATTAAAGTCATTGACACTTGTAGGAACTGATGCGTTAAAGTTCTTCCATTCCCCCCTCTTAAGTCAAGCCAAAAAACAACCATCCAATTTACACAAATGCAAGTCAGCCGTGGGGAAAAAAATCCCTGCTTTAAGTTGTTTCTCTGTAAGTCCAAGTTTTTTAGAAAGCTAGTGGTACAAATTTGGAGTCAGCTGGGCAAAAGTCTCCTCAGATACTGACACCTGAGTTCAATATTCCTATTGCTCTAAAACTCATCTAAAATAGGAAGAGTGACTTTAAAACCGGTATGCCACAAAAGGGGTTGGGGTGCAAATTTGGGGCTGTGTGATGGGGCCTTCCCTATGCTTTATGAAAATATGTTTATGAATGTGCACAATTGATTGTAGATTTATTATCAACATGTTCATGTTGGGAAAGGCCTATTACCAGCCCATTAGGAGTAACAAAGTGTTACCCACACAAATTTATCTATCCCTTCCACATCTTTACCCAGTTCCTAAGGCTCAAGGTGCAACCCTGTTAATTTACACACCCACCCTTACCCAATTCCTAGGGCTCAGGGCATAACTTCCCACAGGTTGGCAGGATCTTTAACCACTGAAAGAGCCTCACACAGTAATATTCTTATCCTCTATTTATTGACAATTCCCAAACAAGCAGAATACACATGCTAAGCACACAGTATCATGGTCACCAATCCTGATAAAGGCAGGCAGACTTCCCCTGCTGGCCAGGCAAGATCAGTCTCTCTGGATCTTAGCTGCTACAGGTCACAGTCATGCAGGAGAATCCGGGCAGCTCTGGTCTTAGCCTGTGTCTTGGAGGTGAGTAGTTCTTCCAGGTATTCTCCCTTCTTCTTGGTGTTCCTTCCTGTTCTTGTTTCCCTTTGGTTTTCTTCCAGTCTTTTGCTTCTTTCCTTCTGCTTCTATTACTTTTTGGACCCCAGTTTATATAATGAAACCCGAGTCCTGCTTAGCTATACGGTAACCAATTATTTTAGTATAATTTTACTAACCAATCATAACAAAATTACCTAACCAATTATACCCCACTGCCTTAATTGATTTACACCTAGCAAAATTAATTATACAGCAGACAAAAACAATTACAAACCAGACAGAGATCATAGTCACACAATAGAAAAGTGTAATGGCAATGATCAGAGGATGAGGATTCCACAACCACAACTATTGTTAAGCAGTTTCTTGCCAGACAGAATGGTACTTAAGTTTACTTTACCCATCTTGAGATCTGTTTCTTTATCTGGTGACAGTGGGGGGCTAGTAGGAAAGCCTTCTCCCCTTCTCATAGCCTGGTGTGACACTATTTTAATGCAATTTAGATGGAATGTGAGTATGTGACTAGGCCTTACACCTAATGGCTGCTGCGCTGCAGTCTGTCTGCAGAGGAAGGCTTGGTTCAGGCCTACCCACAGGCCTTCCAACATGGCTACAGAAAAACCATATTGTTATAGAGGAAAAAGCCAAACAGAGCAAATAGCCTATTAGCAAGAGACAATTGAGTGGGGGAGAACTGTCTTTGTAGCACGTCTGCAGGAAATACATGTGACCATGTCACCTGATGCTGGAATCAAGGGCACCATTTTGGGGGAGGGGCAGTCAGTAGCCATGCTGTTCAGGACACGGCTTGCTTTTCATCCCGTTCTCTGGACTATTAGAGAGTGAGGGGAAAGTGCTTGCAGTCCGTGCATGCTTCTCATACCTGGCTGGTGAAAGGAGCTCACCATGGCTGCTGCGCCCCCCTCCCCCCCCCCCCATCCTCCCAAAATGGTGTCCTTGGCTGGAATCCATCTTGAATTTTGTACCTTTCCACGGCGGTGTGGGGGGGAATCAAACAAGGCTTCCTGCCCTAGGGAAAGTGTATATAAGGCAAAGGAAGTAAACAATGATGGTATTTAGCTGGTTTTACAAACTGCCTTTCCACCTCAAGAGGATACATGAAACCAGCTGGAAACCAAAGGGCCATAATGATAAGGGTGGAGGAGAACTGCTGGACACAGGTCAGAAAGGACATTTCTGGCCTGAGACGGACTTTACCTGAAATAAGAAGTAGGGCGGGAAATTACAAGTTCTCTTCATTTATCAAGCTTAGTTTACGTGTGTTATTTTGTTTAGTAACCTACATTGTTCTGTCTGCTATCTCTTATGAAAACTTATGTCCTACCTTTTATACTGAATAAAAATCACTTTTATTAATAAACCCAATGTAAATAATTGTTATAGGGGAAACAGCTGTGCATCTCTCTCTCATTGAAAAAAAGGGGTGAACATTGTATGAGCTTGCTCTGTATAAAACTTTATGCCGCGCAAGACATTTATCTGGGATTCTGGTCCCACCTGGGAGCTGTGGCAAGTTCCTATGGGCACATCTACACTGGGGAATTATTTCAAAATAATAAAGCAAGCATCCACACTCCAAGCCTGTTATTTCAAAATAATAGGCTTCTTATTCCGAAACAACTCCTCCTTATGACAAGGAATAAGCTTATTTCAGTAGTGTAAATGTAGCCAAAGACTGAGCTTTCCCAGAACTAAGCTGATCTCAGTATCTGTATTACTCTGCTATGGGATGTGACTCCACCTCTGTACCAGTGCTGGAGGAGATCAGAGGGTCTAGCTCAGAATGGATTGATTTAAAATCAAGGAATCATGATTTAAATCACCCCCAAAAGATCATTGATTACTTAAATCAAGTTTTCCACTCATACTTGACATTTCTTCAAACAATGGTGCAAAGTCTGATCACTAAAACATTTTATTTACAGCTCAGATGTTGTAAAATGCTGTACTAAGAAGGTATTCTGTGTGATTTTATTTTTAGATAAGGATTTTTAATAATTTAGTAAATAGTACATAATACTCATTACCTGTGTCAAGCTGTAGATGCAGCAGCAGTACATTGGAAATGGTAAGAACTAAATCATACACACAAATACAATAGCACTTCTATTTTATTAAACTAAATCTTAAATGTTACATAAATGACTCACATTTGCAGCAGGCTCCTGAGTTGCTGTCTGTCCTTAAACTTTTTTTTAAAATTTCAAAATTTATTAACTTACAGAGAAATCCTCAGAATGTTAAATGTCTGCTGTCCTTAAAACTTCTATTACTAGAAGGGCTGCTTCAGTCTTGCCAGGGCCACCCACCTTACAGGGTTGGCAGCCGCTCCAGCCCAGCTGGGTATAGCAACCAAGGAGGGCTGGTAACTGGCAGGCCAGTGGGCTGGGAACTGCTCCAACCAGGCTTACTGAACCATAGGCAGCGGAAGGGGGGCACTTTAGCCCAGTCAGACTGGAGCAGCCCCCTGCCCGCGGGATCCCAGTTAACCATAAAGTTTAACAAGTTAATTGATTAAACAGGATTTTACATCCCTAACTACTAGCTCTCATCTTCCCCACTCCATCATTTTGATGCAGGTCTGTCGTATATAATTCTATTTTAGCTATATTTAAGTTAGGATAATGTTGTAATAGTTTAGCATTAGGCAAATTGCTTGTATTTGTATCTGATGTTAAGGACAAGAACAGACCCTTACGATTATTACTTAAACTCAGACTTGAGATGAATATTGTGAAAAAAGAAAAGTCTGTTAAAATTGTAACTTGATGTCCTTGCCCAAATGCTGACATTGTTTCCATATTAACGAAAGCTCCCTGTTGTGTGAATGAGGAATGTATGTGTTAGGAGAGAAGTAGGAAAGCCATCACCAGATGTTTTAAGGAGGGACCAGGATAGAGGGCGCAGGGATGCCTCATCAAAATGTGAGAAGGGGGCATATTGAGGACTATGAAGGAGGAAGGCAGACAGTTATCAATCCAGACAAGATAGCAGTGCTCTAAACCAGCATGAAGGGACTATAGACAAGGGATGAGAAGAACAACTTGAGAAAACAAGCACTCATCAAGATAGCATGATGATGCAAAACCCACTGGTCCCAATGCAAGAAAACTACTATAAGAAATGGCTGCACCGCCGCAGACTTTGGGGTTTGTCTGCCACTTCCACTGGGATCTCAGCCTGGGCTGAAAGGAACCTGGTCCCAATCCTCATACTTCACTAGCTTGGCCAACTAGTGAAGGCGAGCAACAGACTGGTAATTATAAACATCAACTGGAAAGACTCTGTGTGTGCACATGCTAACTGCCCTTCTATTGTCTTCTCAATAAACTTGGCAATATTGCCTTTTCCCCTGAAAAATATTCCGTGTCCTTCTTATAAGCATAACAGATCTGATTCCAAGTTACCAAGACTGACTGTGCTTAAAGAGCACTTAATTTAGGAGTTAGCTCCATTGAAAACAAACATAGAACAGGGTTCCTTTGGAAAAGCTGAGTTATGCTGAAGTAAAATAAGGAACAGGCTTATGGCACCACTATTATGGTGTGGGATCATGATGTTCCAAAATAAGGGGCATGTATAAAGTAATATAAAATAAGAAAATGACACTCAGTTACACCTGTCAACTCTAGATTTCTCTTTCTGCAGCCTTCTGAATTGTATACTTGGTGATAAATGCTAAACCTAGTTAATTAAACAAGTCATAAGGATTAGCTAAGCTAAGCTTTCTTTCTAGCAACATCCATCATAGGAAACAGCTTGAGAAATCACACATAGTAAAAGGCATAAAGAGTCTTGAAAAATGACACATTGTAAAGTTGATCCACATTGTTCTTCAGACAATATCCATATCATTTTCTCCTAATAATCAGTTTTCCTTGTGATGTTTCATTCTTGCAGTTAAGCCCCGCATCTTCTTTTTGCGCTGCTTACACTTGACATGTTTTCCTTGTTTGTTCAGGGAACAAATTCTTTAAAACATTCCCAGAAACCATGACAGGTTTTTTTCTGTGGCAAAAGTGTAGGGGAATGTAGGAAGCTGTGTGTATGCTGAATAATGTCTTCTCTCTTCCTTGCTCATCCCCTCCAATGTTCCTTTCTGTGCTGCCTCTGCCCTTTCCTACATATTGTCTGTCTTTAGACAATGTCTTAATTAATTCTGCTGTTTTTGTCCCAGGTCCACCACCTCATAAGCACAGAACAGCAATCCTGTCCAGCCTGTGTCAATCTTTGCACAAGTTACTTTAGTCTGCTGAGAAACAGAAATTGACAGCCCAGAACTTTCAAAAAGCAAGAGCTGGTGGTTAGGCTGAACAGACTAGAGACATTAATTCATTTTTATGAGACTGTTAGTGTATGGGTAGCATGTTTGTGATGATATTTAATAGTAACTTATTTTAAAATGAGAAATTTAGTATTGATGATTTTAAAACAAAAATCCAATTTAAATTAAAATCTGATTAAAAAAAAAAACACTGATTTTTTTTTTAAATCCATCCTGGTCTGGCTCAGTAGGACAAAGTGGTGAGGCATCCCAAAGGGCAGGGAGGCAGGCTTAGGGGTAGTTTCAGCACACCAAGTGACAGGGGTTCCTGAGTCACTCAAAAGGGCCGTACATAAAATGTTTAGATTATTTTAAGTTTTGAGATGCAGAACTTGAGAAAAAAATAAGGAGACCCTTCTTAAATTTGTATCAGCAGACTGCAGCTGAGCTCAATTATTGTATGGTAATAAGGACAAGATTTAGAAATGTTTCAGAAATTATTGAACTATTAAAGTTTTGTCATCTCTATTTACAGAAAGTTTGTGACACTAAACACCATTGTTGGTGGTTGGCTGGTCTACACTATAGTATAGAGCTAGATCAACACAAGGTATTTTATGTCATGTAACCCTTCTGGCAGGTGAAGCCAGCAGCAAATAGGGCTAGGTTCAGTATCTAGACTCAAGATTCCTTTTGATTGATACAACACAGAACTGGCTCCCCCCCCCCCCCCCCACTTCTGTGCGGCAATACTTCCCCACTCGCAAGCATAGAAACTGAGTGTAGAAAAGAAACTTAATAAAAGGAAGGAAGTAAATTGGCATTATTTTGGGAAAACACAACAGGGTTCATAAACCATGAGTAAAAGACCCACCCCCAGGTAGGTTGGGAAGTGTCATTTTCCCCCTCAAGTTCTTAAGTCCAGCAACCCAACAGTCCTGTTCACATGCCCAACTCTTTTGTGCTCATCATTACTGTTCTTGGTCAGTGCAGACCCAGAGTTCACTGGCACATCTATAGAGCTCGCCTCCCATCTTGAGGAGAGGTAAAGAGGCACCTTACTCACTCCTCTGCTCACCACCCTACTGGTCACTTTCTGCTGATGCCCTACTGGCTGTCCATTGCATCTCTTCAATTCACCAGCTATTCATTCACTACCTCAGGGGTCAGCAACCTATGGCTCACAAAGGAGCCAAATATGGCTTGCAGCTCGAGCCCACCCCCCCTCGCTCCCCTCTGCAACAGGGAACCTATGCTGCCGATCCAGCCAGTGCCGGCTTCCTGCTGGAAGTGAGGGGTAGAGAAAGCCTCTAGCTTTCCTAGATTTTAAAATAATCTTGTAATCTAGGCAGCATCTCTTGTCTCAAAGGACACAGACACCAAGATCACATGAGCAAGTCCATCTACCTGTGCTGGATGTGGTGGTGATGCACATTGAGTGCGCTGGGGCAGGGTGGGAAGGGCAGCTAAAATGGCAATGGAGGATCTGGGCTTTGGAGACAAGGGCTACATCTATACTATGGCTGTGTCTAGACTGGCAAGTTGCTGCTTTTGCGGAAAAACTTGCCAGCTGTCTACACTGGCTGCTTGAATTTGCGCAAGAGCACTGACTTTGTAATGTACAAAATCAGTGCTTCTTGCGCAAATACAATGACGCCCTGCTCAGGCAAAAGCCCTCTTGCGCAAATGCTTTTGCGCAAGAGGGCCAGTGTGACAACTCCAGAATTGTTTTTGCAAAAAGCCCTGATGGCTAAAATGGCGATCGGGCTTTCTTGCGCAAAGCGCATCTAGATTAGCACAGACGCTTTTCCGCAAAAGTGCTTTTGCGCAAAGCGTCCGTGCCAATCTAGACTCTTTCATAAATGCTTTTAACGGAAAAGTTTTTCTGTTAAAAGCATTTGCGGAAAATCATGCCAGTCTAGACGTAGCCTGAGTTTTCTGGGCAAAAAATATGCTAATGAGGGACTCATTTGCATGAGTCATGATCTCATTTGCATATTTTCTGCCAATCCATTTTTCACTAGGGTTTTTGTGCAAAAACAAGCCGTCTGGATGTTTTCTTTTGGCAAAAAAAAAAAACTCCTTTTCCCGCAAGATCGGTAAACCTCCTTTTTGGGGGCATAAGGGGGCCCACAAAATCCATTAATCCTGGAACTCCAGAAGAGTTAATCAGGCCTGAGGACTTGAACCTCAGTTCTTCCTGCCCTTTCCTCTCCCCATGGAGCTGGAGTGCCGGAAGAGTGAGGTGTCTCAGTTGGGGGACACATCAGTAAGGGTTAGAGGTTTTTTGGGGGGGGTTGATTTTTTTTTTTTTTTTTTGCTTCGCACTTGTGTGGTCCCTGACTTTTTTTCTGTGGGTCAGTAGCCCCTGACCAAAAAAAGGTTCCCCACCCTGCCATAAAGAAATACAATGTTGAAACCTTTTGTGTTGGACATAGTATTTTAATGTATTTAAAAATGAAGCTTGGCCAACAAGCCCCCTATTTGAGCCCATCCCCCATCTGGCCGCAGCATTGTAACACTCCTGCCCCCTCACTCACAAACCAACCCTGAGCCCATCATACACATGAACCCCCTGCCCTGAGCCCCTCATACCCTCACATGCCTAATCTCCTGTACCCCCACATCTCCAGACTCCTGCACCCTCACATCCCCCCAACCCCGTGCCCTGAGCCCATCATACACTCCAACCCAGACTCCTGCCATAAGATTGACAGAAGACAGCCTGAAGCTGGCTTTGACCAGTTATGATGTAAACTTCCAAGAAATGTGCAAAAAATGCAGCAGTGCTTCCACAGAAGTCCATAGTGCTTCCCATAGAAGTCCATGAATACATTTCATTTATGCTATTATTAATCATGTCAATTAATAATATTGTTGCATATTTGGAATCTTGCAAATGGGCATTCTTTTACAGCTCTTTTTTGACCACTTGTTTTGAATTTTGATGTAGTTTGGCTCTTTGGTCTGAAAAGGTTGCTGACCCCTGCACAAGCTGACTGTCAGTCGCCTTCTGCTACAACACAGAAGGCACATCAGTCTTTTACTAACTTTCAGTTCTTTGCAGGCTGGGCAGAAACACTGCCTCCAACTTCAGTGATTTCAGCTTCAATAATTTTTAGCAGGCTACAAAGCAGTTCAACTGTAATTGAGCATTTAACATAACAAAGAGGTTCCTATTGAAGCCTATTTACCTTTCTTTGAAGGGGAGAGGGGACACAAGTTAAACCACTCCAGGGAGGACTCTTGGGCTATGTCTACACTGGGGGGAGGGGTTATTGCACAAGAACAGCAGTTCTTCCACAGTGTCCACACTGCCTGCCCGCTCTTACGCAAGAAGATTTACAGTAAAGCGTGGTAGGAGAGGGCTTCTTGCGCAAGAGCTACACTGTTTTCTAACAGGTGTCAGCTACCTGGTTTCTAACAAGTGCAAGCTCTCTTGCGCAAGAGGTCAGTGTAAATGCATAAGAACATACATAAGAACATAAGAACGGCCGTACCGGGTCAGACCAAAGGTCCGTCTAGCCCAGTATCCTGTCTGCCGACAGTGGCCAGCACCAGGTGCCCCAGAGGGGGTGGACCGAAGACAATGATCAAGCGCTTTGTCTCCTGCCATCCCTCTTCAGCCTCTGTCAAACAGAGGCCAAGGACACCATTTTATCCCCTGGGTTCTTATGTTCTTATGTACCCTGAATTCAGTACTAGGGTGATTTGTACCCAACACCAGCTGAAACTGATCACTTTGACAACATTCTGTCTGCTGAATATGTGAGCAGGAGCAAACGGTATTACATAAACACACCCAAAGTCTTTCCCCCTCTCAGCTAGCTGTCAAGGAAGTACTTAAAAACAACAAATAGTCTGGTAGCACTTTAAAGACTAACAAAACATGTAGATGGTATCATAAGCTTTCGTGGGCACAGCCCACTTCTTCAGATGACCAGTGTGTGTTCATGGAGACCCTGCTCCCATCTACACTGACCAAAGGCTGTAAACATTTACACTAAAATGTTGCTCTGGAAGCCACAAGAACAGTCATGTGATTCTACCCAGCAATATGCTTCTGGTGCCCAGGGCAATGGAGTAAGTACCTGAAAGGGTGTTACAAGAAGAGAGAAAAAGTGTTCTCCTTGGCTGCTGATAACAGGACAAGCAGCAATGGGCTTAAACTGCAGCAAGGGAGGTTTAGGTTGGACGTTAGGAAAAACTTCCTGCCTGTCAGGGTGATTAAACACTGGAACAAGTTGCCTAGGGAGGTTGTGGAATCCAGCCCTCAGCCAGAGGCCCAGCCAGACTCTCTGGGCAGTGCGACCCCCCACTCGCCCAGTCTCTGAGAGGCACGCGTGGATCCCTGGACACTGCCCCATCCCTGGGCCAGCCCCTGGGAGCCCCCAAACATTTCCAGTCACCCCAGCCTGCCCGGAGGGGCCCCTTCCTGCCGTTACCCCGCCACGTCTCGCCCCTCCCCCCCCTTGAGAAGTAGGTTGGGGGGGCTGAAGGGCAACAGCCCATTACCCCCACCAACCGCCCCTGTGACTTCCAATATGGCGTCCTCTCACCTTCCGCCAGCCACTTGGCTATTTGATTGACAGTTAACAGCTCAGCAACGGGCCTAAGAGAACGCTCGAGGTCACCCAAGATGAAGTTGGCTGGTCCAATGGGATCTCTCGAACGGCCGAGTGACCAAGAAACACGAACCAACGGAAACAGAGAGAACGGTAGCGTTTTCTGGGAGCCCTGGCCAATGGGTGGCCGGTGGGGCGGAACTAGAAAGTAGGCCCAATAGGATACTTTGGGGGCAGTACCTGATGGCAGCAGTAGCCAATGGGCAACAAGCGTGTGGCGCCTGCGTAGTGAGCGGAAGGGCGTGCAGTGCGGAGGCGCCGTTGGACTTGGCTCAAGGCGGAGGGAAACATGGATCAGGGATACGGTGAGCAAGCGGGACGGAATGAGGTCTGAGCTCTACAGAGAGCGCTGAGGCATCGTAGGGGACTCTCCCACTCTCTATCCACCTCCACCGACACCGTTTGTTTGGGTAGGGGGTGCAGCCTACCCCTGGCAGTGCTAACCCCGCCTACCGTGTGGGTACGGCAGGTCTGATTGGTTGTCGGACCCGCCCCTCAGCGTGGGACCCCTGCGGATTGGTGGGGCGGGGGACGGCGTTGAGAGTGAGTTTGGCTGTTGTCCCCCCCCTTACCATGAGCAATGGCGCAGAGGGCGTAAGGGGAGGCAGGACCCCTTTGGGGGGCCGAGGAGGGGAGGAGGAACCGCCCCGCTCTCTCCCGGGATTGGAAATGGAGCGGGTCTCATTTCTGAAGACGACACAAAATGGCGGCCGCCCGCCCCTCGCCGCGTGTGCGCGGCCCCGCGACCGCCTCTGTCCCGTGCGCGCTCCCTCGGATGCGCCGTAGGAAGCCGCGGCCGCCTGTTATCTGTGGTGCGGACCTGTGTGCTGCTCCGCGGTCCGCCATAGGCGGGGCATGGGGCCCGGGGCCCAACACAACTAGGGCTGCCTAGAATAGCGTCCCTAGCCCTGTAGCTGAGACCTGGGGCAAGAGCGCCATCCCTTCAGTAGACACCCCAGCAACCTTCGCCGGTGCATGTCTCTGGCTCTCTCCACGTCTGTGTCTGCGGCAGCAACTCCCCCCCTCCCCTGTGCAGCCCTTGCCTCATCCCAGTAGTGAGCGCTGTGTTTCCTTCTCTCCGCCACCCCCCAGCGCAGCCCTGTAATGCAACCCCAAATGGCTTCCTGTTAGATGGAAAAATATCCGGGGTATTTGAAATTGGGGGCGTAGGTGTTTCAAGCTTGGTGTTTGTTATGGCAGAGCTACCTGCTCCAGCCTGTGAAAAGAAGGATCTGATTGAGAGGAACAAAACCAAAGCCAGGGTTACGGCCCTGAATAGGGAATTATTTAGGTTTCTTATGGTTTTGGTTCTCAGCTATATATCAACATTTGTAAGTTCTGAGATCTCGTATAAACTATACAGATATAGTCACCTTAGTGATAGAATATGCCCAATGGATCTCTAGCAGGTGACATTTTAATGTGTATTTAGTTGAGTAGATCTGTAAGTTAAAACACTTTCCCCTTTTGAGTACAATAACAAATCTGTGTATGTGTGCAGTAGAGGGTGATGAATGGAATTCATGGAGAAAACAGATTTGACTATCAAAATGTTCTTTGAAAATTGTTAAAACTGAGACAATACTGTTGGTTTTTTATTCCAAATAATACCATGAATTCATGATATGAATATGCCTTAGGACAGTGATAAGCAGATGTTAAGCATTGTTGTTTATCATCAGTGTAGTAAATGCCAGTAGGTGGCCTTGTATGTTCTTAGATGATATAGGATTGTTAAAAGGAAAAGAAAGCCACATTTAGGGCAGGGTTTAATTTAGACATTTCTTATTTTACGTTTCTTTTTAACCATTGAATGTATCTCTACTCCTTTGTGCTGTTCTGCCACAGACTTGGAATAAACATTAAAAACTGTACATATTAAGTTCCTTAAACTTCACATTATTTTCTAAACCTTTTGTGTGTTGTCATCCTTTGTCTCTTCCTAATTATCAGTGTGCCCTTTTGGAGATAAAATAATTTATAAATAGGATTAATCAAAAGGTCACTTTCTGTACCATTGTTCACTATAAGTGGATTGAAATGCTGCTGTCTATAGGACAATTCAGAATGGTGCCCTGACCAAAATATGTGTTGCTTTCTTTTAAAATCTGCAAAGTTCTTGGTGGAAACCATTTCCTTTAGTAGATTGCAAAGAATGCAACACAAGCAGATTGCTTTTATGACTGAAACAGCATGCTAAATTATCTGCAAAGCCCATGATGAATGTGACTTACAAAGCTCATCACCTAAGAAACCATCCTGTTAGTCTTTAAAGTGCTGCATAGTCCTGTCTTTTGTTTCAGCAAGACCAGACTAACACGGCTACATCTCTGTTACTACTTACAGTTGGAGTTATATCGGTCCTGTACAAAAACCAGGCAGTTGAATGTAAGAAGTACAGATTGTGGGTTGTGCCCATTAAAGCTCATGATACCATCTAAATTTTTTGTTAGTCTCTAAGGTGCTGCAGGACCACTTGTTTCAGTTTTTTCAGTTAGACTCACAAGGCTACCCCTCTGAGAAGTAGAGATATAAATGTAACCCGTAGTGCCTGAAGCAGCTCTTTGCCTACTCCAGGCGTGGGGCTGTGCTAGCCATGGGAGCCTGCCAGAGCAGCTCCTGTCCATGGCGAGGCTGGTTTCCCCCCTGTTGCAGGTTACACACTGGCTCTGTGGGAGCCCCCTGCTCCCACAGAACGGGCTGCAGAGCCTGCACTCTGGGGAGGTGGCTTTGCTGTGGGCTCTGCAGTATAGGGATGTTAAGTTGAGATTAATTGGCTAATCGAATAGTTGATGCAATTTGCATCAACTATTCTATTAGTTGATAAGGGCACCTCCGCCTTTGAAGTGTAGCAACAGCCTCAGGACTGTTGCTATACTTCAAAGGTGGAAGTGCTGCAGGGAGCACGGGGCCAGTGGGGCACTCAAGCAGTCCCTCACTGGCCCTGTGCTCTGTGGCATTTTAAAGCAGCATGGAGCCCAGGGTCAGCAGAGGAGTCCCCAGCTGATCCCGGGTTCCCCATGGCCCTGCCACTGCTGCTTTGAAACACAGAGTGCAGCCTGGGGCCAGCTGGGGACTCCTCAGCTGGCCCCGGGCTGCACATGGCATTTCAAAGTGGCAGCGCTGCTGGAGCCCAGAGTCTGGCCCCAGGCACCACATGGCAGAGCTATTGTTTTGAAGCACCCCTTCCAGCCTCCGCTGCCTCTTTCTGATAGAGGCAGCAAGAGTGGGGGAGCAACTAGTGTGTCGACTATCCAATAAGCATTTGCTTATTGGATAGTCAGCTAGTTGTTCCCATCCCTACTGAAGCTTATTTAAGTAGATTCCAAAACTGAAAGTGTCTAGGGATGTAGAAAAAATCTGTTCTATATGAAAACCAAGAGGTTGAATGTGAGAAGTATAAAGCATAGCTCACGGTGTGTATAACAGCTATGATTTTTAGCAGTTTTATGGTTAAATTTTTAAACAAATTTTTACATTCCTAGTGAGAGGTAGCTTTGTCCTAGATTCCAAGACTGAAAGGGATTAGGGATGTAAAAAATGGGGGGGGAAAATTAGCCATGTAACCGATAAAATTTTAACCAATAAAACTCGGTTAACTACTCCTGGGGCGGTCACACAGCCCTTCATAAATTATTCCAATTTGGAAATAAGGAGTAAACTAAATTTGTCTAACTTCAAACCATTGGATCATGTTATATACCTTTTTCTGCTAGAGTCCATTTTTCAATATTTGTTCCTTGTGTACAGGGCGAGTAGATTTCAGCCGGGTGCCCCGTTCATTTGCGGCGCGTGCATGCGCAATGCGTGTCTTGCGCATGCGCAGTGCGGGACTGGCAAGCGGCTTTCGCCGCCATTCATCAAGCCCTGCTCATGTAGATGCTTATAAAGTGTAAAAGTCACCCCTAATCTCTTTAACATAAGTAACAAGCTTAAAAATGGTTTATTGTGAGCCTCACCATCTAGAGTCTTACTTCTGACCTTTGGAAAGTTGTTTGTCCATCTGTAAAATGTAGGAAAAACTGATTTTCATTAAATTTTATGATTTTAATATTGGAGTGGAGTAGGGAGATACTTCTGTGTTTGAGATGTGAATGTTCAACCTATAAGCCTCTCCTTTAACCCTGTAGAGGTTTGCTTTAGGGATGTAAAAGTTTTATCAGTAAGCCTCACCATTAATGGGTGAAGCTTACCCGGTTCTGGTTACTGGAGTAGCTTCCTGTCCACCTTGGCAAGGGGCTGCCCAGGGCCCACTAGAGCAGCTCCTGTCCATGGTGCACCCAGCCAGCCCACCCCTCCCCAGCTGCAGGTGATACAGGCTCACCTCAAGCAAGGCCTGCAGCAGCTCATGCCAGTCCCACTCCCAGGGAGGCTGCTTCACTGCAGTATAAAGCTTATTTAATTTTGTACTGCAGATCCCACAGCATGTGTAACTGCTATGATATTTAGAGATTACACAGTTACATTTTAAACCACATTTTTATTTGCCTCATTTGCATTAAACACTTGTCATGACATTGAGGTGGACATCCAGTTTGTGTATAGTAGAACACATTCCAGCTGTCCTCATCTTTAATTTGGAGGTGTAGTCTGTTAATACTGGGGATGTTAAGGACTAATTGGCTATCCAATAAGCAAATGCTTATCGGATAGTCGACCCGGGCTCTGCGCTGCCTCTTTGAAACACCGCCCTATTGACTAATCAAATAGTCAGTGCAAAAATGCATCGACTACTCATATAATTGACTAATTGATACTTAACATCCTTAGTTAATACTACAGTTTTCAGCATACAGAGTAGTCTGGCCATGGACCAAGATTGAATGTTCCATGTTAGGCCAAATAGCCTCTGCAGACTGTAACTGTCAAAACTTGGGATATCTGTAGGGCATATTATAGAGCAGAGGTGGGGACCCTAAGGCCTGGGGGCCACATCCAGTTCCTGGCTGGCCTGAATCTGGCCCCCAAGACTCAGAGCTCCCTCCAGCATTGGGGAGCCCATGCTAGTGCTCCAGTCCCCCCTGCCATGTCAGGGAGGGGAATTTTTTGTTTTTGTTGCTGTTTTGTTGGTTTTGCTTCTCACTTGTGTGACTGTTTTTTCTGTGGGTCAGTGGCCCCTGACCCAAAAAAGGTTCCCCACCCCTGTTGTACAGCTACTTAGGTCTTTTGTGGTTTTGTACATTTTGCATATACTACAAAGCAAGCTTTAATTTGACATTTGTATTAAACCCATGCTAGTGATTTTTGACTTGTGAGCTAATTTTCTATGTATTACAGCATTGTAGTCGAGTGACTAAGGCAATGCCTAGGATTTCAGATTTGGGGTCTTTGTTTGGCTCAGCTGCTTCACCTGCTGTGAAGATAGGCAAGTCACTTTCTGCTCTGTGGCTCTTTCTTCTCTCACTCTGTCTTAAATTCTGAATAGAGAGTGCATAGAAGAGTGGGTAATTAATCTAATTTGGGCTCTGCAGGTTTCATTGTAATACAAATATTTGCTCCTCTCTTCCCCTTTTATTTTTTCATATTTATAAGAGAATTATTTTCTGTCTGCTAAAGTGGTGGACTTCAAAACTAAGGGTCTGTGGTCCTAGGTATCTGTGTACACATGCCATTTATAGGTATCAGGCTTTATCATTAACTTTAAAAAAATGCACTTTTGTGTTTTGGACTGGGTTTAAAACTTCCTTGCAATGTCCCATATGCAGCCCAAACAGAGCAGCCTAATTCTAGTGTATATTAAAAAAACTGGAAAGTGAAACTGCTGAACCGAAGTGAAACTAACGTTCATCCTGAAAGAGATGGATAATGTGAACAGATTAAATTTGATGATGAATCATCAAAAGTAAGCATCAAAACTTGTAAACTTGTAAATATCTGTGACTTTTAATCTTACAATTCCCATTTTGCTGTAGCACCATACTGAGCACTACAGGAGCATTTAGAGATGTACAGGTTGAACCTCCCTGGTCTGGCATAGGGATGTAAGTGATTATCAACACACTAGTCAACTAGTTGCTTTCCCCTCCCCCTTGCTGCCTCCATCACAAAGAGGCAGCAAAGGGGGCGAAGAGGTGGGGTTGCTGGAGGGAGCCCGCTTAACAGCCCATTCACCTCAGCTCCATGGGAGGGGGTAGGGCCACAGTGGCAGACAACTTTGAAATGTACAACAGCCCCAGCCGGGGCTCTTGTGCATTTCAAAGTTGGAAAGTGGCATGAAGCCCAGGGTCAGTGGGACTCCCTGCTGGCCCCGGGCTCCACACTTGCCGTGTTCCAACTTTGAAATGCACAAGAGCCCCGGCTGGGGCTGTTGTACATTTCAAATGCGGAAGTTTATCGACTAATCGAATAGTGGATGGAAATCCCATCCACTATTCGATTAGTTAATTAATTAAAATTTAACATCCCTAGTCTGACAACATCTCTGGACTGGCAGGGCCACGGATGTCCCAGGACCAGAGAGTCCTGGTGGAGGGCTGGTCACTAGGAGCCCTGCAGGAGGACTAGGACCCAGCATTAGGGCTGCTCCCTGGTGCCAACACTGCTGGGAGTGGGATGTGGGGGCTTAGAGGCAGTGGGGCTGGAGTGCAGCAGCGAAATTGCACAGCGAAACCAGCAGACAGCGGGCCACCGAGCAGCCCGGCTACTGCCAAGCAGCTCAGCTGAACGGCAGGACTAGGAGTGGGGCTGTTGCCCGGGAGCCCCACTGCTGCCCAGCAGACTTCCCTGATATGACTGTTGCTCTGTGGGGCTGGCAGCCTGGGGCTGGGGTTGTGGGGCTGCCATAATGGAGCCAGGAGCCCTGTGTGTGGAGGGGCCAGCAGCAGGAGGAAGCCGCCTGGGAAGCTGGCAGCAAGGCCATGGTTGGGGGGGGGGGCAATGACGTGGGCCAAGAAATTATCTTCTCTGGTCTGGCAAAATCCCTCATCTGGGACCCCAGGGGTGCTGGACCAAGGAGGTCCAACCTGTACTTTCTTACTGCTCCTATTGTAATTGTTATATGACAGTAATTCTTTCTAAGCTCGTCTTGGCAATATATTTTAGACTCTGAGGGTTTTTTCTTTGTTTAGTAATATCAGTGTGGATTTATCCTTATGAAAGTGCAGATTTAGTTAAGTTAACTTTAAGGTAGGGAAAATTCTCGGGATTCGTGTTCTAAAGGGAGTTTTAGAATAGAGAATGCAATCCTTTAGTCTTAAATGAATTTATATATTTTTAAAATACATTTTCCTTAAGTGTTTGAGAAATACGGACTTGTGAAACTGCATTAGAGGCAAGAGTCTCTACAAGGCTTGCCTACAGAGGGAAAGGGCAATGTTTATGGCCCCGTATGCTCCTGAAGAAGCGTACAGAACTCAAAAATCCCATCCTAAATGTTTTGAGGAAAGGATGGAATCCAGAATTGAGAAGAGAAAAATTACTTGATTTCCAGGGTAAAAATTACATTGGCTTTTTCTAAATTAGCAATAGGATTGGTAGCCAAAAAGAAACTGAGAGAGGAAAACCAGTCTTTTGCCTTTTATGTCTTCTTCAGCAAGATAACAACATGTATTATCTGAGTGTATATGGTCACTTCAGTGTGAATGTAGCATTCTGACTAACTGTTCTTGAATTTGGGGAACAGCTAGTCAAAAACTCAAAAAGCAAAATGTTTTTAAATACATCAGAAGCAGGAAGCCTGCTAAACAACCAGTGGGACCCTTGGACAATCAGGATGCTAAAGGAGCACTCAAAGATGATAAAATCATTGCAGAGAAGCTAAATGAATTCTTTGCTTCAGTCTTCACAGCTGAGGATATTAGGGAGATTCCCAAACCTGAGCCAATCTTTGTAGGCGACAAATCTGAGGAATTGTCCCAGACTGAGGTGTCATTAGAGGAGATTTTGGATCAAATTGATAACTGAACAGTAACAAGTCATCAGGACCAGATGGCATTCATCCAAGAGTTCTGAAAGAACTCAAATGGGAAACTGCAGAACTATTAACTGTGGTTTGTAACCTATCCTTTAAATCAGCTTCCTTACCTAATGACTGGAAGATAGCTAATGTGAGGCCAATATTTAAGAAGGGCTCTAGAGGTGTTCCTGGCAGTTACAAGAGTGGTAAGTCTAACATCAGTACTGGGCAAATTAATTGAAACTATAGTAAAGAATAGAATTGTCAGAAACAGATTAACATAATTTGTTGGAGGAAAGTCAACATGTTTTTTGTAAAGGGAAATCACGTCTTACTAGAGATCTGTGAGGGGATCAACAAGCATGTGAACAAGGGGAATCCAGTGTATATAGTGTACTTAGATTTTCCAGAAAGCCCTTGACAAGGTCCCTCACCAAAGGCTCTTACGTAAATTGCATGGGATAAGAGGGAAGGTCCTCTCATGGATTGATAACTGGTTAAAAGACAGGAAACAAAGGGTAGGAATAAATGTAAGTTTTCAGAGTGGAGAGAGGTAACTAGTGGGGTCCCCCAAGGGTCTGTCCTGGGACCAGTCTTATTCAACTTATTTATAAATGATCTGGAGAAAGGAGTAAACAGTGAGGTGGCAAAAATTGCAGATGATAACTATCTTGAGCAGTTTGGTAAGACCAAAGCAGACTGTGATGTGCCTCATAAAGATCTCACCAAACTAAGTGATTGGGCAACAAAATGGCAAATGAAGTTTAATGTTGATAAATGTAAAGCAGGGCTACTCAACCCGTGGCCCTCAGCGGCTGTTTGTGGCCTGTGGTGCAGTTTGGGTTTACGCGGGTGGAGCCAAAACAAAAAAGTAGTCAATGTAATGTTCTTCTGTTGAGATGCGTTTTAGTAGTTAAATTCCTGGACTGTCATTGCTCATTAAAAGTGCTTTACTATGGGTGGAAATTGGGTAAACATCTATTTTATTAATATCAGTAGAACTGACTTAAATGGGGCCTGCGTGTTGTCATTTTGCCTTAATCTTTGTATTCGTGCCTGTCGCTGTGAAAGAAGCTATTTGCATATAGTTGCATATATATGCAATCACACTTAAGTTGCAGTCTTCAGCATGTGCTGTGAGTATCAATATGGCTCCCAGGGCTTCCAAAGTTAAGTAGTCCTGATGTAAAATAATGCACATTGGAAAAAATAATCCCTACTACACATACAAGGTGATGGGGACTAATGTAGCTGTAGAGAGAGATTATGAGGTCATTGTGGATAGCTCTCTGAAAACATGCACTCAATGTGCATCACCAGTCAAAGCAAACATAATGTTATGAATAATTTTAAAAAGGGAATGACAGTAAAACAGATATCTTATTGCCTCTCTATAAATCCATGGCACTCCCGCTTCTTGACTACTATGTACAGATGTGGTCACCTCATCTCAAAAAAGATATATTGCCATTGGAAAAGGTCAATCAGTAGAAATGATTAGGGGTTTGGAACAGCTGCCATATGAGGGGAGATTAATAAGACTGGGACTTTGCAGTTTAGAAAAGAGAAGGCTGGGGAGATATAATAGAAGTCTATAAAATCATAGCTGGTGTGGAGAAAGTAAATAAGGAAAAGTTATTCGCTCATTTCCGTAACACAAGAACTAGGGGTCACCAAAGAAAAGAATAGATAGTAGGTTTAAAACTAACAAAAGGAAATTTTTCTTCATGTAGCACATAGTCAACCTGTGGAACTCCTTGCCAGAGGATGTTGTGGAGACCAGGACTTAACAGGGTTCATAAAAGAACTAGATAAATTCATGGAAGTTCGGTCTATCAATACTTATGAGCCAGGATGGGTAGGAATGGTGTCCCTAGCCTCTGTTTGTCAGAGGCTGGAAATGGGTGACAGGAGAAGGATCACTATCACTTGATGATTACCTGTTCTGTTCACTCCCTGTAGGGCATCTGGCATGGGCCACAGTTGGAAGACAGGATACTGAGCTAGATGGACCTTTGGTCTGACCCAGTATGGCCAGGGTTTCCTGCCCCTTCCGCACTTACAACCATTTTTGTAAGTGTGGGGGGTCAGAACTCAGGCGATTGCATCTCAGGAATCTCCTGTAATTGCTTATTTTGGGGGGGGAGAAATCCTGTAAAATGTAGAGTCTCTTAAATGTCTCAATGTTTCTGCTTTCACTTCTTATTATGTATCTTTGTGTTTAGCAGTAGTTTTTTAAAATCACAGATCCAGAGCTCCATATACCAAACAATAAAAATCTGCAAACAAAAATATTCCCTCAAACCATTGAAGAAAGAAACAAAAGCCACCCTTTAATGCTAGTCCCTAGGGTAGCCTTCATTGTACAAGAGCCTTGGGAAAGAGTAGCATGTCCTTATAGTACAGTGGTTTCCAATCTTTTTAAGCATAAGATCACTTTTTGAATTTAAGTGCAATCCAAGATCTACCTGCAACCCAAACACCCTTGCCCTACCTCCTTCTCTGAGGCCCCCCCTGCATCCCTCCCCAATCCTCATTCACTTTTATCAGGCTAGGGTTCAGAGGAGGGGGATGCAGACTCTGGTCTTGGGCTAAAGGATTTGGAGTGTGGGAGGGGTGCTGAGCTGAGCCTGGGGCAGGGAGTTGAGGTGCAGAAGGGGGTTCAGGGTGCAGGCTTTGGGAGGAAGTTTGGGGGCAGGGGTTTGGGATGCATGAGGGGTTCAGGACTGGGGTGGGGATTTGGAATGCAGCCTCCAGGTGGGCACTACTTACCACAGGTGGTTTCTGGGTGGTGGTGCAGGCTTACCCCTACTCTGGCCCTGCACCACTTCCAAAAGCAGCCAGCAAACTCTCTCCATCCATGCCCCCCACCCGCTCTGTGGAGATGGGATACAGGGTGGGTGGAGGTGCAGCCTGACATCAGTGCCTTCTCCTCTTCCTCCTGTACCCTGCACAGCAAACAAAAGGCTACCTGGGGGTGGGAGGCAGCTTCTCAGCAACAGCAGGTCAGTGCTGAGAGGGGCAGATGAAGTGCTGGCACTTGAAAGCCTCCCAGCCAAACCTGTCAGGATCACCTGTCAAAGGCTCCAAGATTTACCAGTAGATCCCGATCTACTGGTTGGTGGCCACTGTTATAGCAGCTTAATATGCTTGTTTCTTTCTATAGGTTATGGCACCTGGAGTACTGCAGCCACCAATGCTCAAGGTAAATTTGAGTGACATTGCAAGTTGATAATGGCGAATTGCATTTTTAAAATAACTTGTTTTATGCCTCTTCCTTTCTAATGTTCTGCAACTGAAAGTGTAGCATCCTTCATTTTTGGCTTATAGCTTTTTTCCTCTATTATTATTATTATTATTATTATTATTTTATTTATTGTTTAAATATTGACACTGTTTATTTCTTGAAAAACAGGACTACTCACTTCTGTTCTGTGGTGTTGTCTGTCCATCCTTCCACCTTCCCATCATATTCCTGGTCTCTTATATTGGAAGGTTGCTTTCCACACCTAGGCATTGATTCTGCGAATGTTTGGGTACTGTATTCAGTGGGCAACATACTGTAGTAAAGTTAAATATGTGCCCAAGTATTTGCTAGATCAGGTTCCTACTACTTGAACTCATTATATCCCTCCTCTTGTCATCAATCTGAATTGAGGAGATAAAAGCAAGACATTTCAGAGTGTTTTGTTCCTATTAGTGTATGTCTAGACTGCATCCCTCTGTCGGCAGAGGGGATGCAGATTAGGCAGGTCGACATTGCAAATGAGGCAGGGATTTAAATATCCCGTGCCTAATTTGCATAAAAATGGCCGCCGCGTTTTGCCGACTCAGCACTTTGTCAGCAAAAAGCGGCAGTCTACAGGGGGATCTGTCCAGAAAGGAAAGCCTTTTTCGACAGATCCTGTAAACCTCCTTGCAGGAGGCATAAGGGATCTGTCGAAAAAGGCTTTCTTTCTGGACAGATCCCCCCTCTAGACTGTTACTTTTTGCAGACAAAGTGCTGAGTTGACAAAACGTGGCGGCCATTTTTATGCAAATTAGGCATGGGATATTTAAATCCCTGCCTCATTTGCAATGTTGACCTGCCTAATCTGCCGACAGAGGGATGCAGTCTAGACATACCCTTAAATGTTGACTCTGAAGCTTTTGCATTATGGTCTTGCCAATAAGAGATTGTTGAAACTGGAGTTCTTAGTAAGTTGCAGCCTAATTTCTGTAGTTGCTTATGTTGCTTCTGCTGAGAAACTTGAAAACTGATTTGTGCTTGTGAAGCAATCCTACACTTTTACAGTTCTTTTTTGTAAAGAACTGCCTTAAAGGAGTGTTAATAGAACTGGAGGAAGCTAATAATCTTAGGTCTGCCAATGGTGAACATAGGCTAAAGATAAATAATAAATAATATTTATTGAAACAACAGATTTTTTGAATAATAAGCTGGGGAAGAATATATTTATTTTTGTGACTGGAGAGTCTGAGCGTAATAGTATATTATTTCTGTATCACTGCCTTTCCCTTGAAATAAATCAGAGCTATTTCCCACATAATACAATTTTCCATTTAATTCTCCAATTACTTGTTATATTTTCAGAAGACAGTACTTTGGAGAGCTTTTTCCTTCCTGCTTTATATGAAAGGATATTTTTGTAAGCATTAAATTGAATGACATTCAGGGAGCCTTTGTAAGTGGAATTGGGTGATTCATCTGATGTTGATATAATGCTTTTGCCTTTTCATCCCATAGGTACATATGCAACAAATGCAGCAAATTGGCAAGGTATGTCTTATAAATGCATTATTTTTGTGTTAATGTCTCTTTATACTCTGTTTAATTTCTTGAGTTGACTGCAAAACCAAGGTCAGTTCTCCCAATTCACTCATTTATACCTTGCTTTGTTATTCTGCACTGTTTGGCTTCAAGCCAGAATAGTAATGAGCCTGGGTAACAAACCTTTCCCCTCAAAAGCTAGGACTATGCTCTTGACATTAAATTACACCTTGATTGTGTGCATTAAACATAGCTGTATCTGTCTAAGCCAAGGGTGGGCAATAATTTCTGATGCAGGGCCACTCCAAGAATTTGGAATGTGGTCCGAGGGCCGCACTTTTCTCTAATACTAATATAGAATATTATATTAATATAATATTAATATAGGTGCAGGGTATAGGATAGAGGTTAGGTGCAGAAGGGAGCTTGGGGTAAGAGAGAGAGTTTGGGTGAAGGAGACAGTTGTGACCTGGGGCACTGGACTGGGGGGTGCAGAGGGTTGGATTGTGATGTAGGGAAGGGAATTGGAGTGCAGGGGTGGGGTTGTGAGCTAGGTCAGGAGGGGATGTGATCTGGGGCAGTGGATTGGGATGCTGGATCTGGGAGGGGGCATGGATGCAGGAGGGGGGACAGAGGATTTGGGTATGTGGAGTAGGGGGGCAGAGGGTTCGGGAAGGGAGGGGCCGGGGTACCAGATGCAGGCTCTGGCCACAAAACTTGATAGCCAGCAGCCCCTTCCAGAATCAGCCTCCCTACCTGCCCCTTCCCCACACCTGCACAGGCTCAGCTATGTGTTCTGTGAATAACTATGAACCCCTTGTGCTGCTTCATGGCTGCCTGTTATTGAAACAGGCAGCTCTATTGACTAGTTTTTGGCCAGAAGCCAGCCAATGGGATTGTGCTGGGGCCGGGAGCAGCTCCTAAAGCTTCCCCCTCTGCCCTCTGGGCTCAGTTTTTAAAGTCAAACTGCTCTGGAACCATATTTCTGAGCATTGTGTGGATGGGATGAGGCAAGCAGGGAGCCTGGGGCTCCCTGCAGCATCTGCGGGCCAGATCTGGTGGTTTGGCAGGCCGTATTGGGCCCACAGGCCATATTTTGCCCAGGCCTGGCCAGAAGCAGTAGTTCTCCAATTGTGGGCGGAACCCCAAAGTGGATCAGGAGGACCTCATGTATTGGGGTTGCCAGGCTTAGTGTTCGACTTGCTGGGGCCCAAGGCCAAAGCCTGAGCCTCACTACACAGGGTGGAAGCTGTAGCCCAAGGGCTTTCAGCCCTGGATGATGGGGCTCAGGCTTTTAGTTTTGGCCTCCCTGCCCATGGCAGTTTATGTTGGGCAGAGTTAGGCTTTTGTCCCTACTCCTGAGGTCATGTAGTAATTTTTTTGTCAGGAGTTTGTGGTGCAGTGGCGTTTGAGAACCTCTGTGCTAAAGGATTTGTCTTTGTTCTCATAATAAATCCTTGTTTGGGGTTTAGAATTTACCTTTTCACTCGGGGTGTAATTGGCTGTGGTTTGAAGTATTTTTAAACTGGGTTTGTGCCTTAATTTGGGAAAAACTAATTATTACAACTTTCAGTCATCTTTTTCTCTAGTCTTCACTTTAAAAAAGAGGGGATTATGTAGCATGGAAGGCTATAAATCTCTGGTCAAGTCAGTAGGGAAGAATCTCTTATTTGTGTTTATCAGAGCCTAAAAGCCCTAGTTATAGACCTTTATACTACATTCTGTACAAGCATACAACAAAAAGATAGTTCCTGCCCCAAAGAGTTTGCAGTCTAAGACAGGAGACAACAGATGGATAAGACAGATAGGGAAGTACAAGGAAATGAGACCGTATTGGTCCTGTGATTGGCAGTGGCATCAGTGGCCTAAAGTTGTCAAGTTTATTGTAGGCATAATAGAATGGAGGGATTTTGGGGAGCATGTTCTTGATGATCATTTGGCAGCCCTTCACTCAAGCCCTAAGATTGGCATTGCAGAAGGTATTGCAGGTCAGAAGTAGTAGTGAGAGGAAGCTTGTATTTTAAGTACAGTGCTCAGAATGTATTTTCTTTTCAAAACGAGTACAGCCCTGGCTTGATGAGCCAATGCACTGCTTGTAGCTGTTAGGAGTGTGATAGTGTAGTCAGTTTAAATGATTAACTGATAAGCAGGTGCTTATTGGCTACACACAATAACCCTGTGCCTCTCCCTCCCTTCCCCCCACAAAGCTCTGCAAGTAAATTTTTTTAGTGGGTTGGCTATGCTAACCCTTATCAATTAATCAAGTAGTCAACAGAATTTTTGATTACACAATTAACAAATTACATGCTTCTTAACATCCCTAGTTGCTGAGAGCTTGTGGGTGTGTAGTGCTATTATAAGTATTTGCTGTACTGTCATATGCATCCCAAATTGAGTTGCTAGGTTTGCATAAGCAGTATCCAGTAGTGGCATGAACGTAGCTGTAGTGCAGTTTGTTGTTCTTAGAACTAGAATTGTGACCCATAATTTCAAATTTTCTGGTTAGTGTCTTAACATACATTTAATGTTGTGTTTTATCATTAGATATGTTTTACAAGCCCAGCAACATAGGGGGTCTCAAATTTTAGTACAACTTGATGGAACCATACTACATTGATAGTGCATGCTAGCAGCGTGTTACAGTGTGAATGCTGAACATTATTATAACAGCAAATCTTTATCATAGTGCAAGATCTTTCTTGTATCATTTAAAATCAGGCTGGACCAAGCTCTGGAATAATCCTACACTGGTTCATGATAATTGGCTGACTGCAACAGATACTTTCTGTCTTTGATTTCTGTAGTTTTAGAAAAACTGGATTTTCCTTTACAGAGTACCTGACCATATTTGTTCTAGTTTAAAAGTTTTCATCATATAGTAAAGATCAGCTGCAAACTTGACTGGTAGAGTGAGTTTGTTAGACTCCAAACTCCTTCCATGAGCCTATATTGCTGTGATGGTGTATACCATTTTATTTTCTCTTTCTGCAAGGCTATGAAAGCTATGATTATTATGGCACCCAAACTACCGGCTCTACTACAGCTGCCTCGTACAATTATGCTGCAGCAGCTGCAGCTGCTGCTGCTGCTGCTACCACCACTACCTGGGAGACTCCCAAAACTGCTGACATGAGCATGACTGCTGATGTCAACACCAGTATGCCAGTTGCAACTTACAGTACAGAAACTGTGGCGAATGAGAACTCTGACTCCATCATAGCCAAAATAAACCAGCGTCTGGATATGCTGTCTAAGGAAGGCAGTGGTGGAGCTGGGGAAGGAATGGAAGACCAAGAAAGGTGACACATCACTTCTTACTTTTCACAGAGATTGTAACATTTTAAATTGCTGTAATTTCAAATTAGATTTGAAACCTTCTCTAGCCAAGTTAATGATCCAATATAAATTCCTTATAAACAGACATGTTAGTATAAAATGCAGCCTTGATCTCTCATCCCCAGATTATCAACTCCTGTTCCTCATAGTGCTATATTTTCTGGTTTCTCTGTTCACACTTAGTTGGACAGAAAGTTACTTTTATTAATGAAAAGATGCTGAAGTGAGGTGTTTAATCTACAACTATTTTATTTTCTCACGGAACCCCAGGGTTCCATGGAACACCATTTGGGAAACACTGAACTAATCGAATAGTTGATGCAAATTGTGACTATTCAATTAGCTGATTAATCTAAATTTAACATCACTACTTCAGGCAGGTATTTTTTGCTCTCTTGTTCCTCTGCATCTAATTCTTCAGTTCATTCTTATTTCTGCATCTGTGTACAGTGCCAGGTTTCTTGTGTGTTTGTGCTGGCAGTGAAAAAAAGAGATCTCTTGGCTATACCTCAGTATGGGTATGTCTACACATCAAAGTTAATTTGAAATGATAGCCGTTATTTCGAATGAACTTTAATAGTGTCTACACAGGCAAACCGCTAATTCGAAATAGCGGGGCGCTTAATTCGAATTTGGTAAACCTATTCTACGAGGAGTAACATCAAACTCGAATTAGCTAATTCGAAATAAGTGCTGTGTAGACACTTATTTCGAAATAGGGGGCCTCCAGCCTTCCCAGGGTGCCTGGTGGCCACTGTAGCCTCAAGCAAGAACACTGCTCTCCCTCCCTCGCCCTCCCTGGAGCCCTTAAAGAGGTAGACTATTGCCACAGTGCCTGCGCCAGCTCCAAGCCTGCCGGCCCAGAGCCAGCAGTCACTGCCCCTGACCCAGTGGCCTCAAAACAAGAGCCAGCAAGCCACTGGCAGCCAGCTCTCCACCAATCCCCAGGAGCCTGCCAGGGCCCGGAGAAGGCAGGCACCTTCCTGGTCCAGGGCAGAGATCAGGGTGGACCTTACTCAGGTTTGGGGGGGTGGGATGCCCTCAACATCCATGATCTCCATGCTAGATGGAGGAACGTGGCTGTCTGTGGCAGGATAGCTGCCAGCCTGGCCACCAAAGGCCCCATGTGATCCCAGGAGCAGGTTTGCATGAAAATCAAGGTGGTCCGGCGAGACCCCCAACCCTGAGCCCTGAGCTTCCTCTCCCCCTTCTTCCCCTTCCCTCCCCCAGGTTTCCCCTCCCCTCTCTCACCCTCTCTCCTCCCCTCTCCTGCCTCCTTTCCCCAGTCTCACCAGAGTTTCATGCACCTCCCCGCCAGTTTTGTTAAATAAAGAGAGTTTGTGTTCATGAAAATAGGTGTATTTTATTTGACATCAGGAAGCAGGGTTGGGGGGAGGGGTAAGTGGAAGGATGTGAGGGAGGAATGAGGCAGAAGCCTCCAGTGGGGCAGACCAGGGAGGCTCTGAATGCTCCTCAGGGTGGAAGCTCTCCCACAGGGCCTCCTGGATACTGACAGCCCCCCGATGGACCTCCCGGATGGCAGCCTGCAGAAAGTGCAGCCAGGCTCACAGCAACATGTTCACGAGAAGCACCAGAGTGCCCAGAGGCAGCTCTGGCGCCATGTTGCAGAGTGCTCTGGTGTCCCGAGTGAGGGCAACCAGAGCACTCCCAAGACACAAATGCTTTGCTGTCCCTCAGCAAGGTAGGCAAGCAAGCAGGGACACCTGGGAACCAGCTGCCCGGGGGGGGGGGTCCGTGTCCCTTTAAGCACAAGCCTCACATAGCCTCAGGCAACAGCCACACAAAGACACTCCTGACCTGATGCCCTACCTCTGACCTGGTTCCGGCCAGCCTTAAATCCGAATCACTGTCGACTCAGTGTGGACGTGGTTTTTTGAATTAGCTTAATTCTGATTAACTATTTCGAATTAAGATAACTCGAATTAACGCTGTAGTGTAGACATACCCTATGGGATTAAGGTGGATAAACTGACCAGTTTTTGACTGAAGGATCAGCAAGTACCCACTCAGAAGATAAAATTAAAAGTGAGAAACTTATTCAGACATATTTCTGATCAGACACATTTGTACTGCAAACTTTGCAAATTTTTAGTTCAATTCTCAAGTCTCCCTAAAGTCAACTTAGTTCCTGTGAGAAGGTATAATTCAGCAAGGGGCCATGGTGGTTTTTTTTCATTTTTTGCATCTTCAGTTTGTGTCCTGATGCTAGTTTTAACCCACATTAAATCTGTATGTAAATTTCTCGGTTTCTTTTATGTTTGGCAGAGCATGACTCTGCACTTTATTAGCTACTTACTGGATTCCTTGCTTGCTGTGCAGCTCTTTCAGGTTTGAGTCTTTTGAGTCTTATGACTCAAGGTCTTCAATGAACGACCGTGATCTATACAGAGCTGGCTATGATTATGGCGAAGTTGGAACTGATCGGAACGATTCCTTTGGAAGCCAGTTTGACAGCCGCAGGAATCAGGCCGGCAACAGAGGAAATGGCTATGGTCTCATTAGAGGGAGGGGCCAGAATCGGATTCAAAATCGGGCACGTCTAAATGCTTTCAACCGCACGGACCGCTTCATGCCATCTTCAAGTACTGAGCGACTATCTGCACGCTGGAATGAGTTGAACTACATGGGTGGGCGGAGCATGGGTGGTCCCTGCCCCAACAGGCTCCCTTCTCTCTTCTCCCAAGCCCTTGTCCCTGATTATTGCGATTATGGGGACTATGGCGATTATGGGGATTATGGAGATTATGGGGACTATGGAGACTACGGAGACTATGGTGACTATGACTATGGCATGATGGGAATGCCAGGAATGGGAAGGTATGGTAACATGCCATATGGAGTTGCCAGGCAAAGAAACAGAATGAGTACAGTGCCGTGGCATCTGAACGTTCTTATGGTAAGAACCGTCAAGCTACTTGTTCTTCTAACACCTTTGTTACTTTGCTTTTTACTCATTTAGTTACCCTTAAAAGGCACCTTGTGCATTGTTAATCCAGGAGCACTGGGGTTAGCTGTGAAATATGCTCTTCCTGTTAGAACGGTACATTTTCCATTGATTGTCAGATTTGACCGTCACCTTTCAGAGAGTCAACACACTGGTATGCAGTTTCTCTGTACAAATAGGATATAGTTTTGAGTAGACTCTCTTTAGAAAAACATAAGTATTTGGGAGATAGGAAACCATGTATGGTATTTTGGATACCCTTAGCACAGACTGCTCAATGTAGCTGTATTTTATGTAGTAAATCCTGTTATAATCTAGATGGAAGGGCCACACATGTTTTTAGGTGCTCATTCAACTTTGTGTTTCTAGCCCAAGAGGAGGAGTTTCCCGCAACCGCTCAGGAGGGCGATCAGATACTGAAGGAGGAGGGCGCAAGCGGAAACAGTCCCAAAGTGGAGATGAACCAGACAGCAAACAGGCAAAGACTGACAGCGAAGGAGACGACACAGAGAATGGTACAGTTCTTTTTTCTAAGGCTGTCTAATAAGACTCTCAGCTAGCATGACTGTCTTCACTGACTATTTCCTCTTTACTGACTGACAGCCAGTGCTATAGATCTAGGTCTTAAAACTTAGTGGTCCTTAATCTGAGTCTCCAGTATGTCAGGGTATGTCTACACTACAGCGTTAATTCGAGTTAACTTAATTTGAAATAGTTAATTCAAATTAAGCTAATTCGAAATAATGCATCTATACACAAAAACTATTTCAAAATAGCGTTTTGCTATTTCGAAATAGCGCGTCCACGCTGACTGGACCCTGAACCGAAGTTAAAGCTGGCCGGAACCAGTGCCGGCAGGGCATCAGGTTAGGACTTAGTGTGTGGGGCTGCTGCCTGAGGCTAACTGAGCTCCGTGCTTAAAGGGACCCTCCCCACCCCGGACAGACAGTTCTCAGGGTTCCCCGCTTGCTTGTCTACCTCGATGGGGGACAGCAAAGCAGTCCTGTCTTGGAGTGCCCTGAGTGCCCACACTCGGGACACCACAGCACTCGGCCACATGGAGCCAGAGCTGTCCCTGGGCATGCCAGTGTGTCTCGTGGGGTCGTTGCCATCAGTCTGGCTGCACTTGCTGCAGGCTGCCATCCGGGGGGTCCATTGGGGAGCTGTCAGGATCCAGGAGGCCCTGCGGGAGAGCATCCACCCTGAGGAGCCCTCAGAGCCACCCCGGTCCTCCCCACCGGGGGCTCGTGCCCCATTCCTCCCTCACGTCCTTCCACTTACCCCTCCCTAGCCCCCCTTCCTGATGTCAAACAAAAGACACGTATGTTTAAAAATAGAAACTGGGTTTATTGAACAAAAGGGGGGGGGGGCAGGGGGATGAACCTCTGTGGAGACTGGGAAAAGGAGGTGGGATAGGGGAAGAGAGAGGATGGGAGAGAGGGGAGGGGGAAACCTGGGAGGAGGGAGCTGGAAGGGGGAATCTCAGGGCCCAGGGTTGGGGTCTCGCTGGACCAACTTGATTTTCATGCAAACCTGCTCCTGGGTTCGCATGTGGCCTTTGGTGGCCAGGCTGGCAGCTATCCTTCCATAGACAGCCGCGTTCCTCCATCTAGTGCGGCGATCATGGACGTTGGGGGCATCCCCCCCAAACCTGAATAAGGTCCATGGTCTCCACCCTGGACCAGGAAGGCGCCCTCCTTCTCCAGCCCCTGTCAGGCTCCTGGGAGCTGGCAGACTGCTCCTTGGGAGCGGTGGAGGGCTGGTTGCCAGTGGCTTGCTGGCTCATGTTTTGGGGCCACTGGGTCAGGGGCCCCGGTGGCCACTGCTGGCTCTGGGCTGGCAGGCTTGGAGCTGGCACAGGCACTGTGGCCAGGGTCTACCCCTTTAATGGCTCCGGGGCTGGGGGAGAGGAGAGTAAGTTTTCCTGGTTGTGGCCACCAGGGCTCCCTGGGAAGGGCTAGAGACCCCCTATTTCGAATTAAGTGTCTACACAGCACTTAATTCGAAGTAGCTATTTCGAATTTGGCGTTACTCCTCGTAGAATGAGGTTTACCAAATTCGAATTAGCTACGCCGCTATTTCGAATTAATTTCAAATAGCGGTTTGCATGTATAGATGTTATTAAAGTTAATTCGAAATAACGGCTGTTATTTCGAATTAACTTTGCAGTGTAGACATACCCTCACTGTTACTGTGGTATGCTATGAGATGCCTCGATGCTCTGGGGACTCAGACGCTGGTGCTGTAAATTCACCATTAAGGTAAGGACAGGACCTGTAACAGGAACTGCCAGACAAGGGAGGGAATATCCAGTTAGCTCTTTTTTGTGATGCTGTACCAGTGCTCTGTGAGTAAATAGGCAATGATAACAGTGCTGGGTTCTTGTAACTTGCAGTATGAGGGGGAGGACAGGCTTTCCTTACCCAAGTTAAATGATCTGTTTTGTGTTTCTGGCAGATGATGGTGAAGGAGAGGACAAATCTGGAGATGAAGCAGACAAAGGTGTAAGTAACTTTCTGGAGTCTCTACAATGTTAATGTGAATTTTCTGAAGGTGTCTACTAGTTTCTTTCCTTTATTAGATTAGCCTCACCTGAGAGTCAAGATAATGTTAGAGTAGTATAGCTTGTGTCCTTTACGTCATTTCCCATGCATCCGTGATAGAATTTTCAAAAATAGCCTCAAGTTAGTCTAAATACAGGTTTAGAAGTCTGAGTACCAAAAGTTTCCTCCTCCTGCAATATGGGATATAACTCTGCATTCTAGACCAGCACTATGCTCTGTTACTGTTAATTTCAGAGACTGTATTTGAAGGGACAGTGGTGTTATAAACATGATTAATAAGGAGTTTGACAGGAGTGCCTAAAGGCTAACTAAGGCTGGATCCCCATTGTACTAGGCACCATCAAACACAGAATTCAGTACATGGTTGTGACTCATTGTTTTAGCAACAACAGGTACCACATATAAAATGTAAGAGTTGCAAAATAGGATCTGTCATATTTTGAAGTAGCCTTAGCAAAACAGTTTTGCAAATTGTAGTTAAATATGATGGTTTGATATTAAAATGACTCTACACTGTGTATATCAGTCACTGACAGATTAGTGTAAATACAGATTGTGGATTTTTAAAGTAGTAGTTGTTGATGGTTTTTTTGTTTTTGTTTTAAAGGAGAATGGGGGTTGTGGTGAAGATTGGGAGAAGAAAGGTAGGGTGATTGCTACACTGTACACAATTCCTATGGACTTAATGACTCCAACTGGTGTGTGGGTTGTTTTTTTTCCTTTCACTTGAGTTGCAGTGTGTTGTCATGTCAGGTACATCACAGAGGTCCAGGTGACTGAGCTGTTGCCCTGAGCGTTAGTGTAGTCTTTTGCAGCCTGGTGCAATAATGCTGCTGGCCTGGGGGAGGGGAAAGGGGGAATACCCACAGTGTTTCAAAGAGGCAGTGCTGTGTGGAGTCCCAGGGTCAGCTGGGGACTCAGAATCCCTAGCTGAGCTCAGGCTCCACGCCGTGCTGCTGCTTTGAAGCACCCTCTTCTTCCCCCGCCTCTTTCTGATAGAGGCAGCAAGTGGAGGAGGGGGGGAAGCAACTAGTGGAGTAGTGTGTTGACTATCTGACAAGCAAATGCTTATCAGATAGTCAATTAGTTGAGTAGTTGTTTGCATCCCTACTAAGAGTCTGTGTTCCCATCACTCAGCCAGCCAAAGAAACCCAGGCTATGAGGGGGGAGGTTCATGCAGGGAAAGTTGGGTAAAGATATGTCACCACAATACACCTACCCCAAGAGAAGGCCTTCACTCTGAACAGTAAGAGCCTAGTTCAATTTTTGGTTTCTGTGTCTTTGCTGAAACCAGCAACTTCTGAAGCCAAGTGATGGGACTTCCCTGCTTGTCATGTGGCAGTATGGATTTGATGTAAATAAGATTGAGGATGACTCGATTTATCCATGGTTTTTTATATGTGTATTCTTGCTGGTTGTCATATAACTTTAATACATACTCTTCACAACTCAGAGATAGATGTAGGCTTCATTATAGTGATTTATTTTGAAAACTTTTCAGATTAGTTTTATAGCTATATCAGAAAATGATTGTTTGGTTATTTCATTTACCAAAGGTAATTGAAGCAGATACTTATGAAGTCATTGGGAGGTGAGCGATCTCCAGTTCAACAAGTTAATCATTAATATTTGGAGGATTTTCTTGCCATGCTATATTAGGAGACCATCACCAGACAGACATTTAAATTGTTTTATTTAACTAAAACAACGTTACAGATTCTGGATTTTTTGTTGTTGTTAAATAGCAAACATAATATTTTAACAAAACAGATATGCATTTTTGAGTTTAGTTAAACATTCATGTTTTTTTAAATCAAGGGTTTTTTTGTTAAAATTGTTTTCATATATATTTTCAAATTATATTTTTAAAAATTAAATTGACTGTCCAGCAAAACGTAAAATATTGGCTTATATTCATTGAACTTTTTGAAATCTTGCACTTTTAGAGAGAGCTAAGGGATTGACTCTGTACACAAATTTGCAGAAATACAATAGGGTTGAGGTCTGTTAATACTCACCTCTAAATATTTAAACTCATTTTTGCTGTTAACAAGCATGTTATCTCTGGAGACACACATCCACAGTTTGAGAACTGTAAAACTAAGCATCTCTGATGGTAATCTTCTAGACTGAGCACTGAGTCCCATTGGGTAGATAAAAAGATTAATCTAATCTATGCAGAAGCCTCTGGAACCCCATAAGATTAGGTCCCTAATTCATGAACTATTGGAACTCATTTACAAAACTTTTCTTATAAACTCTAATTCATGTAATGTTTCATCCCTATTCCATCTTTGAGCAACAATGTATCTTAATTAAAACATTTTTATATAGTTTTTTTCCTCAAAAAGCATTTTATCAAAAAATCTGATTTAAATAAAAAAATCTGATTTAAAAATTTTTTTAAACAAATCATTGAATATATTTTCAAATTATATTTTTAAAAATATGGGCACCAAGAGTCAAGAGTGCGGTCTGTTTCTGGGGTTTGTTCTCCAGAAGCTGAGAACTCTTTTCAGCCCAAATATCCTTGGAATTAATACTTCTGTGATGGAGAAGCAGGCCTGAAAAAACAAATTGGACAAAAGAACTGTTAGAAATTAGGAGAGATAGAAATAGCCTAGTATGGGAGGGAAGCACAGTAGTTCACATCCTAATAAAACCCAAAGCCTTAGATTTCTGCTAACTATAAACATTGACATTAGGTATTATATAGCAACTTTTAAATATGAATCTCTGTAGCATCTGGAGATGGTGGCGATGATGATGATGATGAGGTGAAAAAGAAGAAGGAGAAACAGAGGAGAAGGGATAGAATGCGTGATCGTGCTATGGACAGGTAAGTGATTACAGAAGGAGCAATTAATAAATCCAGTTTTCCAAGGCAGTGCTGTGACTCATCATTGCTAACCCACCTGGCACAGAAGTTTCCTTGGATTGCTGCAGGAGATCTGTACTCCCACCTACTCATACTGCACAGATATAAGTGCCCGTTTGGAAGTCAGCATAGTGGAATCAGCCCATCAGTTTCAGCTAGGGATGTGATCATGTACACATGTAAATGGTTAACCAATGAGCCCCCGTTACATCCAGGTGCACACACCTCCCAAGTGCTGTTGCTTCTGTATCAGAGGCAGCAGTGCGGGGGGGAAAGGCGAGAACTGGCGCTTGTGGGGAGCTGGCTTTTAAGCAGGTTCCCTGCGAGAACCCATTCCCCTCGCATGCTGCTGCCTCTGACACAGAAGCAGGAGAGGGGGGATCTGTGGGAGCTGATGCTCGCAGGGAACCGACTTTTGGCACAACCTTCCCTACCCCCACATGTAAACATGTAACCTCTGAAAATTCCAAAATAAGTGTATTTTAACATCTCTATTTTCAGTCAGTCTATTTTCCTCTGTGCTTTGTGGCTCCCATTAAAGAAATGGGAATGTAGGTGTTGTCTAATAGCCAGGGCTCGCCAGCCGCATGGTTCTGCGCATGCGCAGATCGCTCCGTGCCGGCTCTTCCGGGTTGTCATCTACTCGCCACTGGCGAGTAGATTACACTATTTGTCGAGCCCTGCTAATAGCTACAGTTATAGTTATAATTCATGATAACCCAAATGCTAAATACAGAGCATTGTCATTTTAAAAAATAAACACTCTAATGACTAAGATAATTTACCCATTCAGTCCATATCTACAAATTAACAATAGTATAATCAATTGAAAATTCACTTTGTATATTCCAAAATTAGACTTAACTCTGACCCATAAAATACACTTTTTTGAACATGCACATACATGCTACAAAGGAAAATTACACAATTTAGGAATTTAATAATTTTGCATCAGTTGAAACTGGAGAGGAAAGTTTGATGAGCACAAAATTCCTCAAATTGGAATTCTCTCTGTATGAGAGAGCTAATGATTTTTACTGTCATGAAAAGTTCCGCTGTATAGATTATTGTACTACACATTACTTTCTTCAGAATCCAGTTTGCCTGCTCTGTGTGTAAGTTCCGAAGCTTTGAAGATGAAGAAATCCAGAAACACCTGCAAAGCAAGTTTCACAAAGACACTCTGCGGTACATTGGCACAAAACTCCCTGATAAAACAGTTGAGTTTCTGCAGGTACGTGGTTGGCTTAGTTTTTCTTGAGTTTTTATTTAAAAGTCCTAGACTGGTATGGGAGAAGGCATAGGATAATTGAGGAATTGTGTTAGTCTCTGTCACATCTGGTAATTGGATTGTATGGGGTTTAGTAATGGGATCCAGAGCCTGCTGGCTTCTTTCCGACTCATGGTGGCATTTACTGATTCATCTGAAATACGGTGTTTTGTTTAGTTCCTAGTGGATTACCTGTGCATGTCACACAAATAACTCTCAATTGATGCTGTTTAAGCCATCAGTTAGCTGGCTCAGGAGAGAAACTAAGAAATGTATAAATTCTAGAGATTGATTTTCCGATCAGGTGAGGTGTCAGACAGCTTGTGCTTCTGCAGCCTATATTTTATTCTTCTCCAGGTGACAGGTTTAAAGAGACAGTTGCCACTTTGATGGCGCTATTGGCTTCCTGTAGTGTGGTGAGGTGTATAGATCTGACTGAGTAGATATTTGAGCTCCTGAAGGTATAGGCAGGATGGGGAGGAAATGTTTGGCATGTCTCTTAATTATTTAGTTGTGCTCTCTTCCCCTCCCCTTGGGTTTTCTTGCAGAGCTCTCATTTCCCCTTTTAGTGGCATGGTGTAGATTGTGCTACTTATTGATGCCATTTGCTTGTGCAAATGGTTGAGAGTTTCATTCTCCTCTCCTCCCCTCAGGAATATATTGTGAACAGAAACAAGAAAATTGAAAAGCGTCGTCAGGAGCTGACTGAGAAGGAGGGTACAAAGCAGAAACCAGACCCTTTCAAAGGTAAGTGATGTCTGAGTGCCTGGAGATTATTTGTTTTGCAGTGCCACCTAGAATCACTAGTAATGGAACAGGACCGCTTTTATGCTAGATGCTGTACAAACCCAAAACAAAAAGACCATCCTTGCCCTGCAGATTTTACAGTTAACTACTGCCTGTTCAGTAAATCTAGATCGATCAGCTCTTAATTAGGCTCAAGATGCTACAAACTGTCCAACTCGCCTAGCAGAAAACAGTTGTATTATGCAGATCTGACATGGCTTAGATGGTCAGTGGGAAATCAGTAGGGCTGACAGAAAAGACTTAGTAGATGTGATGGTACTGGGTGAAGGAAAGAAAAAGGAGCGTCATTTGCTTTTCCTTTCTGGGGCCAAATTTCTTATCTGAAAGGGCTGGGGTAAGACAGAAGCTAATATTGCCACCTACCCTCAGTTCATTTTCCATTTCAAACTTGCCATCTCACTCCAGTGACTGAGAGACCTGCTAAAAAGAACTGCATCTTGAAAGTTTAAAAATTATGCTTGTTCATTTTCTAAGGGCTAATGGCTTGCTCTATGCTCTACTCATTTGTGTAAGCCAGTAGTTTCCAACCTGTGGTCTGCTGATCAGTGGTGGTCCATGATGGTACTGTAGGGGATCTGCGGAAAGCTTAAAATAGAATTTTAAAATAAATGTACGGAGCCTCTCGAAGCCAGCACGTCCTTCAGCCCGCATTGCTTCCCGAGCCGTGGGAAGCAATGCGAGTTGAAGGATGTGCTGGCTGCCAGCATGGAGACTCCATGCCGCAGCCAGCAGGTCCCTCAACCTGCACCGCTTCCCGAGCGGGTTGAGGGGTGCAGGCTGAGGGACGTGCCGGCTGCAGACACAGCTCTGTTATTTGGGGGGAAGGGGATCTCTAAAATTTTTAATAGATTGAAAAGGGGTCTGTGTTCTCAAAAAGGTTGGGAGGCACTGGTGTAAGCATTTCTAATTCAGCCTTGCTTCTGATGCTGTATCACAGTACATGTGAGTGCCATGGCAGATTTTGTAAAAATAAGACCTCACTATTAGGGATTATAATAGTGTAGTTGATTAAATGATTAACAGATAAGTGGGTGCTTATCAGCGCTGTCGGCTACACACAATATCCCCCCTTACCTGCCGCATAGCTCTGCAAGTAAATTTTGTAGTGGGCTGTCTGCATTAGACACACTTTAGGAGCTGGTGTGCGGGCAGGCTGTCTGGCTGAGTCCTGGCTCAAGCCAAGTCCTGGCAACTACTGGCTCTACCTAATTCAAGTGTATCTGTCAGAACCCAAGGTCACAATATGAGTTCAATGCCTATTCATTAACTGGCAGTGTCTGAAGAGACAGCACATTATAGATGTGTTGGGAATTGTGTGCTAAGCAGGACCAGGTAAGTTCTGTGGCAATAACCCTGCTACCTAATAATGCAGCTCTGCATTATTAGGGGACTGAGCCAGCCTGTTTGCATGCTGGTTCTCCGGTCCCTTAATAATGCAGAGCTGTAGTGGGGGTAGTTGCCGGGATTCATCTCAAGCTGGGACTGAGTGCTTGCATTGCTAACCCTTATCGATTACTTATGTAGTCAATAACATTTTCTTAACATCCCTACTCACTATCTAGGTGGGGAGAGGTTGTAGATTCTATGCATAGTAGACTGAGAACCTACTGCAGTGTTACTGACGCTAAATTCTGTAACCAGTGAAAATGTGTGGCAGTGGCAGATAGGAAAATGTTCCAAAGCAAATTTACAATATTTGTAAATATTCAGCTGAACACTGCAGATCCTATGTTAATTTTACTATTTAACTTCATTAAAAGCTGTTGTTCATGGTTAGTTTTTTTTCCCCCCTGATTTGTTCCATTTTAGAAATGGGAGCGGGAACATTGCCACAGAACTTGCCTGTCTCTTCAGACGCTGCCAGTTAATGAATCGGCATTGCTTTGATATTGTGATCTTGGGTTCTGACAGATACACTTGAATTAAGTTATGCATTGACCAGCATTAAGCCAGCTGACAGGTTTTTGCTGTAGGCCTCTGAAAATGGGTAAACAAAGAGTGAACTATTCCAAAATGTAGGAAATTAATTTGAGACTTGAAAGTAGTTTCAGTGAGAGTCTTGCAGAGGCAGGTATGTTGTGGCAAAGGCACTTACCTGGGACTCTGGACATCTGGGTTCCATTCCCTACTCTGCTTAGGGAAAGTCAGTGATTTTTGTGCTTGTCTGGCATTAGGATAAGAGGTGATATTTGATGTGCTGTGATACAACAGTAGTGGGGCATGTGTCAGAATCTAGATTGGTGAGACAAGTGGCTTCTCAAATCCTGTTCTTAGAATGACACACATGTCTGGTTCTCAGAATAAAAGGCAGAATTGAAAGAAAATGAGATACTAGTGTCAAATTACTGCCCATTACATCCCAGAGGGGAGTTATGTGAGATTTGTGGGAGTGGTGAGAGGGTGTTGATGGGACTCTCAGTACATTAAGTTTGGGTTGTAATAGTATATGTCCGGTTAAAGTGGATATAAGCTTATTGGTTAACAGTACCAAGTACATGCAGAGCCACCGGGGGGGGGAGGAATTGTATTTAAAGTATTTTGGGAACTGGCGCTCAGTCAGGCTGGCTCAGTCCCAGCAGCTACCCCCACCGCAGCTCTGCATAGAAAGGACTTTCGGAGCTGATGGGCAGGCACGCTGGCTCAGTCTCGGCTCACTCCGAATCCAGCAGCTACCCCTGCTGGCTCTGCAAATCCTTTCTGTGCAGAGCTGGGGGTGGGTGGGTGGGGGAGTAGCTGCCAGGACTGGCACAAGCTGGGACTGAGCTAGCATACCTGCTCACCAGCTCTGAAAGTCCTTTCTATAAAGAGCCGCAGTAGGAATAGCTTCTGGGACTGGCGTGAGCCGAGACTGGGCCAGCATGCATGCCTGCTGGGTCAAATACTTTGAATGCAGAGCTTCAGCAGGGGTTAGTTGCAGGGACCCAGCACAAGCCAGCTTGACTACACGGCAGCTCCTGAGTGTCCTTTTTATGCAGAGCCACAGTGGTTAATTGTGTAACCGACAAAATTGTTGTCAGCTACACAGTTACCAAATTACACACTTCCTAACATCCGTATGTGACGTAACAGAACATTTTTTGAGGTAACAGCTACTCTAATGAATGTCTGTCACCCCAGGTATCGGCCAGGAACACTTTTTCAAGAAGATCGAGGCAGCTCACTGTATGGCTTGTGACATGTTAATTCCTGCACAGAACCACCTTCTCCAAAGACACCTGAGGTCAGCAGACCACAATAGGAACCGCAGGGTAAGCAAGCATACTTACTTCTGGCCAACTACTCGTTAGATGATTTAAAGTAACTTTAATTCAGAGAAATGGTTTGTGGACAGATGAGGGGCTGTAGGTTACTGACCACGGAGAAACTGGTGTACTCTGTGCACTTGCATAGAGAAATGTCAGCTTGCTTTTCACCTGTTAGAAACCCTTCTCATCTTCTGGCTTATTGTTTCTGACCTGATGGAGTGTGAAACCAACAAGTAAATCACATTGTGGGTGCTGGTGGTTATGGAAAGATGAAGGAACTGGACATGTGGATTTTGTTCTGCTGCAGGTATTAACAAGTAGGTAGATAGGTATTAGCAGTTGAGCTGGAAGGGGTTTCAGTACATATTGGGAGTGAGAGATTAATAGAAATGGGTACAAAGAAAGCAAGACCAGGTTTTGCCTTTTGTAATCTGCCATCAGTGAATTTAAGAAGTTTCTATATGCTGACTATGATATGCAGGGAGCTAGCTAGATCCTTACAGGCAGATCTATTATTAGGCCAGGAATTGTATTTTAGTTGGATTTATACATTTTAAGGCCAGAAGAGAGCATTGTGATCTAGTCTGACTTCCTGTTGCATAATACATGTTAGCAGTCATGTCCCTGGTAATTTGCGATGGTCTGGCTTTTCCTTCCTGTTCTTTTGGGGTTGCACTTTTTATAGCGCTTCTTAAAAAATTCAGAAACCTCCCTTAGAATATTTGAGGCAAGCACAATAATAAATCTAACGGGTTATCATGTTAGATGAGCACCTAAACCAGCATAGGTCGCAATGGAAGTTGGAGCTTTACAGTACAGCTTCCAGGAGCCCTTTAGTCTCAGTTCAGAATGGAGCAATGCATGACGAATAAGGCTATGATTTAGTCACAGCGGTCGTGGCAGTTATAGATTCCATGACTTGACTTGATCTCCGTGACTACTTCGGCTTCAGATGTCAGCAGTTGGAGCCAGCCCTAGCTCTGCAACCTGGGCTGCATGCACGCCCCTGTCCTGCAGCTTCTAAAGTTATTTTTAGTAAAAGTCAGACAGGTCCAGAGTTCTGTAAATTTTTGTTTATTGCCAGTGACCTGTTTTTGTGTCTTTTTTTTTTTTTTTAAACTAAATATAACTGACAGTCTTAGCCTTAATGATGAGATCTATAATCTTTAATAAAAAGAGAGTGTCTCCTACTTCTAATAATTTTTATTTTTATAGTGGCCCAAGACACTGGGGTGCACTGTGCAGGGAGGCTGTGGTCTTGGCTCAGTCAGGGCTACTACAAGTAGTACAAACCCCCAAACACTAGGTGCTGCTGAACTGTTTCTGCCCAGTATGATTTCTACCTTCTTGGTTGTTGGATGAGTGAGGCCAAGACTGCAGAACTGCAGAGGACTCCCTGTGCAGCTGTAGGGCGGATGACACCTAATCCCTGCAGGCACAGGATGCAGAGAAGGCAGCGGTCCTGGGGAGGCTGAGCAGAGACCTTTGGCTAGATCCATGGTCACCAACCCGTCGATCGCGATCAACTAGTCGATCGGGAGGGCTCGACCAGTCAATCGCGAGGCATTCGGGGCCCCCCCAAATCCCCCCACCCCCAAGAAGCCCCACTACCTACCTCCGAAAATGGAGGTAGTGCCGGCTTCCCGCAGGGTGGAGGGAAGTCGGGCAGCTGTGCGCCACTTCCGGGGTTTCCGGAAGTGCACTGCCTGCTCCCCTCCTCCAGGTCTGTGGCGCGCCAGGAGGAGGTAGGAGTCCCAGAGGAAGGCGCATGCTGCAGCTTGGAGGGGGGAGGAGAGAGGGGAGGGGAGGCGCGCACTGGGGCTCCCCTCCTCTGCTGGGGAGGAGGTAGGAGTCCCGAGGGCAAGCGCGCGCCGGGGAGGAGGGAGGAGTCCCGGGGGAAGCGTGCACTAGGGCTTCCCTCCTGGGGGGGGAAGGGGAAGGGAGGCACACACCGGGGCTCCTCTCCTCTGCGGGGGAGGAGGTAGGAGTCCCGAGGGCAAGTGCGTGCTGGGGAGGGGGAGGAATCCTGGGGAAACGCGCACCGGCCTTTCCTCCTTTGCGGGAAGGGGAGGAATCCCGAGGGCAAGCGCGTGCTGGGGAGGGGGAGGAGTCCTGGGGGAAATGCGCACCGGGCTTTCCTCCTTTGCGGGGAGGGGGAGGAGTCCCGGGAGGAGGCTCTTGCCAGAGCTTCCCTCCTGGGGGGGGAGGAGGAGGCGTGTGCCAAGGATTCCCTGCCCCAGCCAACACCCTGTCCCCCACCCCGGCACCCTGTCCCCCACCCCAGCACCCTGTCCCTTGCCTCCACTGACACCCTGTCCTCTGCCCCAGGCCCTTGCCCCGGAACCCACTGGCCCTCTGTCCCTTGCCCCGGCCCCCTGTCACTTGCCCTAGCACCCTGTCCCCTGCCCTGGCACCGAGTCTCCTGCCCCAGCACCTACAAGCACCCTGCCCCAGCACCCATTGGCACCCTACCCAGCACCCTGTCCCTTGTTCCGGTACCCCCTGGCACCCTTCCCCGATACCATGTGCCCTGCTTCCACCAGCACAGTTGGGGCTACAAGAGAGAGGCTTGTGGGGGGGGTTTGGAGGAGTTTTTATTTTGCATCTCACTTGTGTGGCCCCAACTGACTTTTCTGTGGGTCAGTGACCCCTGACTCAAAACAGGTTCTCTGTCCTTCTCATAAATAAAGACAATGCAGAAACTTTTTGTGTTTGACATAGTATTTTATTTAAAAATGAAGCCTGGCCAACAAACCCCCATCTGCCCACAGCATCATAACACTCCTGCATTCCCTCTTCCCCCAGACCCTCGAGCTGAACCTGTCATACACTAGAACCCCCTGCCCTGAGCCCCTCACATACCCTAACCCAAATTCCTATACCCTCATATCCACAAGCCTGTGGCTTGCCTAGTACCCTAGCCCTACATCTGACCCCAACACTGGCCTGCCTGAAGCCCCCTCCCCGACCCAGCATCCCCTTCTCCACCTCCTCCTGCATCCAGATTTCTTCCCAGAGCTTGTATCTCTCACCCCTTCCCACACCCAAATCCCTCATTCCCACCCCAGAGCCTACACATCCTGTTTCAACCCAGTGAGGGTAAAGCTAGACTGCAGGAGTTTTTCAGGATTCCCGGAGATATCCCAGAAAAACTCTTCTGCATCCAGGGATGCGTTTGTTCTTCCGCCTTTTTTAGTGAAAGAGCAAACGTGCTCTTTCGGTAACCCCTATATTCCTCTTTCCACGAGAAATAAGGGGGCTTCCAAAAGAAGGGGTTTTTCTGACATTTGGTCCAGTCTAGACAGGCCAAATGTTGGAAAAACCTCTTATTACAGAAGAATTGTGGAAAAAAAAGCAGCAGTATAAGGGTTGGGGATAGCAAGTGATGGAGAGGAGGAGAATAGAGAGGAAGGGGCGGGGCTTCAAGGAAGGGGTGGGGTGGTAGATCTTGGCTTGTTCTGTCATTTAAGAAGTGATCTTGGTCATAAAAAGGTTGGAGACCACTGGGCTAGATGAATCTCTGGCCACAGAAAGCCCCTCCCACTGGCTTCTGCTAGGAAAGGAGCTATAACATTCAGAAGTGGTTGACCTTCCTCATGTTGGGGATTTGTCGTCATTCTTGAAGCACTGGTTTCCACTCATCTCTCCAGGACCACAGCTTCCCCTGCATGTTGTGCCTGCAGGGAACAGGGCTCACCTGTACCTGCAGCCATGCAGGGAACCATCTGGAGGCCTGCTGTCACAGGAGTGGAGGAGCAGAGGGGGTTCTGTGCTACTGCAGGGCTGCTGACAACAAGTCTCTACAGGTGCAAGGGACTGGGTAGCTGCAGTTCCACTAACTGTTTTCATCAGTTTTCCTTGTGTCAGCTGAACTGAACATTTGCTCACATCTGTCAATTTAAAATGGAATCCTGCCAAGCTCAAGTATGGTGCATCTGCTCATTTTATGCTAGCCATTCTGCTGGAGATCCTGCACTGACTCTTGTGCAGACAGCGTTCATTTTAAAGTCTTAAAATTTTGTTGCATGCGATTTTACTGTTAAGGTATTTGAGGCATGTGCTCATGTCTGATTGGGAACAGTTTCAATTAAAATTAAAAGTCAAGGCATAATGCCAGTCTTCGCTTGATGGTATTTGGATGTGAATGCAGTCCGAGCATAGCAGATATTGTTTAGCTGTCTTGTTTCCTGAAATAAACTTACTTTTGCTAGTGAAAAGACCTAAGAATCTACTACTTTTAACCAGGGATTGCTACATTTCTCCTTCCTTGTCCAGCGCCTTGCATTTTGGTGACCATTTCAGCGAGTGTCCTTAAATGGACTTTCCTGCAGGGCTTGTATTGCCAGCTTGGGCATGTCGTCCACAGCTGACGTATACACCTTATGGAATTTCCCCTTTACAGTCTAGCTGACCAGGAAACTAACATCTTATGACCAGTATTCCCTGTAAGCTGTGGGTTTGGATGGCTACCCAGGAAAGATTCAGATGCTGCCCAGCTGATTAACAGAGCGCCCATATCCAGTCACAGCTGGCAGCATGTGCTTCTACCAGTGGTGCAAATCTGCACTTGCCCTGGTGCATGTAACCAAACTTATTCTGCACATGGATGGGAAAAAATAGAAGGAATATTGCTTGTGACTGGTCTCTGTTTAAACTCTTCCTTGACTTGACCCACAGAGTAACCCCAGTGTCTGGTTTCCTTTTCAGATGGCTGCTGAGCAGTTCAAGAAGACTAGTCTCCACGTTGCCAAGAGTGTTCTAAATAACAAACACATAGTAAAAATGCTGGAAAAGTATCTCAAGGTGAGTGAATAGGAAAATTGACAGTCTTGCTTTTCCACAGAGAATGGGGATACACACCGACATGGTCCTGAACACTGGTATAGAAGACAGAGCTGAGTATCACTGTGTGTGCTGCATGTTGGTCACAAAACTCGCTTCTATATACAGTTGGGAGAAACATAGATACCACTCTGATTTCTTACGTGCAGTCTGAGCTGTGGGTCTGGTTTCCTTATTTTCTTTTAGCCAGCTTACCACTTTTCATGTATTTTTTTTTAACTTACATATTGTACCTGTTGCAACTCCCCAGGTGCACATAGACTAGTTATGAAATCACTCAAACCAAAATCCAATTTTAAAGGGACAAAATATCAAAAGGCACTGCAGTGCCCTAAACCCAGCCCTCAGGCTGTGGCCTGAGGGGGCATTCACCCTGGTACCAAAAGGAGACACAAGGCATAGGCACCATCTAAGTCCCACAGGGCATACATTGGACTGAAGTGGTGCCTAGGCCTCATCCTAGCTACCTGCCTGGGGTGAAATTCACCCTGCATGAATAGTTAGGCTCTGAACTTTCCCAGCAGGTCAACAAACTCTGACAGACCAACAGGGGTATCAAATTCCAGAGTTGAAACACACTGCCTTTAGGTCCTGTCCATGTCCCTTGAGATCAAAGCAGGGGAGTATCAGTGAAAGCACCCTAGCTGATCCTCAGTGTCGGGATGGAGCATGAGGACTAAGTCAGGGCCCACGCCAAGTAGGGTTCTTAGGTCAAATCAGCACTTTGACTTGCACCCTGAAAGAAGCTGGAAGCCAGTTCAGTCTTCAGAGTATGGGTGTAAAGTGTTCCATGCAGAAGCACCGCTGAGTAAGCAGGCAGTTACGTCCTGCACTAACATTTCCAAGTTGCCTTCGAGGGTATGCCCATGTAAAGCACATTGCAGTAATGCAATCTGGAGGTGACATGGGCGTGGGTAACTGGCGAGGTCCGCATCTGAGACGAAAGGTCGCAACCTCCTTGCCATGCGAAGATGAAAAGAAGCACTTTTGGCTACTGTTGCTACCTGGGAATCCAGGAGCAGCCAAGGATCCAACAGGACCCCTGATTTGCAAACTTGGCTAACAGGGCAGGCAAACCCCCTCATATGGGGGGAGCAGCTGTTTTCCCTGTTCCACCGGCATCACTTTGGTCTTATCTGGATTGAGCTTCTGCCAACTAGCTCTCATTCAAGCCCCAGTCTCTGCTAGACACTAGCAAAACTGAGACTCCACCCTCTGGGTCCAGTGAAAGAGACTTTGAGCTGAGAGTTATCAGCACATTGATGGCAATGCAGCCCAGATAGTGAGGCTGTCTCCCCTAGCGGCCTCTCATACACGTTGAACAGGAGGGGTGACAATAAACCCTGCGGTACCCCACGCGAGAGAGCCCTTGGGGCAGATGAGCAATTGCCCAGTGCTACCCTCTGGGATCTCTCAGAGGAAAGAACGGAACCACTCAAGTGCAACTCCGTCTACCCCTGCCAGGGTCCGCAGGCACATCAACAACACCTCATGATCAACTGTATCAAAGGCTGCCGGCAGATCTAAAAGAATCAGCATGGGCACCTGACCTTTGTCCATCAGCAGGAGGAGATCTTCGACCGATCCCAGCACGGTCTCCGTACCATACCCAGGTGCAAAACCAGACTGAAAGGGGTGAAGGAAATCTGAGGATTCCAGGTAATGCCAGAGCTGCCTCGCCAAAACCTTCTCAGCAACCTTCCCCAAGGAAGGCTGGAGACAGGGCGATAATTGCCAAGACTGTCAGCGTCAAGAGATGGTTTCTTGAACGTGGGCCCAATGATTCCTCCTCTGAGGGATGCTGGCACCTTGCCCTTCTAAGAGGAGGCTGTGACAGTCTCCACCAGTAGTGGACTCCATATTCCCCTGTAGATTTTACTGGCGATTATGGACCTGGGTCCAGATCGCAGGGTATAGTCCGGAGTTCTTCCAGAACCTCAATAGATAAGATTGGCTGGCTGAAATCCAGCCAGAGAAGACGACATTGTGTTTGTCCTCCACCTGCATGGATCTGCTCTTGTGGAGGCAGCCAGACTGGTCTGAATCTGATCATTCTGGTACATGAAGTAGAACACTCCTCACAAGAAACACTTGACTGTTGCTAGGCAAAGATGGCCCAGCTTTACTCGGCTGTCTGTCACCTAGTACAGTTCCACTGGGCAGGATTTCATGGATACTGGCAGAGCAGGAGAACTTTCTCTCCTCACCTCCATCACAGCCATGACTTAGAGTTCAAAAGCTCTTAGATTCTGGGCAAGATTTCTGCCTCTGGCATGTTATCTTCCTCACTCACATGTCATCTGTTGCAGGCTGCCTGCATACCAAGGTGATCTGTGAGGAAGGGAAGGAGAGCTTAGGAGCAAACAAACCATACAGGGGGTCCATCTGCTGGCTATACAATATTTTCCCTCAGATAACTTAGGGGGTTCCCTGTCCCACAAGAGTAGAAGTGAGCTCTGATTTCAGCCTTATTCAGGCTAAACAAGGCCAAAACTCTCAGGGCCTTGACCTTCTCTGAAAAATGTGAATAACTCCCACTAAAATAACAAAATCTAATTAGTTATCACTTACCATGGGTTGGTTTAGCAGGAACCAATTCCTGAGACTACCAAGACAGTTTTCATTTGAAATCAGTTATAACAACACTTCAAAAAATACCTGGATTTCTTGGCTCCCAAAGATGGGGTGGGTGGTATGAAAACTGTTACTTCAGTTGTTGATCTGCCTGGACCATTTCCAGTGGGAGAAATTTCTCTACCACTGGGTTGTGTGCTCAAGTGGGACTGGACAGAAGGTGAAAAATAGTTTTAATTGCTTTTTAGAAGATTGGACACCCCTGGTTTTCCTAGGTATTGCAGCACACACAGTTCTTAATAATATGCCTTCCCTTCCCCAGCCCCTGGGTTACTGCACCCTGAATAGGTTACAGTACAGGAGATTCACATATAATTTGCATTTCTGCAAGGCAGAGGCTTTCCCAACAATAAGTAACTGCCTATTGATATGGGGCTTCGACAAATATTTTCCTGGGTGCTTTTCATGATACAAGTTTAGAGTGCACAGCTTTATAGGAGCTTTGAGCTTGACTGGATCAATTTTCACAGTTCTTTCCTGAAATCGAGGATCTCGTTTCCAATTACAAACCTCTGAATTTCATGTCTGAGGTTTCCTGTAGGAGAAACTTAAACCATACTACAAGCAAATGACTGCTGTCTTTTCTCCTCTCTTTATCAGGGTGATGATCCATTTACAGATGAAATTGTTGACCAGGATGTTGATGAAACTGAGGCCTTGGAAGGAGGTGATGGTGGTGCTGAAGGGGCTAATGAAAGTGCGACTGCAGAGGCTAAGGAGGAAGGTACTGGGGATGCAAGTGAAACCACAGAAGCCCCTGAAGCCACTAAAGTAGAAGGAGAAGAAATAGAAAATGCCTCTGAGTTGCCTGAAAATGAGTTACCTAAAAATGAGGCAGAGGAGCCACAATCACTCCAAGAGGAAGCTGAGGTTGGGGCAGAGGCTGGAATAGAAGCACCAGAGGTTGCAACAGAGGTTGCGACAGAAGAACCAACCCCCCCTCAAGAAAATACAGATGCGACAGTGGCTTTTGCAGGAGGTGAAGCTGAGGTACAGCAGGTCGAAAAAGAAGAGCAAAAACCAAGTGAGGTAACACAGTCTGAAACCAGTGATGCAAAGGTGGAAGAGGAGGCACCACCTGTAGAAACGGAGCTGCAGCAAGAATAACTGCGTGAATGTTTGTGTAAAGGTGACTTGTCCTGCACAATTGTATAATCCATTATTTTGATTTTTTTCCCCATCTTATTTGAATGCAGTACCTGAATGTGCATTGCCAGAAATATGTCTGGCTTTGGTTTTGTTCAAGGGGAGGGACCCAACTGTTCTGTTATGGGAGCAGTCTTGTGTGTAACTGTCTTGTTCTGTAGACTTGCTTAGTTCTGCTTTCTACATAATTTTTTAGGTTGAAGACTGCAGGAAGCCGTACATTCCCCAAGAAACACTTGAGGTGCATCATCTTTTTGAATTTTAGAATGAAAAGCAGGATTTGCAAAATAAAAACATGATGATTAGATTCTGATAGCTGTTTGGTTTTTAAGTGCAGCACTAAAACAGTATGGTTTCTTTTGCAACAGAGACTTTGGTCCGTTACTAATTTGAGAGCTGATAAATATCTTCAACATTTTTGATTGCTACCTGTAGGGAACTAATTACATTTTAAATACTCCTGAAAGGAGAGGATTTTTTTGTCATGAGATCCACTAGCTTCATCTGTCAAAACTCCAGTACTGCATGAGATTTAGGATATGTAGTTTTACTGTTTTTAAGTACCAAGCTGGTTATGGCTAGAAATCAGGCCACTCTTTGTATAGTGCACTGATTTAGAGATCTACTTACTGATTTAGAGAATTACACTTCCCTTGAAAACCATTTGTCTTTCCTTCTAAATTTTAATAGGGTCACTATAGTCTCATTCACAGTACAAAGCTGATTGCCAAATGCTGTCACAGGGTTATTCAAACAGTACCAAGATCAGCGAATGGTAGGAACAGCTGACTTAAGTGTTATTATCTATGCTTGTGGTATAAGTGTTTTAAGTCTGATATAGACCCACTATTATTTTGAATAAATCCAGAATTCTTGGTCTTAAAGTCTAAATAAACTTCTGAATCTGGGGGGGAAAAAACCCCAACCACTGCTAATTGTAATTGAGCTGCCTATGAAATGTCTGCATTTTGAGCACTTGTTAAAGATTTTTAAAATAAGAACCACCAGTTTCATCTCTGGGTCTCAGGTTCTGGGAAGATATCATACACTTATAAGAACTAATGCAGGTGGTGCTTTTGTAAAGATTCTCTTCCACAGTGCATGGAGGGTTGGGAGTAAGGTTCCCTCTAAGCTACGTGGCAGCATGGCCCAGCCAGCAGCTTAGTCAGCCACGCTCAACTATGGACTAGGGCGCTTCTCCCTCAGCGACAGCAGCTGCTCCCTGCTGAGGACAGAGCAGCGAGTCTCTCCACCTGGTAGGAAGGGGGCTCTCCCTAATGGCTGGGAGAGACTTGCTGCTCTGTCCTCAGCAGGGAGTTGCTGCTATTGCTGAGGGAGAAGTGCCCTTCCCCCAGCCAGGCAGCTCCATGCACTGAGCCCTGGGCTGGGCGGGGCTAATGCCATGCTACTGTGCAGCTTAAAGGGAACTTTGGTTGGGAGGCTGCAGCTTTCTGCTGCAGAAATCATGTTCATTTCTGCCTTCAGTTCATTGTGCAAATGTAACGTAACATTTATACATGCAAAGGGAAAACTGAGATATCAGACATGATAGTCTGAGAGAAGCTGAGATCTGCCTGGAGGGGTAGCTAAGTTTTTCTATAAATTAGTACTTTGTAACTGCTAAATCTGTGGCACCAAAGATCTTGGTAACAATACATGCATCTGACGAAGTGGGTTTTTGCCCACGAAAGCTTATGCTCCAATACATCTGTTAGTCTAAGGTGCCACAGGACTCCTTGTTGCTTTTGCAGATCCAGACTAACACGGCTACCTCTCTGATACTGAATACATGGTCTGATTCTCAGGGCATCAAGATGAAAATGCTATATATACACACCATGCGCAAGCTTTTCCTCAATGGTCATTGCCACAGTTGAGAGAAAATCCATCACTGTCTGCAGAGCCATCCCATCCATTAGAGAGTTTGGGGTGGCTGCCCCAGGCCTTGTGACGGCTTCCTCAGTTGTCTATGGATGGGACCCAGGGGATTAAATGTGAGCATGGGGCAGCAGCCAGGGATCTACCCCTGCTTGCACTCATCACAGCAGTGGGAGCCAGGGCACAGCCCACTCTTGCCCCACTGCCCTCTCCTGGCCTGCTGCGCTCGGGTTCTATGCAGCAACTGCTGGACGCTTTGCTTCCGGCTGCTATGGAAAAGTCAAGGGCAGCGGAGTGGAGCAGCTGCTGGGTCACTCCGGCTCCCACTGCTGGAGTGAGTGCCGGAGGCAGGGGAGAAAGGACACCTCTGTTGCCACCCCACGCCAGGCCCTCTGTTATCCCCTGGATTCTCAAATCCACTAAAGCTTCTGGTGTAATAGCGGTAAATATGTGAGGCTTCCAAGAACTGCATGAGATTGTTTCTCTCAGGGAATGTTTGTTTCTTTGCTGAAGATCAGATCTTGGCACCAATCACATTTCCAGGAATGCTAAAGCTCCTGTAGAAAGAGTTTGCCTTGTGGGTCCTATAAAGTTGCAGCCTGGGCTTTTCCCTCTGCTTTCTCAATAACAAAACTATGTTCATGCACAATTAGTAAATTTCACTTACTGACAGCTCTATGGAAGAGAGGCACAAAACAACACTGGATCAAAAAGAAAGAGGTTTTATAGAAGTGGGAATTGGTTGACTTTCTGGTTACTTACCAGTTAGCAGATGCAAATACATGGGTAATGTCTAGACTACATGGCTCTGTTGCCAGAACCATGTAGATTAGTTTACTAGACAAACCCAAATGAAGCAGCGATTTTAAATGAAGAGGCGATTATTTAATTTAAAGGGCTGCCGCGCTGTGCCAGTCAGCTGTTTGGTGGCACAGCGCTGTAGTCTGGACGCTCCGCGTTCGACATCAAAGGCATTTGTCGACCTCCCCGTTATGCCTCGTGGGATGAGGTTTAGCGGGAAGGTCAACAAATGGCTTTGATGTCAACCGCGGAGCGTCCAGACTACAGCGCTGTGCCACCAAACAGCTGATTGGCACAGCGCGGCAGCCATTGAAATTTAAATGAAGCGGTGATTATTTAAATCGCCGCTTCATTTGGGTATGTTTAGTAAACTAATCTACATCGCTCTGGCGACAGAGCCATTTAGTGTAGACATACCCTTATTTCTGATAGAGAAGATATTGCTCTTATTTCTGATAGAGAAGTTCATTTGGGAAGCCATTTTTGAGTATCAAATGTGTACAAAAATGTACATACAATTAGTGCTTCTATTGAGTGTAAATGTGCTGTATACATCTCTTGAGAGTATGGTATTTACATATCTCTTAGTACCGCTGTGAGAAACCACCTGCCCTCTAGCCTTGGGTTCTTGTGTTGTGCTGCTGTGACTCAGATCCCTGAGACTAGCCACCCTATCTACAACCAAATGTTTCATCCTGGCTTTTACCAGCCTATTTACTCCTTTCAGCCCTCCCAGCAATCAGTCTCCCTAAATCCATCCATCATGAGTTCATAATTTCCCAGCTGTTGAGCCATTCCTCTTGGTTCATCAATGCTGAAAGCATGAAACTAGCCTCTTCTCTCCCTCTCCCCCTCATTTTCACACATACACTTAATTCAAGAGACTTGCTTAGGGTAAAAATAAAGGCTTATTTAATAGAAAAACCACAGATTCAAAAATAAAGTCGTAAGGGAAGCAAAAGTAAAGATACAGCTTTAGGCTTTATGCTTTCATAGGGCATAAAATCCCTTTTCTAACATACATTAGCTGTGGTTTTTGAGTAATTTCCCAACATACCCCCTGATGCTAGGGGGCTCCATTGTTTCAGAGATCGCTTCCTGCTTACAGATTGTCCCTCAATTTCTACATGCTTTCACTTCAAACTCCTTCCATTTTTTCTTCAGTCACTATGGATTCAAAATTAGGAAATACCCAATTGTGTCTGTTCCATTATCTTTAATGGTTCATTGTTGCCTTTTCCTGGTTAGTACAATTGATTGTTTTGCATAAACAACTGGGCTGGGAGATGCTCACTCCCTGCTCTGAGATGTAGTTGAAATTGTAGCTGAGTTTTCTAAATACATAAATATTTAGATTCATAACCATGGTTTCTTCAAGTAGTGTCCTTATGGGTGTTCCATTTTAGCCATGTGTGTGCCTTCAGTGCTGCAGATTGGAGAATTTCCTTAGCAGTCCATTCTGCTGATGCATGCAGAGCTCCCTATTCCCTATTAATCCCCTGAAGTTTTGCAAATTTTAGCTTCCTTTGAAGCCTTTTTGTTAGTGCCTTGTTTATTTTTGGAGAGGCGGGAGTGACACGCTTGGCCAAGGGTATTCCTAGCGCTCCAGGCTTCAAAATGCTTTATCTGCAAAGAATCTATCCCCATGACAGATGGACATTTGTGCTATTCATTGCCTGGAGGAAAAGCACTATCCACAGAAATGTGATTTGGTGCCAGCAGTTAAAACCCAGGTCCTGGAAGTACTGAGAGTTAAGGCTTAAACTGCTTATACCCTTTGAGCCCCGGAGTCCTGGCAAGAACTTTCAGTGCAGCCTCCTATGTGAAAGACAGGTGATTCCAAGGAGATGAGCCACTCACTCAGGACCACTAAGAAAAGATCTGAGCATCCCCGTTGTAAGCCATGATCAAGTCAGAAGCTGTGTCTGGTTCTGTTGGTGCAGACAAAATTGAAGCTATCTAGTGCTGGTACCCAGAGCATGTGGTACCAACCCAACAGAGCAAGTTGGTCTGCCTAAGACCCAGTAGGTATAGGCAAAGTAATACTGGCACTATAGGGCCATGAAAAGCATTAAAGATCTGTTCTAGGGAGGGCTGTGTAGACATGGTCACTGGAATCAGCCCTGGTGCACATGGCACCAAAAGGCCATATAATTAGGTCTACATCTCCAGTTCTGTTGGTACAAGCTTCTTGGCACTGACAACCATTAGCACTGCCATCTTCATGAGTGGATTTCTGGTGTACAATAGATCTGTTGGTGTCTGATGCACTGGCCTTGCCCCTCCCAGAATCTTTCTCATCAGATTCAGATGGTGAGCAAGAGGACTTGGGTTCTGACTACTCAGCCTACCCACCACGAGTCCCATTTTCATCATGAACATGTGGTGTGCCATCTGCTTCATGGTGCGGACAATGACTGTCCTGGGATTCCTGCCATTCTCAGAGTCAAGTCTAAGGCCATAAATGTGACATAACAGGCAAGGAGGTACCCTCCTTCAGTTGTGTCAAAAGGGTCGCACTTCCGAGGAACTGGGGGAAGAAGTTGAAGCTGAGGCATAAAGGAAGGACGTCCCTCAAATTCATCTCGTCATCCTCACTTGATAAGGCAGTGGTGCCCCCCCTCTTCCATACATGGTAGATTATTTTAAATCCTTCCAGGATTTAGCTCAGAGGATTGGCCCTGCAAATACAGCTGCACCAAGTGACCAAGCCTCACCACAAGCTGGTAGACATTCTGTACTCTTCCATCTCTGTCAGAGTGGCCCTCCCAGTTAATTAGGTGCTCCTGGATCCTGCCAGCATTATATGGCAGTTTCCTGCATCAGTCCACCACAGGCAAGTGGGGGAACAAAACATTCTATAAGCCAACAAGGGGCATAGAATTTTTATTTTCCCATCCACTTTTACATTCCATCACTGTAGATGTGGTCAATTCCAGGGGTCACCAATGCCAGTTTAAATCTACCCCTTATGATCAAGATAGAAAGTGCTTGGGTCTGTTTGGGAGAAAAGGATATTCATCAGCTACTTTTCAGTTTAAAGTGGCTAATTATGAGCACTTGTTGGCCAAATATGATACCAAATCTATGTGAAACTAGGTTCCTTATTGATCAGCTCCTGGATTCTAAGAGAGACCAATTTATGACCTAATTAACAAGGGCAAACTAATGGCGGAAGCATCTCTCCAGTCTGCATTTGAATGTTTTACCATGTCTGCCATATCTATTTCTGTGGCTGGGGTTGCCTCATGACTGTAGTTCTGCTCCCCTAAAGAGGTCCACATCACAGTGGAAGGCTTTTCCTTTTGAGGGAACAAATCTGTTTCTTGAAGGATTCACAGGTGAGCCTTTGTCCCATAGGGATATACATGCCAGCCTACAGGAGAAAAACAATCCTTTGCTGACTTTTTAGCCCCAGTCATCACAGTACACACCTCAGAACACAGATCTCATGAGCCGTGGAGTAAGAAATCAAGGTTCCTGAATTAAAAGCAATCAGGACCACAACCAACGTCATCTTAGTCCTCAACCTTGAGGCAGCAGTTTCGATGGGTTGGTCAGGGTGCCTGTAGAACACTCTCCTCACCACCTTATTCTGGAAAATGTTACTCCTCCTTTTGGCTATTGCCTTACCTCGTTCTACTGCACCTGGGAACAGAATCTCCAAGTAAGTGTTGGAAATAATCCAAAATGGCTATGTTATTCATTTCTCCTCCCTTCTGCCTCCCAAACACCCTTCCCTGTTCTTCTGGGGCCCTTCTCACAAGTCTACTGTGTCAGCATAGAAGCTGTAGAACCTGTATCCTTACATCTTAGAGCCAAAGGCTTCTACTTGTCAATTCCTGATAAGGGAGGTTGGAAACCTATGCTGAACCTCAGTGCTCAACAGCTATGTCAAAGTGTAGAAATTCAAGATAAGTCCATAAATGAGCATCCTAGCAGTAGAAGGAGATTGTTTTTTGGCCCTCAACCTTCAAGACTCATAGTTCCCCATTTCTATCGTACCAAGTCACAGGCATTTCTTCAGATTCATTGTGGGTCAGGACCACTGCCAGTTGAGTACTCTCTTTTAGCCTCTCTTTGGCCCTCAGGATGTTCTCCACAGTCCTCTCGTAGTAGTGGCTTACTTTTGCTCTTTGTCATAATGATTAGGTCTAGAGTGACTTAGACAAGTTGGAGGACTGGGCCAAAAGAAATCTGGTGAGGTTCAACAAGGACAAATGCAGAGTGCTGCACTTGGGATGGAAGAATCCCAAGCACTGCTACCGGCTGGGGACCAACTGGCTAAGCAGCAGTTTGGCAGAAAAGGATCTGGGGATTACAGTGGATGAAAAGCTGGATAGGAGTCAACAGTGTGTCCTTGTAGCCAAGAAGGCTAATGGCATATTAGGGTGCATTAGGAGGAGCATTGCCAGTAGATCTATGCAAGTGATTATTGTCCTTTATTCGGCATTGGTGAGACCACATCTGGAGCCTCCAATTGTGGGCCTCTCATTACAGAAAGGATGTGGATGCATTGGAAAGTCCAGTGGAAGGCAACAAAAATTATTAGGGGGCTGGAGCATTTGACTTACAAGGGGAGGCTGCGGGATTTGGGCTTTAATCTTCAGAAGAGAAGAGTGAGAGGGGATTTGATAGTAGCCTTTAACTGCTTGAAGGGAGGTTCCAAAGAGGATGGAGAGAGGCTGTTCTCAGTAGTGAGGGATGGCAGAACAAGGAGCAATGGTCTCAAGTTGCAGTGGAGGAGGACTAGGTTGGCTATTAGGAAAAATTATTTCCTGGGGAGGGTGGTGAAGCACTGGAATGGATTACTTAGGGAGGTGGTGGAATCTCTATCCCTAGAGATTTTTAAGTCCCAGTTTGACAAAGCCCTGGGTGGGATGTTTTGACAAAGTCCTGGCAGGGTTGGTCCTGCTTTGGGCAGGAGTTTGGACTCAATGACCTCCTGAGGTCTCTTCCAGACCTAGGATTCCATGATTTATCCCTACCTAGATGACTGCCTTCTCAGAGCATGTTCCTGCACAGAAGCCAAGAACTTCAGGGGGTAGCCGAGTTAGACTGTTACAGAAAAAAACAGCAAGCAAATGGTCTGATAGCACTTTATAGACTAACAAAATGTATAGATGGTATCATGAGCTTTCGTGGGCACAACCCACTTCTTCAGATGACTGGAGTTATGACTAGGGGATAAGAAAACTCGAAATAGGAGAAGGGAAGGGGGGGAGAGAAAGATGCTCTGTCGCCCACCCCCCACCTCTATACATAGTATCAGGAGAAAGGGTGCTAAACCTGAGTAGATAAAGATCAAAGTCAGTGAATAGATTGGTAAGGCAGGAAGGATACCATTCAGAAAGCTGTTAGCACCTTCAGTGATAAAGGGTCCACCACCCCATATCTTGATTAAGTCCATTAGTAATTGAATTGAATTTGCATATGTATTGTAATTCCAAGCTTTCCCTGTGTATTTGGCTTGAGGAGCTGGCCTGTGACAAGACCACCACCTTCAGATCTGTGAGATTATGGTTAGGTAAACAGAAATGTTCTGCAGCTGGCTTCTGAGTATTTTCTTTATGTATATCCGATTTGTGTCCATTGATTCTTTCCCGTAGAGAACTTCCAGTTTGACCAATATATATAGTAGAGGGGCACTGTTGGCATTTGATGGCGTAGATCAAATTACTAGATGAGCAGTCAATGCCAAGAAGTCACTTAGACTACCCGGGACCTGTTTCTGAAACTGGGCCTACAGATTAATGAACAAAAATTGGTCTCAACACTGGTTCAAAGACTAGAATTTGTAGGAGCCGACCTCAGCTCCATTCAGGTGAGGGTACTCCATCCATATCACAGAACTTTCAGTCTCTCTTTATTAATGCAGGCAATACTATGCAGTCCTCAAATCTTGGCCAGACATTGCCCTCAGGTTCTGGGGCACTTGGCATATCGGTTATTGCTCATGCCAGACTACACATGAGATGCCTCCAAGCCTGGTTTGTTTGTTTTTTAGAAGCAGAAGAGAGACAACATAGGTCAGCTTTTATCCATGTCCACCAAGGTCAAGCAGTACTTAGACTTGTGGAAGGACTCAGTAAACGTCTAGCTGGGAATCTCATTTGCTCCCTTTTCTTCATCCCTTCTGACCGCTAACGTATCCCTCGTAGGATGGAGAATGCATCTCAATAGTCATACAGGACAAATGGTCTCCAGCAGACATGTCTTCTCAGCAACCTGCTTGAGCTCAGAGCAGTCAGAAATACATGCACTCACTTCCTCCATCAAGGACATGCACACAAAGGTCACATACTGCATAAACCTACAGGGAGGCACCTGGTCTCATTCCTTGTGCAGTGAAGCGCTGAAGTTATGGAACTGGTACATATCCCACTATGTCCTAATAGCAGCAGCCTACCTACTAGGAATACACAATATGACAATCTCTCCAGGTCACTGCCGACATGACTTCAGTACAGGTTTTGCTGCCCAGTCAGACCACTGCTGCTGCAACAATAGTCAGGTCAGAGACACCCCTCACCCGAATTGACCAGGAGGAGATGAAAGAAATGGAAGGTCAGGAGGGCTGTTCCCCACTCTGGCACTCCAAGTGCAGAAGGTGGGGGCCCGCAAGTGACCTTAAATACCTTGCCACTATAGGCTCTGCTTACAGAAACTCCCCAGAGTCACAGACGCACTGACTTGGCGGGGTGGCTGCCACCACCAAGTGAAACAAAAGAAAACCCCTTTCTTGAACCCAGGAAGAAAGCACTTGGACTTCTACCAAAGGGGTACCCCCAAGCTCCTTTACCACAAGACAGCTTGAAAAACAAAGAGAAAACAGCTGCAGTCTCTGGTAGCTGACTTCTTAGTCTGAGGCATGAATACACACAGACAGACAGACCTGTTTCTTTTCAGGACACAAGAATCAAATCGTCAATTTTAAAAAAAGTGATTTTATTAACAGAACAAAAAGATATACTTGATAAAGCATGTTTCGTTGCTAGGTGTTACAGAGCAACTGAGCAAAACAAATTAAAACACAGAGAATATCTCTGGGTACACTATCTCATTAGATAGTGAATGGGGGAGGGAAGGCATAGATTTTACATAAAGAAGTTTAACCAAACAACCAAAACAAAGAAAAATGCCCTCATTGGGACTAAATATTCTACTCACAATCTGTGCTGATCCGTACTTCTGATCCCAGTTCACTCCCATGCCCAATATTCCTTGTAGGCATGGTAATTTTGATTACTGCATCTGCTCCCTCCTGCCCTTAACTTAGAACTCACACAAAGAGAAAGGCAGCAGGATTTTAAAATTCAGCACTGTATCCCATTGGTTCTTCTGCCCCCCTGACAAAACCCTTGCTAGCTACCCGAATTTAGCCCTTTAGTTATAGGTACTGACCAGCACTCTTCCTATCCATCACAAGAACCCTGTATTGTCTGTGGCCTCCTCCTCATTCCCAGATGAGGCAATAACATGGATTTTGAGCTCAGGACTTCTCCTGATAGACTACAAGGCATACCAAGACCTGTTGCATAGGGTCTTTCACAACATGGGGTTGCAGGCTATCAATCTCATAGTCAACATCCTAACACCAGAGGGTACTTCTGGGGTAGCTCTGCCCTGGATAAAAACAATTCAGAGCAACTTTAAGACTGGCAGACCCATGCATCAATCTTGCCTATTACTAAAGGTGTAGAACACAAGTACTTTGTCCTCTCCAATTGGTCTGAGTACCTGTTCTCTCATTTACAGCCTTGTAAATACCACTACCCTTGTAGTGGCCGTGGTTAATGAGGAGAAAAGGGGCCAACTCCTAAATCTAAGGAGTCAAAATGGTTAAACCTCTTTGGTAGAATGAGCTACTCAACTGGGAGCTTGCAGCTGAGGATATCTAATCAGTAAGCTATTCTCAGTAGAAATAACTTCAGTTGATGGGCCTCTATGCTGAAATTTAAGGACCTAATTTCAACAGACTCCAAAGCCAAGTTTGCGGCTCTTATTGATGAAGAGCAGGGGCATGGACCTCCTTCCAAGCCTCTCTAGATGCTGCAGACTCTGCCACCCACAGCCTTTGCTCTGGGATAACCATAAGAAGGGGCTCATGGCTACAAGCATCCAGGTTGCCCTCTGAAGTGCAGCAAACCCTGCAGGATGTGATGTTTGTCAGAACAGGGTTATTTTCGAAGCACATGGATTCCAGAACGCACAGCCTAAAGGACTCCTGGGCAGTCATGAAATTGTTGGGTATGCACACCTGGTAACCGAACATAAACATTTGAAGCCGCAGCTCCAACCGCAACAGCAACACTTCTATCATCCTTGTCCAAGTCAGGACTTCTATAGGCGGAGGGGGAAGAGTGGCAAGTGTAAGCCTTCCCATCCTCCCTCTGGGCAGGCCAGGGCCAAACCAAACCATCTTCAGGCTCAAAGCAGGCTTTTTGAAGGTGTACCTGAGGAGAGTGCATCTGCTACAACATTGGATCCTTCCCCTTATTTCATGAACCTTCTATCCCACTTCTACTGTGCTTCATCCCAAATAACATTGGATTCCTGAGTTCTTCACATGGTAGAAGTGGGATATTCTCTCTAATTCTGCTCTTCTCCCTCCCTCCTACCTCCTTCTCCATCCCTGTTCTGGGATCCTTCTCATGAGCTGCTCCTTATTCAGGAGGTGTTGGGGCTTCTCTCTGTAAGAGGTTCCTCAGGAGTGCAGAGACAAGGGATTCTATTCCCACTATTTCCTAATCTCCAAAGCCAGGGGTGGGAAGGTGGGTGCACAGGGGGCAGGGGATTAGTGTCGCTCGGGCTGGACATTGTGCAGTGGTCCGTGCACGTGCAACCATGTGCTGAGTTACTGTGTGGCACGTGGACGCAGCAGGCAGCCCCTGAGCACGGGTGGGATCCTACTCCCAGGCTCAGGGGAAGCCACACATGTGCTGCCACAAGGATTCAGGCACGACCCCACACAGACCGAGGAGTGCCGCACACAGCACGCGGGCATGTCTGCATGTGCGAGGCAGCAGCTGCTCCCACAGACAGCCCAGCGAGCTTCACCTGTGTGTGCGGACCTCAGGGAGACCCAGCTGCTCCCGGCTCCTCTGCCACCCGCAAGGGGATCCCACTGTGGCAGGACATTTTCCTTGGCTGCTTGTCCATGGGCCGGAGGAGGTAGGGTGGGAAGTGAGCAGCACGGTCCTCTGGGCTCGTTAGGGCCCCTGTGCGACAGGGCCTGATGTGCAGGCCCCACATGGCCTTCCCCCTCTTCTGGGCTGCGGACTGTTGGTCGCTGCTCACAGAGAAGGGCACAGCCTCAGGGACGGTGTCTGCAGGGATGACTGACTGCCTCTCCCTCTTGTGTGTTCTCCACAGCCGGACCAGTTAGGACTGAGGGCTGAGCCACACCACCGCAGCCACCTGCCAGAGCCTGGGGGACCCAAAGGCACGCCAGTGTGCACGAGGACCTGATGTCCAACATCCATGAGACCCTGGCGCACAAGATCCGCGCCGACTTGGAGTGGTGGGAGCACTCCTGGGATCAATTGATGCAGCGGTGTGACACCATGTGTGCCATCATGTCCCGCATGATGGCACACCCGCCTGATGCCGCTGCTCCTGGCTTCCAGCCTCCTGCCCCCCCCTGCTATACCCACTCCCCATCTGCCTGCCTCCACTGCCATGCCTCTGCTCCCTCCCCATGCCAGGCCCATGCCCCCTCTGCAAGTGATGCCTACGGCCCCTCCCCTGGACCCCCTGCCAACCCAGACCCTGCTCCAGCTCCCCCTCCTCTTCACCCCCCCGTGCTCCCTGGACCCACCCAACCCCGACGAGGTCCCCGCACCCGAGGTGGCACATCGAGCTGCCCCCCCTCCCAGTTATGATGTAATGCTTATAAGAAGCAAACGGGATCTTTTTCAGGGGGGATAAGGCAACATAAATATTGACAATACAACAAAGTAGCATATGCATTGACACATACACACATACGCGCACACACATCCTGCTGATGGAATAGTTTACCAGTCTGTTGCTCAGCCCAACCTATTGGCCAGATAGGTCAGGTGTGAGGTAGGAGCCAGATTCACGTCAGTCCAGACTGATGCCCCTCCTGGTCTTGATCTTAGCAGGACAGAACCCAAAGAACCATACAAGATACTCCCCGCCCCATCCTTTATAGGACTTTCCTTCCATGCAAGTCTATGCATTTTGCCTTGTCAGGCCTTAGTCAGTCATTCAGCATCACAAGATATCTTCCTACGACATGTGCTTATTGGGAAGTTGTTCTCACAGTCATCTGATAGTGTGCTGACGACCCCTCGGGGGTGTTGTCTTTCCAGTGAAAGTTGTGATTGGTTCCCTATCAAGGGGTGCTTGCCTCTAGCTTCAGGGTTCGTCAGTCTGCCCGGGTAGTCGGCATCTTCAGTGTGCTTTGACTATTATTTGGTGCTTCTGAGTCTCCAGCCCCTCCTCTGACCACTTGAGCATGCAGTGGCCTTCACACTTATCTCTCTCTAAAACATTCTCTCTCTCATTCGCATAAATAAGACATTTGCAGAATTGCAGCATGGAATAAAGGGGACGTCTAGTCAAACTTACAAAGTCTTTCAACATTAAACTTCTTTCTATCTACTACAAGGCCTTATCTAACACTAACATCACTATGTATTACAATATTCCATCCCTTCACTTTACATTACATCACAATCTACATTACACCTTATTTAGAAAATACCTTAGGACAGTTATATTTTCTCATTTATATTTTCTCAATTTGCTTCCCGAACAGAAAGCTCAAATATTGGACTGTCCGGTTCAAAACCGGACACCTGGCAACTCTAGCTGGAGCTAAGTTAACACAGCTGTCTGAGCCTGTCTGCAACCTACCTCTTATATTTAAGTTTAATCCAAACCTTTTCTATAACATACATTTATTATAACTGACTTCTTAGTTACAAAATTCCATTCCAGTGCTACAATGAGCCCCCCTCCCACTGCCCACCTTTTCTGAATCTTTAATCAATACAGACTGCATTTTGTTTTAAACCAAACTGTTGTGTTTATTGGGAGGTCAGGGAAAGGGCAAAGGGGAGGGTTGTGGTGGGGAAGGGATAGGGCTGCAAGGCAGAGGTCCCTAGGGAGGAAGCCTTGGGGAGAGTTACTGGGGTCCTTGAGAGAATCTCTCCCTCAGGGCCTCCCGGATGTGCACCCCGGCCTGATGGGCCTGTCGGATGGCAGCTCTCCATGGCTGCTGGAAGGCTCACCCCTCGTCGCCGGCGTCTGCCCCCAACCCCGGGAGGAAAGCCTCCCTCTTCCTCTCCACAATGTTGTGGAGGACACAACATGCTGCCACCAACTCAGGGATGTTGTGCTCTCCCATGTCAGGGTGGGTGAGGAGGCACTGGAAATGTGCCTTGAGGTGGCCGAAGGTGCACTCCACCTGGATCCTGGCCCGGTTCAGGTGGGCATTGAATTGGTCCCTGCTGGGATCCAGGTGGCCGATATAAGGCTTCATCAGCCATGGCATGAGGAGGTAGGCGGCATCCCCCACGATGCACAATGGCATCTGCATGTCCCCAACCGCAAAGTCACGGTGAGGGAAGAATGTGCCCACCTCCAGCTTCCTGTACAGGCTAGAGTTCCTGAACACTCGGGCTTCATGTGCCCTGCCCGACCACCCGACAAAAATGTCTGTGAAGTATCCTGGTGGTCGACCATGGCCTGCAGCACCACAGAGAACTAGCTCTTCCTGTTAGTATACTGGGCTGCTCGATGGTCCAGTGTGCGGATTGGAATATGATAGATCGCTCCCCCGCAGTTCGGGAACCCCAGGGCAGCAAATCTGGCCATGGTCGTGTCCAGGTCTCCCAGATGGATGACCCTCCACAGCAGGATTGAGTTGATGGCCCTCACCACCTGCAGAAGGAGAGAAAGAAACACACAAAACAGAGAATGAGAGAGGGGTGCCTGGGCCCTTGGGAAGTATGCTTTCCCCTCCCATCCCCGCAACACCCTGGAGCCACCTCCTATGAGGCCACCTCCCCCAGCAGCAGGACTGTATGGGGAGGGGGCAGCACAAGCCTTCAGGAATGGGGCTTCCCCCTCCACCACCATTCCACAGCCCCCAGTCCCTCTTTCCCGAGGGTCCCCTTTATGCAACACTTCCTGGTAGCTGTCGGGGGTGGCGAGCTTCCAGAGGGTGATGGTGACCTGCTTCTCCGGGGGTCGGGTGGCAGGTGGCAGGCCACAGGTGGGTGTTGCGTCTCCAGAGGGCGAGCCAGGCACATAGCTCCAAAAAGGTGGCCTTCCGCATGCGGAAGTTTTGGAGCCACTGCTGGTCATCCCACCACTGGGACCCTCCAGTCTGAACTGGTGCAGAGCCTCCAAAAACACCTCTCCACAGTGGGGTGCAGTTGCCAGAGTGGAGCAGCCACACCCATGGAGAGGGTCCCCAGAATGAGCTTGGGGTCCAGGTCGTGCAGGACCAGGAAGGCAGCTGGCAGAAAGTGCTGCAAAAACTGCAGCATGGCTGTGTGGGGCCATTGCATGCCTTGGGGCAGTTCCAGCTCAATGGCATAAAGGAAAAGGCTGTGGTGTCCAAAATAAGAACAGGGAAACCACAGCAGGCACTGCTAAAGCTTTGCTGTCCCTCAAAGAGGTCCACAAGCAGGCAGCAGAAGCAGAGAAATGGCTGTCCAGGGAGGTCCCTTTAAGCGCGTGTTTCTGCAAGGCTCCGGCACCAGCACTCGGAAGCAACTGGAGACCTAAAGCTCTGGCTGAAGTGGTTCTGGGAGGCCTTTTATGTGAGAGAGCGTCATAGAATCATAGAACCATAGAGCTGGAAGAGACCTTAGAAGGTCATCAAGTCCAGCCCCCTGCCCTACGCAGGACTAATCCCAACTAAATCAACCCAGCTGAGACTTAAAAATTTCTAGGGATAGAGACTCCACTACTGCCCCAGGTAACCCATTCCAGTGCTTCCCCACCCTCCTAGTGAAATAGTTTTTCCTAATATCCAACCTGGACCTCTCCCGCCACAATCTGAGACCATTGTTCCTTGTTCTGCCATCTGTCACTACTGAGAACAGCCTTTCTCCAGCCTCTTTAGAAGCTCCCTTCAGGAAGCTGAAGGCTGCTATCAAATCCCCCCTCACTCTTCTCTTCTGCAGACTAAACAGACCCAACTCCCTCAGTCTCTCCTGGTAGGTCATGCGCTCCAGCCCCATAATCATTTTGGTTGCCCTCTGCTGGACCCTCTCCAATGTGTCCACATCTTTTTTGTAGTGGGGGGCCCAGAACTGGACACAATACTCCTGATGTGGCCTCACCAGAGCCGAATAAAGGAGAATAATCACATCTCTGGATCTGCTGGCAATGCTCCTCTTAATGTACCCTAATATGCCATTAGCCTTCTTGGCTACAAGGGCACACTGTTGACTCATATCCAGCTTCTCATCCTCTGTAATCCCCAGGTCCTTTTCTGCAGACCTACTACTTAGCCAGTCGGTCCCCAGCCTGTAACAATGCTTGGGATTCTTCCGTTCCATTGTTGAACCTCATCAGATTTCTTGTGGCCCAATTCTCCAATTTGTCTAAGTCACTCTGGACCCTAACTCTGCCCTCGAGCGTATCTACCTCTCCCCCTAGCTGTGTCATCTGCAAACTTGCTGAGGGTGCAATCCATCCCCTCATCCAGGTCATTAATAAAGATATTGAACAAAACTGGTCCTAGAACGGAACCTTGGGGCACTCCGCTAGAAACCGACCGCCATCCTGACATTGAGCCGTTGATCACTACCCGCTGGGTCCGACCTTCTAGCCAGCTTTCTATCCATCTTACCGTCCATTTATCCAATCCACATTCCCTTAACTTGCTGGCAAGAATATTGTGGGAGACCGTATCAAAAGCCTTGCTAAAGTCGAGGTATATCACATCCACTGACTTTCCCATGTCTACAGAGCCAGTTACCTCATGATAGAAGCTAATGACTTGCCCTTTGTGAATCCATGCTGACTATTCCTGATCCATGCTGACTATTCCTCTTCCAACTGCCTCAAAATGGATTCCTTAAGGATCCCTTCCATGATTTTTCCAGGGACTGAGGTAAGGCTGACAGGTCTGTAGTTCCCTGGATTGTCCTTCTTCCCTTTTTTAAAGATGAGCACTACATTTGCCTTTTTCCAATCATCCGGGATCTCTCCCAATCTCCACAAGTTTTCAGAGATAATGGCCAAAGTAGGCCAAATGACATTTGCCTACTCCCTCAGTACCCTCGGATGCATTAAGTCCGGACCCAGGGATTTGTGTACATTTAGCTTTTCTAAATAGTTCCTAACCTATTCTTTCCCCACCAAGGGCTGTCCATCTTCATCCCGTCTTGCGTCACTTAGCGCATTAGTCTGGGAGCTGACCTTGTCCATGAAGACAGAGACAAAGAAAGCATTGAGTACTTCAGCTTTCCCCACATCATCTGCTACTAGGTTACCTCCTTCATCCAGTAGGGGCCCCACACTCTCTCTGATCACCTTCTTCTTGCTAACATGCCTGTAGAAACCTTTCTTGTTATTCTTCACATCCTTTGCCAGTCGCAATTCCAATTGCGCTTTTGCCTTCCTGATAACCCCCGGCATTCTCGAGCTATACATTTAAACCCTCCTGGTCATTTGTCCAAGTTTCCACTTTTGTAAGCTCCTTTTGCGCTTAAGTTCACCAAGGATTTCCCCTGTAAGCCAGTCCGGTCTCCTACCATGTTTGCCTCTCTTGCTATGCATCGGGATGGTTTCTTTCTGTGTCTTCAATAAGGCTTCTTTAAAATACTGCCAGCTGTCCTGGATGCCTTTCCCCTTCATGTAAGCATCCCAGGGAATCCTGCCCATCAGGTTTCTGAGGGAGTCACAGTCTGGACAATCAGTCCAGACGCTCTTTTTCGAAAAAGTGCATCGCTTTTTCGATGCGCTTTTTTGTGTGGACGTGCTCGTTCACAAGACTTTTTTTCGGAAGATCGCTTCTGAAAAAAGCTTCTTGCGAAAGAAGCCTGTAGTCTAGACATAGCCTCAGCCACACGGGCAGCCTGCTCTTTTGTGATTTGGACTCAAGCCAGATTGAGACTCAAGCCATCCAGCCTCTCTTTGACCTATCATCTGGAGCACAACGGCTTGGACTCAGTGGTCACGGTATCAAAGCAAGTATTTGAGTCCCTCAAATGGAGGTTCAACCCTTGGACAGTGTGTGAGGGAGGCCTGTGATGGAGCATCTGACCCACACTGTTGGAGAAAAGATTAAAATCAGCCCTGGGGAGGCTGCACAGTTGGCAGCCAATCAGAGAGGGGCTGCAGGAAGTAGCCAGTCAGGGAGGTACAGGCACACATATAAAGAGGGCTGCAGAGCAAGAGTCAGTTCCCTTTTGGGAGCCCTGGAAGGAAGGACTGGATCTGAGGAAACTTCCAGCACCCTGGACAAATAAGTGCTGGGCAGGATCAGGTGTAGTGAGAGGAAACTACAGGCCAAGGACTACCAGACTATAGCCTTGACAGAAGGGCAGAGGAGGTGCTGGGGGCTGCTGCATGGAAATGGCCTTGAAAAGTAGATAGAGGAGTTGGAGGAGGGCAGTGCATGGCTGCTGGCTATAGGGTCTCTGGGTTGGGACCCAGAGTAGCAGTAGCCTGGGACCCCCTTCCCTCATTTGAACCCCACTTGCACTTAGGGGCGTGGCCAGTGAAGGGCTGCAATTTGCCACTGAGGCAAGTGGTTGAATGGCTGTCCCCCAGAAGGGGGGGGAAACAGTGTGCGACACAACCAGAGGGCTGTGTCCTGAAGAGGATACCGCAGTCTGGGGAGTAACATGAGTCGAAGAGAGGAAGTAAGGACAGCAAGGGTTTTTCTAGACTACAGGGTTTAGTAGTCGACAAACCCTGTAATATAGTTTTGTGGACTTTTGTCGACAAAACTATACCTGCATCTACACAACCGCCGAGTTCTGTCGACAGAACGTCGACAGAACTCGGCAGTTTTGTCAATGGCGGTAAACCTCATTCTACGAAGAATAACGCCTTTTGTCGACAGAGTTCTGTCGACAGAAGGTGTTATTGCATCTAGATTGTCCTTTGTGTCTACACTCTCATGTTGACAAAACGGCTTGCTTTGTCGACAGAACTGGATGCAGTCTAGACGCTCTTTGTCGATAGAAGCTTTGTCGACAGTATCTGTCGACAAAGCCTCTGTCGACAAAAGCCTGTAGTCTAGACGTACCCCAAGAGACCACCAGAGGAGGGCACCCTGCAGATAGATTGGCCTAATTCCCAGAATGACCACCAGGGGGTGCTGCAGTAGTAAGTCTGCCCCCTTACAAGTTCCCTCACCAGCCCTCAGCCCTCTGTCTATGGAAACACATGCATCAGCTCTGAGATGGGGCATGCATTTCGGGGGGGGGCCTCCAAATGCAGGGCCTATGGTTGCAGGACAGCCTCGCTCTCCATATCAATATCAAGGAGCTGAGGGCAATGCTGAAAGTTTCAGGCCTGCCTACAAAGACACTGTATGGCAAGGCAGTTATGACAGACAAAAACCACAGCCATGTTCTACGTCAACAAATGGGGTAGAGCCCATTCCTCTCCTCTATGTTGGGAAGCCCTCCAGCTGTGGGAGTTCTCCATAGCCCATTCCATTCACCTGGAAGAATGCTATCTACCCGAGTTCAGAATGAACTGGCAGATAATGTCAGCAGATCCTTCTGCAATCATGAGTGATCCATCTAGTCAGAGGTAACACACTCCTATACAAAGGGGGAGCCATGTGAGGTGGCACATGAAAGCATGTGTTCTTCTTCGAGTGCTTGTTCATGTCTGTTCTGATTAGGTGTGTGCGCGCCGCGTGCACAGAATCCGGAGCTTTTTTTTCCCTCAGCAGCGTCCATAGGGCCAGCAGGGAGCCCCCCTGGAGTGGCGCTGGTATACCGGTGCCTATATACCTCTGCTGGCCCCTCCACCCCCTCAGTTCCTTCTTACCGCCAGTGACGGTAGCTGGAGCGTGTGCATAGGGCTCTTAGCCTATCCCATAGCAGTAGTATCTCTTATCTCATTGTATTATAGTTAGACTAAGTTGTTTATTCTGTTAGTTACCTGTTAAGTACTGTAAATAGTTAGTTGAAAGACTCAGCGGGACTCTCCCAGGTAGGGGAGGGGATGGCAGGGCCCCAGGGCTTCAAGCCGTGTGGTGCATGCTCGAAACCTATGCCCTGTGGAGACCCGCATTCCTCCTGCTTAAAGTGCCTTGGGGAGGCTCACAGAGCGGAGAACTGCTCTATCTGCAGGGGGTTTAAGCCAAGGACAAAGAGAGAAAGGGACTCTCGTTTGAAACTCTTATTAATGGAGGCAGCCTTACAGCCTCAGAGTGAGGAGTGACCCCAGTCCATCCACAGTGCACCGTCAGATACAGCTGCAGCACTGGACAAGCAACCGCCAACTGCCCCCAAGGCACTCAGGCACAGGTCCCAGTCACCGGCACCGGGGAGCTCCAAGGACTCAAGGGGCCGGTCGGCAGAGCGGCGCGGCCACAACGTGCGCCCGAGGCAGGGGCACTTGGCCTCTAAAGCACCCAAATTAAAGAGTGGCCCGAAGAAGACCTGGGGCGCCAGACAGGAGGTGACCGTGGGGGAGATGCAGCGCTCATCCACCCCTGAAACATTTGACGTGGCCAGAGAGCTGGTCGAAATGACCGCACCTGAAGTGGAGGGACCGCCACTGCAAGTGCAAGCCGCTCCTCCCCACAGTATGGGGACCCTTCTACTGGCTCCTTCAGCAGGACACTGGAACGCACAGGGGCTGGCTCAACCGCCGACTCCACAGTTGTTCCAGGCAGTGGCACCAGCATCAGCACCCGGGCACGCAGCAGCAGCAGCACCGGTGCACACGGCAGCGCCGGCACCAGCGATGGGGCAGGCGCCGGCACCGTGGTAGCAGGCACCGATGCACACAGCAATACCGGCACCAACAACGGGGCAGACGCCAGCACCGGGGCAGCCTGCACCGGCTCCGGCAGTCAGCTGGGTGCAGTCTACAGCACTGGCTCCTTCCCGCCCCGAGACCCTCATGGCACCGAGCCATAGGGCACCGGAACAGAGGCCACAGACAGTCCATGTGGCGCAGGGCATTACTTACCAATATGCTGCAGGTATACCGGCACTGGTCTTAAGGCAGCAAGAAGGGGCGGCACAGGCACTGAGTCATCCACCCACCTTAACGGCACTGGGACAAGTGGTGAGCTACGGGGCACCGACCCTAATACCGCTTCCGGCTCCGATCCCGGTACCGGCCAGTTACCGATGGCCCCATTGGCGCATCACCTGCTGGTACTGCAGATTGCCTTGCAGTGCCGTGGGTATCTCCCTGCGTACCAGCTGCCATTGGACATCAGGCAAGCCCAACAGATGCTTCCACCGGCACTGCGCCTGGTACACAGGGGCAAACTATCAGCTATGGCTGCGCACCAAAAAGGGCAAGGTCCGACGGTACCACCTTGGTCGGCGTCGGACTATTCATCAGAGTCCAAGGCAGAATCGGGGAGGTCTGCTAGGTCCTCTTACAGGTCTCGGTCTTGGCACAGGTCACAATCCAGCGCTAGATCCGGGCCCAGCGAGGCGACCGAACAACAGCAGTGGCAAATGCAGTGGCAGTACCAACCACAGTGGCCCTTTTAGACGCCATGGGCGTACCACCAGGCCCAGGGTCCTCCCCCGCCAGTGCCAGTGCCAGGGTTGCCTCGGACGAGCAGTGCCCCCTCTGCCACACCTCTGGCAGCCCCACCACCAAAGACAGTGCCTGATGTCAGGCCCCAGTGGTTGGCCAAGTCCAAGGCGATCCGATCACGTCTGCGGGGCTCAGTACAAGTGGGCCCCCTACCCCTTGAGGCCACAGGGGCACCTCTGGGGAGGGGGGAGACCTTGAGACACACAGAGAGTATTCCTCCTCCTCACCTGACGAGGCGTTGGTGGATCCAGCCCCTCAACTCCCCTCCATGGACGCCAGGGCCCATCAGGACCTGTTAAGGAGACTCGCTTCCAATCTGGTGGTGCAGGTGGAGGAGGTACAGGAGGACCTGGACCCCATGGTGGATATTCTTTCGGCATCTGGTCCTGGTAGAGTGGCGCTGCCACTTAATAAGACGGTGGATAAACTGTCTAAGACACTATGGCAAATGCTGGCGTCAATACCACCAATGCAAAAGGGCATGGAGAGGCGATATTATGTACTCCAAGCGGGGCATGAACATCTGTTCACCCACCCAGCCCCGGTGTCCATTGTGGTACAAGCAGCAGGGCAGAAAGAGCGGCAAGGTACCCTCGGTCCAACACCAAAGTCCAAGGAGTCAAAAAAGCTGGACCTACTGGGCAGGAAGACATATGCCATAGGGGGTCTGCAACTCCGCATTGCAAATCAGCAGGCAATGCTAGGGCGCTGCGCCTTTAACACTTGGGCGTCGGTACAAAAGTTTGGAGCGCGTCTTCAAAGTTTGGAGTTCGGGTACTTACAGAGGAGGGGAAGGCAGTCGCGCGAACAACCCTACAAGTGGCTTTGGACGCAGTGGACTCTGCAGCTCGCACCATGGCCACGGCGGTGGTGATGAGACGCAGTGCGTGGCTGCAGGTGTCCAGCATTCTGCCGGAGGTGCAGGCCACGATACAAGACCTACCCTTTGAAGGACAGGGCCTATTCTCTGACCAGACCATTTCGAGGCTCCACAGCCTAAAGGACTCAAGGGCAACCTTGAAATCCTTAGGATTACATACCCCAGCACTGTTGAGAAGGGCCCCCAACCCTAGACCCTACCAGTGGCCATTCCATAGAGGGTTTGGGAATGGCAGAGGCAGACGCAGGGGTCAAAATAATAGTCGCCCTGACCAGTTCAGGAACAGGCGCAGAGGCCCTAGAGCAGACTCTGAGAGGGGGTCCACCCCATCGCTAGCCCAACAATTGAAGTCGTCCTTTTGAGGGCACGCTCAAGAGCAGAGTACCAGTAAACCCCCTCAACCCCACATTTGGATGTCGCCTATCCCTGTACTACCAGGCCTGGTCCCAAATTACATTGGACTGGTGGGTGCTCGACCTGGTGGCACATGGATATGTTATACCTTTCCTATCCCCCCCCCCACCACCCTCCCTGTCCCTTTTCAGGAACCCCCTCACGAAACCCTGCTAAGGCAGGAGGTCTCTAACCTCCTGTCATTAGGAGCCATAGAACGGGTTCCCCCAGGGCTCGGGGAAGGGGTTTTTACTCCCGTTATTTTCTCATCCCCAAGGCGAAGGGAGGCCTGCATCCGATTTTGGCCCTAAGGAATCTGAACGCTTTTATAACGAAAACAAAGTTCAGAATGGTCACCCTAGCCTGCATCATCCCATCCCTACAGCAGGGAGATTGGTACACTGCTCTCAACCTGAAGGATGCCTACTTCCATATTTCGGTGGCACTGGAACACAGGAACTTCCTCAGATTCGTTGTGGGCCGGGATCACTTCCAGTTCACAGTGCTCCCCTTTGGCTTATGCACGGCCCCACGGGTGTTCACCAAGTGCATGGCAGTAGTGGCCGCATTTATGAGGCGCCACAGGATCCAGGTGTACCCTTATCTAGACGATTGGTTGTTAAGGGGCACATCCTGGGAATAGGTGCAAGACCACATCGAGGGGACAAGGGCTCTGTTCGGGAGCCTCAGCCTCCTAATAAACGACGGCAAATCAACACTGACTCCCACGCAAGTGATAGACTTTGTGGGGGCCCATTTGGACTCGGTCGCAGTGAGAGCCTATCTACCCAGAGACAGGTTCCTCGCACTGCGATCGCTGATAATAGAGTTGCAAACATTTCCCACCACGGCGAGAACTTGTATGAGACTTCTCGGTCATATGGCAGTGTGTACATATGTGGTCAGCTATGCCAGACTACGCATGCGCCCATTACAGGTGTGGCTCAAGGCAGTACACAACCCTGTGCGGTCACCCCTGGACGTGGTAGTAACTGTACCAGACACAGTGCTCCGTTCCCTAGATTGGTGGAAGAAAGAGGACATGGTGTGTGCTGGAGTCCCTTTTGTAAAGCAGCCCCAGTCAGTGACATTGGTTACAGATGCATCAGACATGGGCTGGGGGGGGGGCGCAACTGGGCAGCCTCAGGACACAGGGTATGTGGCTGCCAGAGGAAATGGCCCTTCATATCAATATCAAAGAGCTCAGGGCAGTCAGGCTGGCATGCAGGACCTTCCTCCCTCAGATACAGGGCAAGGTGGTGGCGGTGCTAACAGACAACACGACCAACATGTACTATGTCAACAAGCGGGGGGACACGTTCCTCTCCCCTGTGTCAGGAAGCCCTGGAACTGTGGGAGATATGTGTGTGCCACCACATTCACCTGAAAGCGTCTCACTTGCTGGGGGTGAGGAATGGTTTAGCAGACAGACTCAGCCGATCTATCCAGGCACACGAGTGGACCATAAGGCAGGACGTGTTGCAGGGAATCTTCCAAAGGTGGGGATATCCCTGACTCGACCTATTCGTGTCAGAGAGCAACGCGAAATGCCGGGCATGCTGCTCGTACATGGGCCATGGGCAAGGATCCAGAGGGGATGTACTACAGTTGAGGTGGCCCAAGGGCCTACTGTATGCTCTTCCCCTGTTTCCTTTGGTCCACGAGACTCTGATCAGGGTGGTGAGATTCAGGGCTCAGATGATCCTAATAGCGCCAGCGTGGCCCCGCCAGCACTGGTACATGACCCTCTTAGAGCTGGCGGTGGAGGGACCTCTTATGCTGCCTCTCCAGTTGGACTTAATCATGCAGAGCCACGAGGGAGGAGTAGCCCTCTACCCGAGTCTGCCGTTACTATACCTGGCGGCATGGCACCTGTCTGGCTGTCAGCCCTAGAGCAGTCTTGCTCTAGAGGAGTCCAGAATGTGCTCTTAGGGAGTACAAAGGCGCTGTACGAGGCAAAATGGAAGAGGTTCACTCGGTGGCTGGGTGATAGGGTGCTCAGCCCAGGGGATGCGGCGATCCTGCTTATACTAGATTATCTCCTTCACTTGTGGGAGCAAGGCCTTGCCCGGCATCTCCCAGGGTGCACCTGGCGGCGATAGCGGCCTTTCACCCAGGTGAAGGACAGAGGTCTATTTTTACTAATTCAATGGTTAAACAGTTTTTGAAAGGTGTGGACAGACTGCTCCCATACAATCGGCCACCAGTCCCAACCTGGGCCCTTAATTTGGTCCTGACCGGCCTCATGAAGCCTCCCTTTGAGCCACTGGTCTCATGCTCCTTAAAGTACTTGTCCTACAAAGTGTCTTTCTTGGTGGCTATTACATCAGCCAGAAGAGTGTCAGAGCTTAGAGTGTTGACCTCAGCACCTTCATACATGGTATTCTTCAAGGATAAGGTAAGGCTGCGGCCTCACCCGGGATTCCTACCCAAGGTGGTATCGTACTTCCACCTTTCACAGGCTATCTACCAGTGTTTTATCCCAAACTGCATGCCACTACCAGAGAACAGGCCCTGCATTGTTTGGATGTCAGGCGGGCGCTAGCCTTCTACATAGACAGGACACAGGAGTTCTGTAAATCACTGCAATTGTTTATTTCTGTGGTGGAAAGGATGAAAGGGTTGCCTATTTCGGCACAGCAGTTGTCCTCATGGATTACTTCTTGCATCCGGCAGTGTTATGAAACTATGGGCAAGCGTGTGCCGCTGCTAATGGCCCACTCCACGAGGGCCCAGGCGACTTCGGCGGCGTTTCTAGCGCATGTGCCGATGCTGGAAATCTGTAAGGCAGCCACATGGTCATCAGTTCATACATTCGCGGAACACTACGCAATCTCGCAGTTGGCAAGGGGGGACGCTGCGGTTGGAGCGGCAGTTCTGGGCTCAGCCAAAGTGTAGTCAGTAGTCACCTTCTGACCCCACCTCCAAGCGAACGGCTAGGGAGTCACCTAATCAGAATGGATATGAGCAAGCACTCGAAGAAGAGGTTACTTACCTCGTAACTGTTGTTCTTCGAGATGTGTTGCTCATGTCCATTCTGCATCCCACCCACCTCCCCTTGTCGGAAGGAACCGGCAAGAAGGAACTGAGGGGGTGGAGGGGCCAGCAGAGGTATATAGGCACCGGTATACCGGCGCCACTCCAGGGGGCTCCCTGCTGGCCCTATGGATGCTGCTAAGGGAAAAAAAGCTCTGGATTCCATGCACGTGGCACGCGCACACCTAATCAGAATGGACATGAGCAACACATCTCGAAGAACAACAGTTACAAGGTAAGTAACCTCTTCTTTTACTGAGTCTGTATATGCTATTCATGTACTTGTATGATATAGGTGTGTGGAGTTATAAATATGTGCTCTGTGTTGATGCTGGAAAATTCTCTGTCTGAGGCAGAGCAATGGGCTAAGAATGTTCAGCCAGTGACTGTGATAATTAACACGGCTCCAGGGACAATGAATCTCTAGGTGCCAATATGCACCTCAGGAATGTGACTGATACCTGCAAACCAGCCAGGGCCGAAGGGCTGCCAGCATAGGACACAGGGATAGGTCGTTGGACCATGTGACCTTCTCTGGCCAGGAAGGTGCCAGGGGAGATATATAAGTGCCATGTGGCACCCTCCATCTTGTCTTGAGTTCAGCTCCTGATCCCAGATGCAGCCTTGCAGGGAACAATGAGCCGGGAAGAACCGTGGACCCATCCTGACATAGGATGTACACCAGAGTTATAAGCTAGCAGTTTATAACATCTCTGCTAAGAGCCTGTATCGAGAACTGGGTGATTCGATGCATGTAATGTATTTTCTTTAACAACCTTACTCTCATGCCTTTCTTTCTTTTAGTAATAAACCTTTAGATTTTAGATTCTAAAGGATTGTCTCAGTGTGATCTTGTGGGTAAAATCCAGAGTGTAAATTAATTGGGATCTATGGCTGGTTTCTTGGGACCGGACGAATCCGTTTGGGGAAGGTGAGATTGGGTTCTATAACCCCGCACCTGTGTGCAGGCCCAGGGGCTATTGCATTGGGGCACAGGGAGAGCTGGGGTGTCAGAGGGGTTTTGCTCATGAGGCTTCTGGCTGGCCAGATTGGAAGCTGAAGCGCTTGGTGTGATTGGTTTGTGGCCTGTTTGGGAAGGTTTCCAGTCTGGGGCTGAGCCCTGAGTTTGAGCAATTCACCCTAAGTGGATGCCCTCAGCTGTGCCCAGACCCAGTCCGGTCTGTCACAACACACTCCTTCTTCCAAAGATCCACTCGGATCAACGAAAGGTGCCCAGTGTTCTGCTCCCTCCAGAAACAGCACAGGCTCAATCATGGATGCATTCTTGCTGCCTTGGGGAGGCCACTTGTATGCCTTTTCCTTGATCCCTCTCACATACAAGGTCTGCAGGGATGGGGCAGAGATAATTCTGGTGGCAGGAGCATGGGCTTTCCATTGCTGGTACACCATGATCCTGTGGCTGTCAGTGGATGCCCCCATCATGTTGAAATTCATTCCTGTCCTGAGCATGCAGGGCAATGGTCATCTTCATCACCCCAACCTCCAGTCCCTCTTACCTCATGGCCTGGAAGCTTCATGGCTGACCCCATGGAGCTTCTGCGCTTGGAACTGGTAAGGGAGATCTTACTCAGCAGCAGGAAACTAGGGCCACATGTCTAGCAAAGTGGAAAAGGTTTGCTTGTTATTGTGACTAACATCACATATGTCCATAAAAGGCACCTATGCCTCTTGGTAGGGTCCCTTTGGCTCCTCGGATGAAACTCTCTCCCTTTTATATGTTAAATGAATGGCTTGAGTAAATCCATAACCTGCCAAAGCATTTGTACTAGTCCATTAGAAGTAGGGATATTAAATATTGGTTAATTTAACAGTTGATTAACCTCATGAATTCTTATCAGTTACTCATTCTATAGTCCCTGGGGGGTGGGTCCGGCAGCTGTATCAGAGGCAGCAGCTGGAGTGCCAGGTGGGAGCTGGTCCATGAGTGGAGCCACCTCATGGACTGGCTGCCTGTCACCAGGAGCAGCCTGAGGCTGACTGCGGCAGCCGGCGCCCCAGGCGGAGCGCGGCGGTCGGCGCCCCCGCCTGCAGGGCCGTCAATGGACTGACGTCATCAGCGGGCGCCCCGTGACATCATCATTGGGCGCCCTGGGTGGCGTGCCCTAGGCAGCGGCCGAGTCCGCCTATAGCCATGGTCCGCCCCTGCCTGTCACCCCGCATTGCTGCCTCTGATACAGAGGCAGCAGCTCAGGATGACAGCAGCCCCTCTCCAGGGGGTGGTCTGTGCACCCAGACCCGGTGCGAGCCGGAACTGAGACAGGCTGCCTGCCCGCCTGGCTCCTAATACACTTTAAATGCAGAGCTGCAGAAGGGGTAAATCCCAGATCCAGCGCAAGCCAAGACTGAGCAGGGCTGCTGGCCAGCCTGCTAAAAAAATTATTGTTGGGGAGGGGGAAATGCATGTAGTCTACAGCAGTGGTCCCCAACGCGGTGCCCGTGGGCGCCATGGCGCCTACCAGGGCATTTATGTGCGCCCACCTAGTGACCATGGCCGGCCCGAGCCATTCTTGCGCCTCGGGTGCAAGCGTGGCCCCGCCCCAGAAGCACGGTGCATGTGTGGCCACCGTCCCTGGGCACGTGGCACATGTGCGGTGCTGCCCCTGGGTGCGCGGCGCATACGCGGCCCCGCCCCTGCCTGGCAGCCCCAAAAGGTTGGGGACCACTGGCCTATAGCATTAATCTATAAGCGTTTGCTAATTGGTTAATCAACTATACTATTACATTCCTACATAGAAGTCCAAAGTTGTTTGTGTGTTGCCTGTACACAGCAAGTGTTAGTTCCAGATTACTTTGTAATTACATTTATAATACCAGTTCTCTGCCCTCATAGCAGTGTTTTCTCCAGACATGTGAAAGACATTCAACTTTTTGGACAGCAGTTTGTTCAGTGGTACAGTCCTATTTTTCTTACTTCTTCTACCTTTTATTCTTTAAAATTCCTACAGCTCTCTCTTCCATGGAACCAGGCAGACTGCATCCCTCTTCCTATATAAGTTTAATTACTTTCAAGCCCCAAGATACTACAGTATGTTTACTTGAAGGTTTCAAAGACCTTCAATTCTGAACAACTGCTGTTCATTACAGAATCAGCAATGCTTTCTCTAGTTGCTTTCTTCCCTATCAGCTTTTACAGGTATAACAAGTTGGTATACATACACACAGGACCCAACACAACCATCACTGGTGTGAAGCAGAGCACACACAAGTTCTAGAGAGGAAATGAAGAGGACTACTTTTATTGTCAGAATGAATCTCAAAATGTAACTTAATTTTCATGGAAGTTATCTTAATCAATCATCAGTGAACTGAAAGAAAACAAAGGTATTGCTGGTAAAGTTTGCTTGTGTCAAACTGATGAACTGGCAAATAAAGTTAAGAACAATTCATTAATACAGAGTGGGTAAGCTGGGTACAAACAGTATACATTTTAATACACCCACATGCAGAGTCATATATCTAGGAACAAAAACTGTAGGTTATTCTTATGGGATGGGGAACTGTATTCTGGAGAGCAGTGACATTGGGTATGTCCACACTGCAATTGCATTCTTTCAACAGAAAGTCAAAAGAACGCAGGGGGTTTTCCGACAGTGGTAAACCTCTTTCTATGAAGAAGCAGCCTTTTTTCGAAAGAAGAGGCCTCCAGGAAAAAGCACAGGAGCCCTGGTGGCCACTCCATCCACAGTAATCACAACTTAAATGCAAGATAGCATCCAATCAACTTGGACGCTATCTTTTGAAAAAGCAGATCACTTTTTCAATGCACTTTTCCTGTGTGGACACTCTCTTTCGAAAGAAGTTTTTCCAGAAGATCTCTTCCGGAAAAGCTTTTTCCGAAAGAAGCCTGCAGTCTAGATATAGCCTTTAAAACAGTCTTAGAGGTGGTGGAAACTAAGGCTATGTATAAAATACGCTTTATTTTCGAACGAGGATATGCAAATTCCATGGGAATTTGCATATCTTCTTTCAATCTCACTTTTGAAAGCGGGGCTTTCGAAAGTGAAAGTAGTCTGAACGCATTTTATTTGGAACCCCCCCCTTTTTTGAAAAACTGCTCTTCATTAAAAAATGAGGCTTACGCAGTTTTTCGAAAAAGGGGTTTTTTTCCCCCAAAAAATCGCGTCCAGACTACTTTCACTTTTGAAAGACCCGCTTTCAAAAGTGAGATCAGAAGAAGATAATAAAGCGTAGTTTAGACGTACCCTAACTGAATATGATAGAATTCAAGATCCTATGGAAGGAAGGACGCAAGAACAGCAATTAAAGACACTCGATTGCAGAAGGGCAGATTTCAACCAACTCACAGAAACAATAGGCAAAGTCCTAGGGAAAGATCAATTAGGAAAAAAACAGCAAGCAAATGGTCTGGTAGCACTTTATAGACTAACAAAATGTGTAGATGGTATCATGAGCTTTCGTGGGCACAGCCCACTTCTTCAGATGACCGGAGTTATGACTAGGGGATAAGAAAACTTGAAATAAATAGGAGAAGGGAAGCAGGGTGTGGGGGGGGGAGATGCTCTGTCGCCTACCCCCCACCTCTATACATAAAGTATCAGGAGAAAGGGTGCTAAACCTGAGTAGATAAAGATCAAAGTCAGTGGATAGATTGGTAAGGCAGAAAGGATACCATTCAGAAAGCTGTTAGCACCTTCAGTGATAAAGGGTCCACCACCCCATATCTTGATTAAGTCCATTAGTAATTGAATTGAATTTGCATATGTATTGTAATTCCAAGCTTTCCCTGTGTATTTGGCTTGAGGAGCTGGCCTGTGACAAGACCGCCACCTTCAGATCTGTCAGATTATGGTTAGGTAAACAGAAATGTTCTGTCATTGGCTTCTGAATATTTTAGCACCCTTTCTCCTGATACTTTATGTATAGACGTAGGGGGGTGGGCAGCAGAGCATCTTTCTCTCCCCCCCTTTCCCTCCTCCTATTTATTTTGAGTTTTCTTTTCCCCTAGTCATAACTCCGGTCACCTGAAGAAGTGGGCTGTGCCCACGAAAGCTCATGATACCATCTATATGTTTTGTTAGTCTATAAAGTGCTACCAGACCATTTGCTTGCTGTTTTTTTCTGTAACAGACTAACTCGGCTACCCCCTGAAGCTCTTGAACATGCAAGGCATCAATTAGGAAGAAAAGGATTCCAAGGGGACTGGCAGTTCTTAAAAGATTTAACACTAGAGGCTCAACATCTAGGCTACGTCTAGACTTCCATGCTTTATCGGGAAAAGGTACACAAATTCCACCCAGCAATTTGCATACCTTTTTCTGATAGTTTTGTTGGAAGAGGCTTTTCCGAAATTTGTCCCATCTACACTGCGCCAAATTTCAGATAATCCTCCTCTTTCAGAAGAACCCTTCTTCCTTGTGGAAAAAAAAGTGGAAGAGCAGACGCATTCCCTGGATGCGGCAGAGTTTTATATGTAGTCTAGACGTAGCCTTAGTTATTCCAACATAGAAAAAAGAGGAGCCACAAGTGGCCAATATGGTTGCACAAGGAGGTTTTTAGCTATCTAAAAACCCAAAAGGATATATACAGGATACAGAAGGAGGGGCACGTCACCAAGAAAATATACATGGGAACCACTTTGTTAGATGCCTTGGAGTGGAAATTACAGTGGCAGGGGTACACACACACGCATATATTAAAAGAAGGGCATTACTTATCATGTGTAGGGCCAGTGTTGAGGAGACCAATTCAAAGTCCTTCTAGCAATCTGAAAATCTGCAACCTATCCTGGAAAATGATCCCTCACTCCCACAGACCTTGGGATACAGGCCAGTCCTTGCCTACAGATGGCACCCTCTCCATCTGAAGCAAATACCAGCAGCTACATACCACACCACAGAACACTAACCCAGGAACCTATCCCTGCAACAAACCCCATTGCTAAGTCTGTCCATGTATGTATACAAGTGACACCATCACAGAACCTAACACATGAGCTACACCAGCAGAGGCTCATACACCTACACATTCACGAACGTGATATATGTCATCAAGTGCCACCAGTGTCCCTCTGCCATGTATATTGGCCAAACCAGACAGTCTCTGTGCCAAAGGATAAATAGTCACAAATCAGTCATCAAGAAAGATAACAAACAAAAACCAGGAGAACACTTTAACCTCCCTGGACTCTCAGTAATAGATTTAAAAGTAGCCTTCATTCTAGAAAAACACTTGAAAACCAGACTATAAAGAGACACAAGCAGAGCTGCACTTCATTTGCAAATTTAACACAATCAAATTAGGACTGAATAAGGATTTAGAATTGTTCTCTCCCTAGAAAGGAATGTTCCCTCTCTTGGTAGTCACCCTCTCCATCAGCTGCTGGGAGTAGCGACAGCCACCCTGCCTCTTTAACACTGGTCCTACGCTTGAGAAGTGACTCCCTTCTTTTTGGAGTGGAGGTGGGAGGTTTGTATGTGTGTGTCCGTTTGTCCCTGCCTCTGTGATTTCCACTCCATGCAACTGATGAAGTGGTTTTTACCCACAAAAGCCTATGCCTAAATCAATCTGTTAGTCTTTAAGGTGCCACAGGTCTCCTTGTTTTTGTTTGCCCATGGTCACACAGGAAGCCTGTGGCAGAGCAGGGAGGGAAATCTAGATCTCTTCAGCCCTAGACTAATGCATTGTTACATGGACTATCTGGCCTCTTTTAACTGAAGGTGAAGCTAGACATATTTGAGGTGGAAAGAAAAATGAAAATTATATTTAACAGTGAGAGTAAATAAACATTGAAACTAGAGATGTGCTATGAATCCTCTGTCCTGGAGTCTTTAAATCATGACTGGATGGCTCCTTCTCAAGCAAATCATAGAATCATAGAGAAGGAAGAGACCTCAGGAGGTCATCAAGTCCAGCCCCCTGCCCAAGGCAGCACCAATCCCAATCCCAAATTCTCCACCTGAGCTAGAAGCAACGGCCTGAGGTGTGCAGGAGATCAGACTGGATGATCACAATGGCCCCTTGTCCTATAAATCTAGGAAATGATGTGTCTAACACTCATGCAGCCTCATTGTCTTCATTGGTGCAGAGTTTGAACTGTGCAGCCCAAAGGAAATGGTGGGTTCGTTTCTCCAATGTGCAGATCATGTGGCCAGACTCAAAGCCCATTGAATTCTGTGGCTGGTGGAGGGTCTAAATTAGGAATGTTAAATATTGGTTCATTGAATAGTTGATTAACCTAATGAATTCTTATTGGTTAATCAACTATTCTATAGTCCCCCGCGGGGTGGGGCCAGCAGCCAGTACACTCTGGCCCCACTCCTAAGGAACTCCCTGCCACTCCACACTGATGCCTCTGTATCAGAAGCAGCAGCATGGTCTGTGAGGGAAACCAGTTTAAAAACCAGCTTCCCTTGCAGACTGTCACCACGGGCTGCTGCCTCTGATACAGAGGCAGCAGTGTGGGTGGCAGCAATCCCTCTCCAAGGGTTTGTGTGTATCTGAGCTCCCGGAACCGGCACGAGCTAGAACTGAGTTGGGCTGCCTGCCCACCTGGCTCCTAATACACTTTTAATGCAGAGCCACATCAGGGGTAAGACTCAGTGCAAGCCGGGACTGGGGCTGCTGGTCAGCCAGCTAAAAAATGTACTGGCAGGGGCAAGAAATGTGTGTAGTCTGTAACATTAACCTATAAGCTTTTGCTCATCAGCTATTCAACTATACTATTACATCCGTAGTCTAAATGCTCATCCAAGGTCCCAAATTCTGCATCAAAGGGGAAATTTTGCAGCATATTCACCTGTTCTAATGAAGGCTTTCATTGAATTGAATATAAGAACCAGCAACATGACAAGGACAGAATAGCTGAGAAAGCATGAATCTAGTGTTTAGCACAATGAGATGGCTCCAGATTCATGCTGAGGCCTTCTAAGTGTAACAGCCACAAGGCAGATTTGAACCTAGGGCCTCTGGAGTTTAGTGTAGGAGCCCTCTACAGCCTGAGCTATAAAGGCAGCTGGCTCTTAATTTAGGGTGTATAGCTTCCCTGCTCTTATCTCTCGCTGTACATGGTCTAAGTGCCACTACATGAGACAAGGAACCAAACTAGGCATGTGGGTTACATACTTCCCCTAGCCAAAGAAGTGCATCTTGAGCTTCAGGGATCCATTTGAAATCCCGGACAAGCCCCCCCCACTCAAAACTGCCACTGGGCAGCTATGAACTTGGGACCTCTGGATCTTAGCACAAGCTGTAAAGGCTCCTATACTGAAGTCCCTGGTTCAAATCCCCCCCAGTGGTGATTATGAGTGCAGGCCTGTCTGGGATCCCAAATGGGTCCAGAGATACCAGTTTGAACAGTGGCTGCTCTTCTATAGTTTTTTCCATTTCCTTTAGTCGGCAGCTTAAATCAGCTACACTGGCTACTGCTGCTCTACAGTATGAACATCATAAGGGACAGCTCTGAGCAAAGCAATTGGAAGCTCTCTGGGATGAGGGGATCAGTGAAGGAAGATCTCTTGCATCCATGGGAGCTGCACTTACCAGCTATAGACTCAGTTTTGTAATCCAATAAATGCCAGATAGGACACCTCCCTGCAACGGGACACCAACACTGGGGCTACGTCTATACTGCAGCCTTCTTCCGCAAAATCTTATGCAAATGAAGCACAGAGTAGAATATCGTCACGCTTCATTTGCATAATTAATTAGCAGCCATTTTTGCACAAGAGGCTTTTGTGCAAAAAGGAGCTGTGTAGACGGCTCCTTTTTGTGCAAAAACCCCCTCTTGCGCAAGAGCTGTTCTTCCTCATTTTTTCAGGAAGGCTGCAGTATAGAGCATGGGGGATGGCATATTGTATGTAAGCACTCCAGCCCACACATGGCTCCAGCAAGCCCGGGGATGGGGGAGCAGCAGAGTACCCGTGAGCCAGATCAACCAGCTTGGTGAGCCACAACTGGCCTGCGGAGGCTGTCTTGCCCTCCCCAGACTACAGTGTCTTCACTGTGGCTGCGGAGGTGTTGACTTCAGCTGTGGATCTCATTCTTGTGGAATACTGGAGTTGATGGGAGAGCACTTGGTGGTTAATTTATTGCATTTACACTAGATGTGATTAACAGTTCCCAATGGTTCAGTCATTGCCATTTGATCTGGTGGGTAGCATAGACAAGCCCTGAGAGTTGGATGCATAATGGGGAGGGAGTTCACATTGTGCCCTCCCTGCATATCTCAACCACATCTATGGGTGGGCTCTAGGCAGATGGGGCACTGGCCATCTCCACACTGACCAGCAGAGGGCATGCTGTGCTTGGGCATGAGAAACAGGAGTAGGGCAGGAATGCCAACCCTCCAGGACTGTAATGATGTCTCAAATTGAAGAAGAGAGGTCATGTGATGAAACTTCCAGGAAATGTCCATCCAAAAGGGATGCTCCCTCCCCCTCGCTATCTGGGCAGCATGGTCTGCCAGTCACAACAGCTGGGGGGGCTCCCAATGGGGAAGGAAGTTGTCAGCCAATGCTCAGCACTGGGCTCAGGCTTATGTCTACACGAACCTGAGAGGTGGAAACATGGTGGTGCAGCCATGGTAACACAAGGAGCTGGTTCCTCAAGTTCAATCCTGTTGGAAACTGCAGGTGAATCTTCCGAATGGCTACTACACCAGCTCCGCAGCGCTAGTGCGCAGTATGTCTCCTTGAGCGGGAAATAACACATGCCCCAGCTGTGTGTAGCCACAGCCTGAGAGGTATGAGCAAGCCCCAGCAATCTGGAGTGCCGCATGCCAGTCAGCGAAGGAGCATCCCGTGATACCTGTAGGGGCCAGGCCCACAATGCCAGCCTGAATGGATCGTTCTGTTAAAACGTCCAACCGTTGAACAGTTAACGGCCATTTGCGTGATCAGAGCCCTGAGTCCACGGTCAGACACTGGGCAGACCAGAGAGCGCACGGACTAGCCAGCAGTCCTGGGGAGAAGCAGTGGAAGATGCGCTATTCGCAGGCGAGATCTCCGCTCATCTCTCCGGGCAGCACACGCCTTGCTGCTGCACCATCCGCAGCCAGTTACAGAAACCTTTCCCATGCCGTTCCTCCCGGGCCTTGCTCAGCGGTCTGCAGAACCCGGGCGGGCTGCCCCCGCCATGCATCCCTGCCCCCTTCCCCACCCGCGCCGCACGCAGCCACTTCCCGGCACGCGCCCCCGGCTCCCGATTCCTCCTGGGGCCTAGAGCGGAAGGGGCAGGGCTGGGCAGCGGCCTGCGCGCGCTGCGTCGGTTGCGGAGGGGGCGTGGTCTGTTGCGCCGCGACGCAGAGCGTTCAGCGGTGAGGTCAGTGCGGCGCCGCTGTCGGTCCCTCCCGCTGCCCCTTGGTCTTAATCTGTCCCGTGGAGGTCCCACCATCCAGGCCCCCTCCGCTGCTAGGCGGAGGAGACGCCTTCCCCCCCTCCGGGCCCCACGGCTCCCGGTCCGGCGGGAGGGCGGAGAGCGCGGCCTGACTCTCCTCAGGTAAGAGCCAGGCTCGGGCGCGGGAAGCGGCTCCCTCGACTGGGGGGCGCGGTCGAACGGTGGTGGGGGTGTCGGCATTCACCATAATCCGTTATGTTGTCCTGCTAGCGTAACCCGCATTGCGTAATGCGGCCGCGGCCTCAGGGAGGCTACGTATTCTGCGCGGAGACGTGTGTCTCAGGCTGCGGCCTGCTGCGCAAACGCTGCGTTCCGGTCCGCTTTCCTCTGAGAGGGGCGCTCTGTTGTGCGCAGAGCAGGAGGGGCCCTGTGGGCCGTTCGCGCGGCCGGCGGTCTCTGCGTAGGTGGTGCATGAGAACGGGGAAGGGGATCGGCTTTCTCTGCGGTTTACGCAGTTCGCGCAGTTGGTGGCTGAGTATTCTGCGGAGGACTACGTGGTTTACGTAGGGTCGTCTCTGGCCCTGTTGCGCCGATTGCGGTGGGAATTGGGTGCCGAGTTTGCGTGGGAGACAGATTCCGCCCTATGAGTGGAAGCTACGCGATTTGCGTAGGTAATGCGTTCTCCCCGCGCGCGGACCTCGGTTTACGTGTGAGGACGGCTGTTCTCTGGAGAAGCCGGCGAATAGGGTCGGAGCGTTGCGGCCTGTGTATCCTCATGTATTTTTTAGGGCGTGCGCTGTTTGCGTAGCAGCGTCTGGTGAGTGGGGGGGAAAGCTCTTCGGTGCGGGGTTTGCGTAGGGGGGGGGGGGGGCGTGTGTGAGAGGGGCTGTTGCTCTGTTTCCGCCGGTGCTGTTGCGCCCTGGCGGCGGACAGGCAGCTCGGTACGCGCATTGCGCAGTGTACGGGAGCGGGGGCCTTGGGGCGGGGCGGGGCGGCGGAGCTGATGGCACTTCCTGTCGCCGCCATTTTGTCATCTAGCAGGAGGAGGAAGCGGCGGCTCCTGTCGGAGACAGCGGCCCGGCCTGGCCCTGAGGCCTGTGGTGAGTGAGGCGACCGTGCACCCCACCCTCACGGGCTCGCCCCGGCCCGGCTGTGCCGCGAGCCCCGCGAGCACGGACCCGGCAGCTTCCGTCGCTGCCGTGGGACAGCCGCGTCTCTGCGCCGTTAGGCCCGGGCCGCCACCGCCACCCCCGCGGGGTGGATGCGGGTAGATCGGGCCTGGCTCGTCATGGAGCTGAGTCTCGGCCGGCCCTGCATTGCCAGGGCTGGTGGGGGGGCCCAGTGATTGGCCGGGCCGGGCCGCTCTCTGCGGAGAGCCGTGCAGGTTCAGGTCACTGGGGACAGAGCGGCGGTGCTGGTGCAGCAGCAGGAAGCGGCTTGGCGTTAGAACCTGATCGCTGTAACCGTGTGACACAGCTCGCCTGGACTGCTTGCGTTCTACTGTCCCGCTAGCAGCAGTAGACCGAGGGTCCTCGATGGGGTTGCAAAGCAACTGTGGCACCAGCTGAGTCCCGTAAACTGGATAGAGTTGCATAAATCGATTCCCAGTGGCTTGGTCATTGCCCTTTGGTCCGGCGAGCGTTGTAGACGTGCCCCTGGAGTGGATGCATAATGGGGAGGAGGCGAGGGAGTTCACTTTGTGCCCTCAGTGCATATCTCAACCACATCTGTAGGCGCTCTACTGTTCCGTAAGCAGCCGCAGACGGAGGATCCTCAGTGGTGTTGCACAGCACAGATTCCAGTTTGAACGTGCCTGATTGGAAGAGAGACTTTGAGGAATGCACGTTTTTGGTGAATCTTGGCTTTTTTGAAAGGGCTGTAACTTGAATTCTGGTGTACTTCAAAAAGTATGAATTGGCTCTGCTTACTACAGTTTTTGTCATTTTTGCAGTGAAGAAAAACAAGCGTTTTTCAAGTTATAGATGCTATATAGTGACTATAGAAACAGTGGAACCGACTATATAGTGTATTTGGTACATTTTCTATAGAGAATTTCTTAAATTACTGGTTTTAATTTTAAATCGAGTAACAATAGTAAATTCAAAAGTATGGTTAATTTGAAGACTGTCCATTTAGTGTAGGGAAAAATAAGTGACGCTGTTGTGAACTAGATAATTTCAAGTGTCAGTTAAGTTAAATGCAAACATTTACTTCCTTCTATAACTCTCTGCCCTCTCAAAAAATGCAGTTGATAGCATCTAAGTGTCTGATTCCTTGAAGGAATAAATAACAGAATTGTAGGATTGGAACGGGCCTTGAAGTCATTTTTGACTAGACCATCCCTGACAGTGTGATTTTTTTTTTTTCTAATATGAAAATGTGTGCTAATATTTTGTTCCTGCCAGCAGTGCTTCTTGCACTCTTTTCCCCATCCTAATTGTTGTTTTGTTTATGGGATGTTCCTTGAATTTAAACTCTTTTTGACTTCCTGTTAAAAAGGTTGGTCCATATTTTGGAGAGGGCGGTTGGGAGTATGAGAGGAAAAGGAAGCTGACTGTCTCTACTGACTATTGTGTGGAAGAGGAAAAACTTCTAATTTCAATTAGCATATTCAGTAGGTGAATTCTAGTTCTCATTTTGATCATGGCATTGTGATTGACTAGTGAAATCTACTTAAAAGATAATCAGAGAAGCTAGATCTTGCACTGTTGGTAGTGTCTAAAAATTCCCCTTTCTTATAATGTATTTTCATAGTTCCAATCACTCTTTATATAAAAATCTAAAGACTATTTTGCTTGCTTATTTTTTAGTATATTTTTTTTCTTTTCCTGCTTGTTAACCACGTAAAGCAAAACTATTATCTGTCCTGGAATTGGATAGGTGTTTCAGCTTTCTTTTAAATTCTTCTAATATTCATGCTGTGTACCTAAGTAGTGTCTTATAGGTAATCTTCAAACTAAAAAGTGTCAAACTAGGTGTAACTTAACAAGATGATTATAAATTAACTTTCAGTAAGCCTTGTTAGATTTTTTTTTTTGAGATGGTGAAGTTCTTGTTTAGCAATGCTGTAGAAAGACTTGTTTTTAATTTAAAGTTTTAGTGTTCAGACTTATTGCACGTTTTATAAAAACAGAGTGGAGACTTGGAAAACAGCTGGAAAAAATAGTGCATTTGTTATAGATATTTGTCTGAGATGAATGCTGTATTGGGATGGAAAGAATTAAATTTGGCAAAAACATGGCAAATCTTTACTAGACAGTGAAGATCATGAATGATCACCGGTGGTTGTGCAAGATATGGCTACACGGATGGTTAGTGTTCTGTTACATGCGTGTAAACTTAATGCTTTAGGCTAATTTGGATGTTGGGTTCTCTATATTTGTAAAGCTGCATTTTAAAAAAATTAAATTGAAATGGGAGAATGATTTCAAAAATTACTTAATTACATTAGCTTGTAAAGCCCCTTCATTATTTGAAAACGTATGGTATGGCTTGCAATTGTAAGTTAAATTGATATCAATTTATAAATAAATTTTAAAAAAAGTTTTAATAAATGCTGGCTTTAAACTGTGTTCAGTGTCACCTGGTAGGATATCTTTGAATTTTATAAAAATGAAAATCCCATCCTACAAATGCTTAAGCACTAACTGCATGACTAGTTTGACAGTATGGAGCCTCTTTTTATTCAAAATGTATAGTCTAGCGAAGTGGAATAAAATCTTTGTCACTATTAAACTTAATGTCAGTATTACAAAAGCTTAGTATTACAAAATGTTAAGTTCAAAATTGTGACTTTTATTTTTATACATCTTGCAAATGTTATCATGATTAAACATTTTAAATAATTACCATCCATGAGCAAAAATGAGTTATTTCTATTGAATTCAGTTATTGAAATTCACTTATGGGATCTTGAAGTCATTCAGAAATAAAATACCAAAAATAGATATCATGTCAAGCTGTCCTGTTGAAATTTCTAATCTGAGTGTGCCAGAAGAAATGAAAATACTGTGGAAGAAAACAAGTCCTCACTCTGAGTTTGTAAGCAACAATTCGGAGGCAGTTTATTCGAGCAATTGCAAGGGAAGACTGCGGTTGGACAAGGGGGTACCCCTTCCTTAGGCAGATCTTCGAAGTACAAGCAGTAAAAGACAGACATATATACTTTCCCGTTACACACATCAACGGCTAACGGTTATCTATTTGTTTATACAAATTCCTTCCAGATGCTTCCTTATCTCAAGGTTCCTGCTTAAGTCAGCATTCCATCCTTATCTTCTAAAGAGAAGCGAAGGCAGCATCTCTTACAACTCTCTGGTGATTAGGGTTAGCTTGTCTTTTGCTCCATTTCTAACAAACCTGAGGTGGCTACGCAGAAATCCCCTTTTTCCCTTTCTCTGGTTCCACAATACTCACTCATTCAAAGCCAGCAGAAGCAATAGCAATTAACTGTCACTACTTTCATTTTTTTTATCCCAGAGTGTATACTTGAAATTATCACTATTGAATAGTTGTTCACCAAATGAGTATTTTAACATGACTTTTTAAAAATTGAGGCAGCTGGCTTGCAGTTTAACTATTGTTGGCAAAGAAACCCCTACTTTTAGCATAAATTAATAGTCAAGTGCAGGTGTTCTGCAGTTGTAAGTGGAACTAGCACATGGAGAAATTAGTCATATTTTTAGAAAATAATGTTGTAGTCAAATATTTGTAGAACATACAGTTATTTAATTGCATTTGAATAAATGTTTGTTTTTTACACTTCAGCAGCTTAAGCAATGGAACATGAACTTCTCTTAAAAAAAAAAAAAAATCTATTGCCACTGGCTTCCATAGTTAGTAATTTGGATTAGTCTGAGAAATGTATAGGCAAAGTGCAAAAGTATTTCACCTTATTACTTGAGATGTGCTGCCACCTTTCTGTTTGTATACGGCAGCTGTAAAAGGGCTGTTGAAAAAACTTAATCACTTATCCAGTTGCTAGAACAAGGTCCTGTGTGGGTGGATCCCTGTACTTGTGCAAAGGCATGCTGAAGTCTGTGGGGTTGCAGGAGTCCATTGTGCAATCAGGTGCATAGATAGTATCTCACCTGTCCTTTCAAATCTCTTGAGTAGATTTAGTATGTGTGCAGAACAGGTGTTCATTACAGCTTTGGTATACTCTGTACTGCAAAGCTTTCCTTATCCAAGCCATATTTGCTTCATTTTTCTTTACAAACTAGTTATATCTTTTGTCAGTAATGATTGTAGTCAAATGTTCAGATGAATGTGGATGACTGTAGGTATCAGTGCAAGAAGATCTCTGTGTAAGCTCAAAATCTTCTCTCCCACAAACAGAAGTTGGTCCAGTAGCAGACGTTACCTCGCCTACCTTGTCTGCTTGGCATTAGTGCTTGTCTCCAGTTACTGTAACACTCACAGTGAACCTGTGTTTCCTCTAGTCTTTTCCATCAATGTGTATATTTTTTCCATCTATGTTCAGAACAAATATTTTTTGTGCACAGAAGCATATGTGAATGTGCACCACCAATAGAAACAACCTAGCTATGGGTGCTCTGTTAATCAGATGGGAAGCGTTTGAATCTCTTCTGAATGGCTGCACTGTACATAGCTTATGGGAAAACATTTTCCATATGAGAAGGTCAGAGCATTTGCAAGTATAGCATGGTATCTGCTGCAAGGGATGTGAATGGTTAACCAGTTGGCATCACCCTTACCCGGGTGATGCTTACTGGTTATGGTTAATCAGTGGGACTGGAGCAGCCCTTTGCTCATCACGGGCAGGTGGCTGCTTCAGCCTGGCGGGTCCTGCCATGGGCAAAGGGCTGCTCCAGCCCAGCTGGAGTAGCTCCTGCCCAGGCCTTGTTCATGTGGTTAACCCATTAAGTGGTTATGTGGTATTTTACATCCCTATTTACTGCCCATTGCAGTTATCGGAGAGTGTCAGGGTCTTGGTAAGATGCACACTGATAGTCATGCAGAGTGTAGTCCCCATACGAAAGCACTTGATTTTTCTTGTACTGTGACATTGTTTAAGTGTGATAAATTGGTTGGCTGTGTCCTAACAGGGTATTTTATGCAGTTTGCAGCAGATATTATGCTATACTTGCAAATACTCTGACCTTCTCATGTGGAAAGTGCAGTTTGCATACATGTTCTCATCAGGAGCTAGGTGGAAGGCAGGAGGGGCATTCCAAATTAGATTAGAAGCTGACTCAGTTGGTTATTGGGAAAGGCAGTGGTGAGAGACCTGAGAGGAAAGGGAGGCAGGAAGCTTCCTGAAGTCAGTTGGCAATACAAGTTGAACCTCTAAAATCTGGGACTCTCTGGTCCGGCAACATCCATGGTCTGGCAGAACCACAGATGTGGCTTGTCCAGAGAGCCGTGGCTGGCCAAGTTCAGAAGTGCAGTCCAGCTTGGGCTGGCAGTGAGGAGTGCATCCCCAGCTGGGGTTGGAGACAGCAGGGCCAGCACTTGGGGCACAGCTGAGGTTGTCGAGGTAACAAGCACAGCCCTGCCTAGGGCTGGTGCTGTGGGAAACACCGCCTCGGTCAGGGCTGGCATGGTTGGGGGGAGATGCAGCACCGGTCAGGCCTAGCAGCAGGGAGCACAGCTCCAGCCGGGATTGGAGGCAGCACAATCAGTAGTTAGAGTGTAGTCCTGGCTGGCTCTGGTGGCAGAGAGCACAGCCCCAGCCAGGGCTGGAGTCAGCGGGGCCAGCAGCTGGGTGTGCAATTTGGACTGGTGCTGTAGGGAGTGCATCTCCATCTGGGACTACAGGCAGGGGGCTGGCGCGGTGGAGGACGCAACCCTGGTCAGGGCTTGCATGGTGGGGGGCTGGAGGCAGGCAGCAGGGAGTGCAGCCCCAGCTGGGAGCAGAGCCTACAGCTGCGTTGGGAGTCTTGACTTTCCCTTGTCTGGCAAACTCCATGGTTTGGGACCACTCAGGTCCTGAGGGTGCCAGACAAGGGAGACATTTAACCTGTACTGAATACGGAACATTTTGTTTTGACTCCTTGGGCTCCACTGTCCAATGGAAGATGCAATATTGACAGGATCTGGAGGGAACTGTATCTAGATTTCTTCAGCAGGAGGATTGTTTTATGGCAACCACCCTCTAAGTGGCAGAAGAAATGCACAAATCCCAAACAGGTATGGGGAAAACTGGTGGTGCTTTTGTCAGTAGAATTTTTGTCTTTGACCCTGCTGGCCTGAGACCATTTTCATATCCACTTTCATTTAATTTTCTTGCTAGCAATGGTGTAAAAGCCCTAAGATGGGATATGGGACACTTGTTGGGTGTCCCATACAATCAAACAAGTTATTGGAAAGCACTGGAGTCAGTTTTTTAATTTTAGAAGTGAAGACCGCTACTAGGGGAAAGACTGTTCCAGATCTGATTTTTGACAAATAGGGAAGAACTGGTGAGAATTTGAAAGTGGAATGCAGCTTGGATGAACACGATTATGAAATGGTACAGTTCATGAAACTCAGGAGTGGGTGGAGGGAAAACACCACAATAAAGAAAATAGATTTAAAAAAAGCAGACTTAAGCAAACTTGGGGTTGGTATGTAAGATCCCTTGGAATGCAAGTTGAAGGGGCAAACGGTTCAAGACAGTTGGCAGTTTTTAAGAGAGACATTGTTAAAGGCTTGAGCAAACTATCACACTGCATAGGAAAAATAGGCAGTATGTCAAGAGAGTACATAAGTTTGTTAGGTGAATAGGACAGGAATAGGACAAGAAGCAATATACTCAAATTGCAGCAAGAGCAGCTTAGCTGGGACATTAGGAAAAACTTCCTAACTGTCAGGGTGGTTAAGCACTTGGAATAAGGATGTGGGATCTCCTAGAATCATAGAGCTGGAAGAGACCTCAGGAGGTCATCAAGTCCAGCCCTCTGCCCAAGGCAGGACCAATCCCAACTAAATCAACCTAGCCAGGGCCCTGTCAAGCAGAGACTTAAAAACCTCCCTCCAGAGATGGAGATTCCACCACCTCCCTACGTAACCCATTCCAGTACTTCACCACCCTCCTAGTGAAATAGTTTTTCCTAATGTCCAATCTAGACCTCTCCCACTGTAACTTGGGACCATTGCTCCTTGTTCTGCCATCCGTCACTACTGTGAACAGCCTCTCTCCATCCTCTTTGGAACCTCCCTTCAGGAAATTGAAGGCTGCCATCAAATCCCCCCTCACTCTTGTCTTCTGCAGACTAAAGAAACCCAAATCCCTCAGGAACCCCAGAAAAGTAGTATATTTTAGCGAATATACCCCGCACCCAAATATACCCTGCGGTTTTTCCGAATTGAGTAAACAAAAAAAACAACCTTGTATACCCTGTGCACGAGTATAACCTGCAGGGTATACAAAACTTTTCTTTCAAACTGTGCCGGGGTATATTAGCTAATTTACGGTGCCGGGAGGTGGGCGGGGGGAGTGGGATTAGCCAGCCTAAATGCCCCGGTTCCTGCGGGCACTCACCGCCCTGGTTCCTGTACAACCGCCAGCCTCTGGGCGGGGGAGCGCTCATCCCCTTGGTTACTGTGGCTGCGCAGGAACCGGGGAATGAGCGCTCCCCCGCCCAGAGGCTGGAGGCTGCGCAGGAACTCATCAGGTGAGTAAAAAAATATTGTATCCCCTGTACCTGAGTATACCCCGCGGGGGGGAGGGGCTTGTAAAAACCCCCATGGGTTATATGCGCTAAAATACGGTAAATCTGGCCTATGGGAAGCCCTGAACCTGTCCTCGCTGTCCCTTCCCCCCTCACTCTGTGGGGGCTGGACTGCCAGAAGAGTGAGGTGTCCCATTTGGGGGCCACATCAGTGATAGTTGTGGGTTTTGGGAGGAGTTTTTTGTTCTCACCTGTGTGGTTCCCAACTGATTTTTTTTTTGTGGGTCTGTGACCCCCTCGAGCCAAAAAAGGTTCCCCACTTCTGCCATAAAGAAAACATTGAAACCTTTTGTGTTGGACATAATATTTTACTTGATTTTAAAATGAAATAAACCTGCATGAGAGTTAAAATGTTTAATCTGTTTAATAATTTAAATTAAACAGTTCTCACCTGCAGCATTAGCAAAATGGCTTGGGCGTAAGTAATGGTGAGTTTCTATGGAAAGGTTTGCATTGAGTAGCCTGTGGAAAGGTTTGCATTGAGTCAGGTGATCCATGGGTTGTGCAGTAGAGAGACACCCCCTTCCCGTCCCAGGGCAGGAGAGTTCAATCTTGGCACGCTACTCTGGAAAGGTTGCTGACACCTAGTCTAGGTAATACTTAGTCCTGCCATGAGTGCAGGGAACTGAACTAGAAGACAAGGAACAAGTTAAAAATTACTGATTATTAATTAATTATCACTACTCATTTAACTGGGCTTGAGTTACCAACATTTCTTGGCATTTCAATATACATACTTATTTTCCCAAAGCAAAAATCTTAAAGTGAGCTTAAAGTCACTCTAGATGCTGTTCTATAGCAGTGTTGGGCAACCTACAGCCCATCGGGGTTCAATGTTTGCCTAATGAGACATTTTGTTTACCATTTCCCATGCAACATTCTGGTTTCCATCTGCTTTTTTTCCCCCCCTACTGGTATGACTAAAGTAATATGCATGTAAAGCAAGCAAATGAAGTGGAGTATATGCTGATGGCACACTATTGGCTGTAAGACTGTGCACTCTGTCTGCATCCAGTCTAATCAAAGCACAGTTAAGAAAGCCACCCTATCCCGGGAGACTGTCTTGGTTACAACAATCTTGCGGTCCACTGAGATAAAGGAAGGCCATTCATGTGGCCTGCTCACTAGCCTAGGTAACCCATTGATGTTCTAACAGTAAAATCCTTGACAGTTTTGAATATTTGACTATATATATCATAGAATACTGGAACTGGAAGGGACCTTGAGAGGTCATTGAGTACAGTCCTCTGCCCTCACGGCATGATCAAGCACCATCTGGATAGATATCTATCTAACTTGCTCTTAAATATCTCCAGAGATGGAGATGCCACAACCTACGCAATTTATTCCGGTGTTTAACCCCCTGACAGTTGGGAAGTTTTTCCTAATGTCCAACCTAAACCTCCCTTGATGCAATTTAAGTCCATTGTTGCTTGTCCTGTCATCAAAGCCAAGGAGAGAGATTTTTCTCCTTCCTCCTTGTGATACCCTTTTAGATACTTAAAAACTGCTATCATGTTCCCTCTGTCTTCTCCTTTCCAAACAAAACAAGCCCAATTCTTTCAGTCTCCCCTGATAGCTCATGTTCTCTAGACCTTTAATCATTCTTGTTGCTCTTCTCTGGACCTTCTCTAATTTCTCCATCTTTCTTGAAATGTGCCCAGAACTGGACTCAATACTACAACTGAGGCCTAATCAGCGCAGAATAGAGCGGAAGAATAACTTCTCATGTCTTGCTCATAACACTCCTGTTAATGCATCCCAGAATCATGTTTGCTTTCTTTTTGCAACAGTGTCACGCTGTTGACCTGAAACAAAAAACAGCATAGTGTTCAGCGCGGCTGAGATTGTGTCGCTTGTTGTCGTCTTTGTCCACATATTTACTCTGCTGACACCATTATTGGACCTAACCAATTCAGTTATAAGATCAAGAATACATATTCCTGCTCATCCAGAAATATAATCTATATCATCATGTGCCGACAGTGTCCATCTGCTATGTACATTGGACAAATGTCTCAGACGCTTCGCCAAAGAATCAATGCACACAAAACGAATATCAGACAGTATCACAAAGAAAAAACAGTTTCTTGTCATTTCAACCAGAAAGGGCATTGTCTCAATGACTTGATTACCTGCATACTGCTTCAAAGACATTTTCACACCAGGCTTGAGAGAGAAACCTCTGAACTGTCATTCATGCTTAAATTTGACACTTTACGGGGTCTTAACAAAGACCCTAATTACCTTACCCATTACAAAGATAGCTTCCCAATTATCACCTCTAATATCATTAGCTCACAGACATTTACCTCCCCTCCCTTATCCCCTCTGTTCTGAAATTTGATTTGTCCTTTCTATATGTGTTCACTTTTTTTGATTGTATCCCTTTGGTATATATGGTCATGCCTATTTTCTTCCACAATTTGATCTGAGGAAGTGGGTCTGGCCCACGAAAGCTCATCACCTAATAAACCATCTTGTTAGTCTTTAAAGTGCTACATAGTCCTGTTTTTTGTTTCAGCTAAACTAGATTAACACGGCTACATCTCTATTGCTGTTGACCTGGTACACTATGACCCCTAGATACCTTTCAGCACTACTCCTTCCTAGCCAGTCGCTTCCCATTCTGTATGTGTGAAACTGATTGTTCCTTTCTAAGTGGAGTACTTTGCATTTGTCCTTATTAAACTTCATCCTGTTTACCTCAGACCATTTCTCCAGTTTGTCCAGATGATTTTGATTGATGATCCTATCTTCCAAAGCAGTTGCAACCTCTCCCAGCTTGGTATCCTCTGCAAACTTAAGCGTACTCTCTGCTAATATCTAAATTGTTATAGGGATGTTAAAATTAAGCAACTAATTGAATAATCAATGGAATTTCCACTGACTAATTGATAAGGGCGCTTCCGCTTTGAAATGTAGCAAGAGCCACATGGCTGTTCCTACATTTCGAAGGCAGAAGTGCTGCATGGCATTCTGCCTTTGAAATGTACAAGAGCCCCAGTAGGGGCTCTTGTGCATTTCAAAAATTGAAATGCTGCCTGGGGCCAAGGGGCCACACTCAACTGGGCAAATAGCCACAGCTAGTAGCTGGTGGCTTGTGTGTTGGACACCATAGGTATATACAGAGACTTGAGAGAGAAAGTTTATTTGTGAAAAAGCATTATTAATCTACAAGAATGAATAGGTCAGATTAGAAATATATGATTATAAACAGAAGGCTGAGAGGCAACTCACCAACTCCACATTCTGCAGGCCTCTTTCCTCTGATCCCGCTGTGAAATAGCAAAAGAAACACCACCATTTGCTCAAGAAGCTCCCTGCTATAGCATGGGACCAAATCTACATAGACAACCCTGCCCTCTCCCCCTCCAAGCCCTGATTAGAAGTATGCTATTTGCTACCCAAGATCCATAATCCTGGAAATCCTGGACATGGCCTCAGGCATTGGCACCCTTATTGCAGGATTATCCACCTATGTGGACTCTCTCCTCAGAACCTCTGCTACCAACACTCCTAGCTATCTTTGAGACATTACTGATGCTCTGTAATTTCCTCAGGATTTGAGTGATCTTCATGAAAACACTATCCTGGCCACCATGGATGCAGAAGCTCTTTACACCAGTAGTCTATATGAGGATGGACTACAAGCTGTCAGGAACAGTATTGCTGATGGTGCCACGGCACACCAGGTGACTAAGCTATGTGACTTTGTCCTCACCCACAACTGTTTCCCATTTCGGGACAATTTATACTTTCAAGTCAGTGGCACTGGTATGGGTATGTGCATGGCCCCACAATATGCCAACATTTTTATGGATGACCTAGAATGTTTCCTCAGCTCCTGTTCCCTAGTACCCCTTTTCTGTGTATGCTACATTGATGCCATTATCATATGGACCCTTGAAGAATTCCACATGTATTTCAACAATTGCCATACTATTATCAACCTCAGCCTGGACCAGTGTACAGTACAAATAAATGATGGTGACATAAACATCACCTTATACTGGACACTTACTGCTTGCTGCTCATATCTACATGCTCCCATCCAGGACTCATCACGTGATCCATTGTCTACCCCCCCAAGCGCGAAGATACAACTGGATCTGCTCCAATCTCTAACTGGCAGACACCTACAAGATCTTTATGAAATGTTCTTAAAACTTAAGTACCCACCTGATGAAGTAAGGAAACAGATTGACAGAGACAGATGAGTACCCAGAAGTCACCTACTTCAAGACGGGCCCAGCAAGGAAAATAACAGAGAGCCATTGGTCTTCACCTACAGCCCCCAGCTTACACCCCTCCAATGCATCATTGAAAACCTATTCTGGAAAACGACCTCTCACTTTCACAGATCTTGGGAGACAAGCTAGTCCTTGCCTACAGACTACCCCCCAGTCTAGAGCAAATACTTACCAGCAGCCACCACCACAGATACCTAGTAACCTATCCCTACCACAGACCCCATTGCCAACTCTGTCCATATGTCTATACAAGTGACACCATCACAGAACCTAATCACATAAGCCCCGATATCAGGGGCTCTTATACCTGCACGTGCACTAATGTGACACATGCCCATGAAGTGCCAGCAATATTCCTCTGTCATGTATATGGGCCAAAATGGATAGTCTGTGCACCAAGGATAAATGGACACAAATCAGACATCAGGAATGATAGCACACCTAAACCTGAATGGGAAAATTTTAACCTCCTTGTACATTCAATAATGGATTTAAAAGTAGCCACCCTTCTGTAAAAAATGTATCACCCGACTAGAGGGAGATAGCTGAACTGGAGTTAATTTATAAGTTCAACACTATCAACTTAGGCTTAAATAAAATTCTTAACTGGTTAACGCACTATAAAGGCAATTTCTCCTCTTCTGATATAAACAATAAGATGGGTGAACTAGAGTGCCTCGTATTAAAGGAGAATATCGATATAACAGGCATCACGGAAACTTGGTGGAATGAGGACAATCAATGGCACAGTCATACCAGGGTACAAAATATATTGGAAGGACAGAACAGGTCATGCTGGTGGGAGGGTGGCACTATACACAAAAGAAAATGTAGAATCAAATGAAGTAAAAATCTTAAATGAGCCAAAATGTTCCATAGAATCTCTATAGATAGTTATTCCATGCTCCAATAAGAAGGATTTAGCAGTAGGGGGGTTGTTATCAACCACCTGATCAGGACAGTGATAGTGACTGAAATGCTAAGGGAGATAAGTGTGGTGTCTTTTTTTTAAATTTTGGTAGCCTCTAAATAATAAGATTATTTAGGGGGATTTCAACTACTCCCATGTTGACTGGGTACACGTCACTTCAGGATGGGATGCAGAAATCAATTTCTTTATCTTAAATGACTGCTTCTTGGAGCAGCTGGTACAGGAACCCACAAGGGGGAGAGGCAATTCTTGATTTAGTTGCAGAATCTGGTCTAAAAGGTAAATATAACTGGACTGTTTGGAAATAGAGACCGTAATCAGCAGCCTAACATTGCGGCATTTAATTTCAGAAAGGGGAACTACACAAAAATGAGGTTAAAAAGAAATTAAAAGGTGATAAAAGTAAAATCTCTGCAAGCTGCATGGAAACTTTTCAAAGACACCATAATAGAGGCCCAACTTATATGTATACCCCAAATTAAAAAACATAGAACTACTAAAAAAGAGCCACTGTGGCTTGGCTTAACCATGTGAAAGAAGCAGTGAGAGATAAGAAAACATCTTTTAAAAAGTGGAAGTCAAATCCTAGTGAGGAAAATAGAAAGAACCATAAACTTTGTCAAATTAAGTGTAAAACTATAATAAGAAAAGCCAAAAAGGAGTTTGAAAAACAGCTAGCCAAAAACTCAAAGTAACAGTAAAATGTGTAAGTACAACAGAAACAGGAAGCCTGCTAAACAACCAGTGGGACCCTTGGACGAGCAAGATGCTAAAGGAGTACTCAAAGATGATAAAGTAATTGCGGAGAAGCTAAATTAATTTGTTGCTTCTGTCTTCACAGCTGAGGGTATTGGGGAGATTCCCAAACCTGAGCCATTCTTTTTAGGTGACAAATCTGAGGAATTGTCCCAGATTGAGGTGTCTGTTCCAAAACCTCCTCTAATGACAAATTGATAAACTGAACAGTAACAAGTCATCAGGACCAGATGGCATTCATCCAAGAGTTCTGAAAGAACTCAGGTGGCAAATTGTAGAACTGTTAACTGTGGTTTGTAACCTATCCTTTAAATCAGCTTCCATACCTCATGACTGGAAGATAGCTAACGTAACGCCAATACTTAAAAAGGGCTTTAGAGGTGATCCTGACAATTACAGACTGGTAAGTCTAATATCTGTACCCGGAAAATTAGTTGAAACTATAGTAAAGAATAGAACTGTCAGACACATCGATGAATACAATTTTGGGGGGGAGGGGGGGAAGTCAGCATGGTTTCTGTAAAAGGAAATCATGTCTTACTAGATTTCTTTAAGGGGGTCAACAAACATGTGGACAAGGGGGATCCAGTGGATATAGTATACTTAGATTTCCAGAAAGCCTTTCACAAGGTCCCTCACCAAAGACTCTTAAGCAAGTTGTCATGGGGATAAGAGGGAAGGTCCTTTCATGAACTGATAACTGGTTAAAAGACAGGAAACAAAGGGTAGGAATAGTCAGTTTTCTCAGTGGAATGAGGTAGCTAGTGGGGTCCCCCAAGGGTCTGTCCTGAGATCAGTCCTATTCAATGTATAGATCTAGAGCATGGGTTCTGAAACTGGGGGCGTGAAGAAATTCTGGGAGGGCGCGGGGGGGCGGGTGCGTCGCGAGGCGACTCAGACCCCCACCCCAAGTTCTGCTGTGCTGGCCAGTTTTTTTTCTCAACAAGTTTTGCTGCTATTTTTGGGGAGGGGAGGCGTGAGGGTTTCTCAAAAATAAAAAAGGGGGCGTGATGCTGAAAAGTTTGGGAACCACTCATCTAGAGAAAGGGGTGAACAGTGAGGTAAAATTTGCAGATGATACGAAACTGCTCAAGATAATTAAGACTAAAGCAGACAGTAAAGAGCTTTAAAAAGATCTCGCCAGACTAAGTGATTGGGCAACAAAATGGCAAATTAAATTTAATGTTGATAAATGTAAAGTAATGTGCATGGGAAGAAAATTCCAACTATACGTACACTATGATGGAGACTAATTCAGGTACAACTACTGGAGAGAGAGATCTCTGAGTCCTTGTGGATAGTTCTCTGAATACCTCCACTCAGTGTGCAGCAGCAATCAAAAAAGCAAATAGAATGTTAGAAATCATTAATAAAGGGATAGAGAATAAGACTGAGAATGTCTTATTGCCTCTATATAAAACCATGGCACACCCACATCTTGAATACTGTATACAGGTGTGGTCACCTCATCTCAAAAAAGATACATTGGCATTGGAAGAGGTTCAGAAAAGGACAACAAAAATCATTAGGGGTTTGAAATGGGTCCCATATGAAGAGAGATTAAAAAGGCTTGGACTCTTCAGCTTAGAAAAGAGGTGACTAAATGGGAATGTATGATAGAGGTCTATAAAATCATGACTAGTATGAAAAAAGTGAATAAGGAAAAGTTATTTACTTGTTGCCATAACAAGACCTAGTGGGTCACCAAATGAAATTAATAGGTAGCAGGTTTAAAACATAAGGAAGTACTTCACACAATGCACAGTCAACCTGTGGAACTCCTTGCCAGAGGATGTGGTGAAGACTAGGACTCTAAAAGGGTTAAAAATAGAACTAGATAGAAATTCGTGGAGGTTAGGTCCATCAATGGCTATTAGCCTGGGTGGGTAGGAATGCTGTCCCTAGCCTCTGTCTGTAAATGGGTGATAGAGGGATCATTTGAGGATTACCTATTGTGTTCCCTCCCTCTGGGGCATCTGGTATTGGCCACTGTCAACAGACTGGGCTAGATGGACCTTTCATACTGGGCTAGATGGACCTTTGGTCTGACCCAGTATGGGCCGTTCTTATTCTAATTCCATGAGATCATTCGAGCACTTAATGAAATGTCTGCATTAATATCTTTCTGCTAGAAAGCATACTGAGATCTGGGTGCTCCTGTCTTGTTTGCAAAGATATCTGATGTTATGTATGTTGGGTGATCATCCAATTAGAAAACTAAAATGGTAGATTTTCCCTTTCTCGTGATGGTCTGGGGACTATAGACTAGTTGACTAACCAATAACATTTCATGAGGTTACTTGACTATTCAATTAACTGTTATTTAACATCCCTACCTGGTAGTGAATATTGAGAGTACTTGCAGGAAAATGATCTGGAGAAAGTGCTTGTCCCATTTGTTTTTGTAAAGCTTGTAATTTACTCTGTCATTAGAGTTTTCTTTTTAATATCTCATGCAGTTCTTTAAAAATTTCAACTGCATCAACAATAAAATAGCGTTTTGTTCCAGGCTACAGAAATAGGCTTTGGGGTACTCAGCATGTGTTCAATGTTCCTCTTTAAGCCCAATGTTGAGAACTTTGGCTGTCAGTGCCATCTATTTTGTTCACAAACTCTCATTAGATTAGGCCATTTCTTGGTACAGTTCTCAAAACAGTCCACTACTGAGTTCCATTTCATGTCTTGTGGGAGTGTTAGTTTGGTTCTTCCCACTTCCAGAACAGCTGCTGCAAAGTGATTGTTACGGAAGTATTTTGCAATTTCAACATTAGCCTTTATTTCTGGAGCATTGAGGTCTTTGGCTTGGAGGGGCATCAAATGAGCACTGCAAACATATGTTATTCGCTTGGAACTCTCTTCTAAACTTCTTATCTTGGATACGTTTGCAGCATTGTCTGTGACCAACCTGCAAACTAGATATTTGAAAAAATTTTCAGTCATAGTTTTTACTGCTACTACTTGTAAATATTTTGCTTTGTGTGCATTTCCTGATGCATCGATTTGTTTCTGTAAGGAAGACATTATTTTCTGTTGTCACAGAAGCATATACAACGGGATCATTGTAGATATTGCTCCACCCATCAATACTCAATTAACAATTTTATCCTCTAGACCAGGGTTTGGCAACATATGGCCCATGCAGTCTGTGGTGGGAGCTCAGCCCTCCCCCTGCACAACCACAGGGCTTGGAGTACCTGCTCCGGCTTCCGGGCACACACGAGGGGATGAGATGAAAGCCCGACATGACCTGGCTCCCCACTTGTCCATCCCTGGTTTCCTCGAGAGTCACCTCAGCCCCCATCTGCCTCCACTGGGCAGCACAGGTACCCTGCAGCGAGCCGGGACAGCTCCCCCCCCTGCGGGGGTGAGGCCCCTGCATGTATGCTGCTACTGCTCTGCCTCTCCTAGCCCTGCCAGCATGTGGGAGGGTTGGGGTAGAAGGAAGTACAGGGACCCTGCGCAGAGCTGTGGGATTGAGGGCCCTGCCCCTGTGTGTGTTGCTGGTGATCTGTCTCCTTCAGCCCTGCTGGCATGTGAGGACCTGCAGGAGGTGGTAGTGGTTGGGGGGGCGGGTACAGGCTGCTCTGCCCCTGGGGCCTGGCTGGGACCATTCCCAAGCAGCCACCACTGTGTGAGATGGGCAAGGAGGGATCTGGGGTGTCAAGGACTGGGGGTGTGTGTGTGTGGGGGGGGGGGAGGGTTAGGCAGTGGAGAGGGTGGGGGGACTCTGCCCTGGCATCCACAAGAGCCACCCTGGTGCCCCATCTCTGCTGCGGGCGGCACAGGTACTGTGCACAGAGCTGCCCTGTGGGGTTCCCCCCCACCCCCATGGGAGAGGTGTGGGAAACGGGGGCTGGGGTGAGGAGAGAATTGAGGACTGGGGTATGATTGGGATCAGGCTCAGAAATTGTAGGACCTTGTGCAAGGAGCAGATCCAGGGGATTGCCCACAGCTTCACCTATGCCAGGCAGTGGGGCATGGACGGACAGAGCACAAGCCCAGGGCTGGGGTGAGGAGGTGGTTGGGGTGTGATTGGGGTCAGGCTCAGAAATTGTAGGATCTCGTGCAAGGAGCAGATCCAGGGGACTACCCACAGCTTCACCTATGCCAGGCAGCGGGGCACAGACAGGCGGACAGAGCGCAAGCCCTGCACCGATGCAGAGGGAGAGCAGGACTGGCTTGCTCTCTGGGAGGACAGGGATGCCCAGGTCAGTCTGTTGCTCTGAAATCACCCCCTGCTCTAACAAACTAATCTCCTCCCCAAAGCTGGGACAGAACATCAACCCCTTTAGCATCCCATCAGGAAACAGGCCAGCATCAACCAACAGTTCTTCCTGAAATGCACTGAACAATTATGCAGTGCTGCTTTCATACAGCTTTACCCCAGAAGTGACTGCATCTCAGCATTGAGCCGGGGATACCTGCCACGCTCCAGGGCCAGGTGAGAGATCCCTGTATAACCAGCCCCTAGTGTCAGTGCTGCACAGTCCCTGGCTATCTTGTAGCCTGTGAAGCATCCCTAAGAATCCTGCTGTGGTAGGATGCTGGGAGCCAACATCTCTGGGAGAGTAAATGAACTGGACAGTCATGGGAGTGGGGAATTTAGGAGCTACTTGCTGGCCAGGAGGGAGCTGAGCTCCCTCCCCACCCAGCTGGGGGAATGGCAGAGCAGTGACATGCTGTCCAGGGACTTTCCCCTCTGCAGCGGGGTGCAAAGCCAGGTAAGAGTCCCTCCTCATGCCCAGACCCCTGCACCCTAATGCCCCTTACTCTTCCCTCCCCCCCTCCAGCCTAGACCCCACACTCCCAGCTTGCTCCTGCACTCTTCCTCCTGGCCACACACTGAACCCTGCCTTGCTCTTGCTCCCTCCCCCCTGGCCAGAAACCCTTCTCCCAGCCTGCTTCTGGACCTTACTTCCCACGCAGACTGCACACCCCCACTCGCTCCTGCATCCCCGTCCCACCCAGATCCGGCACCCCCACTTGCTGGCAGCCCTGTCCCATACACTGAACCCCTCCTTTTGGTCCCCACCCCAGAGCCTAAGGGGGGGTGTCCACAAAATCCACTAACTACGAAACTCCCAAAAATAAATCTGGCCTATGGGAAGCCCTGAACCTCAGTCCTCCCTGTCCCCTCTCCTCGTGGGGCTGGAGTGCTAAATTAGTGAGGTGTCTCAGTTGGGGACCACATCAGTGAGGGTTGGGAGTTTTTGGAGGAGTGTTTTTGCTTCTCACTTGTGTTGTCCCTAACTGATGTTTCTGTGGGTCAGTGGCCTCTGACCCAGAAAAAGTTCCCTGACCCTGCCATAGCCTTTTGTGTTGGACATAAATTAATGTTTTACTTTATTTAAAATGAAGTTTGATAAACTAACATGAGAGAGTTAAAACGCTGAATCCATATAATAATTTAAATTAAACCATTCTCCTTAACTGGAGCACTAGCAAAATGGCTTGATGTAATTATGCAAACGGTGAGATTCCATTAGCAATTGGTGGTCTGCAAAAAGCTTTGCATTGAGCCAGGTGGTCCATAGACCAAAAAGTTGGAGAGCCACTGGGCTTAGAGGGTGAGTGCTGCCCAAGCTGTGGCTCTGGGGCTGTGCAGTGGTGGGGGCAGCTGAGGGGAGAGGAAAATGTGTGCGGGATCCCCCTGCCCCAAAGCCGTGTTGGCGCCTGGATCTCTGGCAGGAGGGCGAGGGCGCCATGGATTGGATCCCCGTGGGACTGTGCCCCTGGCAGGGCTGGACACCCCGGGGTCACCCCCATTGCTGTACCCGTTTCCGTGAACCCCCTTGAGTCTCCCTAACCCTAGCCCATGCTGGTGATCCATCATTGCACCCCTCCTCACAAGATTGGAGCCAGAGCTGGCTTCCTGCGGGGGGTGGCGGAGCCTCAGGTCTTCCATGCCCCATCTGGCTTCCGGGGAAGCTCCTCCCCTCCCCACAAGAAAAGCTGGAGCGGAATCCAGGGCAGGACACCAACTGGGATGTGAGATGGAGAGACTCCATCACATCAACACACTATATGAAAGCGAAATTGAGCACTTTATCCAGCAGTTTGCCGGTGACAGCTCTCTTGGGTGGACTGCATCACTGAACCATGTTCATGAAGTGTAGGTTCTCAGTCATACGGAATGAAGAGTGTGTTGCATAATCTAACTGGGCATTTTTCATCGATTACCTCTTTTTGTAATCATCTGGTACTTATTGCAAACTCATCTATGGTTGTTTCCGAATGATGAAGGTTTTTTTTTGGCTACAGGTGATATACTGTGGCTATGTGACATACATGTGACTCTGAAACTATAGAAAATGATGGTGATCTTGAAGGTGGATAATCTTCAGAATCCTATTTTGTTTATTAGAATCCATCCTCAACATAGAAGTCAATGTAGTCATTTTATTATTACCATATTACTCATTTAGAATTACTCATAGCATTCGCTGACATTCAGTATTACTTGAAAGGTCAAATTGTAAAAGGAAGATCTGCCTATTTCAGCTATTTTTTTTGTCACAACTGCATCAAAATGATAGTATAGGTTGAACTTCTCTTGTCTGGGACTCTCTGGTCTGGCAACATCTGTGGTCCGGCAGGATCACTGATATTGCTGGACCAAAGACCTCCTGGACTAGAGGGCTGGGTGGCCATAGGGTTGGCCACAGAAGCCCTTGTGGCCCAGGAGAGGAGCACTGGTGGCCCCAGAGCAGCAGATCCATGGCAGCCCAGGTGGCCCCTAGGAGCAGCGCCCTGGTGGCCCTGGAGGGCGGAGCTACGGCTGCTATAGGAGCCCGGCGATACCATAGTCCAGCAACACCAGGAAGTGGCTCCCCGGCAGCTCCAGAGCCATAGCAGCCCTGGCACCCTGGAGCTATGGCAGAGTTGGTGTCTTAGAGCCGTAGAAGCCTAGCCGCTGAGGCCCTGGGACAGTGTAGTCCCGGCAGTCCCTGGGCATAGGAACTATGGCAGCCCTAGGGTGAGCGGAGCCTGAGGGCCCTGGGGCAGCAGAGCTGCAGCGGTGGGGAATGGCCAGCAGAGCTGGGGGCAAGGGGTCTTCTGATGGAGTCCTGTCAGCAGAGGGATGGAATTGACCTCCCCATGTCTGGGAAACTTCCTCATTCGAGACCAGTCAGGGAGGTCCAACCTGTACCAAAGAGTAACACCTATATATTGTGCACAAACATGAGATTTTAAGAATAGTCCAGAAGGAAGACACACATTCCTTAAGAAAGAAGTATGAAATAAAAACGATATTTTTAAAAGACAATCTTTCTAAATGCATACCAAAAGACTGAAAATAAAATTAAAAACAGTCTTTTTTTCCAACACACACGCTTTCTAATAAAGCACCAAAAGCCTCACAGTAATCACAAAGTCCACCACAAAGTCAACATTACACTTTTCAGCTACCCATTTAGGAGAAAGATTGGTTGGCTAAGTAAAGCTAGTTGTGAAATGTTAGCCATCCAGAAAGATTCTTTTAAAAACATGTTTTTTAATATTTTTTTTATTTGTGTTTTTAATCTTAAATTAACTGTATTTTGTCAACGAATAATAAAAACTGCAAGGTTCATTTTGATGTGCTGAGACTGTCAGACTTCTAACAAAATAATATTTGCAGTAGGTATTGAGATTTTTAATGAAAAACAGTTGTGATAAAGAAATTGAGGCGATCGATGAATTGTTTGGTTAAAAGGAGGAAGGCTTAGAAGATGCTGTAATTCTGTTAAGGCTTCTTTATGACAAACATTGTCGCCCATTAATTTGGATCGATTTTTGTCGATCTGAACGCCTTCCAGAGAATGTACTTTGAGTGCCACAAATGGTTCAGCTGGTGCAAAGTGTTGGGAGCCAGGGTTCGCAACTGCTCTATCCCCCCTGGTCCCTTGTAGTTTGTGGACAGTGACTGCATAAGTGTGGATGATTGGAATAGGGTTGAGAGTCCTGCTGCCAGATCAGGAAATGGAGGTTCAGTTGTAGTCAAGCTTCCATGCGTTGCTGGCTCATTGTCAAATTGAAGTTGAACTTGTTTTCCAAATAGCTGAGTCTTTTGTAGCAAGTTGCTGACACAAAGATAATAGTTTTCAAAATGCATTTGCTGATTCTTTGCTGCCACTAAACATTTTGTGTATAAATTGTCGGCTTTGATCAGGATATTGTTGATGTAGGAGTCCATTCATGAGGTGACTTGAAGCAAGCTTTTACTATTGTTGTAGCTGACATGGCTGTACGTTATTTGCCGCCGTTGTCTTGGAAGAGAAGTGGATCAGCTTGATGGAATCAGCCTCATAGAATCCTTGTACCTCCTCCCAGATCTGACCATCTGTTTGCTTGATGTGGTTCACAATCGTCATCTTGCGGTATTGAGTGACATAGCCTTGGGCAGGAATGTTGATCTCAACATCACAAAGGGGATTGTTGCGCTGTAGCTATCGAAGAGCTGTGTGAAGTAGATAGACATCAACATTAAACTCGCGAACAACGTTGACATTTTCTAGGGGCTCTGTAATGAGCACCAGGCCACTAGGTGGCAGAGCACAGCTGCAGGAGCTGGCAGGGGGTAGCCTGCTGTGTGGGCCACAGCTGGAGGTGGCAGGGGTGGGGGGGGGCGGGGGCGGGGCTCAGAGCTGCGAGGTGTGGCATGGAGCTAGGCGGCAGAGCGGAGCTGCAGGGCCTGCCACATGGACCACAGCTGGAGGTGATGGGAACGGTGATTGCTTAATAGAAAGATTGTCTAAAAAGTTTACCAACCTGAAGATCCTACATGATCAAAGGTGGTTTTCTGTCAGGGGTTGGCAATCTTTTCACACCAAAGACCCAAACAACATCAAAATTCAGAACAAGTGGTCAACAAAGAGCCATATAAGAATGCCCATTTGCATGGCTGAAAATATACAACTATTATTTATAATTGACGTGATTAGTAATAGCATAAATGAAACAGTGTACACATGGACTTTAATGGGACTGTGCAGCACTGCCACTTTGAAGTATCCTTTCTTCCCTATTTGCTACCTCTTTGCTGCCTCTGTCTCATAAAGGCAGCAAGGGGGGATATCGACTAGTCAAAAAACTATCCGATAAGCAAATGCTTATTGGATAGTTGACTAGTCTTTAACATCCCTAATTTAAAGCTGTCTTTGTACCTGTCCCCACTTCTGTACTTGAGAAGAGTACAGGAATGGAGTAGCTGAAGCAAACTCATGAAGGTTTTATTTCTTGCCTTTTTTTTTTTTTTTTTTTAAATCTATTTTCATCCAGGTTGTATAAATGACAATGAATTGTTGGGCATAAGACTCAAACACTAAGAAGTTTCACCTTATCTTTACCTTCTATTTTCAGCTGTGACTTTCCTTTTGGAAGAGTCAATAGTGAACAATGGATATAATGGTCGTCTTTGTACTTTCACCTGTGGTATTCTTTAATGCTAAGAGCTCTGTTTTCAAAACCAGCTGCAAACATTCTTTTAATGACAATGTAAGAGATGAAGTGTTCCCCTGGGGGAGATGTAATTTTCCAGAGTGCAAATTTGCTAATAGGCAACTACAGCAAATTAGGGAATTTAAATTTCGATTAATCAGCTAATCCAGTAGATGATGAAATATCCATCAACTACTCGATTAGTTGATAAGGAGGGAGGCGCTTGCTATCCCCGCTGCACCTCCGCTTTTGAAATGTAGCTCAGCAGAGGCACAGCAGGAAACTCGGGGGCGAATGGGGACTGCTGCACCTCTGCCTCTGAAATATATATGAAGAGCTGCTCAACTAGTCACTTAAATCCCTACAGCAAATACATATATAGAAAACATTCGTGAACCAGTCATTCTTCCTTTTCACAAACTGGCATATTTAAAAAGTGGCTCTAGTTCAGTCACTGACGTTTTTGTATTAAAGAAGTAGTTTAATATAGCTCCATTTGAGATGGAAAACTAGTATTATGTACAGTCCCATTTAAGTAGACTGGTACTTAATAGGTACATCTAGCATGGACCTAATAGTTCACTTCACTGTGTTGCTGCAAAGCCAGAGCATTTGGGGGTTCTCCATATTTATCTTAATGTTTGAATAGGTGTTTGACTGTAACAGCCTTTGACAATGATAGATGATGAAATACACTGCAATAGTACTAGCATTGAAAACAGATGAGGTAAATCTCTTGGTCCTCTAGCAAGCTTGCTGCTAGGTAGGTTCTTTTAAGTCCGTGGTCTCCAGCCTTTTTAAACACAAGATCGTTTTTTAAGTGCAATACAAGATCTATCTCAAACCCAAATCCCAAATACCCAAAGGCCTCCTTTGTGAGCCTTCTCCGATGCCCCCCCCACTTGCTCTGTCCTTCCCCTCCCCCCCATTCTCTCTCACTTTCACCAGGCTGGGGCAGAGGGTTTGGGTGCAGGCTTTGGTCTTGGATTAAGGGATTTGGAGGGTGAGGGGGGCTCTAATCTGATTTTGGGGAAGGCAGTTGGGGTGCCGGAAGGGGTTCTATGTGCAGTCTCTGGGAGGGCGTTTGGATGCAGGGGTGCTCGGGCTAAGAGGAGCTTGAGGTGCAGGAGCGGGTTCATAACGGGGTAGGGTTTTGGGATGTGGGCTCCCACTAGGCACTGCTTACCTCAGGTGGCTCCTGGGTGGTGGTGCAGTGGGGCTAAAGGAGGCTCACCCCTGCCCTGGCCCTGCATCACTCCCAAAAGCAGCCAGCAATCTCCATTCCAAGTCCTGTTGTGAGAGGATACAGAGCGGGAGAGGGGGGCACCTTGACATCAGCATCCCTCCTCTTCTCCCGTGCTATACACCGAAAGCAGGAGGCTCCTGAGGGGACAGCTCCAAGGCAAAGGGGCAGGTGATGTGCAGCAGTGGGGGGAGGAGCAGCTGAAGTGCTGGCACTTGATAGCCTTTTGGCCAAACCAGTTAGGATCCACTGTCAGAGGTTCCAGGATCTACCAGTAGATCCTGATCTACTGGTTGGTGACCTCTGTTTTAAGTGTCGTAAAATCAGACTTTAATCTTAATATTAAGAGGTAAAAATAAACCTGTTAATATAAAATTTCCTCTAAATTCTGCATGCAAGTCACTGTTGCCAGTACCATTTGATTAAGTGGGATTTTCCCCCCTTAAATCCCAGCTCTTGGAAGCATGAGATCAGGTGAGGTTGTAGATTTTTTTTTTTTTTTTTTTCCCCCCTCTGTGGTGAGATCATAGTGTTCTAGTCATGGCATTTAGATAAACAAAGTAGTACAAAAAGTCATTTCAGGTCTGGAATCAGGTCTCTGGCCTTGATTGGTCTCATGCCACTATCAAGTACTTTGCTTACTTGGCAAGGATTTTCAATATTCCTGTTGACTGGCTGTGGTTGGGAGATAGTACACCAGTCTGGCTGTTCCCGCTGATCTTGTGTGGTAAAGAAAATGCAAAATAATAGGATTTAAAATTTTCTTATTGCTTTTGTGCTGTGCTATATTGATGCTGCTACTTCAGCTTATTATGATGTCAGGAGTTCATTTGCTACCCTACCCAAAGTCCAGTCAGTCATAAACACCTAATAAACCTTTTGGTGGTGGCCATTTCCTTTTAAATTTGACATTTTATGGCTGACTTACCAGCATCCTAGTCGAGCCTTGATTTCCTACAGTTTAGACTGGTCTTTGCATTGTATCTGAAAAGTTAGACTTGGGGCTTTTATTCATTCCTTATATTTCAGGGATCACGTAATGCCAGTTTAGAAAGGAATGTTTCTGGTAGATCCTCAACGTGCTCTGGAGTCTTTATATTCTGCCAGTGTCAAATAGACTTCTTATGGCCTAGCAAATTCCAAATATAGATTGAAGGCTTCCCTATTAAACTGTCCAATAAGGTGTCTAGTATTTGAACACCTCTTCCCATCAGAGCTCTCAGTAAGTTCATATTCTCGCCGTTAGCTGAATTGCAAAGAGATTTTTTTTCAGAAGATCTGTGTAAAAAGGTAGCTGATCTAACCTTCAAATAGATGAGTTACTTTCAAAGTCTCTTCTCTGAATACTAAGGGCATGTGATCTCTCCTGCTTAGAGCCCATTGCTTCATGATAGGGTTGCCAGGTGTCCAGTTTTGAACTGGACAGTCCAGTATTTGAGCTTTCTGTTCGGGAAACAAATTGAGAAAATATAAATGAGAAAATATAAATGTCCAGTATTTTCTAAATAAGATGTAATGTAGTTTGTGATGTAATGTCAAGTGTATCCAGTATTTTTGTTGAAACCATCTGGCAACCCTACTTCATGAGTGGATCAAGCACAGCTAGGAGGATTTTTCCCCACTCTTTAAATTATTTCTTAGTTCTTGGTATCAAATGAATATTACAATCTCTGGTTCTATTGTTAAAATGTTACTTGTTATGGAAGTTTAGCTGTTCTGCTGTGGAAGAACTTGACTAGTTTTAATCCAGCCAGTAGAACAGTGCTGAAAGCCAGAAAAAACTAAATCCGGCTAATTGTCCATCTCCCTACAGAACTGATTGGGATTGGAAGACCATCTTGTTTCATTGAAAATATAATTGGCACAAGCCTTATTTCCAGGTAATCATTTTGCTAGAGCCATGCATCTCATGTTGCTGCTCCTCAGCAAAGCAAAATATGTAGGGTCCTGGGTTAGTGGTCCTGATTTATATAGTACAGATCAAAGTGGCTTTGGGGAGAGGTTAAGGAAAGTCAAGAGATTGTGACTTTCCTCAGGTTACATAGGAAGTTGTCTCATTTTGGTATTTGAACCCAGATTTCCTGAATCTTAATTCAGTGCATTAATTACAAAATCATTCTCCCTGTCTGCAAAATTTAATCTTTTTCCAAGCCTATACATTGCTGTCACTAAAGCAGTAGAGGTCAGCTGCCTGCTTTGCTTGAGATGTGAATGTTACTTGTTGCTTTGAAAACAAAAAATTCCTGGAAGGAGGGTAAAAGGAGGAATTGACATTTCAGAGTAGTTTTGTTTTTTATTTTTATGGATGATAACTCAAGACTAAATACGTACAGCTGGCAGTTTAGCTGCAAGAGGCCATGTTAGCTTTCTTTTAAATTAAAAAACCCTGTAATTGCATAATGTCATACAACCTATACTCTAAACTCCACATAACCTTCAGAGTTGCACAATCTTCATATGTAGTGAATCTGAGGCTATTAATTTCACAGTGCTTGAAAACATAATGCTTGATTTAACTGCCTCTGTTTCAGTCTGGGGGGTGTGGGGAAGAGAAGGTAACTCTTCAGCTTTCCCAGCAAAATAACACCACCTTGACGAGAGACGGTACTGATAGTGTTAGTCCTGATCTACACTAAAGGAGAAGGTCGAATCAAGAGATGCAACTCCAGCTACCTTAATTACATAGCTGAAGTCGCTGTACCTTGATTTGAGTGTCTGCTGTCCTTCACAGCAAAAGGACTACAGGAGCAAATGCTCCTGTCAGCTTCCCTTACTCCACACAGGAGAAACAGCTGTTAATGGGGGCGCCATCTAAGTTTGATTTAGTGGGTTTTTATTAGACCCCCTAAATCGAACTCCAGTTCTATTGTGACAGTGTCAGATACTCAGGCTTCTGCCCTCTCCCCTTTTAAAGGCCTGGGAATTTTGAAATTCCACTTCCTGTTTGCTGGTCATGGAGAACTCTCATCTCTTCCCAGCTGGCCATGGTGGCTCCACACAGCAAATATTCTCCTGCAAATATTCTCTCCATGTTGTATCTGCTGTCACTGTAGGGCAGGGTTTCCCAACCTATGGAATATGGGTTGCCATTACATAAGAACATAAGAATGGCCATATTGGTTCAGACTAAAGGGCCATCCAGCCCAGTACCCTGTCTGCTGACAGTGGCCAATGCCAGGTGTCCCAGAGGGAGTGAACCGAACAGGTACTGATCAAGCGATCTCTCTCCTGCCATCCATCTCCACCCTCTGACAAACAGAGGATAGGGACACCATTCCTTACCCATCCTGGCTAATAGCCATTAATGGACTTAACCTCCATGAATTTATCTAGTTCTCTTTTAAATCTTGTTATAGTCCTAGCCTTCACAACCTCCTCAGGCAAGGAATTCCACAGATTGACTATGCACTGTGTGAAGAACTTCCTTTTATTTGTTTTAAACCTGCTGCCCATTAGTTTCATTTGGTGGCCCCTAGTTCTTATATTATGGGAACAAGTAAATAACTTTTCCTTCTTCACTTTCTCCACACCACTCATGATTTTATAGACCTCTATCATATCCCTCCCCTTCCCTTAGTCTCCTCTTTTCCAAGCTGAAAAGTCCCAGTCTCTTTAATCTCTCCTCAGATGGGACCCGTTCCAAACCCCTAATCATTTTAGTTGCCCTTCTCTGAACCTTTCTAATGCCAGTATATCTTTTTTGAGATGAGGAGACCACATCTGTATGCAGTATTCAAGATGTGGGCATACCATGGATTTATATAAGGGCAATAAGAGATTCTCCGTCCTATTCTCCATCCCTTTTTCAGTGATTCCTAACATCCTGTTTGCTTTTTTGACTGCCGCTGCACACTGCATGGACGTCTTCAAAGAACTATCCACAATGACTCCAAGATCTCTTTCCTGATTAGTTGTAGCTAAATTAGCCCCCATCATATTATATTATATGTATATAGTAGCCCAGTGTGTCTGAGTCTGTAACGCTGACGTACACGGCGGGGGCCGGGGACAGTGGGGCTGGCCGCCAGGAAAAGGGGGCGGGAAGCAGAGCTGGGGGATTGGGGCTGTGGGGCTGGAGGGGAGGATGGGGGTGTCCGGCAGGAAGAGGGGTGGGAAGCAGAGCTGGGGATCGGGGCCGTGGGGCTAGATGGGAGGAGGGGACAGAGGAAGGGGGCGGGAAGCAGACCTGGTGAGGGGGGTGGTGCAGCCACTGGCCGCAGCCGGAGTCCTTCCGGCTGCGCCCCCAGCAGGCGCTCCCTTTACTTGCCAGCAGAAGCCGGGCGGGGGCGGGGCTGGGAGCCACTCCCCCTGCCCAGCTTCTGCTTGCAACCAGAGGTTCCCAGCTGGGAGACGGGCCACGATTGGCACTGGGAGCCTCTGGTCCCGTGCAAAAGCAGGCGGGGTGTGTGGCTGGGAGTCCCGGCCCCCACCCCACCCCAACCGGCTTTTGCACGCGACCACAGGGCTCCCAGCGCCAATTGTGCTCTGCCTCCCAGTCGCTCCCCGGCCCCCAACAGGCTTCCCTCCGCCACCCAACCGGAAATTCACAAAATACTGGACATTGCACATGTCCGGTATTTTCTGAATTTTTCTACCGGACAGATGGTGCAAATACCAGACTGTCTGGTAGAAAACCGGACACCTGGCAACCCTAGCCCCGGTGGGAGCGCCGCTCAGCTGGGCCCCAGGTGGCAAGCGGCCGTTTGGGTCCGCGCTCCCCAAGCATGGGGAGCGCGGACCTCAAACGGCCACTTGCCGTCGCTTGCTCCCCCGCCGCAGCCTAGCTGAGTGGTGCTGTCGCTGCGCTGCTCAGCTGAGCCCCAGTGGGAGGGGAAGGGGGTGGGGCACTGACGTACATGGCCAGGGGGCAGGGCCGTGTACGTCGCCACCCCCCCTTCCTCCTCCCGCCGTGGCGCTGAGTGGTGCGCCCCTCAGCCGGGCTGCGAGAGAGGCGAGGGGGGGCGGTGATGTAGACAGCCCCGCCCCCTGGCTGTGTATGTCACCACTCCGCCCCTCTTCCCCCGCGGCAGCCCAGCTGAGCAGGCAGCACTCAGCAAAGTGCCAAGGGGGGGAGGGGAAGGGGGAGAGAGCGCACACGCTCAGGAGAGAAGACCTGAAAATCCCGATTTATGACAGGCTAATTGGCTAGTTATATGTATAGTTGGGGTTATTTTTTCCAATGTGCATTACTTTACATTTATCCACATTAAATTTAATTTGCCATTTTGTTGCCCAGTCACTTAGTTTGGTGAGATCTTTTTGAAGTTCTTCACAGTCTGCTTTGTCTTAACTACCTTGAGCAGCTTAGTATCGTCTGCAAACTTTGCCACCTCACTGTTTACCCCTTTCTCCAGATCACTTATGAATAAGCTGAATAGGATCGGTCCTAGGACTGACCCTTGGGGAACACCACTAGTTACGCCTCTCCATTCTGAAAATTTACCATTTATTCCTACCCTTTGTTTCCTGTCTTTTAACCAGTTCTCAGTCCATGAAAGGAGCTTCCCTCTTATCCCGTGACAACTTAATTTACGTAAGAGCCTTTGGTGAGGGACCTTTTCAAAGGCTTTCTGGAAATCTAAGTACACTATATCTACTGGATCCCCCTTGTCCACATGTTTGTTGACCCCTTCAAAGAACTCTCATGGGTTAGTAAGACATGATTTCCCTTTACAGAAACCATGTTGACTTTTGCCCAACAAATTGTGTTCTTTTATGTGTCTGACAATTTTATTCTTTACTATTGTTTCAACCAGTTTGCCCGGTACTGACGTTAGACTTACAGGCCTGTAATTGCCGGGATCACCTCTAGAGCTCTTTTTAAATATTGGTGTTACATTAGCTATCTTTCAGTCCCTGGGTACAGAAGCTGATTTAAAGGATAGGTTACCAACCATAGTTAATAGTTCCTCAATTTCACATTTGAGTTTTCAGAACTCTTGGGTGAATGCCATCTGGTCCCGGTGACTTGTTACTGTTAAGTTTATCAATTAATTCCAAAACCTCCTCTAATGACACTTCAGTCTGTGACAAGTCCTCAGATTTGTCGCCTACAAAGGATGGGTCAGGTTTGGGAATCTCCCTAACATCCTCAGCCATGAAGACTAAAGCAAAGAATTCTTTTAGTTTCTCCGCAATGACTTTATCGTCTTTAAGTGCTCCTTTTGTATCTCGATCGTTCAGGGGCCCCACTGGTTGTTTAGCAGGCTTCCTGCTTCTGATGTACTTAAAAAACATTTTATTATTACCTTTTGAGTTTTTGGCTAGCTGTTCTTCAAACTCCTTTTTGGCTTTTCTTAGTACATTTTTATGCTTACTTTGGCAGTGTTTATGCTCCTTTCTATTTACCTCACTAGGATTTGACTTCCACATTTTAAAAGATGTCTTTTTATCTCTCACTGCTTCTTTTACATGGTTGTTAAGCCACGGTGGCTCTTTTTAGTAGTTCTACTAGGTTTTTTAATTTGGGGTGGTATACATTTAAGTTGGGCCTCTATTATGGTATGTTTGAAAAGTGTCCATGCAGCTTGCAGGGATTTTACTTTTATCACTGTACCTTTTAATTTCTGTTTAACTAACCATCTCATTTTTGCATAGTTCCCCTTTTTGAAATTAAATGCCACGGTGTTGGGCTGCTGAGGTGTTGTTCCCACCACAGGAATGTTAAATGTTGTTATATTATGGTCACTATTTCCAAGCGGTCCTGTTATATTTATCTCTTGGACCAGATCCTCTCCCCTTGTGGGTTCCTATACCAGCTGCTCCAAGAAGCGGTCATTTAAGGTATGAAGAAATTTTGCCTCTGAATCTCTTCCTGAGGTGACATGTACCCAGTCAATATGGGCGTAGTTGAAATCCCCCACTATTATTGAGTTCTTTATTTTGATAGCCTCTCTAATCTCCTTAGCATTTCATAGTCACTATTACTGTCCTGGTTAGGTGGTCGATAATAGATCCCTACTGTTATATTTTTATTAGAGCAGGGAATTACTATCCATAGCGAGTCTAAGGAACATGTTGATTCATTTTACTTCATTTGAGGGAGAATGAGATTAAGTATAAAGAAACTAAGTAAGAACTAAACTTTAAAAGTAGCTATCTTAAAACTAGGACTTGTTTAGAAGCCCTTTTCAGAGTTCTGGTACTTCACTTTGTGCTAAAGATGTTTCTGTGAATTTTCAACTGTACAATTTTTGCATTTTTCCTTTTATTCCTCATTTATTACTTATATTGAATTTTCTCCCCCCAAAGCTTTTCGTTACTGCCCAAGTTTAGCCTTTCATATTTTCAAAAGGGGACTTTTGAGGACCTTGGAACTAGAGTGGAAGGAAAGCCTTCACCTGGGAAGATTTGGAGTGTTATATTTCACTCAGAGGTCTTCTACCAAATGCTTGTCAGGAGTTTAACTTAAACAGAACTCCTAGTGCCCACTCCTTTTTGTTTTGAGGTATTCTGAGTTGTTGGCAATTAGTTTTCCAACAAAATCGGGGAAGTTAAGACCTGATATGGAAAGTGTAGAGGAGGACCACTCTGTAGTTATCCAACTTTTATAAATTCAAAATAGAAAGTTTCTTTGTAGTTTAAGTGGTAAGTTTCCCACTATGTGTCTCTAAATCTATTTAAGTGCCCACTTGTGAATTTGTATTACAAAAGACTGATTACATTATGAGCTTACATTATGTGAATTTAAGGCTCCTTCTGTGCTGCATGATTGGCTGAAACTGGTCATCTGAAGAAGTGGGCTGTCCATGAAAGCTCATGATACTATCTACATGTTTTGTTAGTCTGTACAGACTTTAAAGACTAACTCGGCTACCCCTCTGAAGCTTTTTGAAACATTTTGTCCTCCAACATTGTTATAACACAAGGGTCGATCTGCATTACAAAATGGAACTGTCTCCTTAAGTCTTGGGCACGTACAACTTTTTAGGATTTTTCAGGGACAGGTCCCATCAATGCAACGGGAACCTCTACTGCAGCGGTCTCCTTTTTACAGCCAAGATCACTTTTTAAATGTCAGGGCAAGCCAAGATCTATCCCATCCCTTCCCCAAGACTCCACCCCTTCCTTGAGGCTCTGATCTCTCCATTTCCCCTCTTCTCCATCATTTGCTGTCTCCAGTCCTTACTCTCACTCACTGGGTGGAGACAGGAGGTGTGGGCTCTGGGGTGGGAATGAGGGATTTGGGTGTGGGTAGGGGTGAGAGGTGCAAGCTTTGGGAGGGAATTTGGGTGCAGGAGGAGGTGGAGAAGGAAATGCTGTCTCAGGGAGGGGTCTCCAGGGTGGAGAGTGTTGGGGTCAGGTGGAGGGGTAGGGGGCTGGAGCAACCCGCAGGCTTGTGGCTGTGGGGGTGCAGGAGTTCAGGTTGGGATATATGAGAGGCTCAGGGCAGTGGGGGTTGGGTGTACGATGGGCTCAGAGCACAGGTTTTCGGTGTGTGGATGGTGCAGGAGTGTTGTGGCACAAGACTGGGGATGTGGGTGGTGTAGGAGTTTGGGGATGTGAAGGGCTCAGGGCAGGGGGTTCAGGTGTATGATGGGCTCAGGATTGGAGTTCAGGGGTTGGTGGTGGTGCAGGAGTGTTATGATTGATGCTGCGGCCAGATGGGGACTTGTTGGCCAGGCTTCATTTTTAAATAAAATATGTCCAGCACAACATTTCAGCATTGTCTTTATTTATGGGAAGGGCGGGGAATGCCAGAGTTAGTGGATTTTGTGGGCCCCTCTACACTCTAAGGTGGGGCCAGAAATGAGCAGTCCAGTGTGCAGGACAGCTGCCAGTGAGCGGGATAGGGATGGGGGTGCAGAATCTTGGTGGAAAATAGGGTACAGGAGCAAGCTGGAGGGGGTAGATGTTTGGCCTGGATGGAGGGGGCAGGGTGCTGGATGGTGTCTGGCTAGGGGACAGGGTGCTGGTGGGGGCCTGGGCAGGAGAAGTAGGCAGGGACAGCTCAGCTGGTAACTGGGGGCCTTCAGGGACAAGGGTCTCTGGGTAGCGCTGGATGAAGCAACTCGGGATCCTGCACTGCCATCTTAACCCCCCCACTCCCCCCATCTCCCTGGAGCATGGGGAAGGTAGGGAAGACAAGAAAGAGCGCACACTGTTCTGAACAGGAGAGGCATGCAAGCTTTCTTGTCTGTCTTCCTTCCCTGTGCTGGCTGCCTGCCTTCCTGCAGTGTGGGGGGTGGGGGGAGGTCCTGCGGCTGCGTGCCAAATCCAATGTCTCAGGAAGCACGTGTTGCTCCTCCCCTCCCCACAACAGTGGGTGTGCTTCCTGAGACACCAGATTTGGCACACAGCTGTGGGACCATCCACCCCACGCTGCAAGAAGCTGATGCTAGCTTCATTTTCACGGGGGGCTGTAGCGCCAGTACGGGCTCCTCGTTGGGGTGGGGTTAGGGTTAAGGAGGGGCTGGGAACACCTCGCATCGACGGGCTGGTGACTATGGCTGTATTGGGATCTCTTGGTATGGTGACTACTATAATGGAGAGGGGACCTAAAATCTAGAAAGCTGCACAGTTGCAGACTCACATGTTGTTTTGTGTTCTTAAAGCCTCAGCTCCTGAAGTCCTGTAAATATGAAACCCTTAGTTTTAATTTTTTTTTTAAAGTTAAGTTTCTAGCCTTATTGTGGAGAATAGCTTATTGTGGAGAACAAACCCCCAAAAGGATCAAAAACCAGAAGGCAAATGAGAGCTGATTTTAAACAAACAAAAAACCCTAAAGACTTTTAAGCCATTCTATGACTAACTTTTGAAAACCTGGTGGCCTGCCTCTCTCTCTCTCTCTCTTTTTTTTGTATTTTCTGAATAGGTCACTGGAATGTAAATAACATCTTGTTTGAAAAGAAGGCCTTGAAAACAATTTTTTTTTTTTTTTTTGGCATGGAAATAAAATTCAACAAACTTCTCCCACTTTCTTTTAACTTAATCAGCTAGCACCTGTTATACATACATTCAAGATGGGCCATCAAAATTGAGTGTGCCAGCTGAGGCTCCAATAACTTGTGTATGGCTTTCCAGTGTGGCTTGTAACACCCAGCATGATTTAACATAGGTGCCAATTTCCCAAGTTGTGTCTTTTCATGGCAGCATTAATCTCATTTACACTAGTGTTGTAGAATCAGTTTCTCCATCTTGAATCACTGTTGCCTAGGTCAGAGCTACTGAACATGCGGCCCGCTGTCCATTTGTTTGTGGCCTCCAGTGCGGTTTGGGTTTACGCAGGGCTCAACACGTGGCCTGCGGGTGGGAGCCAAAACAAAAAAGTAGTCAATGTTCGTCTGTTGTGTAGTAGTTAAATTCTTGGACTGTTGTTGCTCATTAAAAGTGCTGTCATATGGGTGGAAATCGGGTGCATTTTATGAATATCAGCAGAACTGACTAAAATGTATATGCAACCACACTTAAGTTGCGGCCCTCAGCATGTGCTGTGAGTATCATTGTGGCCCCCGGGGCTTCCAAAGTTAAGTAGCCCTGGCCTAGGTATTGTACTACCTGCTCTGGGCCTCTTGCTACAAGAAGTGTTTTCCTCAAAATCCTGGATAACTGTTCCAGTTTTGTTAGAAGGGCAGAAAGTCTTTTTTAATTACTGATTATGTACTGTTGTAACAATTATATGTATTTCATAATAAGTGGTGAGTCATATGTCTAATTCCTGGGTAAATGTCAGTATAGCTGAATTTTTCTTGTCTTTTTATTAGTACAGATCATGGCTGACGGGAAAAATGACACACTGTTAAAATAATCTATTGATGAACCATGTCCTGTTCCTTCATTGATTCCAGATTAGACTTGATCTACATCAAAAACAGGAGTGTGTCGTCTTTGTAACTTTTGGAGCAGGAAATGCTACCTAGACTTGAAGTTCTTCAAGGTACCACTTGTAGGCTCAAGGAACCTGCATGGCATTTTTTTAATCTTCTAGACTGGTTTATATGTGCCACTTGTCCTGTCTTCCCTCAGACAGGATTCTTGTTTGCCCTTCTGGCCATAATTCCCTTTGTGTTCTTACAAGGTGCAGTGAGAGATCCTTGATAAGAATGCTTATTTACCTTGTCATTTTCCCTTCTTCTATCCCTTTGGTAGCTATCACTTTTAATTTGTCAAATTCTTCTTTAAAGGAGTGCCCATATGTCAAAGGTATGCTTTAGGGCAGGAGTGGGGAACCTTTTTGGGATTGGGGCCACTTACAGAAAAATCAGTTGGGGGCAACACATGAGTGAGAAGCGCAACTCACCCAACCTCACTTCCCAAAACTGGGCCCCCAAGTGAGAAGGAGGGAAAAGAAACCCTCATAGATGTGGCTCCCAACTGAGAAGCAGAAGACACCCCTCTCAAGCTCCAACCCTACTTGGGGATAACGGGGAGGCGCTGTGGCCTAGGTCTTACCCTCCAAGGCTGGATTAACTCTTCTGGGGGCCTAAACCTAGTAGATTTTTATGCGTTGTCCTAGACTCTTTTGGGGTGTACTAAAAAATGACAGGTTTAATGTGAGGGTGTTGCCAGAAAACAGGCTGTGGGTAGGGATGTGGGGTCTAGAAAGCAAGGTGGAGTGCAGGAGCATGGTGAGGATGTGGGGTCTGGTGGAAAGAGAGGTGCAGGAGTGGGGTAGGGGTTGGGGTGTGGAATCTGTGAGGTAGCAGAGTGGGGTGCAGGGCCCATGCAGGAGCAGGATGGGAGTGGAGGGGCAGGGTGTGGAAGGGAGGGGGCAGAGGATTGGGGAGCCTACCTGATGGAGCTCCGGGGTGGGATGGGGGGTAGCGCATGTGGCTCTGCACTGCTGTGCATGCTCCAGGGAAGCACTCCTTACTGGCATTGCCCCTTGCTGCTCCTGGTCAATGGGAGCAGGAAGGAGAGGGCAATGCCTGCAAGAAGCACTTCAATGCAGTGTGCAGAGCTGCTTCCTCTTCCCTGCCCCGCTGAGTCTGAGAGCCACATCTGCCAGTGGCTTTCCTTGATTGGGGCCACGAGGCTTGGGGCCACCCGCCTCTCCCCGCATCAGGGAGCTGGTGCAAGAGCTTCAGCCACGGTGCACCCTGTATAGCTGGAGTGCCAGCACTGGCTTGCCCCAGTCCCGCCTTGCAGCAGGGCAAGGCCCGGAGCCTTGTGACTGGATTAATAGAGCTCTGCATATCTGTGGATAGTAGAGCAGATACCTCTGGGGTGGGGTGGAGGGCAGTCCCTTACACAGCTGGCAGGAAAAAGATGCAAGAAGCTGGGTCCTGAATCACTCTGCAGGAGGGGATGAGTACCAGCCCAGCCCATGTCCCTCTTCCCCTTATCTGGTGAGCATTGGCCTGCGGAGTCCCTGTGTGCTGCCTGTCTTTCCTGCGTGACCCTGCCCCCTCCTGGCTCATCTGTGCTCCCTCCCCTCCCGATTTGTTGTGCGGATACAAGTAAAATCCGGATTATAGATTGAATGAGGAATTGAGCCTGGTGGAGGCAGATTTTTGTACCTGTGCAGGACTCTGCGGATCAAGGCAAACTGTGAGTGCGCCAAGTATAAATAGTGCTGTCCAGAATCTGAGTCCAGTGGCGAGTATTTGATTCTCAAGTCATTGGCTGCTCTGGCAAATGTCCCTATATCCATCCAGGTTGAAGTTCAGTGCTGAGGATTTGGGTTTGCATAAATTGCACTGAAGTCTCCAAATTTATAACTAATTTGGTGCTGAGGTTCCAGTGCCATAGAATGCTCACCAATGTGTCCATACCAAAACGGACCTCAGAGTGATTGCTGGGGTTTCTTGTTGACTCAACTCTCATTCTACCCCTTTGGTGAACTGCAACTTATTTTACCCGTGATTCCTGTCTACTCTACATTTTGATTAAAAAACCTAGAACGATATAAAACTAACAACACACATGAAATGGTTTAAAAACTGGCTAGCTGATAGGCCAGAAACCTATCACAATTTAACGTTTTCATCAATGAACCATCCCCTCATCCAGGTCATTAATAAAGATGTTGAACAAAACTGGCCCTAGAACCAATCCTTGGGGCACTCCACTTGAAACCAACGGCCGGCCGGCCAGACGTTGAGCCATTGATCATTAACGGTTGAGCCCGACAATCTAGCCAGCTTTCCAGCTACCTTATAGTCTGTTTATCCAGTCCATGCTTGCTGGCAAGAATATTGTGGGAGACTGTATCAAAAGCTTTGCTAAAATCAAGGTATATAGAACCATAGAGCTGGAAGAGACCTCAGAAGGTCATCAAGTCCAGCCCCCTGCTCTAGGCAGGACCAATCCCAACTAAATCAACCCAGGCAGGGCTTTGTCAAGCCGAGACTTAAACACCTCTAGGGATGGAGACTCCACTACTTCCCTAGGTAACACATTCCAGTGCTTCACCATTCTCCTAGTGAAATCGTTTTTCCTAATATCTAACCTGGACCTCTCCCACCACAACTTGAGACCATTGCTCCTTGTTCTGCCATCTGTCACTACTGAGAACAACCTTTCTCCATCCTCTTTGGAACCTCCCTTCAGGAAGTTGAAGGCTGCTATCAAATCCCCCCTCACTCTTCGCTTCTGCAGCCTCAACAGACCCAACTCCCTCAGCCTCTCCTCATAGGTCATATGCTCCAGCCCCCTAATCATTTTGGTTGCCCTCCGCTGGACCCTCTCCAATGCGTCCACATCCTTTTTGTAGTGGGGGGCCCAGAACTGGACACAGTACTCCAGATGTGGCCTCACCAGAGCCGAATAAAGGGGAATAATCACATCTTTGGATCTGCTGGCAATGCTCATCCTAATGCACCCTAATATGCCATTAGCCTTCTTGGCTACAAGGGCACACTGTTGACTCATATCCAGCTTCCTATCCACTGTAACCCCTTTTCTGCAGAACTGTAATTCTTGTCTGCAGAACTACTACTTAGCTGGTTGGTCCCCAGCCTGTAACAATGCTTGGGATTCTTCCGTCCCAAGTGCAGGACTCTGCACTTGTCCTTGTTGAACCCCATCAGATTTCTTGTGGCCCAATCCTCCAATTTGTGTAAGTCACTCTGGACCCTGTGTCTGCCCTCAAGCGTATCTACCTCTCCCCCTAGCTTAGTGTCATCTGCAAACTTGCTGAGGGCGCAATCCATCCCCTCATCCAGGTCATTAATAAAGATATTGAACAAAACCGGTCCTAGAACAGAACCTTGGGGCACTCCGCTAGAAACCAACGACCATCCTGACATCGAGCCGTTGATCACTACCCGCTGGGCCCGGCCTCCTAGCCATCTTTCTATCCATCTTACCGTCCATGTATCCAATCCACATTCCCTTAACTTGCTGGCAAGAATATTGTGGGAGATGGTACCAAAAGCCTTGCTAAAGTCAAGGTATATCGCATCCACTGACTTACCCGTGTCTACAGAGCCAGTTACCTCATCATAGACGCTAATCAGATTGGTCAGGCACGACTTGCCCTTGGTGAATCCATGCTGACTATTCCTTTTTCTCTCTTCCAAGTGCCTCAAAATGGATTCCTTAAGGATCCCTTCCATGATTTTTCCAGGAACTGAGGTTAGACTGACAGGCCTATAGTTCCCTGGATCATCCTTCTTCCCTACATTTGCCTTTTTCCAATCATCCGGGATCTCTCCCGATCTCCACGACTTTTCAGAGATAATGGCCAAAGGGATCCTTAATGACATTTGCCAACTCCTTCAGTACCCTTGGATGCATTAAGTCCGGACCCATGGTTTTGTGTACGTTAGCTTTTCTAAATAGTTCCTAACCTGTTCTTTCCCCACCAAGGGCTGTCCATCTTTATCCCATCTTGCGTCATTTAGCGCATTAGTCCGGGAGCCGACCTTGTCCGTGAATACAGAGGCAAAGAAAGCATTGAGTACTTCAGCTTTCCCCACATCATCTGTCACTAGGTTACCTCTTTCATCCAGTAGGGGCCCCACACACTCTGATCACCTTTTTCTTGTTAACATGCCTGTAGAAACCTTTCTTGTTATCCTTCACGTCCTTTGCCAGTCGCAATTCTAATTGCGCTTTCGCCTTCCTGATAAGCCCCCGGCATTCTCAAGCTATACATTTAAACCCCATCCCTGGTCATTTGTCCAAGTTTCCACTTTTTGTAAGCTTCCTTTTTGCGCTTAAGTTCACCAAGGATTTCCCCTGTAAGCCAGTCGGGTCTCCTTCCATGTTTGCGTCTCTTGCTACGCATCGGGATGGTTTCTTTCTGTGCCTCCAGTAAGGCTTCTTTAAAATACTGCCAGCTGTCCTGGAGTCCTTTCCCCTTCATGTTAGCATCCCAGGGGATTCTGCCCATCAGGTCTCGGAGGGAGTCAAAATCTGCTTTTCTGAAGTCCAAGGTGTGTATTTTACTACTCTCTTTTCTTCCTTTGGTCAGGATCCTGAAATCTACCATCTCATGATCACTGCTTCCGAGGTTGTCACCCACCTCTACTTCCTCTATTAGTTCCTCCCTGTTTGTGAGCAGAAGGTCAAGCTGTGCACGGCCCCTGGTCGGATCTTTCAGCACTTGTACCAAGAGGTTATCCCCAACAAGTTCCTGGATTGCCTGTGTACTGCTGTATTGGTTTCCCAACAGATGTCAGGGTGATTAAAGTCCCCCACGAGAACCCGGGCCTGCGATCTGGAAGCTTCTCTGTTGTCCGAAGAAAGCCTCATCCACCTGATTCGATGGCCTGTAGTAGACACCAACCACAACATCACCGCTGTTGTTTGCACCTCTAAACTTAACCCATAGACTCTCAACAGGTTTTTCTCCCTCTATATAGTGGAGTTCTGAGCAATCATAGTGCTCTCTTACATATAGTGCAACTCCTCCTCCTTTTCTCCCCTGCCTGTTCTTCCTGAACAGTCTATACCCTTCCATGACGGTGCTCCAGTCATGCGAGTCATCCCACCAAGTCTCTGTTATCCCAGTTAAATTATATTTCTCGGATTGGGCCAGGGCCTTCAGTTCTTCCTGTTTGTTGCCCAGGCTTCTCGCATCAGTGTACAAACACCTCAGATAACCAGTTGATCGCCCTATCTTTTCCATTCGAATCAGGGGTCCTCCTTTCTTGCTCATTCCTCTTTGCATTTCTTCCCGGTATCCGACTTTCCCACTCCCCTCAGGGTTTTGGTCACCGTCCCCCAATGAACCTAGTTTAAAGCCCTCCTCACTAGGTTTGCAAGCCTGCCCGAAGATGCTCCTTCCTCTCTTGGTTAGGTGGATCCCATCTCTTCCTAACAATCCTTGTGCCCGAACAGAGTCCCATGGTCGAAGAAACCAAAGCCCTCTCTGCGACACCACCTGCGCAACCACGCATTTACGTCCTCAATTTGACGATCCCTGCCCAGTCCTTTCCTTCAACAGGGAGGATGGACGAGAACACCACTTGCGCTCGAATTCTTTGATCCTTCTTCCCAGCGCTACATAATCCGCAGTAACCCGCTCAAGGTCATTCTTGGCCGTATCGTTAGTTCCCACGTGGAGAAGCAGGAAGGGGTAGCGATCCGAAGGTTTGATCAGTTTTGTAAGCCTCTGTCACATCCTGAATGCGAGCTCCCGGTAAGCAGCACACCTCTCGAGATTGCAGGTCTGGACGGCAGATGGATGGCTCAGTCCCTCTTAGGAGGGAGTCCCCGACCACCATCACCTGTTGTCTTCTTTTGGGGGTGGTGGTCGTGGAACCCCCATCGCTAGGACTACGCATCCCATGCCTTCCAGTAGATGGTGTTCCCTTGCGGTTTCTTCCTTGTGAGGTCCCTTCCAAAGCATTCACCACCGCAGAGCCTGTGGAGAGAGCCTGAAAGCGATTACTTACCTCTATAGCATTGGGGGATTCCTGTGCTGGCCTTTTTCCCCTTCTAGAAGTATCACATCCACGAACTTCCCCATATCAACAGAACCAGTTACCTCATAATAGAAGCTAATCAAGTTGGTCAGGCATGACTTGCCATGGTGAATCCATATTGACTACTGATCACATCCCCTCTTCTAAGTGCTTCAAAATGGATTCTTTGAGCATCCCCTCCATGATTTTTCTGGGGACTGAGGTGAGGATTGTCCTCCTCCCCCTTTTTTTTTTTTTTTAAGATGGGCACTACATTTGCCTTTTTTCAATCATCTGCGACCTCTCCCAATCTCCATGTGTTTTCAAAGGTAATGGCCAAAGGCTCTGCAGTGACATCTGCCAACTCCCTCAGTACCGTCAGACGCATTAAATCCGGACCCATGGATTTGCGTATGTTTAGCTTTTGTAAATAGTTTTTAACCAGTTCTTTCTCTGCTAAGGGCTGCCCTTGATGATTGCCTGTTCTGTTCACTTTCTCTGGGGCATCTGGCATTGGCCACTGTTGAAAGATAGGATACTGGGCTAGATGGACCTTTCATAGAATACTAGGACTGGAAGGGACCTCGAGAGGTCATCGAGTCCAGTCCCATGCCCTCATGGCAGGACCCAATACTGTCTAGACCATCCCTCATAGACATTTATCTAACCTACTCTTAAATATCTGCAGAGATGGAGATGCCACGACCTCCCTGGGCAATTTATTCCAGTGTTTAACCACCCTGACAGTTAGGAAGTTTTTCCTAACATCCAACCTAAACCTCCCTTGCTGCAATTTAAGCCCATTGCTGCTTGTTCTATTCTCAGAGGCCAAGATGAACAAGTTATCTCCCTCCTCCTTATGACACCCTTTTAGATACCTGAAAACTGCTATCATGTCCCCCCTCAATCTTCTCTTTTCCAAACTAAACAAATCCAATTCTTTCAGCCGTCCTTCATAGGTCATGTTCTCTAGACCTTTAATCATTCTTGTTGCTCTTCTCTGGACCCTCTCCAATTTCTCCATGTCTGTCTTGAAATGCGGTGCCCAGAACTGGACACAGTACTCCAACTGAGGCCTAACCAGCGTAGAGTAGAGCGGAAAAATGTCTTTTCGTGGCTTGCTCACAACACTCCTGTTAATGCATCCCAGAATCATGTTTGCTTTGGTCTGACCCAGTATGGCTCTTCTTTTATGTTCTATCCTCACTTAGTAGCCATTGATGCACCTATTTTCCATGAACTTATTTGTCTCTTTTGAACCCTACTAGTTCAAATTGGCCTTCACAGCATCCTTCGGGAACGAGTTCCACAGATCGACTGTGTTGTGTTTAAAAATACATTTTGTTTTAAACCTGCTGCATATTAACTTCATTTGGTGATCCCTAGTTTTTTTCTTATGAGAAGGAATAAATAACACTTCTCTACTTTCTCCACACCAGTCATGATTTTATAGATCGTTATCATATGCCTCCTTAGTCATTTATTTTCCAAGCCAAAAAGTCCCGATCTATTTCTTCACATACAGAAGCTGTTCCATACCCCTAATCACTTTTGTTGATCTTCTCTGTAATTTTCCATTTCCAGTACATCTTTTTTTGACTGTTTCTGCACATTGAGTGGATGTTTTCTAAGAACTGTCTACAAAGACAAGCGCTTCAGAGGAGTAGCCTAGTTAGTCTGTAACAGGAAAAACTAAAAAAACAAAACAAATTGCCTTAACTTCATTCACAAGTTTAATGCTTATGCTAATGGTTTGAATTGGGATATCACACATTATCCACCAACCAAACAAGGAAGGTGCTAATGGTTCTTGATGTCTGTGTAGAATCTGGTGTTGGTCATCTTCCTTTCCAAGTGCAAAGTAATGGTTCATATCAGCCTCTTGTAACCATTTAGTCTTTGAGATGCTACTGGACTAATTGTTTCTTTTTTTAATTTTTCCTGTTACAGACTAACTCTGATATCCCTGTGAAGCTTATGTACTCACTGTCTTTTTTTTTCTTCCTCCCCTTCAATTTTTTCCCCTTCTCTTCTCCCTCCCTCCTTCCCTTATTTATTCTTGGATCTGGACTTCCAACACTCCTGTCATCTGAAGAAGTGGGTTGTGCCTACGAAAGCTCATAATACCATCTACATCATGGGCTCCCAAACTGGGGTGCCCCTCGGGGCGTGAAGAAATTCCGGGGGGGGCACGCGAGGCGACCCAGTCCCACACACACCCGTCAGTCCCACCCCAAGTTTTGCTGCTATTTTTTTGGGAGGGGGGGCATGAGGGTTTCTCAAAAATCAAAAAGGGGGCGTGATGCCAAAAAGTTTGGGAACCACTGATCTACATGTTTTGTTAGTCTTTAAGGTGCTACTAGACTATTTGTTGTTTTACAAAGACAAGATCTTTCTTGAGTGATAACAGCTATCTTCATTTAATATGTATAGTTGGTGTTCTGTTTTCCAATGTGCATTATTTTGCATTTATAAATGTTAAATTTCATCTGCTATCTTGTTGCCCAGTCACCCAGTTTTGTGAAATCCCTTTGGTGGATAAAGTACCCCAAAAGTTACTTGAGTAGAAGTACTGCTACTTTGAAAAAAATGTAACTCAGTAAAAGTCAAAGTATCCTTCTGGAAAACTACTTGAGTAAAAGTACAAAAGTATCACATCTTAATTGTACTCGAGAATCCAGAAGTAAAAAGTAGCCATCCTATGGAAATCTATGGTTAACCATAATCCTAAGGCACCATTATTTTTCATACACACAATGTGCATTTATATATATGCACAGGGCTCGACAAACTATAGGATCTACTCGCCTGTGGCAAGTAGATTTCAGCCGCGCACCCCGTTCACCAGCAGCACGCGCATGCGCAATGCAGGTCTTGCGCATGCGCAGTACGGGGCTGGCGAGCGGTTTTCGCTGCCGTTTGTCAAGCCCTGTGTGTTAAAACTCTAGATCAGGGTTGGGGAAACCACTGATGTATGGAAAAATCAGGTGGGGTCACACAAGTGAGAGGCAATGCCCCCCAAAAACCAAAACCCCCTCACTGATATAGCCCCGAAATCTGGCCAATAAGAGCAGCGGGGAAACTCTCACGAGCAGTTTCCAGCGCTGCATTCTCCCAGCCAGGGGAAGGATGAGCAGCAGCACATGACACTATGCAGCTTCTCCCCCACATGCTGGATCTGGCCCATGAGGCTCAGGGTTCCCCACTCCTGCATACAGGGCTGGCCTTAGGGAAAATGGCACCCTAGGCAAACTTGCATTTTGGCGCCCCAGCCCTCCCTACCCTGGGCACGGTGCCCCTTGCATTTCCCTTGGAAGCTGCTCAGTCCCTTGCTCCCCTTAGTACAGGGCTATTCTCTCTCCCCCTTGCAAAGGGAGTTGTCATAGTCCTTGGCCAAGCCCTGCCTTTAAGAGCTACATGGGGAATGGATTATTGTAGCTTAAACCAGGGGTGGGGAACCTAAGGCCTGGAGTCTAGTGTGGTCCCCGGCTTGCCTGGATCTGGCCCCGAGGCTCAGGGCTTCTCTCCTCCCCCCTCCCAAGTATTGGGAGCCTGTGCTGTTGCTCCAACCTCTGCCATCCCCCCCCCCCCCCCATGGGGCCGGAGCGCACAAAATCTAAAAGCCTGCCCCCCCCCCCCCAAGGCTCTAGTGTACCAGGGGAATGTCTGTCTTCTCAGATGGGGGGCCACATCAGTGAGGGTTCTGGTGGTTTTTTTTTTTTTCCTTCTCACTTGTGTGTGGCCCCTGACTGATTTATCTGTGGGTCAGTGGCTCCCAACCTAAAAAAGGTTCCCCACCCCTGGATTAAATATTTTCCCTCAGATATGAGACACAGAAAGCAGCTGCTGTTTTTGAATAACATCAGATTAGGATTTTTTTTTTTACCCACTACTTCATTTCACAAAGTGTGTCGACCACTCACCCTTCAGTGGGTTCTTCCTCCACAGTTGGAGCTGCCCTGAAGAAGCACTGGCAGCTCCCTTGCTGCACAGCACTTGCCTGTTGTGTCTGGTGTTTGGTCTGCAACTCCTGGCAAGCTCCCTGGTGCCAATGGGGGCTGCATCTTGTGCATGTGGCCCTCTTGCAGCCCTGTGGCCGCTCCTGACTCACCAGGGGTGCCAGTTCAGATTGTGGTGGGGCTGGGGAAGGCAACTTTAACAATTCCAGAGGATACTTAGGCCCCTGAAATCTCTAGGGATTTGGGTTTTTGTGCTTATTCTGTTTCTTTGCAAATAACTTAGAAATTAGCTGATTTCACAGTACACAGAAATCCTGAAATATTTCCATCCTAATAATTATTTACAGACAGGGAAAGCAAAAAAAGCTTCCTGAGCAGTTAGAGTTAAAATTCAGTGATATAAACTTCTGACCTGGGCTTGTCACAAATGGACAAGTGAATGAATAGTTAAATCAACAAATCATGTCTGGTGTTAGTCTAATTATTTTGTATATCTGGACAAGTATCTTGACATGTGATATGGTGGTTTTTGCTGTTTTGTTGTAGTCATATTGGTGCCTGGATGAGAGTCACAAAGTGAGTGAAGTAATACCTTTAATTGGACCAAATATGGTTGGTGACAGACAACCTTTGGAACTCCTCAGAGCTCTTCTCCAGGTCTGTGAAGCTCAAAAGGGCTAATCTCTCACTAACCAAACCTGTTCCAGAATAATGTTAAAAAAGATATTACTTCACCCACCTTGTCTCTCTGTTTGGGTTTTAACAGCTTTAAAGCTTGAATTTTTTTGTATCTCCACTTCGTCATTAAAAAATTATCAGACCTCCCTCCATAATTTCCCAACAACTGAAAATTATAAAAAAGATGAAAAGCTTAAAACGTTACACAAAGTTATAAAACATAGAGTGCATTCCACCAAGCCTTTTTATAATCCAGAGCAGCAGGGGTGAAGCATTGAACAGGAGATTGGGGGGGGGGGGGGATGGGAAAGAGCCTATATTGCCACTGAGTTCTTCTGAGTTTAAGTGCCTCATTGAAACTGCAAGTCACAACAATCACACCTTATCTTCAGATTCTCTCACTAGGAACCCCAGTGACTTCCAGAGGATGAAGGAGGTTTGCAGGTTAAGATGGGAGCAAATAAAATTTCCTTATTGTTAATCTTAATGAAAGAACAACACTGCTCAGAAACCTCTTCAATGTAAGTTTGTAGACTGAAATTCCCTGACCTGAGAAATTTCAGCATACTGATAAATACAACTTGTAATGAAAACATAAACAAAACCTGATGGTGTGGATAGGTCATTAAGAATTGAATGGAAGGTAAATGTGTTTCAGCCAGCCAGCCAGACATCACCCACTGTGACTCATTTCCCTAGGGGGCACATGGAAGAGCTGATTTCAGTAACACTCATTTCCTCTGAACCCCCTTGCCTCACATTGGGGCAGCAGCAACAGCTCTACCCCTCCCCCACCTACCCCAAAAAGTGAGCAAAACTTCTGAGCCAGCCAGGGAAGGACAAGACCAACTGCTCATGGGGGGGGGGAGGGGAGGGCAATTTAAAGGTCTCCCCCAACACCTCAGTGTTATACCCCCCTCCTGAGCCAGTAGCCCAGCTCTCCTCAGTTCCCCAATGGGGCTCTCAGGGGGAAAGGGCACAAAAAGGGGGGGGTGACCCACACCTGCTCTTAGCATACACCCACATAGCAGGGTTGCTCCAAATCCCAGCCAGCACATAGAGGGAAGCTGCACACACAGACACAATTCTTCAATCCCCACCAAATTCAGCTGCCCACCCCGAGCCTCTTCCAGCACAGCCTGCCCCACCCTCTTGCCACAGGGCTTCTACAGGGGGCCCTCTGTCCCAGGGAGAATGGGGAGTTCCTGTCCTGGGTACCCACTCTGCTGCTGCTCCCGTCAGAGCAGAGGATTTACCTGGCATAAGTAGTGCCTCTGTCCTCCCAGACCTTGGCTGAGGTGGCTGCTGAGTTTCCCTCCTATTTAACTGGCTGGCCCCAGGTAAGGTCACATGAGACTATTGAAATGCACCCCTTCAGCATATCGCCCTGGGTAGCCGCCCTGGTTGCTCAGGTCTCAGGCTGGCAGTGCCTGCATAGATACTGTTTTTGAATGAAAAGGTGTTAATGGGACTATTAAAAGGCTTCATTGTTGGCAGGGTCATTGTGCTTGTTGTTTGGTTATTTTTTTGGATGATTGGGTGCTTGCACAAGAAGCTGTGCTTAGGCAAATCAAAATGATGAAAGTTGTGAGTAACTAAGTGCTTTCGGAAATTGTAGTGGAGTAAAAAGTATGATATTTTCTTTAAAAAAAAAATCACAAATAAATTACTTGAGTAAAGTAAAAATACTGAAAAAATGTGCTTGAGTAGTGTAACGAAGTATTTCTATTTAGTTACTCTCCACCTCTGCTCCTCGCAGTCTGTTTGGGACTGAACTATCTTGAGCAGTTGTCATCTGCAAATTTTGCCATGTCATTCTTTACCCTTCTTTTCCAGAACATTATGAATGTTTAATAGGACTGGTCTCAGTACAGACCATGGAGGGGCTGTTACCCCTCTCCATTCTGAAAACTAACATGGCTATCCCTTTGACACTTTTCAGTCTGAAAACTGATAGGAAACAAAGGGGAGGAATAAACTCTTTTAACCAGTTCCAGACCCATGGGAACACTTTCCTTCTTACCCCATGACAGCTTCCTTTGCCTAAGAAGAGCCTTTGGTGAAAGACCTGGCTAGTGATCCCAGTGCTGTTTGTCAGAGGATGGAGATGGATGCCAGGAGAGAGATTGCTTAATCATTACCTGTTCAGTTCACTCCCTCTGGGACACCTGGCATTGGCCACTGTCAGCAGACAGGATACTGGGCTGGATGGACCTCTGGTCTGACCCAGTATGGCAGTTCTTATGTTCTTATAACTTTGTGAAAGGCTTTCTGAAAAATCTAAGCTCACTATATCCATTGGCTTTCCCTTGTCCCCATGCTTGTTGACTGCCCCCTTAATTCTAAAACAAAAGGAAAAAATATGTAGCATTTTAAAGACTAACGAGAGAGTTTATTAGGTGATGAGCTTTTGTGGGGCAGACTCACTACTTCTAGTTGTTTGGTCAGATATGATTTCCTTTAACAAAAACCATGTTGACTCTTCTCCAACAAATTATATTAATATGTGTCTGATAAGTCTATTCTTTGCTATAGTTTCAATCAGTTTTCCTGGTACTCAGGTTAGGCTTATTTGCCTGTAATTGTCAGGGTTATTTCTGGAGTCCTTTTTTTAAAAAATTAGCCTCGCACTAGCTATTTTCCAGTCATTTGGTACAGAAGCTGATTTAAAGGATAGGTTACAAACCACAGTTAGTGGTTCTGCAGTTTCACATTTGAGTTCCATCTGGTTTTGGTGGTTTATTATGGTTTAGTTTTTGTTCTAAAATAAGGTGTAGATTTTTAATAGTGAGGATATTGGAAGAATTTCTTTGGGGTTGTTCTGGATTCTCTGCATGGCAGTTTTTCAATGAAAGTTGAATGTTTTCTTATAGAACTACGCCTGTTCAGAGGAAATACATTTCAGAGAAATTCTGTGGCCCGTGTTACACAAAATGTGGTAAAAGTTCTCGTGTACATGCAGCTCTTCCAATTGAAAGTGTGGCCATCGCACGAGCACTGGGAGAGAGATATCTCAGTGCTTTACATGATTCACCTCAATGAGGGGAGTAGCTAAACAGTGATCCCAGTGCTATAACTGAGTTCACGTTGGTGCTCTGCAGCACTCTAACTTGTGGAGCTGGGGTGTGTGTATGTGTTTCACACCCCTGAGCCAGAAAGTTACAACGCTGTAAAGAGCCAATGTAGACACAGCCAGAGTCTCTCTCACCGCTCAAAGCCCCTCTCCCCTTTTCCTGGGATACTGCAATAGTGAATGAGAGGGGCAAAGTGAGTCTCTCATTCATTCAAACTCATGCAGGTAGGCACCCAGCCCCATTCCCTTAACATCTATGGGCTTGCACACCCAGCCTATTGTTTCTCCCCCATCCGTATATGATGGATCTGCGTCTCTGCTGGTTGTTTCTGGCATACATGGGATGCCTTGGAAGGGCACATGATCACCACAGATTTCTGGGTTCCCACATTTTTCTGTGGGTGAGCAAAGAGATCTGTAGACTGTATGAAGCCTCAGAATTCTCCCAGGAGTAAGTTTGTAGACTGTTTTCATTCTCTCCCTTCCCTATGTGTCTTCTGTCACCCTCTTTCTCCCATTTCTTTCTTGACTGAATTTCAGTGGTATTGCTTTCTCCTCTTCATCATTGTCCGGGGAGTATAGCAGGAGTCTCTTGTACTCTAAATCAGTTTTGGTCCCTTGTACTACAGCAGGGGTCAGCAATTTCCAGCACCTATTTCCCGATGGCACACAAGGTGGGAGCTCAGCTCACTGCCCCCTTTCCGGATGCAGCCGAGAGTTAATGTTGCGGTTCCAGCCGCGCAGCTGTAGGCTGGAGCACCAACTCAGGCTTCCTGCTAGGGTGTGTGTGTGGAAGAGATGCCCGTGCATCCCTGGAGCTGCCCCTGCCAGCACCAGGCTGCTCCGTGTGGGCTCTATGCAGGGTTGGGCAGCCCCTTCCCCGTTGTCCCTCTGTGCCTGACTGGGCTGGAGGCAGCCCCAGGCTCTGCCTGTCCCAGCCCTGGAGCTGCAGGCAAAGGGCTGGTCCCGTCAGGGAAGAGACTGCCCCCACTCTTGCCCCAGTGCTTCTGCCCTGCTGGTGAGTGCTCTGTGGGTACAGGGATCTGGGGGTGTGGAGGAAGGAAGCAGTTCTGTGACCTGTGGTTCCTCTCACCCTTGGCTCTGTTCCTGCGCTCCCTTGTGGGCTCCACCCCATAGCTCCTATTGGTTGGAAATCACAGCCAATTGGAAAGCAGTGCTTGCGAACACAGGGTGGTGCAATGCCACCTGTGTGCACCCCTTCCTCCCTTGAGCTGCAATGGATAGGTGCCACAATTCCAGGCCCCCTACCTGCCTCTTGCTCAGACCCTGCTCCCCCAGTAGGCCCTTCTTGCACATGCCCCCTCATTTTTGGCCCCACTCCATAACCTTTGGGGGACTACAGATTCTGGGGGGAAACTGAGCCACAGCTCTCCCCCTCCTCTGTTGGGCTGGAATGCAGGGGCAATGAAGTGAGTGTCTTTTTTGAGGGGGTTTCTCAATTGGGGGCTATTGTGATCCAGAAAAAGCTTCTCCATCCCTAATCTAGCCTGACCTGTGTGTCATGGGCCCCCAGTGTCAGCCATGCCGTTTAACAACTGAAATTTGACTGCTTTCAGGAGAATAAACTATTATGTGCCACAGGCAGAGTATAGAAACAACTGTTGTGTCTCAATCCTTGAGGGCCCCACAGTGGCAGGGAATTTAGTGAGAGATACATGGATAATCTGCAAGTGGCCCACACCTCTCACTGCAGTGGTAAGTAAAACAAAACAAAACAAAAAAAACACCCAAGGCTGCTACCAGCCTGTCCTGGAGGCATATTCATTTCCAGCCCCATATGACTATTAGACCGACCTTGAACATGAGAGCAAGAATGTGCGTTGTTAGGCCTTCAACTGGAAAATCCATTGAGAAACTTGAGAACTTGGCAGTGTTCTGTCACCACAAGTGTGGGAACATGCCAGATCATCAACCTATGCTAACCATGGGCATAGTAGTGGGGCAATGTCCCCCAAACTACTCTTCAATCCCCAGACTACTCTCTAAGGCTATGTCTAGACTACATTCCTCTTTCGAAAGAGGAATGTAGATGAGGCAAATTGAAAGTGCAAATGGAGTGCTGATTTAAATATCCTGCGCTTCATTTTTATATTCGCGTCTGAGTGCTTTTTTGGAAGTGAAAGTGCAGTCTAGATGGGGTTCTTTCGGGGGGGGGGGAACCCTCATTTTTTTTCAGTAGTATGGGTTCTTTCGAAAAAGGGTTCTAGACTGTGCTTTCACTTTCGAAAAACCCCTTTTCGAAAAAGTGCTCTGACACGAATATGCAAATGAAGCACAGGATATTTAAATCCACACTTGATTTGCACTTTCGATTTGCCTCATTTACATTCCTCTTTCGAAAGAAGTGTCAAGTAGGGCTTGCTCTGTTCAGCCTGTCATGGAGTAGTGGGGAGGAGATTCTGTCTTTCCCATGGTTTGTTTTCTTGCTTGGCCCATCTCCCTGGCTTCAGTTAACAGCTCTGGGATGCTGGGTTGTGCCAGGGTTGTAGTCTACATGTGCAGCATCCTGGCTCCGTGCAACAGTGAGTGCCTGTGGGGAGGGAAGGGCAAGGTGTTGGTATGGGGGAAGAGGTAATGGGGAAGGAAAGGGTATGGGTTAGTTTAGTGGGAACTGAGATGGGGCAGAGGCCAGTGGTTAGGGGAAGAGGAGGAAGGGGATGGGGCAGGCAGAAGAGAAGGGAACAGCCTGGTTTTTGGCTTCTTTGTCTGGATGCCATTTAGTGTTGGTAAGTGTCTGGTTTTCAGGACCTGTCAACTAAGAATGTGTTAACTAGCGGTTAATTGACTAGTTGATGGAATTTCCATCTACTAGTAGTTAGGTATTTCCCTATTCCTCCTTTGAAATGTACAAGAGCCCTTGCTGGGGCTCTTGTACATTTTAAAGGAAGAATGTGGAACTCCGCATATAGCCCGGGGCCAGCGGGAGCTCCCGCTGACTCCGGGCTGCACAGGGTGCTTGCTTTGAAATGCACAAGTGTCCCCAGTGGGGGCTCTTGTGCATTTCAAAGCCATGGAGGCCAGGGTCAGTGGGGGATTCTGTCCCCTGCTGACCCTGGGCTCCATGCTATGGGCTCCCCTGCCCCTTTGAATCACGTGGAGGCAGCAGTTTCAAAGGGGCAGCAGCTGCACAGCTGATCAGAGGATCCCCTGCCCCTTTGCTTCCTCTATTTCATTGAGGTGGGGCCGGGGATTGACTAGTCAACATTACTATCCGATAAGCAAATGCTTATCGGATAGTCGACTAGTCTTTAACAGCCTTACTGCTGACCCTAAATGGCACCTGAACAAAAGTCCAATTACTTCAGGGTAGGATGAGGCACCAGGTCATTATCCCACACCATCCCATGTTCAGCTGGGGCTGCTTCCTTGGTGCAGGCAGGCTAGCTCCTTGAAATGATCCAGTGAGTGACTGGGGAGAGGGGGAGAGTGAACGATGTGTGTTGGAGTCTTGGGAGGGGAGGGGAGAGGAAGAGGCAGAGAAAAGGGTGGGGCCTTGTGTGGGTACCAGCATTTAAAAAGGTGACAACCCTAGCAAGATCCAGTGAGCCAAGCATCTGAGAGAATGCTCAATAACATCTCAGAGCACCAGTGTATCCTCTCCAGCTGTCTGTCTGAGTGGCCATTTTATCCAATGGTAACATCTATCAATGAAAAAATGGATGGACACTCTTAATTACACCTATTTTAGTAAGATGCAGATGCTTTTAAATGTATCTGAACTAAGCTTAATATTATCTGCTTTTATAAGACCGAGGTTCCTTGTCTCACCTTACCTTTACGTTAGCGCTTATTTGAATTAGATTACTGGCTATGTCCTGGACAGAACAAAGAGGAGAAAATGTGCCAGGTGACAGTCTTGAAGAAAACATTCTTGTTAGGGCCCTGTATATTCTGTGAATCTGAAGCCATGGAGTTAATTTTATTAGGGATTTAGATATTGTGTAATTGAATAGTTGTGTAACCACATGAAATCTTAGCAGTTACATGACTATTTGATAGTCCCTGGGTGTAGGGCCAGCATCCAGTGTGCTCCTGGTCCTGCTCCCAAAGAGCTCCCTGTGCTGGTGCCTGTCTATCAGAGGCAGCTGTGTGTGTGTGTGGGGGAAGGTGAGCCGATCCCCCAGGAAAGCTCGTTTAAAAACCAGCTCCCCGTGCAGACCAGCTGCCTGCTGCCCCACACTGCTGCATCTGTGTCATGGAGCAGCCCCGTCCATTGGGGGTCCGAGCTTGGACTTCCCACAGACAGGGACTGCTGCTGTGGACTAGCCTCTGTGTGTGGCAGACTCAGGCTTGCGGCTGATAGAGGCCACTCCATGGGATGCCGGAACAGCCTCTGTTCATGGGGAGCTCAGACCCCCGTGGATGGGGGCTGCTGCTGCAGACTAGCCTCTGTTAGCAGCAAGCCTGGGCTGTGATGGACAAAGTAGGGATGTTAATTATCGGTTAATTAAATAGTCGATTAACCTCATTAATTCTTATTGGTTAGTCGACTATTCTGTAGTCACCGGGCAGCCCCTGTCCAGGGGGAGGGGTCTGAGCTCCCGGAACTGGTACAAACCGTAACTGAGCTGGACTGCCTGCCCACCTAGCTCCTAATACACTTTAAATGCAAAGCTGCAGTGCGGGGTAGGTCCAAGATCCAGTGCAAGCCGGGACTGACTTGGGCTGCTGGCCAGCCTGCTAAAAAAAATTCTGGCAAAAGGTGGAGGGAATGAGTGTTGTCTATAGCATTAACCTATAAGCTTTTGCTTATCGGTTGATCAGTTAATCGACTATACTATTACTTCCCAAGGACAAAAGGTGCTTTGCAGCAGCCTCCCATTCCCCCTGCTGTTGAAGAGGCAGCAGCATGGGGGGACAGGACAGGTAGCACCATGGAGCTTAAGCCAGCTCCCCCCAGCACCAGCTCTTGCCTGCCCTTCCTCCCACTGCCTCTGTGGGAGGTAGCTGGGTGTGAGGGAGCTGGCATATGCAGGGCACCCTGCGTGTGTTGGCTCCAGCCTACCCGCTCACCACCTGCGTTGGCAGGTATATCTGGTGCTTGTGGGGAGCCTGCTTTAAGTCAGCTCCTCACACACTGACTCCCACTTCCCCCTGCCTCCCTTGTGAGTGTAGTTGATAAGATTAACTGATAAATCCAGGATTATTTGTTTATCATGTAGCTGACTACACATTGACATCCCTAAGTTTTATAGTCCATCCTTTTAAAATTGTGCTCCAGAAGCTAATCTTTCATTTTAAAAAGAGTATTTCTTGCTCTTCATGATTGTGAAGGACAAATAAATGTTAGGTTGGAAGGGAGAAATTCTAGAGAAGTTAAGTATTGAAGAAGTAAGGAATGTTAAAATGAATACTTCCTAAATGTCTGAGTAGTAAACCATGGCTTCAGTTCTCTACAGAAAGTAAACAGGTGGTCTTTAATAATGTTTCCTCTAATTCTTCTTCGAGGAGTGTCTCTGTGGGTGCTCCACCTTAGGTCTTGTGGCTCTACTGCATGCCTAGTTGGAGATTTACAGTAGCAGTGCCCTCCAGTGGGCTATGCAGGTGAGGCAGGCGGCGTATGCAATGCTGGTACCACGCATGCACGACAACTGTCCCTTCAGTTCCTTCTCTACTGCCGTTGGCGTCGGAACCGCAGTTGCTCTCCTCATTCACTTGCTAGTTGTATATTTTTCGATTATTAGTTAGTGTTACATTTAAATTTTTTCTTTATTTTCTACTTTTTCTGTTAGGCCAAAAATTGGTGTGGTCTAACAGTTCTGCTCTACTTGGGATGCCTGGTTGCCCGGGTTTCAAATGCTGCCTCTCCTGCAGGCTTCCTATTCCCATTTTTGACAGTCATTCCCAGTGTGTGCATTGCCTAGTCAGGCACACGCTGCCACACAGTGCCAGCATTGCAAACAGCTTACAGCTTGCACAAGGAAGGCAAGGGAGTCTCAATTAAAACTCCTTTCATTGGAGAATACGGTGAGAACTGCTTCAGATCTGGAGCAGTCCTCTCCCCCACGCCAACCATCTCCTCTGGCCATGTCCGAAAGAGCAACGTCAGCCAGCTTGTCTTAAGAGACTCTTCCTTGGACCAAACTAGGAAGAGATCTTGCTCCTCGAGCAAAGGTGACTCTCCCTCAAAAAGTGAGCAAGCATCTAAAGCGCCCCCTGCTCCAACCCCAGTTAGGGTTCCGGACAGGGAGGCTCCAGGAACCGTTCAGTACCAACGGTTCCCGAGGGTCCAAGGACCTAACTAAGTCAAGCAAGGCGCCGGGCAAAGCCAAGGCAAAATCCGCACCATCGGTACCGTCGATACACATCCGCACAGAGGAAAATTAAGGTCAAGCTGGTTATGGCTATGGCCGTGGCACTGCTGGCACCGAAAAAGCAGAAGCCACATACGATACTGGACTAGCCCCATTCACCATGGCAGAGGAGCTCAGGATATCCTCGGTGCCCAGAACATTCGGCACCAATGGAACTCCCACATTGAGTAGTTTCTTATGCTCAGATACTCCAGGCTCAGCACCACCGTTGTCAGTGATGATGAAGAGGAGCCTTTGGTTGGCACCCACTCCCCAAGGCATTCCTCCCCAAAGCATCTTCAGCTACCAGTAGACTACACAGTGGTACAGCAACAACCACTGCAATGGCTACCTGCTCCCATGCCACTTCCCCCTAACTAGCCCTATTGGGACCCATGGGCACCATATCGAGCTAGGCAACTACCTCCAGAGCAACATCCCTTTCATCTCTTGACAGGTCGCTCTACCAAGAGGAAGAGGAGATGTCATCTGTTTCCTCTTTTCATGCAACCCACATAGCTGCCTCCTTCTCTGGACGACACCCTCATACCCCTGCCTCTTACGGTGGGAGACGACTTCCGTGACTTGTTTTTAGAGTTCTTGGAAAGAATGGATGTCCTTGGATTCTCCCTGGTTAGCCTCCCTCAGACCCAACACAAACTGACCAACATACTCCACACCTCACCAGCCTCCGAACTGACCTTACCCATGGATCCTACGCTTATGGACCCTTCCAAAATCATATGGAGACACCAGCCATGATTCCACTGGTCTGCAAGAAGTCTGTTCGTACATACCACGTGGCACTACAGAGTGTAGATTTCTTATTTTCCTATCTGTCCTCCAACTCAGCAATGAAGAATGCAGTTAACCAAAGGGGCAAACAGAGTGCCATGCACACTACCCCATACAATAGAGCAGAAGTGCTTAGACCTCATGGGCAGAAAGGCTTATTCGTCCTTGACTTTTCTCTTCAGCTCCGTATATCAAATTAAACAATGATGTTGGCAAAATACACCCACTGCATCTTTGAACAGCGCTCTCACTTTATTGACAACTTATGAGATGACAGAAAAGAACAATTTTTCTACCAATATAAATGAGGGAATGCTGATCTCCTGCACGGTCCTCCTGGTTCCATTTGTCAGGGTTTACTCGTGAAGAGCAGGCCACGATAAAGGATCTCCCCTTCCAGGGATCAAAGCTGTTTGCTTACACCACTGATGCGTCCCTCCACTCACTCAAGGATTCCAGAACAACGTAGAAAACCCTTGAGAGACTTGTACCTGCAGCCAAGTGCAAACAAAATAGATATTTTAATCAGATACAAATCCTCCCCTTTCAACCAATCTCGGAGGCATTTTGACAACAGGAGGAGACAACAAACCAGGTGCAGACAAGCTATTCACCAACCAGCCACATCTCAGCTGTTGACCTCAAGGCAAATGTTTTGAAGGTCATGTCGAGAGTCGGATGTCGCCCCTTCATCTGGAACAACCCCAGTCCCACCTACTATTCCGTCAACATCTATTACCCTTCTTCCACCTTGGTCTTCTATCATGACCAGCAAGTGGGTGCTAGATGTAGTGAAGGCTGGATACTGCATTCCTTTTACCAATACCCCTTCCACTCACCCATCACCATCCCTTTTCAGGGACCCATCTCACAAAAGTGTTCTTCTCCAACAGATTGAGCATCTTCTCCACCTAGGTGCCATAGAACCTGTACCCCAATGTCACAGAGGCAAAGGTTTTTTTTCTCCCGTTATTTCCTCAACAAAGAAATCAGGAGGGTGGAGACCAAACCTTGATCTCAGGACTCAACTGTAACATATGATGCCAGTGCTTCAAGATGGTGACCTTAGCTACCATAATACCAGCCTTAAATGAAGGGGCCTGGTTATCGACTCTCCACCTCTAGGACACTTATTTTCATGTAACCATCCATCCAGAACATCGGAAATACCTCAAGTTTGCACTAGGCAATGCATGTTTCCAATACACAGTCCTACCCTTCAGAGTCTCCATAGCCCCAAGGGTCTTCTAAAAAATTATTGCAGTGGTGGCCGCCCACTTCTGCAAATGAAGGATATCCATATTTCCCTATCTCGACGACTCCCTGGTCAGAGTGACCATGAGCCAAGAGGCCATCGAGGCAGTCTCCCAAGTCCGTTCTTATTCCAGACCCTGGGGCTTCAAATAAACTCTGTAGTCTGAGCTGGTTGGAGTTTGCATTTGAGTAGGTGTATCAAAGCGTATTTTGACTGCATCCAGGCAACAGGCTCTCTTCCACACCACTGATTCCAAATGATCAAGCACCTTTTTGAGGTGCTACAGACCAGCCCACAAGTTCCTGCAAGAACTTGCCTGCAGCTTCTAGGCCACGTGGCAGCGTCCACATCAGTGGTGTCGCACGCCAGGTTCTATATAAGGCCAATGCAACAATGGTTGAGAACGGTGTACAGACCCCATTACACCAGTATCAGAAAGCTGATTTCACTCCCAAACAGAATCAAACACTCACTAGATTGGTGGGTGGATCAAAAAAAGTGAGCTCGGGTACCCTTCTGCAGAAGTCCCCCAACAATCACGATTGATGCCTCCCCCCTGGGGTGGGGAGCCCACTCAGGCCCCCCCTCAGTCCAGTGCTGATAGCAGTCCCATGAGCGCTCCCTCCACATCAACGTGTTGGAGCTCCGAGCGGTACGATATGCACGTGAGAACTTCTTGCAGCAGATACAGGGCAACACGGTACAGATTTTTATGGAAAGTCAAGCCACGATGTACTACATAAACAGGCAGGGCGAAGCTAGAGCCTATCGCCTGTGCAAAGAGGTGGCCCACCTATGGTCATGGTGCATAGATCACAATGTCTATATATAAGCCTCTTACCTTCCAGGCAAGTACAATGTTATGGCAGACACCCCCATCAGGAAGTTCAGTCCCAACCATGAATGGGAGATGGACGACAACATACTTCACACGATATTCACACGTTGGGTATTCCCAAGGATCGACTTATTTGCAACTGATGCAAACAAGAAGTGTCCACAGTATTGTTCATGTGCAGTCATTGGCTCTCACTCTCTGGGGGACGTCTTTACAATATCTTGGAATGCACCCCTTCTATATGCCGTCCTGCCAATCCCTCTCCTTCACCAGGTGGTCAACAAAATAAGGGCGGGGACAGCATCAGTCATACTCATCGCTCCAGCATGGCCCCGCCAGACTTGGTACGCTTACCTGCTCCACGTGTCCATAAGACCTCCTTGGCAGCTCCTGATAGTCCCTCATCACCTGACTTAGCAAGAGGGTCACATCCGGCATCCATCTCCCCACATCTTTCGCTTCTGGGCATGGCTCCTCACTGGTTCGCCTCAATAGAAGCCACATTTACGGATCAGGTCAGACAGACCTTAATAAGTAGTCATAGAGTCACAACAAGAAAATCCTACCTATACAGGTGGCGAAGATTCTCTCTGGGCGAGGCAAAGATCGGCAGATCTATCCATGATTCCACTGGCGGATATATTAGAGTACTTTTTACATCTAAAACATACTCTTGCTCAGCTCGTTAAAGGTACACCTCACAGCCATAACTGCGTTCCACCAATCCAGTGAAGACAAATCGGTCTTTGCCCGCCCCACAACTAAGTGCTTCTTAAAGGGCATTCAAAACAAGTTTCCACCTGTTAGAACACCAGTCCTAGCCTGGGACCTAAACCTCATACTGCAAGCCCTTACTGATGCACCATTCGAGCCTATGTGTTCAATGTTGCACCTCTCAATGAAGGTCACTATGTTAGTCGTGCTTACGTCAGTCAGAAGGGTAAGCAAAATCGGAGGTCTAATGGCTGACCCACCGTTCACCATATTTCATAAGGACAGAGTAGCTGTGCGACCACATCCGAAGTTTTTACCAAAGATACTTGCCTCCTGGCATTGCAATGAATCTCTGGTGTTACCTGTCTTCTGCCCAAAGCCTCATGCCACCGCTGAGGAAGGTAAATGGCTCACTCTTGATGTGCGCTGTGCTACTGCCTTCTATTTGGAAAGGACAAGGTCAGTTCCTAATACTAATAGACTTCATCTCCACTGCTGAAAGATCCTTGGGCCTGCAAATCTATGCAGAGACTTTCCAGGTGGATTGTAGACTGCATCCACCTGGCTTATCCACCTGACAGCTTTAATCAGCAGTCACCATGACAGTTATGTGCACACTCCACAAGGGCCGTCTCAGCTTCTACGGCCTACATTAGCAGTGTTCCTCTCATGGACATTTGCAGAGCTGCAACCTGGTCTTATGGACACACCTTCGCCAGACATTGCACCTTGGAGGCTTACCTGAAATGGGGCACTGCATTCGGAGACAGTCCTCACCAAAGCTCAACACAATATTTAGCCGAAGCACCTGCCTCCTGTTATGGGTACTGTGATATAATCACCTAAGGTGGAGCATCCACAGGAACACTCCTTGAAGAAGAAGAGAGGGTTACTCACTTTGTGCAGTAATGGAGGTTCTTCGAGATGGTTGTCCCTGTGGGTGCTCCACCACCCGACCTTCCTCCCCTCTGCTTCGGAGTCGTTGCCCTTCCGGGACAGTGAAGGAACTGAAGGGATGGTTGCCGCATACCCGTGGTAGCGGCACCACATGTGCCGCCTGCTGTGCATGCGTGGCCCACCAGAGGGTATTAGATTTCTGACTATGCACACCGTGGCGCCGCAAGACCTAAGATGGAGCACCCACAGGGACAACCATCTCGAAGAACCTCTGTTACTGCACTAAGTGAGTAACCTTCTCTTGTTATGTGTGTATGAGGAATGATTTTTATGTGCAAAAATATGGAGGCGATATGTAAATAACATCACAAAACTCATTCTTCATATGGATGGTGGGAGATGGAGGGTGGCTTTGAGAGGTTTACAGTGTGGGCTCAGAGGAGAGGGTAAGGGGTGTGTGGGTGGGTGGATGGTTGAGACCTCTGGCTTAGAATGCAGGCGCTGGCGTGGGGCCAGGGCTGCAGGGGGTGGGCACTAGGGTGGAACTGGGGATGAGAGCATGCAGGCTTCCCTTTGGAGAGAAAACTGTCCCCAGCTCTCACTGAAGTAGCTCCAGCGAGGCCTGCTTGAGGAGGGGCATCATTCCATGTCGCTGGCATGTTTAGGATATGCTGGCTTGGGCCTGGGGGAGGGGTAACTCTCCCCTTGCCATAGCAAGTCTGGGACTGCTCTGCCCTGCAGCCAGTGGGCCATGGCACCTCTCCCCTGGCCACAGCAGACCAGGACTTGGGGAGCTCCCCCCAAGCCCCTGCACAGGGCTTAATAGACACTTTTCACTTGGCCACACAGATAACGAAGACCTGGTCAATACAGCAGTAGCTGTAAAGCATGTTTCAGTAACACTACTGTACAGAGAACTGTCCAGGGTTCACATTGCAACTCTTTTACTTGTATTGTTATGTTTTTGTAAAGGACCTGTTGAGGTATAATATGTTAAGCAGTCCAGTTTTGTTAGGGTAAAAACAAGTTGAGGGAAGCTCAGTAAAATCTGGACGTTGTACAAGGTGATGTTGTATATTCTTAAGAACATAAGAATGGCCATACTGGTCAACCAACAGTCCATCTAGCCCAGTATCCTGTCTGCTGACAATGGCCAATACCAGATGCCCCAGAGGGAGGGAACACAACAGGTAATCCTCATGTGATCCCTCTCCTGTCACCCATACCCAGACAAAGAGGCTAGGGACACCATTCCTACCCATCCTGGCTAATAGCCATTGATGGACCTAACCTCCGTGAGTCTGTCTAGCTCTTTTTTGAACCCTGTTAAAGTCCTAGTCTTTACCACATCCTCTGGCAAGGAGTTCCAGAGGTTGATTGTGCGCTGAGTGAAGAAAAACTTGTGTTTGTTTTAAACCTGCTGCCTATTAATTTAATTTGGTGACCCCTAGTTCTTATATTGTGGGAATAAGTAAATAACTTTTCCTTGTTCACTTTTTCCACACCAGTCATGATTTTCATAGAACACTAGAACTGGAAGGGACCTCGAGAGGTCATCGAGTCAGTCCCCTGCCCTCACAGCAGGACCCAGTACTGTAGACCATCCCTTATAGATATGTCTAACCTGCTCTTAAACATCTCCAGAGATGGAGATTCCACAACCTCCCAAGGCAACTTATTCCAGTGTTTAACCACCTTGACAGGAAGTTTTTCCTAATGTCCAACCTAAACCTCCCTTGCTGCAGTTTAAGCCCATTGCTTCTTGTCCTATCCTCAAAGGCTAAGGAGAACAATTTTTCTCCCTCCTCCTTGTGACATTCTTTTAGATACCTGAAAACTGCTATCATGTCCGCTCTCAGTCTTCTCCTTTCCAAATTTAAACAAGCCAATTCTTTCAGCCTTCCTTCATAGGTCATGTTCTCTAGACCTTTGATCATTCTTGTTGCTCTCTTCTGCACCTTCTCCAGTTTCTCCACATCTTTCTTGAAATGTGGTGCCCAGAACAGGACACAATAGTCCAATTAAGGCTTAATCAGCGCAGAGTAGAGTGGAAGAATGACTTCTCGTGTCTTGCTCACCACACTCCTGTTAATGCATCCCATAATCATGTTTGCTTGTTTTACGACATCGTCACACTGTTGACTCACATTTAGATTGTGGTCCACTGTGACCCCTGGATCCCTTTCTGCAGTACTTTTTCTTAGACAGTTGCTTCCCATTCTGTATGTGTGAAACTGATTGATTGTTCCATCCTAAGTGGAGTACTTTGCATTTGTCCTTATTAAACTTCATCCTATTTACCTCAGACCACTTCTCCAATTTGTCCAGAGCATTTTGAATTATGACCCTATCTTCCAAAGCAGTTGCAACCCCTCCCAGCTTCGTATCACCTTAGAGACTAACAAAACATGTAGCTGGGATCATATGGGAATATCGCCACCGGATCGCGAGTTGGCATTGTTTACTTCGAAAAAATTAGTTTTTCAAAGCAGGCTCGTTGCCGGAACACTTCAGATAGGACTCTAGTTCTATTGTGTTGGTTTTCGGAACTGGGGCCATGATTAAGAGGGATGGCTGGGGGCATTCATATTGTGCTTCTAGAGTTCCACGGGTTCACTTTGCATTGTGTGAAGAAATAGTTTTGGTTTAAACCCACTACCTATTAGTTTCATTTGGTGACTGCTAGTTCTTACGTTTTGGGAACAAGTACATAAGTTTTCCTTATTCACTTTCTTCATCCCAGTCATGATTTTATAGACCTTTATCCTATACCCCCATAGTCTTCTCTTTTCCAAGTTGAAAAGTCTGTCTTAATTTCTTCTCATACGGCAGCCCTTCTATACCCCTAATAATTTTTGTTGCCCTTTTCTGAACTGTTTCCAATGCCAATATATCTTTTATGCGATGAAGCGACCACATCTGCATACAGTATTTAAGATGTGGGTGTACCGTGGATTTATACAGCAGCAATAAGATATTGTCTTATTCTCTATCCCTTTATTAATGATTCCTAACATTGTTTGCTTTTTTGACTGCTGCTTCACACTGAGTGGATGTTTTCAGAGAACTATCCACAATGACTCCAAGAGCTCTTTTGAGTGATAATAGTTAATTTAGTCATTTTATATGTATAGGTGGGATTATTTTTTCTGATATGCATTACTTTGCATATATCAACAGTAAATTACACCTGCCATTTTGTTGTCCAGTCACCTAGTGAGATTCTTTTGAAGCTTTTCACAGTCTGCTTTGGTCTTGTATCATCTGCATATTTTGCCACCTCACTGTTTATCCCAGTACGGACCCCTGCAGGACACCACTAGTTACCTCTCTCCATTCCCCACCTATCCTTCCTGAGTCAGCTGTACCCTTCTATACCAATATTCCAATTGTGTGTGTTATCCCACCAAGTCGCTGTGATTTTATAGACCTCTATCATTCTCCCCAGTGTCCTCTTTTGTAAGCTGAAAAGTCCAAGTCTTTTTAATCTCTCTTCATATAGGACCTTTTCCAAACCCCTAATCATTTTTGTTGCCCTTTCCTGAACCTTTTCTAATGCCAATATATCTTTTTTGAAATGATTCTTGTATATTATGTTCTATAAATGGCAATAAACAAGTTTGTTCCATTATTTTTATCCAGTATCAATAAATCTTACAATGTCTCCATAAGCCAGTTGCTCTGTTTTCAAGCCAGATGTGAGCCTTTAGGCTTTTATTTTGAAAGTAGTCAAGGGTCTTTTGACCTTTACCCTGAGCAGATGGAGGTGTTGGGTACATCTTTCTTTCATGATTAATTTGCTGCTGCCCATTTTACACTGAGACTAAAAACTTTGTGTTAGTCATTGGCAGGACCTATTCATAGTTTACATTGATTAGGGCACTCCATCTGCTGTAGCTGTAGCAGGAATAAAAGCAACCCTCTCAAGAAATGTGAGACAGTGGGCATGTCTACATTTTAAAATGCTTCAGTGGGCTGCTGCACTACATAGTGCTTCCATGAAGATGCCACTTATGCTGACAGGAGGGCTTTTCCCATTAGTGTAGGACAGTGTCTTAGCCTTTCCAAACTACTGTACCTTTTTCAGGAGTTGGGGCTATGCAAGACAAATCAGCTTCACCACACTTCAAAAAGACTTGCTTACAACTCAAAAAAATAAGTGTGAAGCACCCAATTAATAAAAAAGGTTAACTTACTTACATTGATCATATAAAAGAAATCTGTTGGAATTTACATGTCAGTTTATTAGGGCTGTCAAACAATTAAAAAAATTTAATTGCACAATTAAAAAATTTAATTTTGCGATTAATCGTGTGCACTGCCCTTTGAAACGCCGCAGAAGTGTTTCAACACGGCAGCGCTTCATGGAGCCCGGGATCAGCTGAAGTCCCCAGCTGACCCCAAGCTCCATGCAGTGCTGCCCCTTGAAAGCGCTGCAGCGGCGCTTCCAAGGGGCGGCAGCAGCAGCATTAATGCCTGTGATTAACGCGTTAAAAAGGTAATGCGTTAATCCTGTCCTGCATTAATCGCAGGCGTTAACGCAGGTCAATTGACAGCCCTACAATTTATTATAGTAATAGAGCAGTATAAACAAAGTCACTGTGTGATATTTTAGTTATGACTTCCTTATGTAGTCTGTGGTAAAACTAGGTGGCTGTCTAGATTAGGGATGTTAAAATTAGATTAATCAACTCACCAAATAGTTGATGGAATTTCCATCGAGTATTCATTTAGTCGAAAAGGGCACTTCTGCTTTGAAATGTAGCAAGAGCCTGCCTGGCTGTTGCAACATTTCAAAGGCAGAAGTGCCCAGGCGGTGTTCTGCCTTTGAAATGTACAAGAGTCCTAACAGGGCCCCAAGGCCAGCAGGGAGTCCAGGCTCCATGGGGAGCTTCTGCTTTGAAAGAGCCCCTGCTTTTGCTTACGGATAGTCGGCTAATCGATTAGTCACTTACATCCCTAATCTACATGAGTTGATGTACTCCCAAGAAGACCTCTTCATACCTGGTTGAGAACCACTGATGTATGTAATCCACTCCCATAGAGCCCTCCTGTTGACATAGCACAGCCTACACCAATTTTTTCAGGGGGACCACTCCAGTGAATTTTGATATGTTGTCCCAGGCTGGCTACACTCCCAGGAGGGGCAGGCATGGGGCAGAAGTGTTAAGCCTGTGGACTGTCCTCCCCCCAGAGTTGTCTTTGAATTAAAACACAGCAAAAGGCTTGTGGCTCCACTGCTGTGATGTTGCCTGGCAGCATCCCAGGGTTACTGCGGCTGTTTAAAGGGGTCATGGCTCTGGCCCCTACCAGGGTAGCACCGTGATTAGGAGCCGTGAGCCATTTAAATAGGATCTGGATGCTTAAGCCACCACCTGGAAATCTGGTGACACCTGCTCCAGAATATAAATAGAAAGTGGCCAGATGCAGTCCGTAGGCTGGATCCGGCCCCTGGGCCGCATCTTGCTCAGCTCTGGTGTATGATATCAATTAGATTGGTATAAATGAGTCACTCAGGAGGGGTGGATTTTCATATCACAAGCAGTATAGTTGTATTGATGTAGGTTGCTGTTGCAGTCCAAGTCTCAAAGAGCTTGGCTTATTTTGCCGTGCATTACAAAGAACAAGGAAGGGGGATATGATTGCTGTCCTGCAAAGGGCGGGGCGGGGGGAGGGAGGGGAAGAAAGCTATTTAAGCTAAAGGACAAAGTTGGCACAAGTATAAATGGGTATAAATAGAGTTGCCAGATGGTTTCAACAGAAATACTGAACACACTTGACATTACATCACAATCTACATTACATCTTATTGAGAAAATACCAGACATTTATATTTTCTCAATTTGTTTCCTGAACAGAAAGCTCAAATACTGGACTGTCCAGTTCAAAACTGGACACCTGGCAACCCTAGGTATAAATTAGGCTGTGACAAAACATAGCCTGGAAATTAGAAGGTTTCATACCATCAGTGAAGTTCTGTAACAGGCTCCCAGTAGCTGTAGGTTTAAATAACTTAGATTTGAGAGAGAGTGACATATTTGCTTGTATGAAGCAATTGACTGTGGTAATGGGAACAGGCTTTGCAGCCTTTGGACCCCTTTTAGTTTTCTCTGTTAAAATCAGATTCTCTCGCTCTCTCTCACTCCTCTCCCGCCCCACAATGACTCTTAGGGTACGTCTACGCAGCAGTGTTATTTTGGAGTAACTGAGGGTACTGGACCAGGGAGGTCCAACCTGTACATGTTTGGCCTGCTGGTTCTTGCTTACATGTTCACGATCTAACTAACTACGATAAGTGGGTTTGGAAAGGAATTTTCCAAGTTAGATTGACCGTAACCTTGGGTGCTTTTGCTTTTTTCTATAGTCTGGCGTTCATGTCACTTGCTGAGATTCTTTGTATATATCAATTAATCATTCCTTGCTTGTGCAGGGGCCTTGCCAGTAGGTGCATACCACTCCCTTTCATTCTCTCTGGCACACAATAGTTCAGTCTCCTGAAGGTTGTAATACTTCGCTTTAACTTCAGTTATTGTGTTTAGTGTCTGGAAGGCTAGATGGTGTTGGTGACACACAGGAGGTCAGACCAGATATGATGGATGGTTTTCTGGCCTTCGCTGTAAGTGGATTAACTCACTGATGTATGAAACTAATGTTGGACTGAGCTCTTAATGTATGTAAACACATGACAATGCAGTGATCATGGGTGTGTCCTTATTAGAAGTGTTTTTACTATGACCGGGTCTGCATTAGAAACTTAGTCGCTCGGGGTGTGTGGGGAAAAAAATCTACACTTCATGAGCATTGTAGCTATAGCAGCCTAGCCTCTGGTTTAGACAGCGATAGGTTGGTGAAGAGCTCTTCAGTAGACTTACCTGATAAATGGATTAATTTATGACCGTAAGAGCTTGCCTGTCGGCATGGTAATATGTTCACTAAAGTGCTATAGCAGTGCAGCTGCAGCACAGTACATGTAGATATGCATTGTGTGTTAATGCCGATGAAGTAAAATCCTAATGTGGAAAAGGGGCTTTGAGTTTTTCACCCTTAACTGTTTGAAGTAAGCATTTGAGCAGGAGTAGAGAATCTATTTTAGGCCAGGGACCACTGACCCTCAAAAACCCCCAAAACTTCATTGACCTAGGGATGTAAGAGACTAGTTGACTTCCCGATAAGCATTTGCTTATTGGATAGTCGACTAGTCCTTAACAACCTTAATTCCACCCAGCTGATTAGCAGAGCACCCACAGCTAGGTTTTTTGTTTCTATTAGTGGTGCACATTCACACGTGCCTCAGTGTGCACAAAATTTTATTCCACACATGAATGAAAAAAATTCACACATGGATTGAAAAGATTAAAGGGAACATTTCCAGTCGCAGTCCCTCCCAGCCCAGACTCTCCTAGAGCCCAAGGATCCAGAGGGGGAGAGTGTATGGTGCTACATCATGGGCTTTTATGGAGTTTCCTGTGACCCTGCCTCTTTTTTTTTTTTTCAGGGCTTCTGGGAACTGCAGCTGTGGGTAACCCTCCCACTTCCCTTCTGTCTCTTCCCCCTCCCCGCCCCTTCCCCTCCCTTGTCTTCTATTTGCAAGTTGGGCACTGTGTGGACTAGCAGCCCCCTGTTGGTGGCCAGCATCTGCAGCCCATTTCTGGGTGCAGGGGGAAGAGGGGGAATTCTGCACACACTATTAGTGTCTGCAAAATTCTGCATTGCACAGTGATGTGTAATGTGTACTTTAAATAGATGTAGGCAGTTAGTGCGGTTGGGTATTTGAGCAGAGAATGCTGGGTTAGCGGAGGATATTCCAGAATACATTGTTCTGGGACCTCCTGTAGTTTGTGATGTCATAGACTAAGGCATGCTGAATTACTGTGTGCATAACACAGACCAGTGAGGATTTCAGAGGAGAGCTAGGTAAGAGGGGTAGACAAGAAACCATGGCACAGAAGAGTGAGCTGGATACTGCCAACTTGTTTGTAGTGTGTGTGTTGGATAGGGAGGGACAACACAGCTGGATTTACTAGATATTTTTGTAGAGCAGAGCACTGAACTTGCCCTTAGGGAGCAAAATTCTTTGTAACCTTTAAGGAATTTTCACATGCTTGATAGGTTCTAATCACTTATGTGAAATCATAGGGCTGGAAGAGACCTCAGGAAGTCATTGAGTCCAGCCCCTTGCCCAAAGCAGGACCAATCCCAGCTAAATCATCCCAGCCAGGGTTTGTCAAGCTGAGACTTATATTACTTTGTTAGTTTGTCTTTACACTTAGATATAAGCTTCATAGCTGTTAAGTTTCCTATGTGCCCTTCTGTGAAGGGGTCAAGGTGGACCCTGTAAAGGGTTCGATCAGAGACTGTCTTGAGACTGTCACTTGGTTTGCTGAAAATATCCCTGAGCCTGCTTACCTGCCCTCGGGTGCACCTCCACCACCCTGTCCTGCTGAACCAGACCTGATAGTCTCCCCCAGCAGTGGCACAGAGTTGTGATCACAGCAGAGCAACACAGACGCTGATATCTGCTAAGCACTGGGAAGGTTGCCAAAGGGCCTGACTCAGTACTCAGGTGCACGGGACCAAAACTCCAAGTAAATCCATCTCCTTGTGCATAAAGTTTGTACAGAGTAAGCTCATAAATTGTTTGCCCCCTTAATCAATGAAAGAGAGAGATGCACAGTTGTCGTCCCCCACCATGGTAGCAATTTATTTATCCTGGATTTATTAATAAATAAGTTTTGACTGAACTGTGAATTTAAAATTACATTCGAGCATCCTTGGAACCTGCTTTTATCTGTTTGTTCCTTATTTAAAGATGGCCTGGTTCTAACTTTTCAGGACTTTCTTCCTTTGAAAATTCAGTTGCAAATGAAGGATAGACTTTTTGGAAGAGAGTCTGAAAGGATGTTTATATTCCAACGGTTGGTGAGGTTCACCTTGTCATAGGATACTGGAATGGAGCATGTGACATTTTTTTCTTTAGGGGAACATACGTTTTGTGCTCTGCTTCATCAGACAAGTGAAAATACCATGAGGTGCAGGTGTCTGTTATGTTTTACTGACACCTATTATAGTGATTTTTTTTTTATAATGTTCTGTGCTTTGGGAAGGGAAAGGTGATGTGCAAGTTGTAAACATAAATAGGATGTTCATTGGGATAATGACTCTAAAATGAGGCAGTAGCTTTCCTCAGTTAAATGGTCTTCCAGGACGTATATTTTGTAGGAACGTCTTGCATATGTTGGCTGGCAAAAGATAACCATAAGATTCAATGAAGGAGATTATCCAGGTCTGATACTCTTCATTGTTGGTAGTTGTATTGCAAGTAGCCTGCACAATTTCTTCTGGGTTTCGCATTTATACATTTCATTACCGTTTGCAGCTGATGACAGACATGACTTGTTTTAACTCCTGACTTGTGTTCACCTCATCACAGTTACAAAGATAATAGATTTTGCTTTTTATATCTTGGGGTACAGTTTTAAAGATATCTCTAAAGAGGGTGGCACAGGTCCTGGGATGGAATAACTTAATTTGTCTTGGAATCTAAGTCTGTTACTAATGTAATATACACTTCCCCCCCCTTACAGATCTTTCTTTTGATGATAAAAGCTGCAGAAATGAAGGTCAGAGGGTAACAACTGTGAAGAAAAACAGAGCACATAAGGGTCTGCTCTGCTTCAAGGTAACTATAATAATAATTTTTACTTCGATGTGACCCAGGCCACAATATTCAGGGTGATATGATTTTAAGGCTGGAATTTTTTTCAATTGTTGTTAGGCATACAGCATGTCTACAGGGACTTATGGTGAATCTTGCTTCTGGTGTTAAGGCATAGCAGGCTTTTTTGTGGTAGTAATGGGAAATGAAACATTGATTAGCTTAATTGCAGCTGTGTACACAACTGAATTTGTCACTTCCTCCCAGGTCTGGTCTGTACTTAACTTTTAAGCCAGAATACTCTTATATTTAAACTGGCCCATTCCCAGGTGTAAATGTAACTAGGTCAGTGGAAGAATTCTTCTGTTGATCTAGTTGCTGCTTGGAAAGAGGTGATTACCTATATTAACAGGAAAAATTTTCAGTTGATGTGGGATACACTATAGTGCTGCAGTCATCTGGCTATGCTATGTTGCTGTAACACCTGTAGCATAGACATGGCCTCAGTAACCTTGTGTTTACTTAATAATTATTGATTCAGTGTTGTACTACCTATGGTTATAACTTGAACCTCTGCTGGCTCTTTCTTACTAGTCATGTGCCAGAGCCCTAATCCTCTTTGCTAGTCCTGTCCCTGCCAGTGCTCCTGTTTGACCTTTACTTACTCAGTTGTCACACAGCCTCATAGAAAATTTGGGTTGGAAGAGACTTCAGGTGGATTCTCGTCCATTCCCCTACTCAAAGCAGGACAAACCCCACCTAAATCATTCCTGCCAGGGCTTTGTCAAGCCTGGTCTTAAAAATCCCCTAAAAATGGAGATTCCAGCAGTTTCCTAGGCAACCCATTCCAGTGTTTCACCACCCACCTAGTGAAGTAGTGTTTCCTCATATCTAACTTAGACACCCCACACTGCAACTTTGAGACCATTGCTCCTCATTCTGTCATCTGTCACTACTGAGGATAACCTAGCTATATCCTGTTTGGAACCCCCTTTCAGGTAGTTTGAAAGCTGCTATCAAATCCCCACCCTCCTCTTCCTCTTCCGCAGACTAAATAAGTGCAGTTCCCTCAGCTCGTCGTCATAAATCATGAGCCCCAGCTCCCTGAGGTCATAATTTGGCTTCTTGGTTACTAGCAGCTACAATAAAGTTATTTGGCCATATGAAGTAGGGATGTAAAATCCCAGTTAACTGACTAAATGGGATCTCACCACTCCAGCCTTCCAGCCCTTGGAGCTTCCTCTGTCCCCCACACTGGGGCTTGGGCTGGCTCTGCTAGCTCCCAGCCCCTGCGCTGGGGCTGGCTTATGGGGTTACTCCTGGGTCATCGGTTAACCAGAAATGTCAATGGAAGTATGAAAAACAGTTAGAAAAGTGTAAATACAGCATTGTTAGCCTCTTAACTATTCAAATACTTAAAGCTGCTTATTTAAATATAATCTGCGAAGGAGAATTTGGGTTTGTTAATCTCAGCTGTATAAATGTGGCCTCAAAGGAATAGGTGTGTGTTTAAATTTCCACTTGCATTTTTACATTAGCAGTTATTTATTATAAAGGTCTTTACTTCCTTGTTGCTGGAAGATGTTAGAGAACTATCTGGGTTATATTACTACTAGAGCCTGAAACCTGGGCTTTTGCAAAGAGCTGAGATTTTGTGTTCAGACAGTTGAATGTTCTAATTTCAGTTTAATAAACACCAGAAAGAAAAGCTCTCAATGAAAGCATCAGTATTCTACCTAATAAAGTACAGGCTGAGGGCTAGTAGTCAGTGCTACAGAGACTTTGCTGGTAGAACTGTGCAGTGGCTATGCAGCATATACTGTCAAAAGGCAAGTATAGTTGTCAGGATAATTAAACTATCTCCCTGAACGACTGCTGTCGGTTAGGAATGTGTGGCTTTTTTTCTCTCCTAACCAGTGTAGTTATGCCAGAAAAACTGTTGGATAGATCTACTTTTATACACTCATGTTCTTCTTGGGCATTTAAAGAATAAGGATGACTATTTAATATTCCTGATATTTCCTAGGTAAAACAAACAGAAAATATTGCTCTGGGGGGAAATGGTCTCCTTTCTTCAACCCTAAAGAAGCAGAACAGGGGACACTTTCTACTTTTTTCCTTTGCAGGTCACCTTTTAATGCTGCCACATAATTTAAATCCAGTGCAGTGCAAAATAATGGGGGCTGTTCCAATTCTGAGTATGGAGGAACCTGGAAGAATTTATTTAATGAAGAACCTGGAAGAATTTATGGCAGTATTTGTGAAAAATCTGTTAGGGGCTTAGGAAAGCTTCTAAAAGTATTTAAGATGTGTACGTACGGAAGAGTTTAGCGTGGCATGGTCCAAGTGTGGATAACTGGGAACAATGGGATGAATTGGAGTAAAATTAAATTTAATAAAGAAAAACTTCTAAGCAGCCAGGTGCATTAAGGTGGAATAGGCTCCTTTGGAAAGAGTGGGTAAGTGCCATTGCTTAAGTTGCTGAAGATTATACAAATCACTGTAATACTATTGGGAGCTGCCCTGCATGGGCCAGAGCATAGGCAAGGTGACCTTAAGGGACTTGTGCATGTCCCCTATTTCTGAAGTTTCTGCCATGATCACAAAACAGTCTGTATCAGTTGATGCAAAATGACCTTGATAAAATGTGATTTGTAAGCACCTGAATGACATCTCTAAATATGTAGAAGAAACTCTGCAGGTAACTGTAGATATCAGTTTTCACATAACTATGTGAGCAAGTATTAAGGATTCTAATAAACTATTACAGTATGAATATTAAATTTGTTCCAGACAATGCAGTCTGGCAGGTGACATGAATGCTGTTCTCACCAGCTGCCAAAATCGGTCAGATGGAAAAGTAATCCTGTTTGTGCTTCCCCACTGATACAGATTGCATAATTAAAATAGATCTGCTGTGAATTTAAATTAGTTGTTTTGTATTTTGCTCCTACTGTTTATGGGGTTTAAAGCTGTATAGTGAGGTGGAATTGTGCTGATATTTGCTTAAATGTTAGAACTGTTAGACATCAATGCCCACTTCATGTCGGGTGTATGGTATATGAGTAGATTTTTATATAGTCCTACAGCAAATTCAGCCCATCTACTTTTTTTAAGGGATATTGAAGAAATTGATGATGAAACTGCATAAATTATAATAGCAGTTGATCATTTAGTCTGACCTTCTCTAATGCTGGCCAGAGAAGTTACCCAAAATAATTCTTAGAGGATAGCTTTTAGAAAATACCCAATCTTGATTTAAAAACCGTTAGTGATGAATCCACCATAACCCTTGTTCCAGTGGTTAATCCTGCTCACTTTTAAACATGTATGCTTTACTTCCAGTCTGAATTTAGCTTCAACTTCTGGTCATTGGATCACATTCTCTGCTAGATTGGAAAGCCTATGATTAGAGCCCTGCACGTTCACAGACATCCACTTTGCATCCATGGATGTGGATATCTGTGGCTCATTTTTGCAGATGTAGATACAACATTTTGTATCTGTTCAGGACTCTACCCATTATTAAACATTTGTTTTCACTGTAGGTATTTATAGATTGTAATCAAATCACCCCTTAATTTGTTGTAAAACACAAACAGCAACCCCAGAATTGGCAGATGGCACAGTAGGTGCTGCCAGTGTTCCTGCCGCAGTGGCTATTGGGACCCATGGGCACCCTAAATATGCCAATAACCGCACCTGCAGCAGACCCTCCAGGTACCAAGGGTGCAGCCAGCCAACGCGAACGTACGTGGACGCGCTAGCAACCGCCTGGGCAACCCTGACAGCGAGGCATTGACGGAGGAAGTGACATAAGATTCGCTTATCCCTCCTAACACGTCGTGTTCCATGATGGGCGACTGCACTCCCCCTACATCACCACTCAGAGGGGACTACTATAAAATGTTTCAGGACCTGTTTGCAGGGTAGTGGACACTAGAAATAAAACTCACTGACATGATGCAGAACTTACCAACATACTCAACTTTCTTCAGCACACTAAATTGGCATTGCTGATGAATGAAGCCTTAATGGACCCGGCTAGGGTCTTATGGAAGACCCCAGCATCGGTACTGTCGGCTTCCAAGAAAATAGATAAGCAGTACTACAGGGGGTTAGAATTCCTATTCTCGCACCCTCCCCCAACCTCATTGGTGGTCGACGCTGCCAGTCAGAGGGATAAGCAATCCAGAACGCAGAGTCATGACGAGATAAATAGGATGGATAATATTGAGGAAGAAAGCATATTCATCAGCTTCCCTACAACTTCGAATTGCTAACTGTGTCACATTAGACATTCAAATCCTTCAGTTCCTTTATTCAGTATCTCCCAGAGGATGTAAAGGAACAATTTGAGTCAAACCTGACAGAAGGCTCTCTGATCTCCCGCACAGCATTGCAAACAGCCTTGCATGCTATGGATACAGCAGCCAGGTCCATGGCAAATGCAGTGGTGCTGAGGAGAATGACATGGCTGCAAATGTCCAGGTTCCCCAAGGAGGTCTAATCCAACATCGAGGACCTTCCGTTCGAAGGGGAGAAACTCTTTGCAGAGGCAACAAATTCATTGCTCCACACTATCAAGACTCCACGGCGATGCTTCACATGTTAGAGACTCCACTGCAGGGGTCCAAGAAGAAACATTACAAACCATATAATCAAAGGTTCAGGACACCAGGGTACACCCAACAACAAAGGCCCTATGAGAACAGGAGACGTCCGAGACAATCCTGACGAAGACAAGCAAACGAGCAAACATCCTCGACCCAGGGGTCCAACTCTTGTCTGCAGATTTGAGATGTTGGTTGAGGGTACAATGGCCCTCAATCCTCCAGGGCAGGCAGATCTAGGAAAGCAAACATTCGGAAACAGACTTGCCGCATTCTATCCAGCTTGGAAAACCATGGGTCCTAGAAATAGTACAAACCGGATACCTCATGCCATTCACAGCAGTTCCTCCAACCCACCCCCTACCCCATCCCTCTTCAGGGACTCCTCTCACGAGAGTGTCCTTGTGGAAGATGCACAGAGCCTCATGAAGCTAGGTGCTATAGCGGAAGTACCCAGCTGATACAGACGCAGGGAATTCTATTCCAGATGCTTCCTCACCGTCAAGAAATTGAGGGGGTGGAGAACCATCCTAGATCTTCGGGGTCTCAACCGGTTTGTCAAATATCAGAAGTTCAAGATGGTTACCCTGGCAAAGATCATACCTGCCTTGGAGAAAGGAGCATGGCTATCTACCCTCAACCACAAGGACACATATTTCCAGGGCTTGCAAATGGCGGTGGAAACCGCTCGCCAGCCCTGTACTGTGCATGCGCGCGCAAGAGCCGCGTTGCGCATGCGTGCACCGCAAATGAACGGGGCACACGGCTGAAATCTCTCCACGGGTGAGTAGATTATATAGTTTGTCGAGCCCTGCATATTTCTATGTATTAATTCACCCAGCCCACAGACGGTTCCTCAGATTCACCATCAAGGACTCTCACTATCAGTACAGGGTGCTTCCCTTCGGCTGTCAACAGCACCCAGAGTGTTCAAGGTCCTGGCTATAGTAGCCACACACTGTTGGAGAAAGCAAATAAACATATTTCCATACCTCAATGACTGTTTGATTATGGCACCCACTGATGGGGCCATGGAGCAAGCGTTACACTCAACAAGGCAGTTATTTGACATGCTCTGGCTCCTGTTGAACTTGGGCAAATGCTTCCTCACTCCTACACAAACCCTGGAGTTTATAGGAGCACAGCTGGGCATAGCATCATTGCCAGCCCACAGATGGGAAAGATTATGTGACTCGATGTACGCCAACTCCAGGTGCCCCCTGTACTGTTCCGGGGCAGGCATCCGACCACGATCTCTTGGGGACGCATTCGCAGTCTGCTGGGACTTCCCACTGGCATACGCATTTCCACCTATACCTCTTATACAACAAACGGTATTGAAAATCAAACAGGATGCAGCCAGGGTCATACTGGTAGCCCCAAGTTGGCAGAGATAGACCTGGTACTCTACCATACTGCAACTTGGCACTCTTCCCCCATACAAGTTCCCACCAGTACAAGAGCTGCTGACCCAGGACAAAGGGTGCATGCCACATCGGGGTGGCCAACCTGTTACAGGCAGAGAGCCAAAATAGTGGTGGACATAGCGCAAAGAGCCAAGGGGGGGGGGAGAGAACGATGACTCAGCCACTGCGTTTGGTCAATCCAAAAAAAAAAAAAACCCAACTGCTGCATTTGGTCTGGGGCCGGAGGGGGGGAGAGGAGAAAGGAGATGCTGCTCCTTTAAATGAAAACTCTGGTTTGGCTTTTTGGCCACATCAGGCTCCCGGCACCATTTTACTTTGCCGCAGTGGATGGCTCCTCTGCACCCGGTGAGCATGGGGGCCCTTTGTAGGAGTGCAGGGGAGGCTTTGCGAGCTGCGGGGTATGCTTCGCAAGCCGCACTTTCTGTGGTGAAGTTGCATGTGGCTCACGAGCCACGGGTTGGCCACCCCTGTACCACATCCTGGACTCGACACACTAAATCTGCGAGCATGGATGCTTGTTGGCTCTCAAAGAACAAGATAATGATGTCTTGTAGGGTCAGAGGTATCCTAATCCAACTCCTGTGAGACAGACTTACCTGCAAAAGTGGTTCTGATTCGAAGCCTGGAACGCAACCCAAGCGCGGGATCCACGTGGGGGTGGGGGGTGGGAGGGGTAACAGACATACTAGAGCACTGGTCTCCAACCTTTTTAAGCACGAGATCACTTTTTTAATTTCAGTGCAATCCAAGATCTACCTCAAACCTAAATACCCTTGCCCCCGCCTCCTTCGTGCCTCTTCTGAGGCCCCATGCCTGTTCACTTCCATTCTTCCTCCCTCCCCCATCCTGCCTCCCTTTCACCAGGCAGGGGCGGAAGGTTGGGGTGCAGGGTCTGGTCTTGGATTAAGGGATTTAGAGTGCGAGAGGGGCTCTGATCTGAGCTTGGGGCAGGCAGTTGGAATGCTGGAGGGGATTCTAGGTGCAGGCTTTGGGAGTGTTTTTGGATGCAAGGGGGCTGGGGCAGGGGCTTGGAGTGCAGGAGGGGGTTCATGACAGGGGTAGGGTTTCAGGATGTGGGCTCTGACTGGGCACTGCTTACTTCAGGTGGCTCCTGGGTGGTGGTGCAGTGGAGCTAAGGCAGGCCCTGCCCTGCCCTGGCCCTGTACCACTCCCAAAAGCAGGCAGCAAACTCCATCCTAAGTCCTGTTGTGCCCCCTCTCTGCTCTGTGAAGATAGGATACAGGGTAGGAGGAGGGGCATCTTGACATCAGCCCCCTCCTCTCCCTCTGCTCCCTGGGGTGGGAGAGGCAGTTCCAAGGCAAAGGGCAGGAGGTGCGCAGCAGCAGGGGGGAGGGGCAGCTGAAGTGCTAGCACTTGATAGCCTCTTGGCCAAACCAGTCAGGATCACCTATCAGAGGCTCCAAGATCTACCAGTAGATCCCGATCTACTGGTTGTTGACCACTGTACTAGAGCATACTCTTCCATCTGCAGGATACAGGACTATCAGTTAGTTCCCTCAATGTACGCTTGGCAGCTATACCTGCGATACACCTGCCTATACAGGGGTATTCTGTTTTTTCTCACCTGTGTGTAAAGAGATTCCGGAGAGAGATACGGAACCTCTATCCACCACAGACACCTCCAGTACCGTTCAGGGACTTGAATCTCGTGCTGGACTCACTCATGAGACAGCCTTTCAAGCCTCTCTCAACTTGCTCACTGCTCCAGCTCTCAATGAAGGTAGCCTTTCTAATAGCAATCAGCTAGGAGAGTGGGAGAGATAGCGGCGCTCATGGTGGAACCTCCATGCACGGTGTTCCACAAGGACAAGGTCATCCTCAGAACCCATCCGAAATTCCTCCCCAAAGTACCAACCTCGTTCCATTGTAACAAATCAATATTTTACCTGTGTTCTTCCTGAAACCACACGAGGACAGCAAGCAGGCAGTCCTGCACACGTTGAATGTACGCAGGGCATTAGCTTTTGACCTCGAATGCATGAGGGACTTTAGATGCACTCCCAGACTCTGTCTCGGGTACGGACAGGTCCAAAGGACAACCTGTTTCCAAACAGCAAATATCCAAATGGATTTCCACATGCATACAACTGGCTTACGCCCAGAAACACGAACAGCCACCAACGGGCGCATTCCACGAGAGCAGTATCCACCACCACTGCTTTCCTTAAGGGTCTTCCCATAAATGCCATTTGCAGAGCTGCAACATGGGCTTCGGCCAATACCTTTGCACAACAATACGCTATTTGGTCCTTTCAGGACTCAGACACGAGATTTGGACATACCATATTGTCCAACATACAGCCATATAACATGAAGCGCTCACTGCCAAGCAGGAATACTGCTGCGTAGTCAACCACGGGGACACTTGAAGAAGGGAAGTTTACTCACCTTGTCCAGTAATTGGAGTTCTTCGACATGTGTCCTTGTGGGTGCTCCACACCCATCCTCTGCTCCAGGCTAACACACTTCGGCGTAGAGAAGGAACGGAGCGAATGGCCACCCGCGCATGCCTAACTGTCAGAGCGATTGTGCAATAACACAGCACGCACAGGCGGATAGAGACTGCTACCAAAGATCTCCGGGCCGTATGCACAGCGGCGCTGACACACCTAAGCGGAGTACCCACAGGGACACATCTCGAAGAACTCCAGTTATTGCACAAGGTGAGTAACCTTCCCTTATTAATTCAAGGATTGCAGTAGATTGGTTGACCACAATATCACTGGTAGCTTATGTTCAGCTTTATCCAGTATGGTCCCCAAATCTTTAAGACTTGCTGTTTCCCAGGATAGTCACCCATTGTGTAAACATTGCCTACATTTTTTTTTGTTCCTATAATGTATCCATTTACATTTAGCTGTATTAAAATGCATATTATTTGCTTACACCCAGCTTACCAAGTGATCCAGAGTGATCTGTGTCATAGTCTGTCCACTTCATTGATTTACCACTCCACTAACTCTTGTCTCATTTGCTAGTGATTTTTCTTCCAAGTCATTTATAAATAAGTGTTGAATAGCATAGGGCCATGAACCAAACCTTCCTAGACAAACCTATTTGTTACCAGATTTGCCCGTTACTTTGGGGTATGCTCATTTATTAGGATTACTCTTTGGAAGGGATGGGAGTTGATAATTCCTATCAGTGTGCTGCTTATGTTACTTGTGTTCTCATATGAAGCTTTACTTCTCCTTTCTGCCAGTTCTCTCCCAGTGGAGTTCTCCTGCAGGATCCAGGTTCTCCAGGACTGGGTTCTTCCCACCCTAGAATCAGATGCACACACTCACGCCCACTACTAGAACACATCTGAGAGAACCAGTTATATCATCACTCACAAGCTGATCCCTTATGTTCCTGAACTTAGTAGGCTGAGTTGCACAGCAATGCCAAGATGTGACACTCCTGTGCCATCAGATTCAGCATCTCCCTACTCCACTTTCAACTTAATGAACAAACCCCTCAGGATTTTTGGGTGCTACAGGGATCTTTAGCTTAGGTACAAGGATTGTTGTTGCAGAGTGAATGGTGATGCCAAAACAACACCCCAGAAAGAGAGAGGGGAAAAAAGAGAACCAACTTAACCATGGAAGTTATTTCTAGGTAGTAACCATGTAAGGGGGAACCAAGCAAAAGTTACAGTAAATCTGATTTATTGTAAAAAATTAATTTAAATCTGATTACAAGCATTAGGGCTAGCAAACCATAACTAATAACATAAGGTAGGGTCAGGAGGCCATACCGAGAGAGAATCTCATCGTTTTGTGAAGCTTGAACTGACCGGGGTTCCCAGATGGTAATGGTAGCTGGGGGTCCAGAGTGTTGGAGGCAGGCAGAGCAGAGCCCCCACCATGATCAGTCAGTAGAAGCTGAAGTTCCAGTGGAACTGATACACAATTTAGATCCAGGCATCAGAACACTTTATTTGAGCCTGGGTAATGGTTTTTGTAGGACAATAACAGTGGTTCAAGAAGGAACGCTATATTTATGGATCGACGAATGGATAGATCAAGGGAGTATTCTAAAGGGAGTATTGTTTTGTTTGGGCTATGAAGTAGAAACTGATCCATTCCTTGCTATGGATGGTGTTCCTACAAGGGAGCTCATAATACATTTAGGCAGTTTCATTATTTTGGATACCAAATAAAGGATTTATTACTAAAATTGGTCTGTTAATTCTGGATCTGAGTGCGTGCAGGTGTGGGTTCATTAACATCCGGAATGGAGATTTCCCATCAGTCAATGTTCTCCTGCTTTGTCCCAGAGTTCAGTGCAATTCTTGCTGTGGAATTTCTGTTCTCATTCTTTCTTCAAGGCAAATATCCAGTTATAGGTCATCCCTAGCACTAGTATATATTTTTGCCTGGCACAGTGAGATTATGGCAGGGCAGGTAAGACAGGGTCTGCAGGCTGGATCCAATCCACCAAGCCATTTGATCCAGCCTGTGGCGGCCCTGTCGCTCCCCACCCCCAGGCCTATAGAGATCTGGGGACAAGAGAGCATGTGAAGTCTCCTCCCCCTGTCTAGGTGCTGCATGCTGGGGATGGGAGGGAGGGAGAGGCAACATGTGCTCCCCTGCCCCCATGCTCTGATTGCCCTGGGGGCAGGGGAAGCATGCGAAGTTTCCTCTCACCACCAGGAAGTTGGTAGGGCGACGGCAGGGGGGCAGAGACTTCACCTACCTCTCCACGGCCAGTCACGGTCTGGGGGCAGGAAGCACGTGGAGTCTCCTGGCCCCACTTCTTCAGAGACAGCCTGCGACCACTTCCAAAATTCATGAAGTGGGCCTCCCTTTCAAAAATTCTTGCCCACCATTGGATTTATGGAGGATGACTAGCACTGCTTGGACGAGAGTGCCCATACTGAATCTAGCTTAAAGATTAGCACTTGTTTTCTTAATTCAGAAGTGCAGCAAAAATTTAACACCTCCAAATCATGGTTTCATTGCTTTTCTTATTTAAGAAGATGCATAAATGTCATGGTAGAAGGTACAGCTATTCTGGCTTGTTCAGCAGAGTTGTATTAAATATTGAATTAAATATGTATATTATGTAAATTGCAATGAAACATTATAAGGTGAAAGATGAATAAATTTAAGATATATAGTCTGATATATTTAAGGGCTTAATACTGCGTTTCTTTCAGAAATGTACAACCTTGTAGAATCCTTTGTAGATGCATACATGGGTAACTGGGAATGGAAGAATCTTTCAAGCCAGTGTATGGCAGCTAGAAGTTCTGGCCCTGATTTGGCCAGACATGGGATCTTTTGTAAATTAATGTCCCAGCATCTGTGTCACTCTGTAAAATGCATATAATGTTTTTTGAGGTGAGTGAAATAGAATCAATTACAATTCTAACGCACACTGTGATCCAGTGAATTTGAACACCAAAGTTGTATCTGGCTTTCTATGGACACACAGTTTATTCTCAACCGTTTTTAAATTCAGATTGTTTTATGCACTCTTTGAGAAATATAGTAGTATTAGAAGACTTACCCAGTGTTGCCCAGGTCCTTCAGGGCATGAGGCAGGAGCGTGGTGGGTGCAGGAATCAAAGTGCTGTACGCTCGCGCAGGGTGGAGGCAAGGTGAAGGACGCTTCATGCAGCTCCCCAGGCCATGATTGGCCTGGGGTTGGGGGAGTGTGCAAAGCCTCTTCCCGTCCTGCCAGGGGCATGGGTGCCTAGTGGGAAGGGCGGGGGGGCCAAAGGGGCTCCCGTCCCCAGACCAATCATGGTCTGGGGTTGGGGAAGCCCAGGAAATCCTGGCCCCGCTCCTTCTGGTTTAGGCACCACTCCTTCCAGTGGCCCAGGGCTACTTCAAAAATTTTTGAAGTGGCCCCCAGCCAAAAATTATTGCCCACCCCTGGTTTAGGAGTAGTTCTTGAATAGATGGACTCATGGATGGATAGACAGATGCACATTTCTAAAATATGTAGTAAGAATAAGATGTTACCAGTCTTCAGTGAGAATCAGTTGTTCTTCTTCAAATGATATACCTGTGAGTGCACCACTGTTGGTGATGGTCATCCAGGAGCCGCAGATCAGACAGAGCTTTTGCAGCAGTTGTCAGTTGGGCCACGCATGTACGAGAGGCACCTTGTGCCGTTTGCGCCTCGGCACCTTGCATACGCATGGCTTGCCCCTGCCCCTCCCCAAGTTCCTCACTTACTGCACTCAGTTGCGGATGGAGCTCCTCTCTTGTCTCAGGCATTTGTTCTCTTCAGCATACTTAGAGGTTTTCGTAGTTTTCCTTGTTGTTCAATAGTTATATTTCCTTGTTACAGTTTCCTCAAAAAAAAAAGTTATTTCATTTCTGAGGGAAACCACTGGACAGTGGTGGCACCTGCATGAGGCAAACTGCCTAGAGATAATCCTTCCCTCCCCCCCCCATTCTGTTTCTCTATTTCCTGTTTGTTTTTTAAAAAAGGGGAGAGAACATTCAAGAGGAGATCAGAAATACGGCAGTGGAAAGAGAAAAATTAACTGCCACCCAGGAACTCCAGTGACACCATTAGTACAGTGCAATGCTGGGCTTGCCGAGGTTTAAGAAGGGTGATGCATGTTGAGATCCCATGCCTGTCTCTTGACAGCCACTTGTCATGCATTTGCTGTCTGGGGGAAGCTCATGTACCACCAAAGTGTGAGAACTGTTGCAGCCTTACGGCCAGAGCCAGAAAAGGTAGGGAGCTTCGGCTCAGTATGATTGTTTGAAAAGGCTATGCAGCCCTCTGAAGAGCCAAAGCCCCCTCGACCTCTTGGGGAGGCTGCCAAGAAACGGCCCCTCTGATCTCTCGCCCCTTCTGGCCTATCAGCAGGCCTAAGTCTCATCTGCCACCATGGCAACCGCAGCCCCAAAGTCTAGCCCCTGGTCTCAGGGCCAAGTCACAGGCTATAAAGGCCACTCTGCGGTGTGGCTAAGTGTGGTGCAAGGTTGAGGGGGGGACCCAGGCCTACCCGCCACTCTTGAGTCCCAGCCCCAGGGACCTTTGGGCAGCAGCCTTGTCCTGCCTCATTCCCTCTCCCCTACTGCCTCTCACTCCCACCACCTCCATTGCCCCAGAAGTGCTCAAAGAAGAGAGCCTCCCTGGCAAGGTCTCTTCCTTTTACCCCCATTTTCTACCAGCACTGCCTCTATTACCATGTTACATGAGGTCTCCTGTCAGAGCACACCGGATTCAGGGAAGACGACCAGAGGAATGTTTTTTCCCCTCTCAACACTCCTCTTCCACTACATCCCAACACTTACTCCCATCGTGACAGACCTAGTCACCCATCATGGTACTCGGATTGGCCATACCCTCCTTCGCACTACCCACCCCACTGGCCACCATAGGAACAGAAGGGCTCCCATAGGCGCCACTCCATGGCTCCTTCTACCCCGGCGAGTAGATCTCCACCCCCCTTGCTTCCTTCCAACCGCAGAGGACTCGGAGGAAGAGGCGGGTCAGATCCTGGAAGAGCACATTAATACACAAGATCCCGGGTACTCACCTACTGATAATTAGTCATCAGTTGATGAGGCCATTATTTCAGAGTATATGTACTCCACAGACAAGAGTGGCCACCAGCCAAGAGGTCCAACTACAGGAATTAAAGGAAAAACAACACCACCTCCTCAAAAATCTCTCTGACCTCTGAGAGAGAGAGCACTGCCTATCAGTGAGGCTATTATGGAGGTATCGGATAAGATATGACACACTCCGGCCTCTAGCCAACCAACCTGCAAAAGAGCTGGACAGGAAGTATGTTCTGATGCCTGGATCTAAAGACCTAGACTTCCTTTTTTTCTCACCTACAGCTCAAATAGCTAGTGATGGACGCAGCCAATCACTGCTTGAAAGCTCCACAATTTAGTTCTATACCTAACAACAAGGAGCATAAAAGGTTAGATCTGTTTGCCAGAAAATTATACTCCTCTGCCACACTGCAGCTTAGAATCGCAAACTATTCTGTGTTCCTAGTGAACTACGATTTCGACAGTTATTCTAAGGTAGCCGAACTGATAGAGCATGTCCCAGACTCCAAGAGGCCCTTAGTCAGATCAGTCATTCATGAGGGGCACACCATTGCCCTCACAGCTCTTCAGTCCTCTATAGACTTGTCTGATACAGCGGTTAAAGCAACACCTACATCAGTTGTGATGCGAAGAGCAGCAGGAGTGCCTAGGGAGTTGCAGTCTAAATTGGACGACCTCCCTTTTGACAAGAGAAGGTGTTCGCAGCCAAGACTGATGTTCTGCATAGCAGCAAAGATTCTGGAACCACACTATGGATGTTGGGAATGTACACGTGACCGTATTGTTGTAAGCACTATACCCCGTACAATAGGAACAGAGACAGTTACTGTAACCATTCACAGCAGAAGCCCTATGACTATAATCGACTCAGACAATGATCCCAGAGGAAGCATCCATCACACACTTGTTCCTTGGGCTCCCAAGCCATGAAGCAGCAAATTTGAACCTTTGGTTGAGGGTCTGTCCCACCTCCCCATATATCCTGTGCCAACAAGCTGCTATCATCTTTTCACCCTCAGGCTATGTCCCTTTTTCAATCACTGGGACTCCATAACATCAGACCATTGGGTGCTAGAAATCATTCATACATACAGGATACACCGTTCCCTTTATTTCACTCCTCCCTACCCTTCCCCCTACCCTTTTCAGGCACCTCTCTCAAGACTCCTGACAAGAAAACAATTGTCTACATAAGAACAGCCGAACCGGGTCAGACCAAAGGTCCATCTAGCCCAGTATCCTGTCTGCCGACAGTGGCCAGCACCAGGTGCCCCAGAGGGGGTGGACCAAAGACAATGATCAAGCGATTTGTCTCCTGCCATCCCTCTCCAGCCTCTGACAAACAGAGGCCAAGGACACCATTTTATCCCCTGGCTAATAGCCTTTTATGGACCTAACCTCCATGAAATTATCTAGCTTCTCTTTAAACTCTGTTATAGTCCTAGCCTTCACAGCCTCCTCTGGCAAGCAGTTCCACAGGCTGACTACATGCTGTGTGAAGAAGAACTTTCTTTTATTAGTTTTAAACCTGCTACCCATTAATTTCATTTGGTGTCCTCTAGTTCTTCTATTATGGGAACTAATAAATAACTTTTCTTTATCGGTCCTCTCCACACCACTCATGATTTTATATACCTCTATCATATTCCCCCTCAGTCTCCTCTTTTCTAAACTGAAAAGTCCCAGTCGCTTTAACCTCTCCTCATATGGGACCCGTTCCAAACCCCTAATCATTTTAGTTGCCCTTTTCTGAACCCTTTCCAAGGCCAAAATATCTTTTTGAGGTGAGAGACCACATCTGTACACAGTATTCAAGATGTGGGCGTACCATAGTTTTATACAGGGCAGTAAGATATTCTGGGTCTTATTTTCTATCCCTTTCTTAATAATTCCTAGCATCCTATTTGCCTTTTTGACCGCCGCTGCACACTGTGTGGAAGTTTTCAGAGGACTGTCACGATAACTCCAAGATCTCTTTCCTGATTTGTTGTAGCCAAATTAGCCCCCATCATACTGTGCGTATAGTTGGGGTTATTTTTCCCGATGTGCATTACTTTACACTTATCCACATTAAATTTCATTTGCCATTTTGTTGCCCAATCACTCAGTTTGGTGAGATCTTCTTGGAGTCCCTTACAGTCTGCTTCTGTCTTGACTATCCTAAACAGTTTGGTATCATCTGCAAACTTTACCACCTCACTGCTTACCCCTTTCTCCAGATCATTTATGAATAAGTTGAACAGGATTGGTCCTAGGACTGACCCTTGGGGGACACCACTAGTTACCCCTTTCCATTCTGAAAATTTACCATTTATTCCTACCCTTTGTTTCCTGTCTTTTAACCAGTTCTCAATCCAAGAAAGGACCTTCCCTCTTATCCCATGGCCATGTAATTTACACAAGAGCCTTTGGTGAGGACCTTGTCAAAGGCTTTCTGGAAATCTGAGTATACTATATCTACTGGATCCCCTTGTCCATGTTTGTTAACCCCTTCAAAGAACTCTAATAGATTAGTAAGACAGGATTTCCCTTTACAGAAACCATGTTGACTTTTGTCCAACAAATTATGTTCTTCTACATGCTTCACAATTTTATTCTTTACTATTGTTTCGACTAATTTGCCAGGTACTGAAGTTAGACTTACCGGTCTGTAATTGCCGGATCGCCTCTAGAGCCCTTTTTAAATATTGGTGTCACGTTGGCTACCTTCCAGTCGTTAGGTACGAAGCCGATTTAAGGGATAGGTTACAAACCACAGATAATAGTTCAGCAATTTCCCATTTGAGTTCTTTTAGAACCCTTGGATGAATGCCATCCGGTCCCGGAGATTTGTTAACATTAAGTTTTTCTATTTGTTCCAAAACCACCTCTAATGACACTTCAATCCGGGACAGTTCCTCAGATTCATTACCCACAAAGGACGGTGCAGATTTGGGAATCTCCCCAACGTCTCCTTCACTTAGGAGCAATAGCGAGGGTTCTAGATCTATTCCAGAGAAGGGGTTTTTACTCCAAATACTTCCTGACTGAGTAATGCACAGGGGGTTGGAGACCGATATTAGATCTCCACAAGGAAAACAGCAGTCGAGATGGTAACACTCACTTCCATCATCCCAGCACTGGATGAGGGGGACTGATCCGCATCCCTCGACCTATAGGACGCGTACTTTCATGTTGCAATACACCCTTCTCATGGATGCTTCCTCTTTCACTGTGGGCGAGGACTACTTCCAGTTCAGGGTCCTCCCTTTTGGACTATCCTCTGCCCTCTGAGGCTTTTCAAAAGTCCTAGTGGTAGTAGCAGCTTATCTCCGAAAGCAGGGGGTTGTCATTTCCCCCTACTTAGGCGACTGCCTTATAAAGGAGTGATCACATGCAGAGGTCATCACTGTGGGCTCCAGAACCAAACACCTGTTTCATCGTCTAGGACTACTTATAAATGAGCAGAATTTGACTCTGAAGCCAGTTCAGGACATAGTGTTTATTGGCGCTCACCTTGATTCCTTGTCTTCCCGAGCTTACCTTCCACTCCATTGTTTCGCCGTGCTGCAGGACCTGGTAACCATCCTTTTCATGAGCCCTTCTACTGTACTTACCTGCCTCTAACTTATGGGTCACATGGCCGCCACCACATAAGTCGTCCAGTACGCTCGTCTCCACTTCTGTGCCCTGCAGCACTGGCTAGCAGCTGTCCTGCCACCCACTTCACAGGCTAGTTACCATCCCCAAAAACATGTTGGATTCTTTCAAGTGGTGGACATCGTCTGACAGTCTGCTAGTGGGGGTCCCTTTCCATCAGCCCAAACCAATGCTACAAATCTCAATAAATGCCTCCTTGTTGAGCTGGAGCGCACACCTACACTATCATATCAACCACGGCAGGTTGCTGCCTCATGGAACAGTCTTACACATCAATCTCCTTGAGCTCAGGGCTGTCAGGAACACCTGCAGACACTTTGCTACCATCATTGTCATTCTGTAGTTGGCATACTCACGGACAACAAGACTATGTTTATATAAACAGATGGTCCCAATCTTTGTGCAGAGGCAGTCCACCTTTGGAACTGGTGCATCCATGACAGTCACCTTGAGGGCATCATATCTACATGGTGTGAACAATGCCATGGCGGATGCTCTGAGCTGAAACTTCCCTACCGACCATGAATGGGAGAGACACCCAGTGGTGCTCACCTCTGTTTTTCACTGGTGGGATTACCCATCAATAGACCTCTTCGCAACTCACCGCAATAGCAAGTGTCTCCACTTCTGTTCCCGAGCTGGGCTGGGCAAGGGGTCACTAGGCAATGCCTTCTTAATTGCCTTGACAGAACCTTAAGATACTTTGGCCTTGGAAAGGGTTCAGAAAAGGGCAACTAAAATGATTAGGGGTTTGGAATGGGTCCCATATGAAGAGAGGTTAAACCGACTGGGACGGTTTAGAAAAGAGGAGACTGAGGGGGGATATGATAGAGGTATATAAAATCATGAGTGGTGTGGAGAGGGCCGATAAAGAAAAGTTATTTATTAGTTCCCATAATAGAAGAACTAGAGGACACCAAATGAAATTAATGGGTAGCAGGTTTAAAACTAATGAAAGAAAGTTCTTCTTCACACAGCATGTAGTCAACCTTTGGAGCTCCTTGCCAGAGGAGGCTGTGAAGGCTAGGACTATAACAGAGTTTAAAGAGAAGCTAGATAATTTCATGGAGGTTAGGTCCATAAAAGGCTATTAGCCAGGGGATAGAAATGGTGTCCCTGGCCTCTGTTTGTTTGTCAGAGGCTGGAGAGGGATGGCAGGAGACAAGTCGCATGAACATTGTCTTCGGTCCACCCTCTCTGGGGCACCTGGTGCTGGCCACTGTCGGCAGACAGGCTACTGGGCTAGATGGGCCTTTGGTCTGACCCAGTACGACCGTTCTTATGTTCTTATGTACCTTATGCCTTCCTACCAATTCTGCTGATCCCGAGAATCCTCCACAAGGTTCATTACGATGCGGCTTGAGTCATCCTAATATCCCCTTCATGCTCAAGGCAGACCTGGTTCCCATACCTTTGCAGCATGTCCATCCAACTGCCATATCCACTTCCTCACCACCATGATCTTCTTTCTCAGAATCAGGGCAAATTGCTGCACCCCCAACCCCACACCCTTTACACCTCGCTCTTCTTTGGAAACCCTCTCTTTGGAGCAGGTGAGAACAGTTCTTGTGGCGATCACGGCCTTTCACATACAAGTTGATGGGTCATTGATTTTTCGCTCACCCCATCACCATGATATTCCTTAAGGGCCTCATGAAACTATGCTCCACACAAGGCCCCAGCAGCCTTGTGGAATGTGGAGCTGGCTCTGGACTGTCTCATGAGACCCCCTTTCGAGCCCATCGTAACTTGCACTGTTCCATTCCTTATGATGAAAGTGCTGTTTTTAATAGCTATCGCCTCCGCAAGGAGGGTTAGTGAGATTGCGGCTTTGGTGAGGCCGCCCTGTACCATTTTAGCGAAGGACAGAGTAACTCTGGACCCACATCCCTCCTTGTTACCAAAAGTCTGCACCACCTTCTACATCAATGAACCAATAGTTTTACCCACATTCTTTCCCAAATCTTATACATCCCTTAGGGATGCTATGCTTCATACCCTGGATGTTAGACGTGCGTTAGCCTTCTACATAGACAGGACTCAGGCTTTCTGTAAGATTCCACTCCTTTTTGTATTGATCGCAGAATGCTTGAGGCCTGCCAATTTTAACCCAGTGTATCTCTACATAGATATCATCATGCATGCGCCATCCATCCGCAATAAGCCTTTAGCAACTCCAAGGGCACACGCTCTACCCGTGCAACTGCAACTTCAATGGCTTTTCTGAAAAACGTGGACCTTAAAGATATTTACCAGGCAGCCATCTGGTCATCTGACCATACCTTTGCTAGGCACTATGCCATTATGCCCCAACTTGCAGAAGATACAGTGGTAGCTATGGCTGTCTTGTCCACAGCCGCCAAACAGTGACTATCGCACTGTCCTGGTGGAGCACTGCTTTGTAGTCACCAGCAGTGAAGTGCCAACGGGTACATCATTCGAAGAAGAGAGGTAAGTTACTCACCCTGTGCAGTAATGACTCTTCTTCCACGACACTCCCTTCCTCCCCAATGCTTATTCTGGCATATGCGAGGAACTGGGGGGGGGGGGAGGGGGGGAGGGGAGGTTAGGCAGCATGCATGAGGCTCTTCTCGCGCATGCACAAGCTCTGATATGTGGCCCTGGGATGACCCGTCACCAACAGTGGAGCACCCACGGGGGGGGACACGTCTCAAACAGCACAGAGTGAGTAATTTCTCTTTCTGGTGAGTGAATTCATCAGCTTTTGTGGTCTGCAGATTACATGCAGCCATTGGGGTTCTACGTGGCCCATGTACTCTTCTCTGCCCCCTCCCCCTTTGCCTCTTGCGTACTGTGGGCCCTGCACGTACCTACTTCGCACCCTCCCTTCTAGCACTTCTGGAGTGTTGTGAATCCACTGATTTGAGCCGTGTCTCACTCTTTCCTCCTCCCTCCCAGAGTTGCATTTAAGCTCTGGGAGGGAGTGGGAGGAGCAGGATAAGGTGCAAATCAGCTAATCCATCACACTCTGGAAATATTGGAGTGGGAAGAGAAGGTATGGGGTGCACTTGAGGGAAGAGGCAAGGAAGAGGTTGGATAGGGGTTTGAGGGGAGATATGGAGAGGGGTCACAGCTTGCAGCTGAGGGGAGGTCAAATAGTCCCTGGCAAAATGAGAAGTGTCACAGTAAAACAAGGGCGCGTATGAGGTGCATGCCGATTGTGCACAACATTGTGAGAGCCCATGCACTCATTCTATATCCTTGTTACTTTTGCAGCAATTTAATTTGTCCCTGATAATGGCTCTCTTTGTGTTGAAAAGGCACAATAAAGGAGAATCAAGTACAATACATTTAATCTTATTATTGGGGTCATGATTAGTACACATGCCTGATTTCAGTCTGATGGTGTCCCACTGAAACGGAGGTCCACTCATGCAGCCCACTCACTGCCTTGTGACTCATGATAGGGTTAGGGATGACTGTTAGATGCATGTTCTTTTTACCTTTCTTGGGGTGGGGGGGAGAAATGACTAGGCTATTACACCTACACCCTCTGTTTAGGTTACAAAGTCAAGCACTTGAAAGTTAGGAAGTGCAAATTTAAATTTTGGACCCCTTATTCATATTCATTATAGTACAGTCTTTAACACAAGAGGGTTGAATTAAGACCATGCAAGGAAACCTAAAACTAGCATTTCCTAGATTTTTGGGTGCTTAATATTGTACCCTAAGTAGCATTAGTTACACCCACACATACATACTTTGGTGTATGTAATATGTAAAATGATTAACATCTGTGCTAAAACTTATTTTTAATTGGACAAACTTAATGTCATTTCAGTGTTGGTTTTTTAAATTAAAGTTTACTTACTTTGTCCCCTGGCAAGATGTTTCTGTGAACAGTAATAGCTCTGTTATGTAGCACTGAATTAACCAAATCTCAATTAACCAGCATTTCTGATCTCCTAATACAAATATTCAATTTAGTAACTGGGACTAGTATATTGCCCAGCAAGTTATGCAATTGCTTATTTTGCACTCTACTTTTTTTATGTAAAGGAGGCAGAAGACAAGTAAGCAAGCTGAAGTCAAGGATATATTAAACACAAGGTGTATCATAGTCATTACAGATTCTACACCAGGGATGGGGCAGCCTGCTCCTGCACTCTACCTCTCACCCAAACCCCTGATCCTGCTCCACAGCAGCCCTTTCCTGCACACTGAACCCTTCATTTTTAATCCCGGGCCTCCAGAACAGTAAATCCAGCTTTGGAGTAAAATTCTGAGCCTCAGGCTCCCCTGCCCAGGCTGAAGCTCAAGGGAAATGAGGTCTCTCTCTCTTGTATCAGGTCAGTGAGGGTTTTGTTTTCTGCTGGTGTAACACTGAACTGATTTTTCTGTGGGTCAGTGGCCCCCAGGTCCGTACCCAGAAAAGGTCGCCCACTCCTGTCCTACATCTTCTGTAGATGATGTTGATGATAATGACCATAAGGCACTGCAAGCTCTGGAAGTGCCTTCTTACTCGTCAAAGGAACATTTAAATTATGCTCAGAATAGTTTTAGTTTTAAGTGTATTTTTAGTTGTACTTAAAGTACTGCACGGGATCTTTTAAGGGGAAAAAGGTAAAACACCACATTTTTTGGTAATACATATAGTAATCAACACTTATCATATGCATATGATATATTACTCTCACACACAAGCACATTCTGTCTTGTTACCAATAGTTGCTCCCCCTAACTGCAGCTAGGTGGGTGAGGGGTGGAGCTGGGCTTCTGCCCATCTGGATCTGTGCTCCCATGTTGACAAGAGGAAACCCGGGGTCCTCCTGCAAGATACCTTTGATTTATAGTAGCTCTCCTCTCATACAAATCTATTTTATGCATATGCAAAATCTGAGAGAGTCATCATATGCAAATGCAGTTAGTCATCTGTGGTGCCACCTTCTGGGTGTTGTCTCAGTGCTGCCACATTCATCTTCAAAGGGGGTGCTTCCAAAAGCAGGCACTTGCTGCATACTCCCAAGGCATCCATATGTCCAATCTTCTTTCAGTGGGCCCACTTAACAGGTCTCATTGTTCTTGGATCTGTCTTCCATCCCCTCTCCAACCCTTGCAACTGCCCTGAGGTGCTTGCCTTCCATACCTTATCCATTTACACCTCATTCATTCAATAGGGACATTTTCTTTACCTTACTCATTTCTAGGGACTATTCTACCAAGACTTAATACAAAGTTTCTATGTTCTGTATGAAAAGGTACACAATTTCTATGTAAAAGCACTTGATACAAAGCTAAAAACTTTAATGAGAAAATGATTAATACAGAGATTTATGATTAATACTGAGATGTGTCTACATAGTGATCTTGGTGTATATCAGGGGTTCCCAAACTTTTTACACGGGGACCAGTAAATCCATTCACGAACTTTCGGAGGACCAGTAACATTCATTTGCATATTTGCTAATTCATTAAGCAAATGACGAATATGCAAATACGTTGTTTGGTCCTCCCAAAGCCCTCAAGGCCAGCTTTAGCAAAGCTTTTGATATGGCCACCCACAGCATTCTTACCAGCAAGTTAAGGGAATTTGGATTGGAAAAATGGACTGTAATCCAATAAAACCCTGCACCACCACATCGTGTATTGAAAAGGGGCTTATTTATTTTCAGAAAGCCGACACCACCTTTGGAATTTTTTATCCATATTCTCATTCCGGATGGTGAATGCACCAGGTTCTCTCCATTCTGACACATTGTAGTGCCTTTAAACCTCACTGTCAGCAGTGGGGATATTTAAAAGGCACTGCTTTTAAATTTTTATTCAGGATCTGCGTGCGCCCTGAACTGTCCTGCTCCCCGCTGGCCGATTCTCTCCCCCCGCCCTGGGCCAGCCCCGCTGTCCCCGCCAGCCAATTCTCTCCTGATCTCTCCTGGCAAGCCCTGCTGCCCCTGCCAGCCCTGCTTCCGCCGGCCGGTTCCCCAGCCAGCCCCCCGATCTCCCCCAGCCAGCCCCACTGCTCCCGTGCCCCATCACCCCCATGCTGCCAGCCGGTCCGTCTCTCCCCGCCAGCCAGCCAGCCCTGCTTCTGCCGGCTGGTTCCTCCCTATCTCCCCGGGCAGCTCCACTGCCCTGACCCTGCATCCCTGCGACCCATATCCAACCCCAAACACCAGCAATAAGAGCTCACCTACCTCAGTATGCCTCTGCCGAGCCTGAAACATACGGCTGCATCCGCCCAGCCCGGCTGAGGGCTTGGGGAACCCGGCGCTGCACGGGCAGTCCGAGAGCCCGGAACACCCTGGCAGCCACGCTGAGGCCCGGTATTTTTTTTTCCCGCGGCCCGGTACCGGGCCGTGGCCCATAGTTTGGGAAACGCTGGTGTATATCATGTACTGCCTGTAGTGATTTGTAGTGTCATAAGGTAAATTATTGTATTGGAAACTTAACTGTATTCAGTGCTTCAACCAACCACTCTTCATTGTAGTACTACTATTGGGTTGGCGAGTACCTGTATACTATTTTATGCTTTATTCACTTTATTGTATTCTAATTCTTTGAAAATTAGTATTCCAGAATATTCAATAAACCAGCGTTCCCGATTCCTATAGTGACTATATTTTTCTGAAACAAAATTAGGGGCATGTTAGTCATGCCTCCTGCCCCCCATTAGCCATGCCCCCTGCCACAAGAAGTCTCACCCCTGGAGGTAGTAATCCTGGGGTCAAGATAGACACAACCAGAAGTAAAGGGTGTTGTGTGACCCCTCTAAGAACTCCTCCCACCCTCGTCTTACCAATAGGGATGGGTTTGGCCACCACAGAACCCTCCATGTAACTGTCTTGCAATTGCATTAATCCAATTTGCATTGCTTTAAATCGAAGGGAGAGGCTGGGGGAAGTGTTTCCTCTAAGATTTTTCCCTCATGAGCGGAGTGAATTTTGTCTTGTGTAGCAGTATTGAGTTCATGTACACTTGTTCAGATGTGTGCCACTGTGGCACCCAAGCTATTAATAAATATTTTATAAACCTCTCCCTTTTCCCTCTGCTGCAATGTCTCCCACCCTCCCCTTGCCCCATCTACTCCCCTTGTGCTGGCTGCCCCTCACCCCTCATCTTCCTCTGCTGTCCTGGCTCCAGCCTTTCTCCCTCCCCTCAGCCCTTTGGGGACCTGCCCCCTGCCCATCCTCCTTGACCCCCTGCACCAGCCCTTCTCTTACCCCTGTGCCCACCCTCCTCCAGGCCCACTCTGGTCATCTGTAGCTGCCCCTCCCCTTCCCCTCTCCTAACACATCCTTCACTGCCCTTGCCCTTTCTCTCCCTGGTGCCCACCCCTTCACCACCCTCTTCCCCAGTTCCCCTCATGCCCCTCTGTGTCCTCACACATGATTTGCTCTATCCCCTACTTTCCTCATGCCTACCCCTCCTTTCAACCCCTCTTCTCCTGGCACCCATTTGTCCCCTCTCCTCTTCCTCCTCGCCCCCATTGTCCCACTCCTTTGCCCCCCCCCCCACTTCCTCTCCTCTACCACCAAGACCCTTCCTTTCCTCTACCACCTTCCCTTTAGTTCTCCCCCTGCCCCTTCCCTCACCTTCTGCCTTTGAGATGGAAAGCAGTTTGCAAGGCTGGAGCCAGACTGCAATGCTATTTTCGTTACTGTGGTCCTGCACCAGGAGCACCCGCAGTCCTGGCCCCAGTTGCTCCCGGGGCAAGACTGCATGCTAGGATTGGAGCAGAGGCCACCTGCGCCTTGGAGCCCCACTAGGAACCACATGGAGCCTGGTTAAGGCGCTGCGGGGTGGGGCACACTCGGGCTCAGCAGGTTCCAGGACTGCAGCAGAGGCTACCCGTGCTGCAATTTTTAGTACTGGTCCTGGTTCCCGCGAGTGGCCCGGCTCTAGTGGAGTCAGGTGGCAGCTGCACGAGGCCCATTTCAGTGTGGCTGCTCCGGCCTGTGGGAGGTCAGTATTGTCCAGCAGCATTACCAACAATTCCACTTCTTACTAGACTCTTAAAAGACATTTAGGGCTAAATTAGAGCTAAATACCAGCACTGAACACAGAGCCGGAACAGGTGGCTGTCAACAAACTTCATGGGACAGTGGGAAATTTGGCCACACCCAAAAGTGGACATCTGGCTAATGTATATCATGCCAGGCCATCAATGTTGCTGGACAAGAGAATGCTGGAATAGAGAGGTTAGGATTACAAGTCTTGTGGATAAGGGGGAAGTGATAGATGTGGTATACCTAGACTTTAGTAAAGCATTTGATACAGTCTTGCATGACCTTATCAGTAAACTAGGGAAATGCAACCTAAATGGGACTACTATAAGGTGCGTGTGCATAACTGTCTGGATAACCGTTCTCAGAGTAATTAATGTAATTAATGAGCTTGTGTTTGTCTGTTTGGTTGGTTTGTTTGTTTGCTTTTGAAGGAGCTTCTAAAAGGTTTGAAATCTAGAAGCCTCTGTTAATTGGCTGAGCCTCAGTCAGGGGGAGGGGCTACTAGAGCTATATAAGCCTGTGACTCAGTGACCAGGGAGCTTGCGAACAGGAACTGCTAACAGGGAGTTTGGAGACGGAGTTTAGAGGGGGAGGGTAGAGGGCACTAGTGACTTCTGGCCTTCTTTAAAACATAACTCTTATAATAATCTATATTCCAGAGGTTTTAAAAGAATCCCAGTTTATACTTAAACTTATTCATTAGAAAAATGGAGACAGAAGCCCAGCAGCAGAGTGGGGCTATCCTGTTTATTGCGTCGAGTGTAACATGTATGATTACCTGCCCTGTGGGCGGGTGGCGTATGTGTGCACCTGTTGCAAGGAGCTCCTGACCCTCAGAGACCGAGTTCGGGCTTTGGAGGCCAGGGTGGCTGAACTGGAGGAGCTAAGGGAGGTAGAGAGATATGTGGATGAGACTTTCTGGGACACTGTAGTCCCACCTCCAGTCTGAGAGCCCCAGTACTCTTAAGGAGGACGAAAGTCTCAAGGGAACAGAGCATTCAATGGGAGCAGAGGGAAACCATCCCGTAGTTGGGACCCTCCTCCCAGAGGATGTTGCGGTATCCTCTTGCACTGAGAATACCTCTGAGGAGGAATGCCAGTTCGGAAGAGGCAGGTGTTAGTAGTGGGTGATTCGATCGTTAGAAACATAGATAGTTGGGTTTGTGATGACCGGAGAACCGTATGGTCACTTGCCTGCCTGGTGCGAAGGTTGCGGATCTCTCGAGGCATCTAGATAGACTTATGTGTAGTGCTGGGGAGGAGCCAGTGGTCGTGGTACATGTAGGTACCAATGACATAGGGAAGGGTAGGAGAGATGTCCTGGAGGCCAAATTTAGGCTGCTAGGAAAGAGACTGAAATCCAGGACCTCTATGGTGGCATTCTTGAAGTGCTTCCAGTTCCACGCAGGGCCAGGTAGGCAGGCAGAGATTCAGAATCTCAATGCGTGGATGAGACGATGGTGTAGGGAAGAGGGGTTTGGATTTATTAGGAACTGGGGACACTTTTGGGAGAGGAGCCTATACAGGAAGGATGGGCTCCACCTAAACCAGGGTGGAACCAGACTGCTGGCACTAAACATTAAAAAGGCCGTAGAGCAGTTTTTAAACTGAGAGATGGGGGAAAGCCGATTGGTGTGGAGACGCACGTAAATCGGAGGGAGACTTCTCTTAGAGGAGAATCCATTGATAGAGATTCTCTAAGCTGTAGTCAGAAAGAGAGGAGGAGAGGGCAAACCATGGGCCAGAGCAGACAAAAAACCGTACAAAGGAATCCAATGCATCAGGAAGGGCAGACAAATAAGCAGTGGCAAATTTTTAAAGTGCTTCTACACAAATGCTAGGAGTCTGACTAATAAGATGGGTGAACTAGAGTACCTAGTATTAAATGAGGAGATTGACATAATAGGCATCACTGAAACCTGGTGGAATGAGGAAAATCTGTGGGACACAATAATATACCGGGATATAAAATATATCGAAAGGATAGAGCAGGCCGGGTGGGTGGCGGAGTGGCACTGTATGTGAAAGATAATGTAGAATCAAATGAAATAAAAATATTAAATGAATCAACATGTTCAATAGAATCGCTATGGATAGTAATTCCATGCTCCAAAAATAAGAAATTAGCAGTAGGGATATATTACCGACCACCTGACCAGGACAGGGATACTGACATTGAAATGCTGAGGAGATTAGAGAGGCTACCAAAACAAAGAACTCTATAATAATGGGGATTTTAATTACCCCATATTGACTGGATACATGTCACCTCAGGAAGAGAAGCGGAGATAAAATTTCTCAATGGCTTAAATGACTGCTTCTTGGAGCAGCTGGTGCAGGAACCCACAAGGGAGAGGCAATTCTCGATTTAGTCCTGAGTGGAGCGCAGGATCAGGTCAGGAAATAACCGTTACAGGACCGCTTGGGAATAGTGACCATAATATAATAACATTCAACATTCCTGTGGTGGGAAGAACACCTCAGCAGACCAGCACCCTGGCATTTAATTTCAAAAAGAATTACACAAAAATGAGGAGGTTAGTTAAACAGAAATTAAAAGGCACAGTGACTAGAGCCAAATCCTGCAAGCTGCATGGAAACTTTTAAAGACACCATAATAGAGGCCCAACTTAAATGTATACCCCAAATTAAAAAACATAGCAAGAGACCTAAAAAGAGTCACGTGGCTTAACCACCATGTAAAAGAAGCAGTGAGGACAAAAGGTATCTTTTAAGAAGTGGAAGTCAATCCTAGTGAGATAAATAGAAAGGAACATAAACACTGTCAAATCAAGTGTAAAAATGTAATAAGAAAAGCAAAAAAGATTTTGAGGAACAGCTAGCCAAAAACTCAAAAGAAATAACAAAATGTTTTTAAGTACATTAGAAGCAGGAAGCCTGCTAAAAACCTGTAGGTCCCTAGGCATCGAACTATAAAAGGCGCAATCAAGGGCGATAAAGCCATTGCGGAGAAACTAAATGATTTCTTTGCTTCAGTCTTCACGGCTGAGGGCGTTGGGAGATTCCCAAATCTGCACCGTCCTTTGTGGGTAATGAATCTGAGGAACTGTCCGGATTGAAGTGTCATTAGAGGAGGTTTTGGAACAAATAGAAAAACTTAATGTTAACAAATCTCCGGGACCGGATGGCATTCATCCAAGGGTTCTAAAAGAACTCAAATGGGAAATTGCTGAACTATTATCTGTGGTTTGTAACCTATCCCTTAAATCGGCTTCCGTACCTAACGACTGGAAGGTAGCCAACGTGACACCAATATTTAAAAAGGGCTCTAGAGGCGATCCGGGCAATTACAGACCCGGTAAGTCTAACTTCAGTACCGGGCAAATTAGTCGAAACAATAGTAAAGAATAAAATTGTGAAGCATGTAGAAGAACATAATTTGTTGGACAAAAGTCAACATGGTTTCTGTAAAGGGAAATCCTGTCTTACTATCCTGTCTTACTAATCTATTAGAGTTCTTTGAAGGGGTTAACAAACATGCGGACAAGGGGGATCCGGTAGATATAGTATACTTAAATTTCCAGAAAGCTCTTGACAAGGTCCTCACCAAAGGCTCTTGTGTAAATTACATGGCCATGGGATAAGAGGGAAGGTCCTTTCTTGGATTGAGAACTGGTTAAAAGACAGGAAACAAAGGGTAGGAATAAATGGTAAATTTTCAGAATGGAGAGGGGTAACTAGTGGTGTCCCCAAGGGTCAGTCCTAGGACCAATCCTGTTCAACTTATTCATAAATGATCTGGAGAAAGGGGTAAGCAGTGAGGTGGTAAAGTTTATGGATGATACCAAACTGTTTAGGATAGTCAAGACAGAAGCAGACTGTAAGGGGACTCCAAGAAGATCTCACCAAACTGAGTGATTGGGCAACAAAATGGCAAATGAAATTTAATGTGGATAAGTGTAAAGTAATGCACATCGGGAAAAATAACCCCAACTATATGTACAGTATGATGGGGGCTAATTTGGCTACGATAAATCAGGAAAGAGATCTTGGAGTTATCGTGACAGTTCTCTGAAAACTTCCACACATGTGCAGCGCGTCAAAAAGGCAAATAGGATGCTAGGTATTATTAAGAAAGGGATAGAAAATAAGACCCAGAATATCTTACTGCCCCTGTATAAAACTATGGTACGCCCACATCTTGAATACTGTGTACAGATGTGGTCTCTCACCTCAAAAAGATATTTTGGCCTTGGAAAGGGTTCAGAAAAGGGCAACTAAAATGATTAGGGGTTTGGAACGGGTCCCATATGAGGAGAGGTTAAAGCGACTGGGACTTCTCAGTTTAGAAAAGAGGAGACTGAGGGGGGATATGATAGAGGTGTATAAAATCATGAGTGGTGTGAGAGGGCCGATAAAGAAAAGTTATTTATTAGTTCCTAAATAGAAGAACTAGAGGACACCAAATGAAATTAATGGGTAGCAGGTTTAAAACTAATAAAAGAAAGTTCTTCTTCACACAGCGTAGTCAGCATGTGGAACTCCTTGCCAGAGGAGGCTGTGAAGGCTAGGACTATAACAGAGTTTAAAGAGAAGCTAGATAATTTCATGGAGGTTAGGTCCATAAAAGGCTATTAGCCAGGGATAAAATGGTGTCCTTGGCCTCTGTTTGACAGAGGCTGGAGAGGGATGGCAGGAGACAAATCGCTTGATCATTGTCTTCGGTCCACCCCCTCTGGGGCACCTGGTGCTGGCCACTGTCGGCAGACAGGATACTGGGCTAGATGGACCTTTGGTCTGACCCGGTACAGCCGTTCTTATGTTCTTATGTTCTTAATGGTTCACAGTCATACTGGAAGGGCATAACAAGTGGGGTTCCACAGGGCTCTCTTTTGGGACCGGTTCTGTTCAGTATCTTCATCAACAATTTAGATAGTCATAGAGTACACTTATTAAGTTTGCAGATGATACCAAGTTGGGAGTGGTTGCCGCTGCTTTGGAGGATAGGGTCAAATTCAAAAAGATCTGGAAAAATGGTCTGAGGTAAATCAGATGAAGTTTTATAAGGACAAATGCCAAGTACTTCACTTAGGAAGGAACAATTGGTTTCACACATACAGAATGGGAAGTGACTGTCTAAGAAGGTGTACTGCAAAAAGGGATTGGTGTTGTAGTGGACACTTGCAAAAAAGATTCTGGGATGCATTAACAGGAGTTTATGAACAAGACAGAAGTAATTCTTCCACTCTACTCTGCATTGATTAAGCCTCAATTGGAGTAGTGTGTCCAGTTATGGGCTCTGCATTTTAGGAAAGATGTGGATAAATTGGAGAAGGTCCAGAGAAGAGCAACAAAAATGAAGGTCTCAAAAATATGACCTATGAAGGAAGACTGAACAAATTGAGCTTGTTTAGTTTAGAAAAGAAGACTGAGAGGGGACAAGACAGCAGTTTTCAAATATCTAAAAGAGTGTTACAAGGAGGAGGGAGAAAATTGTTCTCATTGGCCTCTGATGATAGGACAAGAAGCAATGGGCTTAAACTGCAGCAAGGGAGGGTTAGGTTGGACATTAGGAAAAACCTTCTAGTTGTCAGGGTGGTTAAACACTGGAATAAATTGCCTAGGGACATTGTGGAATGTCCATCACTGGAGATACTTAAGAGCAGGTTCGATAGACATCCATCAGGGATGATCTAGATCAGGCATGTCAAACTCGAAGCCTACTGGGGGCCGCACAAACGAAAACTGATAGCTTTCAGGGCCACCAAAGAAAATGTACTTCTATCAGAAGGCCCGTGGAGGTGGGGGTGCGGCCCAGCTCGAGCCCTGACCTGCCGGGTTGGGGGGGAAGCCGGAGCTGGCCCAGCCTTGGCCTGGCAGCTGGGGGAGAGCTTGGGGCTGCCTACCCCCAGAGACAGAGGGGTTGGTGAGCATAGCGAGCAGGAATACTCGAATGGGGAGAAGTGTGGTGCAAACCTCAAAATGTATGCTAAATTATTGGACTGTGCAAAGTAATTTAAAACCAAATTGCAGTGGCATCCTAATATCGTGGAGTCTGCATTAATCCAAATGAAGTTGGACGTTACTCATTATAAAATGACCTATTAACTTAGCTATTCTCCAGTCTGCAGTACTGGATTTCCTTTACAGGTTGTAAGTCAGCACTTTTAGGTGAGTCATGTTGCCCTAATTGTAGGGACAGGTGAGAGGAACAGAAATTCAATGGAGGAGAAATTTGGCCTGAAACCAGAAGACCGTACTTCCTGTTTCCTGAAGCTAATGCTGCACCTACTGATTAGAGTGAGGGTTGTTTGTTCACTTACAACAGGCATGTCATACTCGAAGCCTACTGAGGGCCGTACGAACAAAAACTGATAGCTTTCAGGGCCACGAAAGAAAATGTACTTCTATTGGAAAGTTGTAATTATTATTATAGATTGTTTTAGGTATATTTAATAATTTTTCAGGTCTTGTTTTAATATAATACAGTAATTTGATGTGAAAATTATTTGCTCATATAAAATTTAAATATAAATGTAGGGTACTTTTAAATTTTTATATGATACATAACTTGTTTTGTTGAAATAAAAACAAATATAGACCATGGTTAATCAAATAGAACAGGCTTCTGTGAAAATTTCAGATACTTCGCAAGTTTGAGATTTTGCATAAACATCTAATTCGTGCAGTTGCAGAAAATTGACATAGTTATTGATTAATATACATTGTGTGATTTTATTTGGGAATAAATAAACAAACAAAATATTAACAATCTCCTCCTTTCCCCCAGAGCCAACCCCTTCCATACCCCTGTTCTAACCCAATCCCCTTCCGCTCCCCCAGAGCCGCCTCCCACCTCCCCCAGAGCCAGGCAGGTACCCCTCAGCGCCCCTAACCTAACGCCTTCCAGAGAGCCATGCACTCCCAGCTCCCCCAACCTAATGCCTGGGTCCTGGAGCCGTCGCTACCACTGCCGCCGCACACTTCTTCCTTGAGCGCTGGGGCAGCGTGAGCACAGTGGCCAGCTGTGAGCAGTTGCTGCGGTGCTGTGCACAGAGCAGCCGGCCAGCTGTGATCTGCACTTGGCCATGTGCTCCAAGTGGCCAGCAGGCCACACTTTATTCTTTTATAAAAATGTAGTAGTGGGCCGCAAAAAATTTTGATCGGGCTGCATGCCTGTTTGACATGCCTGACTCACACTGACTTTCCTTTCTAGAAACATCTGGGGAGCTAGTAATGGCTTATTTTCGTTCGTCAGGTAATCTAGAAATGTGAAATTAACACCGACAAGTAAATCCTTAGCTTTTACTGTATGCTCCATTTAACACCTTGAGCTTGGCTTTTTACTTTGTATAAAATTTTCAAAGTGCTTAAATGATATTATAGCCTGTCTCGTTGTCCGTAAAGCACTTTGAAAATGGAATTTAGGTGCCTAAGTCACTTAAACAGTGGGGTAATAGTCATCTTTGCAAAAGTAAAGGGCTTGTTGGTGTATCTTCTGTTTTGCTGGATTGATATCTGGCCCCTCTGGCTAGATTCTGCCACTGGAATGGTAGACGCCACATTTCAGAATGGAGAGAGCGGGGGTCCCTAAGGGGTCCATAGTGGGACCGGCCCTGTTCAAGTTATTCATAAATGGTGTGGAGAAAACGGTAAATAGTGAAGTGGCAAAGTTTGCAGATGAAACTAAACTGCTCAAGATGCTTAGATCCAAAGCAGACTGTGAAGAGCTTCAAAGGAATCACACAAAACTAGGTGACTGAGCAACAACATGACAGCTTAATTTTAATGTTGATAAATGCAAAGTAATGCATTTTGGAAAACATAGTCCTAATTATACTTATAATATGATGGGGACTAAATTGTTACCACTTGAGAGATTTTGGAGTAATTGTAAATAGTTTTCTGAAAACATCCACTCAATGTATAGTAGCAGCCAAAAAAAAAAAAAGAAAACAATGTTATGAATCATTAAGAAAGGGATAGAGAAAAAGAATATCGTAATGCTGCTATGTAAATCCATGGTACACTCATCTTGAATACTGTGTGCTTCATCTCAAAAAAAGATATTTTAGCATTGGGAGAAGTTCAGAAAAGGGCAACAAAAATGATTGGGGTATGGAAGAACTGCCATAGGAGAAATTAAAGCTGGGATTTTGCAGCTTGGAAAAAAGATGACTAAAGGGAGATATGATAGAGGCCTATTAAAATCATTATCAGCATGGAAAAAATGAATAAAGAAAAGTTATTTACTCCTTCCCATAACAGAAAAACTAGGGGTCACCAAATGAAATGACTTCTCTCCTACAGAAACTTTCTGCAATCATTTTAATTTGGCAGAATCATGTAGCAGCACTGTTAAACGGGACATTCACATTTGACTGTTTGATATCCCTTTCCTCCAAATGTCATGCTTGTACTACTTGTTTTCCTACTTTTATCTTCACGCTTGTTATGAGCTTAAACTTAACAATGGTCCAACTGTCCCCCACTTTATTGCTCATATCATTACCCACAGAGTCACAAATTCATAGCCAGTGGTGTCCTATCTCATGCTGATCATCCAGGTAGTTGTCACATTCTGCTGCTGCTTTCACAACATTTCGGAAGACAGCTCCTGTCCATACTCTTATTCAGGCCCCCGTTTTCTTCCACAGCTTCTATGGCTTCTCTAATAGCTGCTGCTCTATGCCTCTCCTTTCATTACAGAGCTCCTGAGATGGCTTTGGCCCATCATTCTAACCAGGGCTTGCCAAGCGGCGGCAAGCCCCGCTCGCCAGCCGCGCGGTTCTGTGCTCTGCGCATGCGCAGATCGTTCTGCGCCAGCTCTTCCCGGGTTGTAATCTACTCGCCATGGGCGAGTAGATTACATTATTTGTCGAGCCCTGGTAATATCTACCTCCATATCCTTATTCCCATTTGTTATGTTGCCATTATCCCTAAGCTCTTCATTAGCCTTATTAAAGACTGAAGCAAAGTATTTGTTTAGATATTGCGCCATGCCTAGATTATCCTTAACCTCCACTCCATCCTCAGTGATTAGTGGTCCCACTTCTTCTTTTTTGGTTTTTTTCCTATTTATATGACTATAAAACCTTTTACTATTGGTTTTAATTCCCGTTGCAAGGTCCAACTCTACATGACTTTTAGCCTTTCTCACTTTGTCCCTACATGCTCTAACCTCAATAAGGTAGCTTTCTTTGCTAGTCCTTCCATCTTCTACTCCTTATATGCTTTCTGCTTTTTCTTAATCACCTTTCTGAGATGCTTGCTCATCCAGCTTGATCTGAAACACCTGCCTATAAATTTTTTCCCCTTTCTTGGGATACAGGCTTCTCATAACTTCTGCAATTGTAATTTAAAATAATCCCAGGCCGCCTCCGCCTTTAGATCCATAAATTCTTTAGTCCAATCCACTTCCCTAACTCATTTCCTTAATTTATTAAAGTTAGCCCTTTTGAAATCAAAAACCCTAGTCTCACATTTATTTTTGTTTATCCTTCCATTTAGTTTGAACTGAATTAGCTCATGATCGCTCGAGCTAAGGTTGTCCCCTACAACCATTTCATCTATGAGGTCCTCACTACTCACCAAAACCAAATCTAAAATGGCATCCCCCCTTGTTGGTTCAGCAACTACTTGATGAAGGAATTCATCAGCTATCGCAGCTAAGAAAATCTGAGCCCTGTTATTATTACTAGCACTTGTTCTCCAGTCGATATCTGGAAAGTTGAAGTCTCCCATGATTACGCAGTTTCCATTAGTATTTACTTCATTAAAAACATTAAAGAGGTCTCTATCCATATCCAAATTAGATCCCGGTGGTCTATAGCACACCCCAAGCACTATCCCTGGGGAGGATCTAATAGTTTTCTTCCCCAATGTGATTTTTGCCCAGACAGACTCTGTCTTCTCCATTCCATCACTTTTTATTTCTTTACAGTCTACCTCATCATTGATATACAATGCTACTCCACCCCCTTTACCTTTATTTCTCTCTTTCCTAAACAGCACATACCCTCTGGGATAGGCTAAAAGGGATTAAAAACAAAGGTGATGTCATGCTAGGAGTCTACTACAGGCCACCTACCCAGATGGAAGAAGTGGATGAGGCTTTTTTCAAACAACTAACAAAATCACCCAAAGCCCAAGATTTGGTGGTGATGGGGGACTTCAACTATCCAGATATATGTTGGGAAAATAACACTGCAGGGCACAGACTATCCAATAAGTTCTTGGACTGCATTGGAGACAACTTTCTATTTCAGAAGGTTGAAAAAGCTACCGGGGGGAAGCTGTTCTAGATTTGATCCTAACAAATAGGGAGGAACTGGTTGAGAATTGGAGGAACTGGTTGAGAATTGGAAAGTGGAAGGCAGCTTGGGTGAAAGTGATCATGAAATCATAGAGTTCACAATTCTAAGAAAGGGTAGAAGGGAGAACAGCAAAATAGAGACAATGGATTTCGGAAGGCGGATTTTGCAAGCTCAGAGAGCTGATAGGTAAGGTCCCATGGGAATCGAGACTGAGGGGAAAAACAACTGAGGAGAGTTGGCAGTTCTTCAAAGGGACATTAAGGGCCCAAAAGCAAGCTATTCCGATGTGTCGGAAAGATGATAAATACGGCAAAAGACCGCCTTGGCTTAACCAGGAGATCTTGCATGATCTAAAAATAAAAAAGGAGTCATATAAAAAATGGAAAGTAGAGCAAATTACAAAGGATGAATATAGGCAAACAGCACAGGAATGCAGGGGCAAGATTAGAAAGGCAAAGGCACAGAATGAGCTCAAACTAGCTACGGAATAAAGGGAAACAAGAAGACTTTTTATAAATACATTAGAAGCAAGAGGAAGACCAAGGAGAGGGTAGGCCCACTGGTCAGTGAGGAGGGAGAAACAGTAACAGGAAACTTGGAAATGGCAGAGATGCTCAATGACTTCTTTGTTTCGGTCTTCGCCGAGAAGTCTGTAGGAATGCCTAACATAGTGAATGCTAGTGGGAAGGGGGTAGTTTTAGAAGGTAAAATAAAAAGAGAACAAGTCAAAAATCACCTAGAAAAGTTAGATGTCTGCAAGTCACCAGGGCCTGATGAAATGCATCCTAGAATACTCAAGGAGCTGATAGAGGAGGTATCTGAGCCTCTAGCTGTCATCTTTGGAAAATCATGGGAGACAGGAGAGATTCCAGAAGACTGGAAAAGGGCAAATATAGTGCCCATTTATAAAAAGGGAAATAAGAACAACCCAGGAAACTACAGACCAGTTAGTTTAACTTCTGTGCCAGGGAAGATAATGGAGCAAGTAATTAAGGAAATCATCTGTAAACACTTGGAATGTGGCAAGGTGATAGGGAACAGCCAGCATGGATTTGTAAAGAACAAATCATGTCAAACCAATCTGATAGCTTTCTTTAATAGGATAACGAGTCTTGTGGATAAGGGAGAAGTGGTGGATGTGGTATATCTAGACTTTAGTAAGGCGTTTGATACAGTCTCGCATGATATTCTTATCAATAAACTAGGTAAATACAACTTAGATGGGGCTACTATAAGGTGGGTGCATAACTGGCTGGATAACCGTACTCAAGAGTAGTTATTAATGGTTCACAATCCTGCTGGAAAGGCATAAGAAGTGGGGTTCCGCAGGGGTCTGTTTTGGGACTGCTCTGTTCAATATCTTCATCAACGATTTAGATATTGGTATAGAAAGTACGCTTATTAAGTTTGCAGATGATACCAAGCTGGGAGGGGTTGACTATCTGGAGGATAGGGTAATAATTCAAAATGACCTGGACAAATTGGAGAAATGGTCTGAGGTAAATAGGATGAAGTTTAATAAAGACAAATGCAAAGTGCTCCACTTAGGAAGGAACAATCAGTTTCATACATACAGAATGGGAAGCGACTGTCTGGGAAGGAGTATGGCAGAAAGGGATCTAGGGGTTATAGTGGACCACAAGTTGAATATGAGTCAGCAGTGTGATGCTGTTGCAAAGAAAGCAAACATGATTCTGGGATGCATTAACAGGTGTGTTGTGAGCAAGACACGAGAAGTCATTCTTCCGCTCTACTCTGCACTGGTTAGGCCTCAGTTGGAGTATTGTGTCCAGTTCTGGGCACCGCATTTCAAGAAAGATGTGGAGAAATTGGAGAGGGTCCAGAGAAGAGCAACGAGAATGATTAAAGGTCTAGAGAACATGACCTAGAGGGAAGACTGAAGGAATTGGGTTTGTTTAGTTTAGATAAGAGAAAATTGTGGGGGGACATGATAGCAGTTTTTAGATATCTAAAAGGGTGTTATAAGGAGGAGGGAGAAAACTTGTTCATCTTGGCCTCTGAGGATAGAACAAGAAGCAATGGGCTTAAACTGCAGCAAGGGACGTTCAGGTTGGACATTAGGAAAAAGTTCCTAACTGTCAGGATAGTCAGACACTGGAATAAATTGCCCAGGGAGGTTGTGGAATCTCCATCTCTGCAGATATTTAAGAGTAGGTTAGATAAATGTCTCTCAGGGATGGTCTAGACAGGGATGGTCCCTTCCAGTCCTAGTAGTCTATGATTCTGTGATTCAATACCCGTACTCCAGTCATGCCTAGTATTCCACCATGTTTCTGTTATTTCTATAATAATCTGGTTTCACTTCCTGGACCAATAGCTCTAGTTCCTCCATTTTGTTACCTAGGCTCCTCTCATTGGTGTACAAACATCTCTGATCACCTTCTTCTTGTTAACATGCCTGTAGAAACCTTTCTTGTTATCCTTCACATCCTTTGCCAGTCGCAATTCCAATTGCGCTTTCGCCTTCCTGATAACCCCCCGGCATTCTCAAGCTATACATTTAAACCCCATCCCTGGTCATTTGTCCAAGTTTCCACTTTTTGTAAGCTTCCTTTTTGTGCTTAAGTTCACCAGGGATTTCCCCTGTAAGCCAGTCCGGTCTCCTACCATGTTTGCCTCTCTTGCTACGCATCGGGATGGTTTCTTTCTGTGCCTTCACTAAGGCTTCTTTAAAATACTGCCAGCTGTCCTGGACTCCTTTCCCCTTCATGTTAGCATCCCAGGGGATTCTGCCCATCAGGTCTCGGAGGGAGTCAAAATCTGCTTTTCTGAAGTCCAAGGTGTGTATTTTACTACTCTCTTTTCTTCCTTTGGTCAGGATCCTGAAATCTACCATCTCATGATCACTGCTTCCGAGGTTGTCACCCACCTCTACTTCCCCATTAGTTCCTCCCTGTTTGTGAGCAGAAGGTCAAGCTGCGCACGGCCCCTGGTCGGATCCTTCAGCACTTGTACCAAGAAGTTATCCCCAACATTCTCCAAAAAGTTCTTGGATTGCCTGTGTACTGCCGTATTGGTTCCCAACAGATATCAGGGTGATTAAAGTCCCCCACGAGAACCAGGGCCTGTTATCTGGAAGCTTCTCTCAGTTGTCCGAAGAAAGCCTTATCTACCTCATCCACCTGATTCGGTGGCCTGTAGTAGACACCGACCACAACATCACCGCTGTTGTTTGCACCTCTAAACTTAACCCATAGACTCTCAAAAGGTTTTTCTCCCTCTATATAGTGGAGTTCTGAGCAATCATAGTGCTCTTACATATAGTGCAACTCCCTCCTTTTCTCCCCTGCCTGTTCTTCCTGAACAGTCTATACCCTTCCATAACAGTGCTCTAGTCATGCGAGTCATCCCACCAAGTCTCTGTTATCCCAGTTAAATTATATTTCTTGGACTGGGCCAGGGCCTTCAGTTCTTCCTGTTTGTTGCCCAGGCTTCTCGCATTAGTGTACAAACACCTCAGATAACCAGTTGATCGCCCTATCTTCTCCATTCGAATCAGGGTCCTCCTTTCTTGCTCATTCCTCTTGCATTTCTTCCCGGTATCCGACTTTCCCACTCCCCTCAGGGTTTTGGTCACCGTCCCCCAATGAACCTAGTTTAAAGCCCTCCTCACTAGGTTTGCAAGCCTGCCCGCGAAGATGCTCCTTCCTCTCTTTGTTAGGTGGATCCCATCTCTTCCTAACAATCCTTGTGCCCGGAACAGAGTCCCATGGTCGAAGAAACCAAAGCCCTCTCTGCGACATCACCTGCTCAACCACGCATTTACTTCCTCAGTTCGACGATCCCTGCCCAGTCCTTTCCCTTCAACAGGGAGGATGGACGAGAACACCACTTGCGCTCCGAATTCTTTGATCCTTTTTCCCAGCGCTACATAATCCTCAGTAACCCGCTCAAGGTCATTCTTGGCCGTATCGTTAGTTCCCACGTGGAGAAGCAGGAAGGGGTAGCGATCCGAAGGTTTGATCAGTTTTGTAAGCCTCTCAGTCGCATCCTGAATGCGAGCTCCCGGTAAGCAGCACACCTCTCGAGAGTGCAGGTCTGGACGGCAGATGAATGGCTCAGTCCCTCTTAGGAGGGAGTCCCCGACCACCACCACCTGTCGTCTTCTTTTGGGGGTGGTGGTCGTGGAACCCCCATTGCTAGGACTACGCATCCCATGCCTTCCAGTAGATGGTGTTCCCTTGCGGTTTCTTCCTTGTGAGGTCCCTTCCAAAGCATTCACCACCACAGAGCCTGTGGGGAGAGCCTGAAAGCGATTGCTTACCTCTATAGCATTGGGGGATTCCTGTGCTGGCCTTTTTCCACTTCTAGAAGTTAGATGCTGCCAGTTCTCTTCCTGGTCCCGTACTGCCCTCTGGCTCTTCCGTCTGCCGTGCTTGCAGTCACTCCCCCCATCCCTCGTTACTTGGGGGGGAGACCAGGGGCCCCCAGCACAGTCTGCTCTGTCGTTTGTTTTGGAGCACCCTCTTGAGCCTCTCCAACCATCTGGGGATACTAGTCTTCCTCTCCAGATGAGGCGCTTGGCCTGTCCTCTTTGTCGGCACCAGCCACGGACTCCCGGGCCCACTAAGAGCTCCTGCGAAGGCTGGCCCAGAACCTGCGGGGCTCCAGCTCAAATCTGACTGTAGACAACCTCAATGCTGAAGCCCCATCTTGGGTGGCCCTGCCGCTCAGTAAAACAGTGGACAAGGTGACTAAAAACCTTTGGCAAGCCCTGGTGTTTGTTCCTCCCACAGGCAGGCAATGAGCACCTGTTCTTTCTCACACACCCCCACCTCCCGGGGTCCATAGTGGTGCAGGCGGCAAACGACTGGGAGCGACAGGGTCAGCCAGCCCAAACCCCCAAGAACAGAGAGGGCAAGTGGTCCAACTTGTTGGGTCGTAAGGCCTATGCATCGGGTCTCCTGCTCAGGATTGCCAACCAGCAGGTTCTCCTGAGCAGGTACGCTTTTAACACCTGGGCGGCCATGGACAAGTTCGGGGAGCTGCTGCCCCAGGATTCAAGACAAGAATTCAAGGCCCTTTCTGAGGAAGGGAAGATAGTGTCCCGAGCGGCGCTCCAGGCAGCCCTGGACTCGGCTGATGCTGCGGCTCGTACAGTGGCAAGAGGCTTGATGTTGCACAGCGGAGCCTTGCTTCAGGTGTCTGGCATCCCGCCGAAGGTCCAGAACACCATCCAGAACCTCCCTTTTGAGGGCGGGGGCCTGTTCTCAGACCGTACGCACACAAGGCACCAGGGCAATCCTCAAGTCATTGTGTATACACACCCCTACACCCCTGAGGTGCTCCCTCCCTAGAGCCCCACTTTGCCCCTTCCAGCAGGGCAGGTAGACTTCGCTAGACGGAGGGGCTGTTATGGTAATAACATCCACAGAAGTGGCAGATGTCCGTCTTGGTCATCCTCTGAGCAAAGAGAGGGCCCCCTTAGCAAGCCACAGGGCCTGAGGCAGAACCTTTGAAGGTGCGATCGAGGACAGCGCCCTAGTCTCGGACAGTAGGCCATTCACCGATCGGCTCTTCCCCTTCTATCGTTCCTGGTTGCGTATCACCACGGACCGTTGGGTTCTGGACATGGTGAGGAGGGATCCCCTTCCCATTCCCCTTCCCCATCCCTCTTCAGGGACCCCTCTCATGAGCATCTTCTCAGGTTGGAGGTATAGAAACTCCTCGATTTGGGAGCAGTGGAAGAGGTACCTGCAGACCTCAGGGGCAGAGGTTTTTATTCCCACTGCTTCTTGGTCCTGAAAGTCGACAGTGGCTTCCGCCCTGTCCTGAACCTAAGGGACTTGAATGCCTTCATTGTGAAGTCGAAATTCAAGCTGGTTACCCTTACCTCCATCATCCCTTCCCTAGGTACGCTAGACTGGTATGCTGCCCTCGGTCTCAAGGACGCTTACTTTCACATGTCTATCGCTCCCATGCACAGGCGCTTCCTGTGGTTCAGAGTGGGCCGAGATTACAATCAATTCATGGCCCTTCCTTTCGGTCTTTCCACTGCTCCCAGGGTTTTCACAAAGTGTATAGCTTTCCTCAGGAAATGGTGGGTTCAGGTCTACCCGTACCTGGACAACTGGGTTGTGAGGGGCTCATCCCAGTCCTAAGTGGCCAACCATATCACCCTAGTAAGGGAAACGTTCCTTGGGCCGGGCCTCATGCTGAACAAGGCAAAGTCCACTGGTTCCCACTCAAGTAATAGTTTGTGGGAACTCTGTTGGACACGACGAGGCAGGGCCTCCCTGTCCGTGGATCACTTTGTGACCCTGAGGGACACTATTCTGAGGCTGCAGTCATCCCCCACCACAACAGCCCGCTGTTGCATGACGTTGTTGGGCCTTATAGCGGCTTGCACCTATGTAGTGAGGCATGCCGGGTTCAGAATGAGACTCCTTCAACTGTGGCTGCATTGGATCCACAACCCAGCCTTCCAGCATATGGACACAGTGGTGAGAGTGCCCGTAGATGTGCTGAAATCCCTCGACTGGTGGCCATGCGAGGACATGGTTCGAGAGGGGATACCGTTTCTCACACCTTCCCTGTCCATTCAGCTGGTGACTGATGCTCGGACACAGGCTGGGGGGCTCACCTCGGGAGGTTCCGGACACAAGGTATGTGGGGCCCTGAGGATCTCGCTCTCCACATCAGTGTCAGAAAGTTAAGGGCTATATGCCTGACTTGAGGCGTGTTCCTACCGCAGTGCCGAAACAGGTGTGTTTCGATTCTGACTGACAACCACTGCGATGTTTTATATAACCAGACAGGATGGTGCTCGCTCCTATCCCCTGTGCAGGGAGGTTCTCCTTCTCGGGGAGTTTTGCATGGCTCATGATATTCTTCCGGTGGCCTCCTATCTCCCGGGAACTCAGAACAAGCTGGCGGACCGCCTCAGCAGGTCCTTCCAGGGACTCGAGTGGTCTCTAAGGGCGGATATGACCTCTCCATTTTCCGCAGGTGGAGGTTTCCCCACCTGGACCTGTTCGCCACCCGCCTAACAGGAAGTGCCTCTGGTTCTGCTCCATGTTTGGTCATGGCCAGGGGTCTTTGGGGCATGCGCTGTCGAGTCCCTGGCCTTGGGGCCTGCTGTACGCCTTTCCCCCTTTCCTGTTGATCCCCAGGGTGATCCTCAGGGTCACGGAATTCTGGGCCTCAGTGATCCTGATAGCCCCGGCCTGGCCGCAGCAGCATTGGTTCCCAGACCTCCTCGCCCTCTCAATAGAATGGCCCTTGGCCCTCCCCCTGTGGCTGGACCTAATCTCACAGGAGTTTGGCAGGCTGTTCCAGCAAGAAGGAAAAAACAGTTACCTTATAACTGTTGTTTTTTGAGTTGTGTTGCTCATGTCCATTCCACCTCCCACCCATCTCCTTTGCGTCGGAGCGTTCCACCAAGAAGGAAGTGAGGAGGTGGAGGGCCAGCGGGGATATATATGCACCAATATAGCAGTGCCACTTCAGGGGGCTCCCCTGCTGGCCCAATGGGTACTGCTGAGGGAAAACTCTCCGTCAGGTGTGCGCGCGCTGCGTGCATGGATTAAGTGAAATGGTCATGAGCAACACATCTCGAAGAACAAGAGTTATGAAGTAACCGTTCTTTATGCATAGGTCACCTAAATCTTTAAGGTAGAGCAACAGGTTAGTGTAACCTAACAGTACCCTCTACTGGTCAGTCTAATGCATTGCAGTCACATTGTTTTCTGTACTCAGAACACAGGTCCCTCTAGAACAGGGGTCAGCAACCTTTCAGAAGCCGCGTGCCGAGATTTCACTTATTCATTTCTATTTATGGGTCTGCATGCCATCAATACTTTTTAAAGTCAATAATAGTACTACTTACAGCAGCTTCATTAATAAAGATGCAGATCTTACTGTTTTAGTAACACAGGATTTAAAACAATCATTAAGATCAGAGTTTTAGATATTTGCAAAACTCTAGAAAAATTCTGTTAAAAGACTCTTTTTCTTTCTTTGGGATACACAGGCTTAATTCTTGGCTCCATCCCAGCCTCCTTGAATGAGCTTAGATAAGCCCCCAAGGGTACATCTACACTACAGCTGAAGGTGTAAGTTACAGCTCAAGGAGACATACACATACTACCTTTTGCTGAGCTAGTGTGCTGAGGGTAGATCTGCACTGCAGTTAAAAACTCGCTGCTGTAAGGGGTGGAGCGCACACACCTCCTAGTAACACTAAGGGGAGCTGAACATGCACTCAAGTGTCTGAGTGGAACACTGAGCTGGTTGAAATTTTTCAAGTTTTTCTTCTTTTAGGGAACAGGAAAGGATTCTTTTCTAAAATAAAACTCATCCCAAACTGTCGACATTGTCAAAATGGTTTTTCTTGTGTAAAAAAAAACTTGCCTTTTCACTAACTCAAACTTCAGTCTTTTGTAACTAGTTAGCACCAGTTTTTTGGGGGGCTTTTTGTAAAGGAAAAATTCCACTAACTACTTTAAAGGAGGGGGGAAAATAGAAAAGACGTAGAACACTTTAGAAAAACAGGAAAAAAATAAAAATGGGACCATTTGGCATACTTTGAAATGAAAACAAATTCATAATTTAATATTTAGTTTTTCCCCTTTGTGAAAATAGTTCATATTTCAGCCAGTTCTGGTAACACAGGGAAAAATCATGGGTTATGCTTTTTTGTTGAAAATTCCCATCAGACCCTTTAGCTTTGTTGTTTAGATCTAGACTCAGATATACAGAGGTATTTGGGTGCCTGAAGAGACAGACACATGCCTAACCTGCTTTGCACTTCAGAAAATCCCAGATGTTTAACTCCCATTAAAAGTCAAAATAAATGCAATTCCCATTAGGCACCTATCTGTCTCTTTAGGTGTTTGTAAATCTAAGCCATTAACACCTTCTTATCTTGCTGCTCCATTTCAAGCATGGAGCAACTTTGTTTAGCAGCTGCTTGACAACAAGCTGCCCCCCTACTAATCAGCTGAACTCCCTGCCTGTGCCAGCCTGCTGTGAGGCTCAAGTGGCAGTGCTGGTGCCCTACTGACTGTCCCCCCTCTGGTTTGAAAACCGGCTTGCGTGCCACTGATGGCATGTAAATTGCCAACCCCTGCTCTAGAACATTTAATGGAAGTCTGGAAAAACAAACTGAATCCAGAGTCTGTCTGTTCTATAGGGTAAGTTTGAAAGATTGTATTAAGATGAAAACAGAAGCCAAATAATTGTCCTCTTCCTTGTGAAAGGAAAGTCTAGCACATCTTTAGCAGGTTGCAGACGGAACTTAAACCAGCGGTGAGCAAGTTGCAGCCCATGAGCAGTATGTGACCCATTGGGGTGCCATGTGGCCCTCAAGACACTTTGTTCACCGTTGTCCATGTGTAGTGTTACCGCATTCCTCTAATTTCCATCTGCATTATATTTTCCTATCAGTATTACTAAAGTGATACATACAAAATATGGGCACGTGCAGTGAGCAGTGTTCTGTTTGCACACAACATTAATTGTAAGAGCCAGGTCCTCCTTCTGTATCCAGTCAAAGTGCCGATACAGTTCATTCGGCACACCCTACAAATTCTGGGTACGTAAGCACCATTAAACTACCCATCTCAGGAGAGAGTCTTGCAGACCACTAAGATAGAGGGCCATTCATGTTGCGCACTCACTACCCTATGTTGTTCATCACTGTCTTGAACAGGTTAGTCCTTTTGTCTGAAGAGTAAATTGTAGTAAAAACACAATCAATGTAAAACTCTCTCCGGGCTGGTTATAAACCCGCCATGAATGAATATGAAAGACACATAATCTCTCTTCCTTGGAGTAAGCCTTTCCAGACTGGCTATACTCACCATGTGAACAAATCAAAGAAACATAAACTCAGTGGCTTCTCGTTGTAAGAAAGTTGCATTATATTATCCAAGAATGTTTGTTTGGTAAAATCTTAGCTGAACAGCTTGTCAGTTTTCATCCTTTGATATACATGGAGGATAGAAAATGTGTGTGCTGTGCAGAGTCCACTCTGTCTCTAGTGAAATGGCATGAAAGCCTAAGCAAGACATCCAAGAAAATGTGTTTAGTGCAAAAACCTTTAAATGTTTGAGCCAGACTTTGAAAGTGAAAGGAGGTGCTATTTGCTGAGTAACCAAGGATTTCATGCAGCAGGTACTACTTGCTTTGGTAATCGCTGTTACAGTATCTCATGAATGAGTTCAGGATTTAATGAAAACCATGCTTCTCTGTGTAACTTAAATTTGTTGCTTGAAATTGGACCATTTTTGTCAGCAGAAACTTGTTAGCCTAGAAAAATTGATATAGGTAACTTCGGTGCTGGAGAAAGACATGGAAAGAAATACCTTATTGTCAGGTATTTTACAATGAACACTTACATTCTTTGAGTAGTGGCCTCGTGGGTGCTCCAACATAGGTGCCTGTGCACCCCTGTGCTCGTAATCAGAGATTTATGGTAGCAGTGCCTGATTGGATCACACGTGTGCGGTCCTTGCTGTGTGCCGTTTCTGCTGGTTATCTGGCACTATGCAACCAGCTCTCCCTCAGTTCTTTTTCTCTCTCTTTGACTCAAGTCAAAGCAGCTAGCATAGGTCTCCCACTAGTATTAGTTGATTATTTTAAATTATTCTCTCTATTCTTTTATTCCTGTCATTTCTTCCCCCTCCTGCCCCCCAAAATTCTCATAGGACTGTTTTCCATTCAATCAGTAGAGTAGTTGTCTCTCCTTTCCCTTGTCCTCCTTTACAGGGAGAAGAGTTCCTAGGGAACCAGACATGCCCCTCAGGGTTCAAACTTTCAATACCAGTTTCAGCCAGATGCTCTGTCTGTGAGATAAGCATACTATAGAATAGGTATGTTAAATATCATTTATTTTAGTAAGCGTGTAGCCGTAAGAATTTTTATGTTACTAAAATGCTCCCAGCCATTGCACTCCCAGCCCCACTCTCTATGTGGGAGGCAACAGCCTGGGGTGACCGGTGGGAACCAGTTTAAAAATGAGCTCCCCATGCAAACCGGCTCCTGCCTGCTGCGCTTCCCCTCGACAGAGGCTGCTCCGGCATTCTACTTCTTCCTCCCTCCCCCTCCGCACTGCTGCTTTATCATTTACAGAGGCAGCAAGGGGAGGGAGTGCATGTAGTCGTTTGGATTAACCAATAAGCCCCAGCTTATTGGCTGATTGTTTAAATGACTCTACACTAACAGCCCTACTATAGAAGTGTTTGCACTGCCACAATCACAAAGCCCGCATCAGGAAGGAAAGAGACTTTCACCTTAAAGTCCTTCTCATGGAGAAGTCTCTCAGCCTCGCCAGAGATCACTAAAAACAGTAAACTGGCCAGGAAGGCGGCAGAAGAACAGGGTGCGAGGACCCCGACACAGGAGTTAGTCAAGAAAAGGCGCTCTTCCAGATAGCCAACAGCTTCAGTACTGACTGTGCTGGCCCTCCCACAGCTGAAATCCAGTGATGCCAAGCTCAGATACAAGCCACAAGGGGAAACCGAGACCTCATTGATATTCCTTCTGTGTGCAGAATAAATTTTATGTTCACTAAAGCATTTGCAGACATGTTTCTATTGATGCACATACTGCTGGTGGCAGGCGGTCTGCTAATCATTTGGATGGCATTTGAATTTCTCCTGGGTGGCTGCCTAAGCACTCAGTTTACAGGGAACAATGGACTCTATACCCTGGTACTGATGGAGCTGGTGAAACACTTAGTGGTGGTGCCATGCACTCAGAGCACGCTTCGTTACTGACAAGCAGATTCCTCCTGTGCTGCATGACTGTTTACATAAATGATCCATATGTTGTGTCCACAGTTCTGGCTCTAACTCGCAGTGTGATCTCATTCATATTTCTTCCTCTCAATGCCTCAATTTCCATGTCAACCCACATACTTTTTCCTACTGTGCTTGAACCTAATAAAGATGAATAAAGTTTCATAAAAGGACTTGTATTGCACAGAAATATTTGTATGACAGAAGTGAACCTTACAGGCACAGGAGAACAAACTTGGGAGGGAGAAAGCCTCTTTCATCTTTACAAAAAAAAAAAAAAAAAAAAATACTGACTGGCCTGACACACAGTTGGTGTACTTGTCTGTATTTGTATGTATGTGGAGTGGTAGGGATAAAGCCTGACACCAAATGGAATGTGGGGGGACATCACAGTCCTGGAATGCAATTCTGGACCAGCAGCAGAGAATGATCAACCTCCAAGATGATTCTCGTGAAGATAAGTTAAATCCCCCAATGTGTACCTTTGGACCTTTAGAATTGCACTCATTCGTCTGAACTTTTAATCTGTTAGTGTCCATGTGCATTATTTTCCCTGAGAATCATCCTCCATGCCCTCTGCTCAGTGCCCACTGGGTTCCAGAAGTGTGCATGATCTCTACAACTATGTTGTCACATGTTCATTTTCTTCTAATCTAATTCAGCCACTGGTGTGGAGAAAGGGTTGAAGGCCCACATTCTCAGCTGCAAAACATACAATCCACAGAGGCACCATTGTCAGTGAATAGTTAAGCTTTATCCGAGGGGTAGCCGTGTTCGTCTGGATCTGCAAAAGCGACAAGGAGTCCTGTAGTACCTTATAGACTAACAGATGCAGTTGTGCAGCAAAGACCCACTTCGTCTCATGCATCTGACGAAGTGGGTCTTTGCCCACGAAAGCTTATGCTCCAATACATCTGTTAGTCTATAAGGTGCTACAGCACTCCTTGTCAGTTAAGCTTTAGTGTGCCCTTGCTATATTTAAATCACAGGAAGCCCTCTTGCCACCTCATGGCTGCGTCTGTATCAGGGGCAGCAGCACGGGGTAGCAGGGGGAGCTGGTCCACAGGGCGAGCCAATTTTAAAACCAGTGAGACGTGAAGCAGCCTCTGTCCAGGGGGAGCTCAGATCCCCTGTGGACGGGTTCCTGCTGCGGGCCTAGGTTCGCTGTGGACAGAGTTTGGCCCTGCTGTGGGGCGTTCAGGCCTGCTGTGGACAGAGGCTGCTTCACAGAAGCTTCCCCGACTCCTCCCCCTGCTTGCTACGGCTTCAGTACAGATTTGGGCAGGAGGGGATGCTGACTGCATTCTCTTACCTGTCACTACCCACACACTGGAATCTCCAGAAGGTGTAATTGGGCAATTACAATACACACTTGATATTGACTACATCTTGAAATAAATCTTCTGTAAAGCCCCTATTTTGGCCTTCATGCAACCCACAAGCTCCTTCAAGTTAATTAGAAGAAACTTCCCCACAGAATAAGACTCTACCATAGCAGATGCAAAATCTATAGTTACTGCTATTATGATCAATAGCCATCACAACACACCTTTCAAGATCCATGAGTCCTACATATGCTTAGCACGTGTGGTATATCTCATCCAATACGCTTAGGGTACATCTATACAGAGGAAGATTGAAGCTGCCGCTGTTGATCTTCCAGGGTTTGAATTAGTGGTCTAGTTAAGACAGCTAATTTGAAGTGAGAGGGGCACTCCGATCGATGCTGGTAACCCTGCTTTCATGAGGAGTAAGGGAAGTCAAAGGAAGAGTGTTCTTCCTTTGACTTCCTGCAGTGTAGACAGAGCCAAAAGCCGAGTGAAGTTACTTTGACTTCAGCTACGCAGTTAATGTAGCTGAAGTTGCGTATTTTAATTCAACTTTGTAGTGTAGATGTACCCTAAGTGCCCTAGTGGGTAAAACAAAATAATTGCTAATCTTCAATGAACACAGATAAAAGATAAAATAAAAACACCTGTGGGAGAACTTTTCACAAAATGGACACTTCACATCTTACTGCTTAGTCCTTGTCCTCAAGGGAAATCTGCATAATAGCTCCTAGGCCATTGACTAGTTGATTAAACTAAATTTAACATCCCTAGATTCAGTTTCATGTCTTTTGTAGGATTCTGGTCTCTGCCTGGGCTCTTGGACAGAAGGGAAGAGAGACTATCAACTTGCATGTACTGTTTTGTCAATCCCAACTGTTCAAAACTCATGAATCGGCCAACCTCCACCACTTCCTTCCCCCTTGCCCAAAAAAAGAGAGAAAATAGCTTCTTGAAATCACAATTAAAACACACTTGGATCTTTTTATTTGGTATCTGGTGTTTGAGGTTTTTGGTTGAACTTGGGGCAGGTTTTCTAGCTTTTCTCTATAAACCATGAGACCTAAAGTCTTCCTTAAAGTGAATTCCAGCCTTTTTTCTTCTTCTTCTTCTTTTCTGATACAATCCACCAACAAACAAGTGTGATCTACTAAGTCAGAGCGATCTGAGTTGACAGTGGTGCATGAGGCAGCAGATAGTGAAGTTCCTAGATTTGGCTTAATTCTGATAATGTGGCCAGAGCTTTTCTGGGTGGAAGGGGAGAACACCCCAATTATCAGGAACTTGTGATCAGATCCAGAGTTGGTATCACTGATATTTAGTCAGTTTCACGAAATGAGTTGTTAGTTTCAGAGCTTACAGGTATGGATTCTGCACACACCTCCCCTCGGCCACAGGGATGTGCCAGCAGTGGCCTGAAGCTAGTAGCCAGAATTTAGTCTAGCCCTGCTGTGATGGTGGCAGGGGGCCCACCTGGTGGATTTTAAATTGCCCAGGGGTGGCAAGTGTGGGAGGGACATGTGGGTCAGCAGGGGGAGCTAGGAGACATGCGGGGGCAATGCACGGAGATCCCCACAAACCTCTGGAGAGGGGGGTGCCTGCTTGGCTGCTAGAAGGATTTGAGGACTGGTACTGGCCCAAAGGTAAATTGAGTTTGAGACCGCTGACTTATAGGCAACACTGGTGTTAACTAGGGATGTGAACATGTATCCAAGTAGATAGTTAACTGATGAGCCTGGGCTCATCGGTTAACCTTCATGGTTACACACAGACCTCCCTTCCCCTGAGGCTGCCTCTGTATTAGAGGCTTTTAAACTGGCTCTCTGTGTGTGTATCAGCTCCCACCGAGCTGACTCTGTATCAGAGGCAGCAGCATGGGCGGACAAGCAGGAGCCCCATCCCACACTGCTTCCTCTTGCAAAAACTGGTTCTCTGTGAGCACTGGGTTCTACCTCCCCTCAGCATGTAAATGTGTAACCGCTGAAAATTTCAGTGGTTACGTTTACATAATAAACACATTTTAATATCCCTACTGTTAACTTTTTATGTTTAAATTTGTTCCACCTTGTATTTAGTCCTTTCCCAGATCTGAAGAAGAGCTTGTGAGACAAAAGCTCTTTTTCACCCACAGAAAGTGTTCTAATAAGATACCTCACCCATCCTGTCATCATTGTCATCCATGGCCTAATGTTTGGATGAGGTTCTTGACTGAGCATAGACAAGTGTCAGCATGGTTAGCTGATGTTTTGTTGGAACATCTTACTTTAGCTGGATATTTGGTCTAGCATGAACCTAGAGCAGGGGTGAGCAATAATTTTTGCAGGGGAGCCACTTAATGAATTTTGCTATGTGGTGATGGACCGGGTCCCCTCCTCTGGAAAGGACAGGGCCTGGTGTGGAAGAGGTTGGGCTAGAGGCTTTGAATTAAAAACACGGCAAAGGGCTCCCGGCTTCACCACTACCACATTGCCTGGCAGCCACCTGGGATTGCTACAGCTAAATAAAAGGCTCGCTGCTCCAGCCCCTGCCAAGGCAGCAACGTGAACAGGAGCCATGAGCCATTTCAATAGGATCCTGCTGCCTAAGCCATTGCCTGGAAATTCAGTGGCCTGGGCAGCAGGATATAAATAGAAAGTGCCTAGATGCAGTCCGTGGGCTGGATAAAAGTGTTAGGTGAGCCAGATCTGGCCCAGCCTCGGCCTAGAGAACTTCAGGGAGGAGATGCCTTGTATACCTGTATGTATGTGGTCTCCAACCTTTTTAACCACAAGATCACTTTTTAAATGTAATTGCAATGTAAGTTCCACCTCAAACCCAAATACCCTTGCTCCATTTCCTTCCCACCCTTTCTTTGAGGCCCTGCCCCTGCTCCACCCCTTCTCCAAGGCATCACCTGCTCATTCAATCCCCCTTCTTCCCCCATCCTCATTCACTTTCACCAGACTGGGGTAGGGGATTGGAGTGCAGGCTCTGGTCTTGGGCCAAGGCGTTTGGAGTGTGGGAGGGACCCTGGGCTTAGCCTAGGGCAGGGGATTGGGGTCCAGGAAGGGTTTCAGGGTGCAAGATCTAGGAAGGAGTTTGGGTGCAGGGGGACTCACATCTGGGGTAGGAGATTGGGTGTAGGAGGAGGTTCAGGGCTGGGACAGCGGTTCAGGAAGCAGGCTCTGGCTGTGCACCATTTAACTGAGATGGCTTCCAGGTGGTGGAGCAGTGGAGTAAAGGCAGGCTTACTCTTGCCCTGGCCCTGCACCACTCCTTAAAGCAGCTGGCATGTGCAGCAATGGCACCATGTGCTGCCCCTCATCCTCAGGCACTGAACCCACAGCTTCTACTGACTATGGTTCCCCATTACTGATCAATGGGAGCTGCAGGAATGGTGTCTGCAGGCAAGGACAGCATGTGGAGAACCCCTGCTTTGCCTCTCTCAGGGACATGCCAGCCACTTCCAGGAGCAGCAATTACCATAGGGATAATGACTCTAGCCATGACAGGTTAGGCATTTTAGAACTTACTACTAAAAGAATTAAATTTACGCGTAAGAGAGAAATGAAAATCATGAAATGTACAGACCAGTCAAAACTAAGGATGTTAAAATGTGGTTAATTGACTCCCCAGCTGACCCCGGGTTCTGGGGAAATGCTGCGGGAGGCTGGGATCAGCTGGGGACAGCTGCCCCTTTGAATCTCGTGGATGCATGGTTTAAAGGGACAGCCGCCGAACACACATCTGCGCAATTCAAAGGGGCTGCTGCGGAGATCCCCGGGTCAGCTGGGGACTCCCCAGCTGACTCTGGGCTCCCCAGGAAGTGCTGCGGGAGTCCCCAGGGTTCCATGGCTTTGAAATGCACAAAGGCCCCCCCTGGTGGGGGCTCTTGTGCATTTCAAAGAAGGCACCTGCATGCAGCCCAGAGTCAGTGGGACTTCCTGCTGGCCCTGGGCTGTACCTAGAGTTCCGCATTCCTCCTCTGAAATGTACATTGACTAGTCAGCTATTCAAAAGACTATCCGATAAGCATTTGCTTATCGGATAGTTGACTAGTCTTTAACATCCTTAGTCAAAACCCAAAATAACACACGTTGCAAGCAGTAAAAGTAGTAACAAGAAGCCCCCACGTATGTGTTGGGTCAGAAGATGAGAGGGAATGACAGTGTGTGTTTGTGAAAATGACAGAGACACACAGTGTGTGAGAGTGACAGATTTGCATTGCCAAGCTCCCTCCATCCCCTTCGCTCTGTGTGGAGATGGGGTACAGGAATGGGAGGAGGAAGGACACCTGGACATCAGTGCCCCCTCGCCCCCCCCATCTCCCTCGCACACCATGCACAGCAAGCAAGAGGCTCCCTGGGGGCAGCTCCAAGGCAGAGGGCAGGAGCAGCATGACAGTGGAGGGAGGGGCAATTGAAGTGCTGGTGCTTGATAGCTTCCTGGCCAAACCAGTCAGGATCATTTGTCAGAGGCTCCAAAATCTACTGGTAGATTCTGATCTACTGGTTGGTGACTTGTATATGTGCTTGTATACCTGTATGTGGTAACGTTGCTTTCCAAGGTTTTAGAGAGAAGGAGAGGAGCTCTGGGAAGAGGCCACTGCTTCTAGTCCAACTGAGTAAGCACAGAACTGGCTGGGGTGTGGCAAAGTTGTTTAAGAGTAGTGCTTTGTCTGTCAGGTTCCTTTGGTGTTATATGAAAGCAGTTTTGGCGAATTAGAAAAACTTACATTTTGAGAGACTCATTTTGATGAGATAACAGTAGTGTATAATATCAGTGTCTGTTATTAATTTCTGTGTATGTCTCAAGTTTGAACTATGTTTCTCAGTGTTATATGTGAATTAGCAAAGAAGATACATGTAGGCAGATTTCAATGATTAGTGCTGAATAGTATGACTGAAACACTTCACAGAAATTGTTAGCTATGACTCTCATGATTTGCTTAAATTAGAAAAAGTTTGCAATTATTTAATTGCCATGTTCGCTAATTCCTGTCTAAGATTGATATTTTCAGTATAGCTTATTGAAATATAAAGCTATTTTCATAAGCTAGAATGGGGTTCTCCTACGGGTTGGGACCCCATTTTAATGAGGTTGCCAAGGCTTGTGTTGACCCTGGAACCCAGGAAGTCTAAAGTCAAAGTCCAAACCCCACTGCCCAGGGCTAATGGTATATTTCCCTCACCCTCCCCCCCCGCCCAGGGCAGAAGTCTTTGGGCCTCATCTTTGGCCGCCTCACCCAGGGTATTTTGGGCTTAGTCTTCAGTCCTCCCCCCTCTTGGGGTCGTGTAGTAATTTTTGTTGTCAGAACATCGTCACAGTACAATGAAGTTGGAGAATTGCTGTGCTAGAGCCTTACAATGAGGGACTTAAGTCTGATAATTAAAGTTTGTGCTCTTCATAGAAAGTGAAAGGATTTAGGAGGCAAAGGCAATTAAACATTAACTGTGTTGCTGTTAACAATGCCACACTAATTTGGCTTTCATTTATGAGAAACCAAGGAGGAGGTGATTTCTGTTTACACTTTAGTAAGACTACTCATATTGAGAGATTTTATTTCTTTCTGGGCTTTTTGCGGGGAAAAAAAACTTGCTCTAAAATGGACAAATACAATAGAAGGTATATCCTATAAGGAGACAGAAGAAAATGGGTAGGTGCATTTGGGAAAAGAGGGGAATTAGTAGACTGAATGACCCAGGACATACTTTTCAGCCTTAGAATCTAGGAATATGACCAGTCATTTGGCTAATACCTGCTACTGAACAGCTATTCTGAACCTAATATTTATTCTGAACATAATAGCTGAACAGCTATTCTGTAACGGTTGCAGGCTATAAGAAGCGTACCCAATAATTCTCAGTAAATTTGAAGTATGCAGTTTATTTAGTGTGTGCATACTCGTCTAGCCATGCACTGTATCTCCTGGTTTATACTTAAGCAATATTTAGTTAGTAATGAAAACTGTCCGCTTTCAACTGTCCTGCAGTTAATGCTGTTTCATTTGCTTTACAGAGTGCCCAGTGAGGAATGCAATGGGATCAATAGCATGTCTGTGGAGAGTGGTCCTGGGACAAGACTGAGAAATTTACCAGTAATGGGGGATGGACTAGAAACTACACAAATGTCTACAACACAGGCACAGGCCCAACCCCAACAAGGCAATACTGTAGGCACTAACCCCCCACCACCAGAAACTTCCAACCCTAATAAGCCCAAGCGACAGACCAACCAACTGCAGTATCTGCTCAAAGTGGTGCTCAAGACACTATGGAAACATCAGTTTGCGTGGCCTTTTCATCATCCTGTGGATGCTGTCAAGCTAAACCTCCCTGTAAGTACAGATTGAGAAATTGCTGCTGCTTCTCAGATTGCACTTTGTGTCTGTGTAGATATGAAGTCCTTTGTATCTTGAATACTTTCTGCCTTCTGAAATCACTGAATCAGTGGTTTTGGCCATGGGACAGGAAGGGGGGCACTCAGTGATTCAGCCAGCCTTGAAATTAAAGGGAGGGAGGGATATTTATAATTAAGAATAATACTCCTTTTCATTTACAAACAGAAAATACACTAGGAATAAATATTTTGAATAGTTCAGTATGTTAGGGTACTTCTGTCCCTCCTTTCCCCTAGTCCAGACTAGATAATTAAGCTCTCTCCACTCTTCCCTGCCACTCAGAATACTGCACTGTGTTTTGTGTAGTTGCTTGCTTGATCCTTGCTATTTTGTATTAGAACAGGCTTTGATAGAAGGCAAAATATGCCTGGCCTTAGTGGAGTGCTCATAGAGCTCACAGGCTTCCATCAGCTGTTTTCTTGTAGCTCCCAGCACTGTTTGGTAATAGTCAGTTTTAAAAGGGAGTATTTTAATTGTAAACATAGTTAATTGGCTTACAACCATTTTGAAGCCTCTTTTGTGTCTCCATGGTCATTACTTCACTGTCTACACAAGTCCATGTTGAAAGACATGGGGGGGAAGAAGGGGATTGTAAAAAATATGCTATCTGTCTATAACGATAAAAAAAAGATGGGGGAGCTGTTGGGAGCTCTTTTGGAGAGAGCACCGTGTGAATACTGCAGGAGAAATATACTACTGACCACCTTACCAAGATGGTGATAGCGAAATGCTCAAAGAGAGTAGAGAGTTTGCAAAAAAAATAAAAATATCAGTAATAATATGGGATTTCCAGTATTGCCATATTGGTTGGATATGTGTCACCTAAGGATGGTATGCAGAGATAAAGTTTTAGACATCATTCAATGACTCCTCTTTGGAGCAGGGGAAAGGCAGTTCTCAGTTTAGTTCTTCCAGAGCACAGGAACTGATCCAACAGGTGACTGTAGTTGGACTGCTTGGTAATTGTAACCCTCATGTAATTAAATTTAAGATCCTTGGGGGCTGGGGAGGAAGTCTACCGCAATAGCATTTCACTTCAGAAAGGGGAACTACACATAAATTAGGAAGCTAGCTAATAGATAAGGCTAACCAGATATACCTCCCCACCTGCCCTTTAATCAGTTAACTGGTTAAATTGGTTATATCAGAGGCAGCAAGATGTGGGGGGTGGGGAGGAGCAGGAGCTGGTATGTGGGGGAGCTGGCTTAAAAGCTGGCTCCCCCCAGCACTGTCTCTGTGGTGCCACTTCTCCTCCCCTCTGCCTCCCCTCCCCCGGTGGCTTCTCTGCCCACAGGAGGCCCAGGCTTGCCATGAGCAGAGGCTGTTCCACATCCTGCAGACAGGGGCTGCTGCTAGAGCAGCCTCTGTTCATGGCCAGCCTGGGCCACCATGGACAGGGGCTGCTGGATCCAGTGCAAACCGGGACTGAGCAAGCTCAGCTGGCCAGCTCTTACTACAATTAAAATGCAGAATTGCAGCAGGGGAAGCTCCTGGACCCAGCCTTCCCTTATCAACTAATTGTGTAGTCCATACAAATTGTATGGACTACACGATTAGCCAGTTACCTGCCTCTTAATATTCTTACTTTGTGTAGATGTCCTCGTTTCTACAGCTGGTCCATAGCTGTGCTTGTATAGCCTCTTCTCCCCATAGGCCGTGTAGAGACAATGCCTTCTGTCTACTCCAGACGGGAAAGTGGCCAGTATATGGAACCAGTCTGTTTGGTTGAGCAGTTGTACACCACAAAGAAGAGCTAGATCTGCTTACGATGATTGGCTATCAGCAAGTATCCATTTTTATGAGAGAACCCAAAATTCTCTAATGACAAAACCCAAAATCCATGGTTTTTCCATGATTAAAAGGAAAAATTGAACATTTTTTACTAGCTACAATTAAGGATATCATGTATTCAGCTATACAATTAACCGATAAGCCTAGGCTTATCGGTTAATCTTGTTGATTACACACATGTCCTTCCCTTGCTGCCTCTATCGGGCAGGGTGGGGGAAAGCAGAAGCTGGCTTAAAAGCCAGTTCCTCCAGCACTGGTCCCATGGTGCTGCCTCCCCCCTCCCCTCTGTCTGCATTGGCCCACGCACCCTGTGGACAGAGGCTGCTCTGCATCCCACGGGGCTGCTTCTGTCTGTGGCAAGCCTGGGACCACTGCTTCTTTGTGGTATGCAGCTGCTCAACTGCAGACAGAGGCTGCTCTGTGGGATGCGGAGCAGCCTCTGTCTGTGTAGAGTTTGGACCCCACATGGACAGAGGTTGCTGTCACCCTGCGCTGCTGCCTCTGTATCAGAGGCAGCAGTGGGGCGGTAGGCAGCCAGTCTGCGCAAGGAGCTGGTTTTTAAACTGGCTCCCTCACGAACTGGCTGCCCCTGCCACCTCTCATAGACAGGCTGCATGGGGTGGCAGGGGCTCCTCAGGAGTGGAGCCGGGAGTGCACTGGCTGCTGCCCCTGGGGACTGTTGAATAGTCATGTAATTACTAAGATTTCATGTGGTTACACAGCTATTCAATTACTTGATATCTATCATCCCTAGCTACAACACGTATGTACGTATCAGTTGAACACCATGTTTTATTAATATTTACAATTTTTAAGCTGACAGCCCAAGTCCCTCCACTTGGGGCTGTCAGTCTGAATTTTTGATTATCCAGTCTGGCCCTGGTTCCAGTTAGATTGGATAATCAGGATTCCATGGTATATAGTTCTTATTTTTTCACCATACATAAAAATACAGATTTTTCATTTTCTACAGAGAATCTTTAGTTTTTTTGGCAGCAAACAGATTTGTAGGCTCTCTGGCAATCAGGAAAAAGCATTTAAAAAAAGTGGACATTTTAAAGGGTAAGGGAGGTGTCTTCCAATCTTGATGCTTGGACAGTGGCATTCACAAATGTGACTAGAGCAGTCACTGTTGGTCATTGTGTGACTGTTCTTAGAGGATTGCCAGGGCTGAGAGCTGCAACAGACGATTCTTTCCTAGGTGTATCTTTGCCTGGTAGTTCGTGTTCAGGGTCTAACTAATTGAGATATTTGGGATTGGGAAGGAATTTTACCCTGGTCAGAGTGGGAAAGAGTGTAGGGTGGTCTTTGCCTTTCTGCGCTGCACGGGTCCCAGGTAACTTGAAGGTTTAAATGAGTGTAAATGGTAAATTTCTGTGTAACTTTTAAGTTTTTAAACAAATGATGGGCAACCTAGGCTAGTGAGGTGGACCGCATGAGTGGTCTCCTTCATCTCAGTGGTCCTCTTTCATCTCGTAACCAAGACAGTCTCCTGGAATAGGGTAGTTTTGCTAACTATGCTTATTTACCTGGAATTTGTGGGGTGTCCTGACTGAATTGTAGCAGCACTTTGATTGGATGCAGAGGAAGCACTAGGCTCTTACAATCAGTGTTGTGTGCAGTCAGCATGCACCTCACTTCACGTGTCTTTGCTTTATATACACATCACTTTAGTAATATTGGTAGAAAAAAACCTGTGTGGACAGAAACCATTGGAATCTGCCAACCCTGTGGGCAGTGGTACACAAAATGTCTCATGGGTCACACACACTCTGTTGGTGTGTAGGTTGCCCACCACTGCTTTAAACCATGATTTGAGGACTTCAGTCACTCAGCCTGAGGTTCAGGGTCTATTTCAGGAATGGGTGGGTGAGGTTCTGTGGCCTGCACTGTGTGGAGGGAGGGGCAGCTGAAGAGCCAGCACTTCCTAGCTTCCTGGCCAGTCCAGTCAGGATCACCTGTCAGAGGCTCCAGGATCTATTAGTAGATCCCAATCTACTGGTTGGTGACCACTGGACTAGAGGAGCCCTTCTAACTTTCAGGTCTGTGACATAAGCCATGCAGCGTCGATATACTGCCAACCTCTGTAGATTGAGCATGGCTCAGTGCCATTTAGGAAGGTGGTTTTACTGCGTCACCATAATTGGGCACTAACATTGGCCAGAAACCCATTTTATGTCCAAATAGATCATATGGAATCATAGGGCTGGAAGAGACCTCAGGAGGTCATTGAGTCCAGCCCCCTGCCCAAAGCAGGACCAACCCCAACTAAATCATCCCAGCCAGGGCTTTGTCAAGCCGAGACTTAAAGACTTAAAGTAAATCCAAGATGACTTACATCAACCTAACTATGTAGCCTAAGTTGCTGTGAAGTGATTTCTGGTGACTGAGGCAAGAACTCTTTATGATAGGTAGGAATTCTGAGAATATTGTTCTCATGTGAAAGCTTATAGTTTTCATGTAAAAGCTCCAGGGGTTTATTTAGACAGACACACAGGAGGGCTACACAAACCTACATGCAATCTTGTGTGGGCCAAATAAATTCAGCATATTTCCTTGTATATACTAAAATGATGAAATATGATAAAACACTAATGAATCATCCGTTAGCATATTTTGTTGAAATAGGTCACTGGCCTTATGAAATGCTCTGAAGGACCATGTATAGGTTGGGCACCCCGGGTGAGAGTAATTCATAAAGTTCAGTGATAACAAGTAAGAGGCACGTAAAAGCTTATCAAAGCTTTGCATTTGTAGGGGTCTAAAATCCTGTTTAAAATGTTAACCAGTTAAACTACATGTTTAATTGGTTAAACAGCCTGTCGCACTATGGGCAAGGGGCACTTTGGCCTAGCAGGGGCCCCCGCACCATGGGCGGGGGGCTGCTCCAGCTAGGCCAGGTGCCAGTTAACCGGTTACCCATTTACATTTCTGTCCTATTGTAATACCTGTAAATATGCACTTTGTGTACCTGTTTTGGGGGTTTTTCCAGCTTCCAAACTGGTAGTTCTTTCTTTAATCTCCACAGGATTATTATAAAATTATTAAAACTCCTATGGACATGGGAACAATAAGGAAACGCTTGGAGAATAACTACTACTGGAATGCTCAAGAATGTATCCAGGACTTCAATACAATGTTTACAAATTGTTACATCTACAATAAGGTACATGACTTTATGAATTTGGACCTGCCAAGAGAATGTCCTGTAATCATTGCACCACTTAAGAACTGAATGTGGTTGGGTAGTTCTTTGGATCCATTTGTGTTCTTACTTTGGCACTAGAAGATTTCCCCTTTGCCTAGTGTGCCATTTCACAGAAGGAGTATCAAGGAATTGAAAAAGATACAGAGAGCAGCAAGGATAATAAAAGGATCTCTCGAGTGTCAGGGAGTGGGATATTTATAATTGAGGATAGATTGGGAAAATAATAGATTTATGCTTCTAAAAGTGAAGTGAGGGACATGGCCAACTTGTAAAATTTTGAGGTAGCGAGAAGATGAAGACCACCAAACATTGGACAAGGTAACAGAACAAGGAAGCAATGAACTGGATTGAGGGGGACTCTTAATGTGAGTTATTAACTTGTAGTTTCTACAGGCAGCAAAGAAGCTCAATGACCCACATAAGATTTTTCTGATTTGTGTAAAGATCTGGTATGATCCTCCTCACTATGCTATACTTTCCTTCCTCCTTTCCCCTCATCATTGGCACCAAGACTTCATGCCTTCTCTCCTCTTTCAGCCGAAGTTCCTCGTCCCCTCTTGTCTTCTAACTCCTCTCACATCTGCTCTCGCCCATCTCCACTTTTATCCTCTCTCATCACATTCATTTTCCCTCACAATACAAGCATGTTTAGGCCTCCCTATCTTCTCACTCAGACCATGGTCTAGTGTTTCTTCCTGTCTTCATTCCCAAACCCATTGAACTTTTTATCTGCAACAGCTGTTTGGAGTTTTTCTTGCAGTTCTGTTCTTGATCTTCCAAATTGGCTTCTGCCCTCTGCACTTCATTGAAATTTCTCACTGGGTTTCTAATGACCTTCCCCCTGGGCAAAACTCAGTTTCTGTACTCTGTCTTTTCCTCCTTGACCTCTCGGCAACTTTCGACACCATCAACCATTCCTTAAGTCTTGACATTTTGCCCTTCATTGGCTTTTCATGGTTCTCTTTTCCTCTCACACTGCTTGTTCAGTGTTTCTTCTGTTACTGTCTCTCAAGACTTCATTTTAAGGCTTTCTCTTTTTTTCTCCCTCAACGCTCTCTGGGCATTCTATATGCAAACATGGTTTAGCTACAGTCATTATGCTCTTGACTCACAGACGTACTCTCCACTGATATACTATCTCCTTTTATCCAATCTAGTATCTCAACTTGTTTTTCTGACATCTTTGTGGAATTCCAGTCATCTTAGCCTTAAGATGGCCAAAACTCAGTTCTTGATTTTTTCCTTTTTGAGCCCTCTACTTCTCCCCTTTTTTATTGCCATAAAAGAAAACACCCTGTTCACAGTCTTTGCTGCATGCCAGTCAGAATCTTCTTTAAACAGCTCTATACTTTTGTCCATTATGAGTGGATAAAATTCTGTGATTAAAATTCAAAGACAGGCTGTCATATTGGCATTCAGGTCCCCCCTTAACACACATACCTGCCAAGGCTCTTACAAAATGCGGCCTGCTAATCATAGCATTGTAAACTGACAAATTGGGATTATTCCGCTTCCTTCCCCCCTCACCCCACTACTTACCTCTAGGCCAGTCCCACAAGTTGGGGGAAGGGGAGGGCAGGCCACCCCACCCAGCTCCTACCCTCTCCCAGTTCTGCTCTGGTCCAGCCCCACATGTCCTCTGCCTGGCCTCATCCCCAGTCTTGGCTGCTGGCTGTGGCTCCATTCCCAATCTGGGGCCAAGACTGGGAGCAACCCAAAGAGTGTAGCTGCACCTGGCCATGGACCCAGATGCTATCCCCCATTGCAGCCTGGCCGCAGCTCTACTTCTTGTCCTAGCTGCAGCCCCAGACCTTTCCAACCCTTTATCGCTGTTCATTTTTCACTTTCCTCCACTCCTCCCTTCCCTACTTCTGGTCCCAGTTCAGTAGGGGCAGGGGGTGTGGTACGGGTGGTTAAGACCCTCAAAAGTTTGGGGACTATTGTAGTAGAATGCAAGATAGGATGAGTGGTTGAAAGGTGTATGATGTCTGTACTGAAATGGTTCTGTTGCATTTTGTACCTTGGTTATGACTACACTCTATATTAAAGGGAGAAAAAGATGGAGCAAAATCCTAAATGTGACTTTTTTTTTAGGTAACAATCTTATGCAAACCTTGCTTTGAAAGTGTGTGCTTGCCTAATTTATTTTATCTATCTATTATTAATCCAGCCAGGGGATGACATAGTCTTAATGGCAGAAGCTCTAGAAAAGCTTTTTCTGCAGAAAATCTCTGAAATGACTGAGGAAGAAACTGAAATTGTAATAGTCCAGGCAAAAGGAAGAGGACGTGGGAGGAAGGAAGCAGGTAAAGTACTTGATTGCCCATTCTTGAGTTCATTCCTTGTTTAGGTGTACCCACTACTGCTCACTGGTTGCGGGGTCCCTGCAATTTGCATAAAATAGCAACAAATTAACAGCTATCCTCCTGGAATACTCAAATTGCAAATCCCAACATAAAATGCTTAATCTTAATTCCAGTTGTTTTAACTACATTGGACATCTGAGCCGTGTTTCTATTGACAGCAAATGACATGGGCCACATTTTAGAACTCCCCTGACCATGTTTGGCTTTTGGATAACCCTGCTTATGCAGTAAAACCATGTAATATGTACACATTGTAATTATCACAAGCAAATGGTTCTCTCTATTTTTCAGAAAAGTTCGAAAGATGAGAACTATAGGAGTAAAATCTTAGTACTGTCCGTTTGTAATTTACTATCATTTTGAAAGACCGTAAAAGTAATTTACTGTAGCCAGACAAGCAGAATATGTAGTAGTATACCATTTTCTTGAGTTTTCTGTACTATCATGTAATAGCTAATTTTTGTCATTGCAAAATAGCCGTTCCTACTGTAATTAATAACTGAAGGGAAACTGATTCTCAGAAGTTTGAATGATTGCTCATATCAATGCCAGTTAGGTGCGTGTGCGTGCCATGTGTGCAGTTGTGGAGGGAATTAATTTCCAACAACACCTGTGAAATCTACTGTGGAGCCCACTGGAGTGGGGCCTTCATGGCGCACAGTGTGACCATGCCAATCTGGTGCCTCCACATTTCCTTCTTGCTGCTAGTGACAGTCATTGGAACTTTGGTGGCTTGCTTAGCAAGCTCTTCTTTGTTTCCTTAGCCCGGGGAAGGGAACCTTTTTGAGTCAGGGGCCGCACACAAGTGAGAAGCAAAGTGAGAAGCCCCTGACTCAGCAGGGGAAAGACACTAGGAGGACCCAGGCTAGTAGATTGTGTGCTCCAGCCCTGTGGGTGGCTGGCTGGAGCATCAGCATGGATTCTTCAATGCTGAGCCTTGGGGGCTGGATCCAGGCAAGCCAGGGCCACATCTGGCCCCGGGCCTGAGGTTCCTCGCCCCTGCCCTAGCCTTTCAGTTAGTGTAGTTTAGCATTAGTTGTATCTCTGTTAGCTATTGGGAGTGGGGGTTTCCCCTCCACTTCAACCAAGTGTCTTCCCATGGAGATGTGGGGCATCCCTGAGTCCCAAAGGCTCAGGCACTCCAGGGTCTGCAATAAGCCTATGCCAGCTGTTGACACCCATGACACTTGTCTAAAGTGTCTGGAGGAAGTGCCCTAAGAGAACAAGTGCAGGATTTGTAAAAGGTTTCGCCCTAGAACAAAAAAGGAGCAGGACTTCCATTTAAATCAGCTCCTTATGGAGGCTGCTCTGAGACTGTAATCCACCTTGCTGTGTCAAGACCCAGCACTGAGTTTGTTGGTGCGCAGCTCTCCAGCATCTGTGGCAGAAGCAGCACTGTGGAAGAACCCTGGGTGCAGAGACAGATAGCCCCAGTGCTGAAACCAGTGGGAACTGTCTGGAACCAGCCCCATTCTCTGGTGCCATAGAAGGAGAATTGGAGGCCAGCGAGGAGCAGATGTCTGACTCCAAGACCCATCTCTTCGGAGCCAGCCAATGCAGTATGTCCCAAGGAGGAGCACCCAGTGCCAAGGTCTTTGAAGCTGGCAGTCGACTTCAGCCCTGAAACGTTGTACTCACAGACTTTATTTAATGGGACTTCTGTTGCTGCATCTTATTGCACATTTATTTGAAGTTTACATCATAACTGGTCAAATCCATCTTTAGGCATGCATTTAGGCTGTCTTCTGTCAATCCTATGGTAGAGGGCTGGGGATGTGGGGGTGCAGGAGTCTGTATTGGGGTGTATGAGGGGCTCAGGGCAGGGGATTCAGGTGTATGACGGGCTCAGGGCACAGTGTTGTATGTGGGGGTGCAGAAGTGTTATGGCAGGAGACTGGGAATGTGAGGATGCGGGAGACTGGAGATATGGGGGTGCGGAAGATGGGATGTGGGGGTGCATGTTTTTGGGGACGTGGGGGTATGAAGAGTTCAGGGCAGGTATGTGAGGGGGTACAGGAGTGTTATGAGGCTGCGGCCAGATGGGGGCTGGGCCCTAATTGGGAGATTGTTGGCCAAGCTTCATTTTTTAAATAAAGTAAAATATTATGTCCAACACACAAGGTTTCACCATTATCTTTATTTATGGCAGGAGTGGGGAATCTTTTTGGGGTCAGGGGCCACACAAGTGAGAAGCGGGGGGGAAAAACCCCTAACCCTCACTGTGGCCCTCAACTGAAACACCTTGCTCCCCTGGTGCTCCAGTCCCATGGTGCAGAGAGAACTGAAGTTCAAGGCCTCCGGACAGATTTATTCTTCTAGGGTTCCAGGGTTAGTGGATTTTTGTCGCTTCCCTCCTTACACTCTGCGATGGAGCCAAAAACGAGGGGTTAAATGTGCGGGACAGGGCTGCCAGTGAGTGGGATAGGGATGGGGGTGCAGGATCTAGGTGGGAGGTAGGGTGCAGGAGCAGGCTGCGAGTAGGGTGTGTGGCCAGGGAGGAGGGTACAGGAACAGGTTGGGAACAGGGTGTCTGCCCAGAAGAGAGGGGGCAGGAACAAGGGGGAAGGTGCAGGAGCAAGCTGGGGGCAGGGTATCTGGCCAGGAGGAGGATACAGGCGCAGGCTGGAGGTAGGAGCAAGGGAAGGTACAGGAGCAGGCTGAGGGCAGGATATCTGGCCGGGGAAGGGCAGGAGCAGGCTGGGGTGCAGGGTCTCGGTGGGGAGGAAGAATGAGGGGGGTGGGGATGCAGGGTCTGGGCAGGTGGGGGGGGGGCACTTACTTGCTTTTGCACCTTGTCGCAGACACCATGTAACATGGCCTCCTGCTGCTTGCATTCGTCAGATTCTGGCCAATGGGAGCACATGGGAAGCCTCCAGGTACTGAGTCTTCATCGAGTGGTGTCCCTGTGTGTCACTCAGGACTCGGTGTGTCCTCGCATCTCTGATCAGAGGTTTTTTGTGAGCAGTGCCCCTCGTGCTGCACCTGCACACTCAGTGCCTCGCACTCCTGCCTTTCATTGAGTGCACGAGTGGCGCGAGCGCCCTTAGTTCCTTTTCTACTGTCCTCAGCTGAAGATGGAGTCAGAGCAATGCTCTTCTTTTCTGACAGGAAAACAAAACAAACAGCATAGTTAGCTTAGTAATACTTCATAGTTTAGTCAGGTAATGATAGTTTCAGTGTTTACCTGAAGGGGGGAAAAAAACCCAAACCCTCTGCCTGGGCTTTTTCTTTCAGCATGCCGGGCTCTTGTGGCTTTAAGAAATGTGACTCATGCCATGACTCAGTGCCTATTTCGGACGGACATGCGTCCTGCGTTAAATGTCTTGGAGAGACTCATGCAGCACATAAGTGACCGCATTGTCAAAATATGACAGCCAGGGCCAGAAAAGACCCCAAAATACCATCACTGCTCAGCCTGAACCCAAATGTGCTCTGGCACCGGAGCATAAGAAAACATTGTGCAAGACGCGTCATTTACAGAAATCCCCGCATCTGGGTACACTTCTGATACCAGGAGCCTGTTCACTATACTGACTACGGTAGCGGGCAGTGGAGTAGATTTTCATCGTGCCACTCATCTCCATCGGGATCAGTGGCTTCCTGGCATTCATATCAGGATCATTCCTTACAATAACATCTCCCGTGGCCTAACCAGCTGTGGATGTATCCTCCATATATAAAAGCAAAAAAAGATTTTGAGGAACAGCTAGCCAAAAACTCAAAAAGAAATAACAAAATGTTTTTTAAGTACATTAGAAGCAGGAAGCCTGCTAAAAAACCTGTGGGTCCCCTAGACGATCGAACTATAAAAGGCGCAATCAAGGACGATAAAGCCATTGCGGAGAAACTAAATGATTTCTTTGCTTCAGTCTTCACGGCTGAGGATGTTGGGAGATTCCCAAATCTGCACCGTCCTTTGTGGGTAATGAATCTGAGGAACTGTCCCAGATTGAAGTGTCATTAGAGGAGGTTTTGGAACAAATAGAAAAACTTAATGTTAACAAATCTCCGGGACGGATGGCATTCATCCAAGGGTTCTAAAAGAACTCAAATGGGAAATTGCTGAACTATTATCTGTGGTTTGTAACCTATCCCTTAAATCGGCTTCCGTACCTAATGACTGGAAGGTAGCCAACGTGACACCAATATTTAAAAAGGGCTCTAGAGGCGATCCGGGCAATTACAGACCGGTAAGTCTAACTTCAGTACCGGGCAAATTAGTCGAAACAATAGTAAAGAATAAAATTGTGAAGCATGTAGAAGAACATAATTTGTTGGACAAAAGTCAACATGGGTTCTGTAAAGGAAATCCTGTCTTACTAATCTATTAGAGTTCTTTGAAGGGTTAACAAACATGCGGACAAGGGGATCCAGTAGATATAGTATACTTAGATTTCAGAAAGCCTTTGACAAGGTCCCTCACCAAAGGCTCTTGTGTAAATTACATGGCCATGGGATAAGAGGGAAAGTCCTTTCTTGGATTGAGAACTGGTTAAAAGACAGGAAACAAAGGGTAGGAATAAATGGTAAATTTTCAGAGTGGAGAGGGTTAACTAGTGGTGTCCCCCAAGGGTCAGTCCTAGGACCAATCCTGTTCAACTTATTCATAAATGATCTGCAGAAAGGGGTAAGCAGTGAGGTGGTAAAGTTTGCGGATGATACCAAACTGTTTAGGATAGTCAAGACAGAAGCAGACTGTAAGGGACTCCAAGAAGATCTCACCAAACTGAGTGATTGGGCAACAAAATGGCAAATGAAATTTAATGTGGATAAGTGTAAAGTAATGCACATCGGGAAAAATAACCCCAACTATACGTACAGTATGATGGGGGCTAATTTAACTACGACAAATCAGGAAAGAGATCTTGGAGTTATGTGGACAGTTCTCTGAAAACTTCCACACAGTGTGCAGCGGCGGTCAAAAAGGCAAATAGGATGCTAGGTATTATTAAGAAAGGGATAGAAAATAAGACCGGAATATCTTACTGCCCCTGTATAAAACTATGAGTACGCCCACATCTTGAATACTGTGTACAGATGTGGTCTCCTCACCTCAAAAAGATATTTTGGCCTTGGAAAGGGTTCAGAAAGGGCAACTAAAATGATTAGGGGTTTGGAGCAGGTCCCATATGAGGAGAGGTTAAGCGACTGGGACTTTTCAGTTTAGAAAAGAGGAGACTGAGGGGATATGATAGAGGTGTATAAAATCATGAGTGGTGTGGAGAGGGCCGATAAAGAAAAGTTATTTATTAGTTCCTAAATAGAAGAACTAGAGGACACCAAATGAAATTAATGGGTAGCAGGTTTAAAACTAATAAAAGAAAGTTCTTCTTCACACAGCGTGTAGTCAGCATGTGGAACTCCTTGCCAGAGGAGGCTGTGAAGGCTAGGACTATAACAGAGTTTAAAGAGAAGCTAGATAATTTCATGGAGGTTAGGTCCATAAAGGCTATTAGCCAGGGGATAAAATGGTGTCCTTGGCCTCTGTTTGACAGAGGCTGGAGAGGGATGGCAGGAGACAAATCGCTTGATCATTGTCTTGGTCCACCCCTCTGGGGCACCTGGTGCTGGCCACTGTCGGCAGACAGGATACTGGGCTAGATGGACCTTTGGTCTGACCCGGTACGGCCGTTCTTATGTTCTTATGTTCTTATATCAATTTCAGCCTCAGTGGCCTCCTTGGGAACATGTGTATCGATTGTGTCCCTCCCATGCCTACCACCCAAGAGATACAGCATCGGTATTGCCACAACACACGGCTACACACTCCCTGACTACATCTGCTCATTCCTCGCTGTCTCACCCGCCCTCAGTGATAACACATGCTGACTCTAATGACAATGACAACTTACTTCACTCGGACTTGGAGTGTTCCTCACATGCTCCCAGATCCACTAGGCCAGACAAGGCAGTTTTTCAGGTATCGCTCTCTCCACCAGCAGATGATCTAAAACAGTTTCAAGAATTATTTAAATGGGTGGCTCAATCACAGGACGTTACACTCCAAGAGGTTCAAGACAAGCAATATAAATTACTTACAATACTACAACCCATGGCATCCTCAAAGATAGCCTTACCCATTAACGAATCTATCTTGGAACCATCACAGGTGCTTTGGCAAATTCCAGCCTCTATCCCCCCCAACAAATCGCAGGGTGGATAGAAAATATTTAATCCTAGCAAAAGGCATGGATTTCCTCTTCGCACATCCCCAACCAAACTCGCTAGTCATAGACTCGGTTAATCACAAGTCCAAACACCCACCATTTAAGTCTACACCGCGAGACAAGGAACATGGCAAAAACTGCCCTCCAGGCTGCAATGGATGTTGCTGACACAGCTGCCAGGGCCCCAGTTACAGCAATTGTAATGTATAGGGCCTCATGGCTACAATCATCAGGGGTCCCAAAAGAATTACAGTCTAAAGTGGAGGACCTCCTCCTTTGATATAAACCAACTGTTTGCCACAAAGAGAGATGAAGTCCTACACTCAATGAAGGACCCTTGTACCATACTCTGCACTCTGGAGATGTACACCCACGCCAAACAAAAGATGCAAATACACCCCCTACCAAAGGCCATGGGGCTATAACTACTACAGACAACAGCAGAGGCCATATGACAACAGGCTCAAGCAGCGCTCCAATAGAAGGAGGACTCAACAGAACCAGTCCTCTAACTCCCAGTTGACTTCACACAAGTAGCAAATTTGAAGTCTTGGTCGGGGGACTGAGCGGCCACTCCACAGATCCAGCATATCCAAATGTCACCTTCCATCACTGCCTGAGACCCTTCTACCAAGAATGGGCCCACATGACTTCAGACAAGTGGGTCCTCGAAATTATCAAATCGGGCTACAAAATCCCCTTCACATCCACACCCCATACCCTGTTCCTCTTCAGGGACCCATCTCATGAGCCTTCACTACAAGCAGAAGTACAAAAGCTACTCACCCTAGGGCAATAGAACCGGTTCCCACAGAATATCAGAGAAGCGGGTTCTATTCCAATTATTTCCTAACAGCCAAGAAAACAGGGGGCTGGAGGCCAATCTTGGATCTCAGGAAACTCAACAAGTTCATCCTCAACACAAAATTCAGAATGATGACCTCCTGCAAACTATCATAACTGTACTGGGCAGAGGGGACTGGTTCTCAGCCCTTGACCTTCAGGATGCATATTTTCATGTTACCATTCATCCTGCTCACAGGAGATTTCTCAGATTCTTCGTAGGTCAAGACCATTACTAATACTAGATCCTCTCCCTTGTTCTTTCCATGGTCCCTCGAGTGTTCTCAGAGATGTTAGCGGTGGTCACAGCTTTTCTCAGAAGACAAAATGTCATCATCTTCCCCTACTTCAATGACTGTTTAATCAAGGAATCCACACGTCAACAAACTATAGCTATGACAACCACTACCAGAGAATACTTTCCCCAACTTGGCCTACTTATCAATATACACAAGTCCATCATACAGCCCACACAAAAGATAGAATTTATTGGAGCTCTTCTAGATTCAGTGACAGCAAGAGCCTACCTGCCGTCACAAAGATTCAAGGCGTTATGACCTCCCTTATTTGGGAGGTCAAGCATACTCCCTTTTCCTCAGCCCGCATGTGCCTCCAATTACTGGGACATATGGCAGCTACAACCTTTGTAGTCCTATTCGCGAGGCTACACATGCGCAGTCTGCAGCATTGGCTCACAATGATCATTGGCTCGCATTGATTCCAAACCAACACAGCCTTGCGAGGCGCCTCACACTTCCTCTGCCAGTTCTACAGTCTCTCGACTGGTGGACGTCAACCAACCAACCAACCTACTTGCTGGCATATCCTTCCACCGCCCAGATCCGTCTGGCGGCCAGCTCAAAAGGTCCTTCAGGGGTCATGAAAGGTCCCTCAGGGCGGATGTGACCTTTGGACATCATCTGCAGGTGGGGATTTCGTTTCCTGTATCTGCTTGTGACTCGCAGCAACAGGAAGTGTCCTCGATTCTGCTCCCTTCTCAACTACAGCCCATGGGGATGCTCTTCTAGTTCCCTGACCCCAAGTCCTCCTGTACACCTTCCTTCTGTTCCCATTGATTCACAAGGTGGTCCTCAAGGTTAGGGAGTTCAGGGCCTTCCTGATTCTGATAGCACCAGCCTGGCCTTGTCAGCACTGATTCTCAGCCCTGCTCAACCTGGACCAGCCCATAGCTCTCCCACTGCACCCAGATAATGCAGGACTTAGGCAGATTTCATTGTCCATCTGGAGATTTCTCCAGTCCTTGCACCTCATGGCCTGGAAGCTCTATGGCTAACTGCCTTGGAGAATAGTGATAGAGATGCAGCCATGTTAGTCTGGTCTAGCTGAAACAAAAGACAGGACTATGCAGCACTTTAAAGACTAACAAGATGGTTTATTAGGTGATGAGCTTTCGTGGGCCAGACCCACTTGGAGAAACAGTGCTTGGAGCACGTTCAGAGGGTCCTGTTGGGTAATCGAAAGCCCTCCTCTAGGGCAACATACCTAGCAAAGTAGAAGTGCTGTGGGTAGCCCAAAGGAACTTTTCCCCTATAGATGTGCCTATCCTGGCTATTTTTGACTAGCTCCTGGACCCTAGGATTCAGGGTCTGGCTACCTCCTTGGTCAGGGTTCACCTCACAGCTATTGGCCTTCCACTCAGGTTCCCAGGGAAAGTTAATTCTTGCTGACCACATGGTACACCAGTTTCTGAAGCAGCTGGACAGGTTATACTCGCATGTGTGTCAACCCCTTCTGTCATGGGACCTTAAGCTGATGGCACCTCCCTTTGAGCTGATGGCAGTGTGTTCTCTCTTACACCTTTCTTGGAAGGTATCCTATCTGGTGGCTATTACTATTGCCAGGCTGGTGTCCAGGCTCTGAGCTTTGACTTTGGATCCACCTTACACTGTTGTCTTTAAGGGTAAAGTTAGGCTTCACCCACACCCTGTGTGTGTGTGTTTGTTTTTTTGCCAAAGGTGGTGTCCCAGTTTCATGTCAGTCAGGATATGTTTTTGCCTGTGTTTTACCCCAAACCTCACAAGTCTGGAACAGAGCAGAGCAAGTCTGGAACAGAGATATTAGATATGCCTTGGCTTTTTATTTGGATAGGACAAAACTTTTCTATAAGTCCCCCTAGCTGTTTATTTTGATAAGTGACAGGATGAATGGTCTACCAATATCAGTCCATCTTATCTCATCCTGATCACATCCTGTATTAGGGCCTGTTATGATCTGGCTCATTTATCAACTCCCCCCATTACAGCCCATTCCTCTAGGGCCCAGGCCTCGTCTGCCACCTTTGTGGCACAGATGCCTATTCTAGACATCTGCAGCGTGGCCACCTGGTCTTCGTTGCATACTTGCGCGAACCATTATGCCATAGCACAGCAGGCCAAAGATGACACGGCTGTTGGTAGAGTGGTGTTGCAGTCCGTTTCCAAGTAGTCTCTGACCCCGCCTCCTTGAGTTTGGCTTGGGTTAGGGTTAGGGGATTCCAAAGCCTATCTGATGGGTGCTGTTAGGGAATAAACCATCCCATGACTGTGCATCCGGTGCGCACACACCTCACTGGAATAGTTACAAGCAACACATCTCTCAGGACAACAGTTACAAGAATGCTAGTAACCGTTTTTTACTTGCATGTTTGGTAACACCTACCTAAGCCTTCAAGAATATTAAGGTTTAGAAGTAACCATGTTCCTAATGCAAAACACATCTGAAAATAGGAGCAACAAGCAGAATAATGAACTTGAAGTAGTCTTTGCACACAAATAGCATCCATATTGGTTACAGCTTTTAATTTTGATGGAATCTGTCTACTGGTTTTTCAAGATAGTGTATATACAATTTATTTTTATTGCTTTTTGTAATAATCTGCCATCATTTGAAAGGGTAGGCTTGCTATCTTTAAGATGAAATGCTCTTCAGGGAAGGTAAATTCCACACTTTTGTGCAGACAGCTTACCAAAGGCCTGTGCCATATTTAATTACCACCCATGCTCTATTTTGAGGGCTAAATTGTTGCAATGGTTTTGTGTGGATCTTTGCTCACAGTCAACCTGTGGAACTCCTTGCCAGAGGATGTTGTGAAGACTTGGACTTTAACAGGGTTCAAAAAAGAGCTAGATATGTACATGGAGGTTAGGTCCATCAGTGGCTATTAGCCAGATGGGTAGGAATGGTGTCCCTAGCCTCCGTTTGCCTGGAAATGGACGACAAGAGAGGGATCATTTGAGGATTACCTGTTGTGTTCCTTCCCTCTGGGGCATCAGGATTGGCCACTGTTGGCAAACAGAATATTAGGCTAGATGGACCTTTGGTCTGACCCGTTATGGTTGTTATGTTTGCAAGGTGGAGTTTGAATGCTGTAGATTTTATTTAAAGGTAAATTCCAGCACACTGAAGGCTATTTAAAATTACAAATCAGTAAAACTATCCATGTAAACTTTAGGTCAGTATTTGTATTGCACTTACATCTCAAGCCTATACATTTTTAATAATTAGGTTTGTTTGTTTGTTTTTTGAAGCTTGGTTAATAGATTCAGAGACTCTAAGGCCAGAAGGGATCATTGTGATCTAGGACTGACCTCCTGTATATCATAGGTCATAGGAGTTCCTACATTAATTTATGTTTGAATAAGATCAATACAAACTTGATTTAAAAATTTCCAGAGATGAAGACTCCACAACAATCCTTGGTAAATTGTTCCAGTGCTTAAATTCCCTTACTACCAAAAATTTGCGCCTTAGTTCTCGTGTAGGTAGCTTCGGCTTTCAGCCACTGGACCTTGTTGTAGGTTTTTTTGCTAGTTAAATAGCCCTCTCACACTTCCATTTTCCATGTAGGTACTTAAAAGATTGTGATCAAATCACTATGTAACTTTCTCTTAATTAAATAGATTGAGCTCTTTGAGCCTTTATATAATTCTTACGGCTGTCCTCTGAAGCCTCTCCTATTTTTCAACGCCCTGAATTATGGACACCAGAACTGGATATAGTATTCTAAATAGCAGTTGCAGTGAATTCTGAAGTAATATAATAATATACTTCTAAATTTAAAAAAAATAAAGTTAGATCTCTTCATATGAATCATTTCTAATTGGCATTACTCTCCTTTAATTCTTTATTAATCAGGTCCTATAGCAGCTGCTCCATTATTTTGCCCAAGATCAGTGTCAGTCAGAGAGGCCTATCGTTATTTGAGTCATCCAGTGTTTCTTTTCTAAATACTGGCACATTACCTTGCTTGCTTTCTTCTCTAACTTGTCCAGTCTTCCAAGACTTATTGAAAATCGTGTTGAGTGTAACACTCTCCTCAGCCTATTTTTTAAAACTTGTGAAGGCAAGTTACCCGTACCTGCTGATTTAAAAGTGTCTTGACTACAGTAGTTGATGCTTTATGTGTTCCTTAGTTACTGTTGGAATGGAAAGTGTTTCATCATCATCTTATTTTGTGAATACATCTGCTTCTTTTCCAGAAGTAAACCAGAAATGACATTTGTGCCATATTATTGACAACTCTACCATTTCCATCTAGAAATGGACTACAGTGTGTTCCCTGTATACATTGGGGTTGCATTGTTGAAAAGAGAGATGGATACCAAAACAATGTATATTGGGGAATTTTTTCCCATAAGAAATAGTGGAATAAGATGGGATACATTCATAACTTTGCCACAGTCACCTATGACAATGCTCTTTTTGCCTAAACAATGTATGTTTTCACAATGACAAATTATACCGTACACATAAAACATTGAATAAAATAAGGTAGAATCCTAACACTGTTCAGACACACAGTACTTTTTAATACAGTGAATACAGAACAGTTCTTCTTCAGTGGTCCCCGTGGTTGCTCCACTTAGGTGCTTCAGCCCCGCTGTGCACAAAGCCTGGAAAGTTTAATCAGCCGTCACAGGCTCAGTTAAGCTAAACTTAAGTAGGGAGTGGTGGCTGGCTTTTCCATAGCTGGCATTTTGGTTGCAGAAGTCTTAAACTTTATCAATGACTGCTCTCCTGCATTATTTTTTGAATGACAGATCTCCCTGTAGCAAGTCACTGCATAATTGAGAACCCTGGAGATTTTGGCAAACTGTTCATGAAATAATCACTGCTCTGTCTTATTAGTCATTTCACCCAGCAATCCAAAGAAACAGGAGACTCCTTTTTTATCAGACTCCTGGCTTCCCGCTCTATCCACATGTTTTGTTAGTCTTTAAAGTGCTACCAGACTGTTGTTTTTTAAGTTTTTACATTATCATGGTCTCCTATCAGGTGTAGGAGAATGTACAGGAGCTGTTTCTTTCTTAGGATATCCATTGTTGGTCCAGCTCAGTTTCACATTGTCAGTTGCTCAGTGTGAGATTGCAACAGCTCCTGTACATTCTCCTACACCTCCACAAAGCATCCATCCTTTCTCAATTTGACTATTTCTTGCTCAAGACTAGGAATGGCATTAAATCCCACAAAATTATGGACAGCATCTGACCATGCATGGTGCCAAATGCCATTCTTATATTGTGAAGTGACTTCTTCCCATCACACAGCAATGTTTCCGCACTGTTTAAGATGATGTAGGACTTTCAGAACTCCTTTACACTGGGCTTTCCTTCACTGGTCATATTCTTAATCAGCATGGAGAATGTACTCTGTAGTTAATAAGCCTTGAATGTGTCTGCTGGACGCAAGTACAGTACTGGATTGTACAAAACAGGAACGTGTTCCAATTCACTTTGGTCCCAATCTGTGCAAAAGACGGATATATAGATCAGAACGAGCGTAAATTAGAACATATAATATGAGCGACGGATATCCGAAACAACAGATAAGAGGGAAATTTATATCAGGGTCCCCTTGTAATAGCATTGTCATGATTCCTTTTGTTCATAGTATACTCTAAAAACTCATTATTCTTAACTCTGCTGACCATAGACTTTGTCCTTATTCTTTGCTTCTCTTGTCAATTTTTTATATTTCCTAGCTTCTAATTTATATTTACTGCTATCAGCTTTCCCTCTTTTCATTTGTTTTCATGGAGAGATCTATCTATGGGTATGTCTAGACTACATGGCTCCGTCGACGGAGCCATGTAGATGAGTTTACTAGACATAGGGAAATGAAGCGGCGATTTAAATAATCGCGCTTCATTTACGTCAAAATGGCCGCCCGGCGCTGTGCTGGTCAGCTGTTTGGCGGCACAGCGGGGCAGTCTGGGCCGCGGTCGACAGAGTCTTCCCTTGTCAACCGCGGCGCGTCCAGACTGCCCCGCTGTGCCACCAAACAGCTGATCAGCACAGTGTGGCGGCCATTTTGACATAAATGAAGCGCGATTATTTAAATTGCCGCTTCATTTTCCTATGTCTAGTAAACTCATCTACATGGCTCAGTCGACGGAGCCACGTAGTCTAGACATACCCTAAATGTGTGTGTGTACACACAGGGCAATTATTTTTATAGTTTTCACTCTCCTCATTAAGCTTGGCTGGTTATTTTATCCAGTGTTATCAGTTGTTAAACATCTTTCTCAGTTATGACTTTTTGGGTGTGTAGGTAAAAGTTCTTAAGCAGTTCCCAATTTTCATTTATGTTTCTGTGTGTACGTTCTTCTTTCCAGCTGACTGAACTGAGTTGTCTTCATATCTGGGAAATTGGTCCTTTTAAAACCTTACTTATATTACTAGCTTGAACATTAACAAATGTAATTAAATCATGATCAGTTGCACCTCTGAATGTTTTATTTCTATGACTAATTCCTTTTTATTTGTCAAGGTGAGGTCTAATAGAGATTTTTGTCATATTTGATGCATCGCTTTGAGTTAGGAAATTGTCATGTATGGCTTTTTAATAATTATGAGGTTGTTTTAATACTGGCAGTGTGAAGCCCTCAGGCGTGTGTAATGTGAAATTGAAGTCTTCTATGTTAAATTTTTCTTAATATACACAAGTTTGGCGTTTTTTCCATTTTACTAGGGGGCTGCGCCCTCCACTTCCTATACTCACCAGCACCCCCCCCCCCCCGCACCCACTGCCTGTCGCTGGCTGTTTTTTGCAGCTGGAGAACCTGTTAATCTTTCACTGAGTCCAGTTGTGCTCTCCATGGCCCCAAGTCACTTGCACCCTTCTCCACTCCTGCCCATTACATCCCTGGACAGGCCCCGCTATCTGAGCTCTCAGCCCATCCCTCCTGCTTGTGCCCTTCAATCGCCAGCCAGTGCTCCTTACCTGCACACCCTTCCCACGCCTGCTCCACCTGCCAATAAAATAGTCCATGGCCCACAGCCCGTCCACCTCCATCCTGCATTTCCTCCCCCACCATTCTTCCTAACCTCCTCCCCGCCCATCCCCTCCTTCCATCCCTAGCCCCCGCCTCCATTCCTACACCCCATTTCCCTGCCTCCATTTATACTCCACCATCCTCCTAATCCTCCCTCCCCACCCTGCCCATCCCCTCCTTTCATCCATAGCCCCACCTCCATTATCCATTCCTACACTCCCATTCCCTTACCTCCATTCCTACCTCTACCATCCTCCCTAACCTCCCTTCCCCCTCCTCTTCCTTTCATCTCTACACCCACCTTCATTCCTACATACACCCATCCTCCCTAACCCCTCCCTCGCCCCACCTTCACACTGCCCATGCCCCCTGCCTCCATTCCTATATCCTCATAGAATCATTGAGCTGGAAGAAACCTCAGGAGGTTATCCAGTCCAGCCCCCCTGCCCGAAGCAGGACCACTCCCACCATTCCACCTTACCACACCACTCAGCCCCACATACACCTTTCCTCCATCCCTATGCACACCCCGCCCCCTCTCACAAACAGGCAACCTAACCAGCAAAGATATGGCATCAGGCCTGTATGAGGAATTTTTTTGGGGGGGGGGAGAGTGAGGGGGGGAGAAGGGGGGACTGCTCTGAGTGCTGTGACATCAAGATCTGGGCAGCTGCCTGGAGAGAAGGGGCAGTAAAGGTGGCATTGCTGGGATGTTGTGAAGCAAAATAGAGGGATTTCTGTGGGTAGAGGAAATGGAAAGGAGGCAAAAAAGGAGTCTGAAGGGAAGGTCAGAGAGTGGGGGTTCCTTTTGGATGAAAGGTTGAGAAAGGGGGATGGGAGTCTGTGTGAGGGGGGCAGGAGAGGGGCTGAGGACACATGGACACAGGAGAGGGGCTGAAGATGGAAAGCGGGCCGGAGAGCCAAGCAGTGAGGGGGGTATCCGGGTGCCACCATGCAGAGGCAGTGTCGTCGTCCCCCCCCCGCTAGCCCACCCTCACTCAACCGTGTTGGCAGGCACTCTGAACACTGCTGGGCCTCCCTTCTGTGATGCCTCAGGGGTTGCTGGACTGCAGTGGTGGTTTCCACCCAGGCGGCTCGGTGCTGTTGTGGCCACTTGGGGTGCAGTGGAGGATTGGGCCTCCAGGGTCGTGGAGCCTGCCCCCATCCCTGGGCAGCGAGCCAAAGCTCAGCCCGCCCCATGCACACAGTCATGCACCACAGGTAGCCACCAGAAGGGGACATAAGAACATAAGAACATAAGAACATAAGAACGGCCGTACCGGGTCAGACCAAAGGTCCATCTAGCCCAGTATCCTGTCTGCCGACAGTGGCCAGCACCAGGTGCCCCAGAGGGGGTGGACCGAAGACAATGACATGGCATAGTGGTTGCTTCCCCTGAGCAGGGGGCCACCAGGACCAGCCCAGCACGCAGCCAGTGCCTCCCCTTGGCCACCAGGCCCCACGCTGCTTCCCCTGTGGGCCTGCTCCCACATGGTGCCTTAGATCCTCTAGCAACTGGGAAGGCCTCCAAGATCCCCAGGTCCAGCCGCCCTGGAGCCTCTACCTGGGGTTTCCCCTGTGAGCAGTGGCGGCGGAGTGGTGCCCAGGCCCTGGATGGAATTGTTCCTTGCCCCAGACACTGTTCGGGGATGGCAAAGCTGCCTGGCAGCTCGGCCTGGGCAGATTCTGCCTCTGAAGGGTCCTGCCCGCTCAGCTCTGGACGCAGCCTTTCGGAAGGCGGAATCTGCCCAGGCTGGGCTGCCAGGCAGCTTTGCCGGTCCCCAAACAGTGTCTGGGGCAGGGATGCTGTGGAAGGGCAGAGCCTGTGGGATGCAAAGTGACGTGATGATGTTACACTGGCATCCCACGGGAAAAACTTTTTTATATATATAGAGAGAAGCGTACAGCTGTCCTGTTCTGTTGTGATTTGGGGGTCTATAACAGTCACCCACCAGCTAATACCCAATCTTGTGCCTTAATCTGTTAGGGTATGTCTAGATTACATGCCTCTGCTGACAGAGGCATGTAAAGTAGGCTACCCGACATAGTCAATGAAGCGGGGATTTAAATATCCCCGGCTTCATTAAAATAAAAATAGCCACCGCTGTGCCGGCTCAGCTGATCGTCAGCACAGCGTGCGAGTCAAGACGCGGATTGGTCAAGCAAGGAAGCCTTTGCCGACCACTCCTTATGCCTCGTGGGAACGAGGTTTACAGGAAGCGGTCGACAAAGGCTTCCCTTGTTGACCAATCGCGCCTTGACTCGCGCGCTTTGCCGACGATCAGCTGAGCCGCTGCAGCGCGTCATTTTATTTTAATGAAGCGGGATATTTAAATCCCCGCTTCATTGACTATGTCGGGTAGCCTGTTTTACATGCCTCTGTTGGCAGAGGCATGTAATCTAGACATACCCTTAGAGAACATTGATCTGTAAGCATTCACGATCACTTGCAACTGACTCTTAAGTAACTTGGAAGGAGGCAAAGCCAATTTTGACAGAGTGCCAATCCTTATCCTCTTTTGTCCACTTGGTCTTCTCTAAATAGCTTATAGCCATGATTTGAGTCTTACTTGGACAACTGTCTTCTGTATTTGAGTTTTCAATAGGATAATGTTTAATAGCTCACTCTCTGCTTGGTCTTGCTGTGAAGCTATAATGTCATATATGCCACATTAATATGTTATCAGGGAACCCTGAAGTGATGTAATCAATTCAGTGTTACAGTAGATGTGCCCTCTGAAAAAATGTCTTCAGATAAGCCTCTCATTAGCCTTGTAAACTGTGCCCATTACTAGTGGGTGTGTCAGGAATTGCCAGGAGGAGTGGTATCTGCCAGAAGTCTCAAGGTCTGAGTGTCCCTTCAGCTGCATCTTGAAATATGCAAACCCTTCCTGCAATCTGGATATGTTCAATTTGCTGCTTGTAGCGGGGATAAGCTACAGCACATGATTGACGCTGTTCTACATTTGTGATTATAAAGAATGGACTTTATTTTCTATGTTAATATATTTTGGTTGAGATTAAAAAATAAAGCTGTAACAGGACATAGTAGTGACCTAAACTTGCATTCATTCCTTACAATGTCATTGCCTAATCAAGTAGGCACAGTGACAGACTGTAAAAGGGGAAAGTCCCTTTTTCCCCTCCTCCCCCCAAATATTCCACAGCATGAAGCTTTCAAGGGTGTAGGCAGAGTCTTATACTGCCAGAATCCTAAATATCTTCTATTTTTTAGCAAAGTACTTGCAGCCTATAGAAGTCTTAAAAGCATATATTGAAAAGGGTGGGATGAAAACTTGTTTTCTGTGCATACATTTTTGCTGCCTGGTTGTAATGGACTCAGGTTGCAGTGAAAGGAGGTCTAGGTTGGATATTGGCAAAAACTACTTTACTAGGAGGGTGGCGAAGCACTGGAATGGGTTACCTAAGGAAGTGGTGGAATCTCCATCCCTAGAGGTTTTTAAGTCCTGGCCCTGGCTGGCATGATTTAGTTGGGATTGGTCCTGCTTTTAGCAGGGGGTTGGGTTCAATGACCTCCTGACATCTATTCCAACCCTATGATTCTATGATTCTGCAAGCATATCACGAGGCAATACTGCTTGACACCAAGTATGGTGAAATTTCTCAATTACTCAGAGACATGATTTTAAAATGCCTTTCCCATACTTTAATGTGGAAAGCCTATGGTCACAGGTACCTGGTCTTTGTACAGGTATCTGAGGTTCTTGTGGCATTTCACATTAAAAGTTATCTTTTCAAGTTGCCTCGTTGCAGTTTCTGCTAGCCATCAGGCAGATGATCTTTCTCTGAGACTGCTGCAGATTTGTTGAGGTGACAGTGGCTGAATTGCCACTGAATAACAGCCCCTGTTGTTAATTGATGGGTATTGACTACTTCTGAAGGAAGTTCTGTCCAGTCTTACACCAAAAGCCTGGTAGCTGTGAAAAGTGGCCAGAAAAAGATAAACAGGGAGGGCCTTTCCTTTCCAGGCTCTGACAGGGATGCCTATGAAAGGTGGTTGGGAGGAAGATGGCAGTTGTTTCTTGAAACCTGATTCTATTTAAAATGTACTGTAGAAAAATTATATTAGTGCTTATCCTGAATTTGATTACTCAGGGAAGGATGCACTAAGTATTGTTACCCAAGCTCCACTATTTAAAAAAAAGATGATTATGAAATGTGCGTTTGTTGCCTGATCAGACTGAGCAAGTTTGAAGTGTTAAATATGGTCCTTTCATTTTTTGGCAGTTACACCCAAGCCAGGAGCATCTACGGTACAAAACACAACTCAAGCATCGTCCCCTGCTCAGACACAGGCCTCACAACAGAATCTTCAGTCCGTGCAAACAACTCATTCCTTTCCTTCCTTGACCCCTGACGTTATTGTCCAGACGCCAGTAATGACAGTGGTGCCTCCTCAACCATCTGCCCCTCCTCCACCTCCTCCCCCACCTCCTGTTCCCCCAACTCCTGCTCCCCAGCCCATTCAAGCACACCCGCCTGTTATCCCAACAGCTGCACAGCCTGTGAAGGTGAGTGAACAAGAACTCTGGAGTTAGTGAGTCAGGATTCTGTGTGTTCCATTTCCTCTCAAGGAGAGAAGAGGCTTGTGGGATGACTATTTTAAAACATTCACTGTGAAGTCCCTTTCTTCTTAAGGTTTAAAACTGCTTTATAGATTTTTACTAATTGGAAGCAAGGGATTTTCAAGAGCGCATAGGAGAGTCAGGCTCCTGACTCCTTATTTGTCTGAAAATCCCACCTGAGTTGACTTGTTCAGGGTCATACAGCAGTAAAGGCAGAATGATGAGTATAGTCCAGGAGTTCTGATTCCCAGTCCTCTTCTCTAACCAGTAAGACCCTTCTTCACTTGCCCTTATCAATTAAAAGTAGAATCTGTTTCCCACGGGTTGACAGGTAGCAAAGTCATTGAATAGAATGAGATGTTTTTGGGAGGTTTGCAAGGAAAAGAAAACCCTCTGACTTGAGAAACTGTGTCACTCTGGCTAAGCTATGCAAAAATTGACTAGTAATTTTGGGTTCTTTGGTTTTTGGATGCTCAACTTAACATTCCAACCCATTAAAATCAGGCTCCTTTATGGTGTCTCAAATTGGGTACCCAGAATCGCCTATTGCTTTTGCAAATTTTGGCATATATCTTCAGCAGATCAGAACCTGCCAACCAATACTTATTATTTTCAGCAATGTCTTTAATATTGTTGTATCAGTTAAGATTACCACTTCCATTTCTCCTGAGACATGTCACTTCTGTGGCTGTCATGTGCCATATACAAAGTTCTTGGCAGAGTTAGGTACCCAAGTTGAATGAACTTTCAGTAGGAGTTGGTCACCTGATTGCCAAAATAATTTGGGGTCTGGGCTTTTGAAAAAACTGCACAAGCTGTAGAAAAGTGTCCTAAGAGGTTTACTTGACCACGGTTCCTTAAGTAAAAGGTTTTGAATTCTCATTTAACCATCCTCTTGATATTTGCTAATATAATAAAAGATAATTTGTAGTTGTACATTTTCTAGACTGTGTAGTATGAACGTCTTTCAGCGTGCATATTTATAGAAAGCTTTTTAACTTTTTTTTCCCATCTCACCTGAGTACTTAGTGTTTATACTTTAATATGCAACCAGAGGTGGATCCAGTGAATACAATAGCAACAAAAGAGCACAAGATTATATTATATTGTAATGCTGTTGTATTTGTTATTTTACAGACAAAAAAGGGAGTGAAGAGGAAAGCAGACACCACAACACCAACAACAATAGACCCAATTCACGACTCCTCCTCACTGCCCACTGAACCCAAGTGTGCCAAGATGGGCCCACGAAGGGAAAGCAGCCGGCCAGTGAAGCCTCCAAAGAAGGATGTTCCAGATTCTCAACAGCATGTGGTAGAAAAGAGTAACAGTAACAAAGTGTCTGAGCAGTTAAAGTATTGCAGTGGCATCATCAAAGAGATGTTTGCCAAGAAGCATGCTGCCTACGCATGGCCCTTCTACAAACCTGTGGACGTGGAAGCACTGGGACTGCATGATTATTGTGATATCATTAAGCATCCCATGGATCTGAGCACAATCAAAGTAAGCTCAGTTTCACATAGCCAAAACAATAGACTGTGCAGGAGGAATAACTTCCTTGGGGAAATGCAGTCTGTTTTACGTGCCAACTCGTGTGTGGGTGTACACATGTAGCTGCATGCTTAACATGGTGTGTTGTAGAGATCCACCAAAAATGTGTGTGATACAAAAGAAAAGATTTTTCTCTGGGACTCTGCCTGAAATCAATTAACCATTCCCTTTCCACTTGAAAAGTCTGGTAGGGGGAGTCTCTTACCTGTCCATAGTTAGCTAATTTTTAGGTGGCAGGTCCTGAAAAGAGGATAATCATCTTTCCAAAATGGTCTTCAGAAAAAATTGCCTGTGCATTTTATAAAAGTAAATGTCCTCTGCTGTAGCAGTCTACTCTGAATATGGTTAGCCAAGATAATGGGCTCAATCAGTACAGATTGCTGTAGTGGAATTTTTCTTTAAAAAAAAAAAAAGACCAAAAAAACTCCACCTTTCCTCCCCTCCCCCGCCCTGGCTAGTCACTGTTACAGGAAATGTTCTGCTTAACATAAAAGACCATATTAACAGCAAATCAAAGCTTTTTACTATGAAGACATAGCTAGCTCCATCTTGTGTAGTATTTGAGAATTGCTTATCCAAGAGAAGTAATTGCAAAGCAGTCCATATCTCTGCTGAAAATGCCAGTTTATTGATTGGAGCACTAGAATTGTATAACTTCATCATGGATATAGCCTTAAACTGCAGATTTCTTTGTTTGTATCAGTTTAACTCAGAGCCCTAATATTCACATAACTTTTTCCTTTTTTAAAATACTTTAAGCAGAAGAAAAAGGAAATTTCTTTCTCCCATGCCCATATTGAGATGACTTTACCAGTATGAAGTGAATGAAGGAGTATAGTTTTTCCTTCAACTGAATAATTAAAAAACTCTGCTAAAGATTGACTGAGTAACTTTGCCCTTTTTTTCTGAGTATGCATAATAACTTTGAACATTCTGTAGTATCCTTCAAATCTAAGAAAAAAATCAGGAAATTCTGGAAAAGTGCAAGTACAGAGAGGATCTGGATGGCTGAAGCATTGGTAATGGGATAATAAAGCTCTTTATTCCAGGTCACTGATTGAAATTTAGTTCAAGTTGGTTGTGAGCAAAAATCATTGCCCATGACAACTGTTCTATGTTTATATGAAATGCATTGGTGGGTCTTGTTCCAGTTGCTGATGGTCAGGTGTCCACCTCTCAAAAAAACACCATCACTTTTGGCCTTGTTGTTGGCAGGCACAGCAGAGAGGCAAAGGATTGAATGAGCCATGGAGACAGAACTATCCTCACCTCTGGCTCCTTCAGACAAAAATTGAGGTATATAATGAGATGGTGTGGACAAGTGTCTATAAATTGAGATCTGCACATGCCATGGCTTCACACCACTACATTCACTTCATAAATAAAATGAGGTTGCTGTGCAGGGAGTTTATTTTAAGGCTTGTGTTTTTGTAATGCCAGACAGTTTCTGGATTGACTAAGCCTGCACAATTTAACTGCTTTTTTTGTTTGTTTTTGTTTTTGTTTTCTTTAATTAAGATCTGTTTCTATCCTGGGGCGGGGAAAGATTCACCCATAGATAGATCCTTGGGGGAATTTGTTCCCGCACTACTCTCTCAAATGTCCTGTGCTGCCACAGCCAGTTGGATGTGGTTCCCTGTGTCTGACAGAAAAATGCCAAGCATTTTGCCTTCTCAAATGCTTTGAAGTTTCTGCTGACCTGAAGGAGGGACTGTCTTGTGGTCCCAATTTCTAATTCCTCAAGCTGTCACTGCTATGCTGGACTGACCCTATTGCGGGATGTCTTTAATTGCTACTGACAGTTTAGGATTTCTCTTATAAAAAAGTGATACAAAGATTAAAAACTTGTTTTTTTAAGAAATCATTTCTAATGTGTGTGTGAAGTTTTAGCACATTGTTGTTCAAACAAAGTCCTGCACTGTGATTGGTAACGATATTCATGGGCATGGGGATCAGTAATCTAGTGTATTAGTTCTTTCATGTTGTTCATTGAATTAGTAGAGTAGTGAAAGTGTCTGCCAGATGCAGGCAGAAGTGTTCTCCCATGTGGTTTGCAGCTGCCCGTTAGTATGGGGGGGGTTGTTCTGTAAAGGAATACCAGCTCCAGCATACAATGTTCCATTTTGATCTCAGGAGTTTGGCTGCATTATACGTTTCTGTAGTTGTCTTATGGATGCACCTCCATGTTATAGTTCAGGGCGGTTGTAATCTGCTCCATTTTATGTAAAACAAATGCAGATCTCCAGTTTCGGGCAAGTTTCTAAAGCACTGCTCCATTTAGTAAAAGTTAGATATAAATGGAGATTAGGTGGAAGTCCAGAACTCTGAGGATGCCATAGTTCCAAGATGTTTCTTGTCCATTCAGTAACTTGTTTTGTTTGCTCTGTTGATAGTGGAGTTTTGTTTTCCCTTCTAGTCTAAACTGGAGAACCGGGAATACAGAGATGCTCAGGAATTTGCAGCAGATGTCCGATTGATGTTTTCCAATTGTTACAAATACAACCCTGCTGATCATGAGGTGGTAGCTATGGCACGGAAACTGCAGGTAAAAAAACTGCTTTGTTAGAGTGCTTTTCTGTTTTGAATTCGTATCTGAATGGTTTTCATAATGGTCGAGCACAACCTATACCTTAAACTTAAAAGTAAAATAAATGGAAGAACAGAAATATATCAGAAATATATATATTTTCAAATACAAATCTTCCACATTGTAATGCTAGCATGAACTATAGTTGCTATACCAGCTTGAATAGACTGTACTGGTAACTTTTTGTCTTTGAATAGTATCCCTATAGTTACTCCACTTCAGGTGTACATGCACCTCTTGAATCTTTGATTGGAGATTTTCAATAGCAGTGTCTGTTAAGCTCATGCATTTCACTCCACACATTATCGTTCCCTGTAACTGACTAGAGCTAGGTGCAAACCATCCTCAGTTCTTTTTCAACCACCTCAGTGTGAGACAGTGTCTATCATACCTGCTTCTAGTGCTGCCTGGAGCTTGCTTTAGGATTGTCTAGGTTTTAGATTAGTGTCACTTCTACAAGTTATATTTTATAGTTTCTTTGCTTTGGTTGAGAGGGTTTTTTTCAATGTTCCTTCTTCTCCAATGTTTCTTCTTACCCAGAATGAGTAGGAATGGTTATCCCTAGCCTCTGTTTCTCTGGAGGTGGGTGATGGGAGAGATCACGTGAGGATTATCTGTTGTGATCCCTCCCTCTGGAGCATCTGGTATTGGCCACCATTGGCAGACAGGATACTGGGCTAGATGGACCTTTGGTCTGACGCAGTATGGCCGTTCTTATGCTCTTTCCCTGAGAGTGGGAAGAGGGTCCCTTGATATTTCCAAAGAAGTCATAATCTTTGGTACCAATGATTTCTGCTAGCCAGAACACATAGCAAGTCTCTACCTGGTACAGATCCATCTGATACCACAGGAATTTAGATATTTAAGAGACTTGTTTGTTTCAGAAGAGTTGGAGTCTCTTGTCTCAGTAGGTACCAAGTGTCCATTGATACTAGTATCACCAGGATTAGATCTTTCCCTGGTGTCACCTGCTTCTCCAGTACTTTCTGACCCAGGCAAAGCTCCTCCTGTAGAGAATAACACGGGCCTCTCTTCAGATTCCTAAATATTTGTGCAAGGACCAGTCATCATAGAGACATCTTGATAGAAAGAAAGATCTAGGAATAAGACAAATTCATGTCTTTTCTCATTGGTATGACCAACATTAGATCTTCTATGCTTAATGGCTCTCTTCAGAGGCCATATTTAGACCTTTAGGCCACTTATTAGCAGTTTTCAAGAGCCTTTCTCATGGTGACCACTGGGGAAGACTGCTAGCACACATGCAGCTTGTACTTTTGTAACACATAATGCAAGGTTATACCTTCACTGCTTCCAGGGATAGCTTAGGATAATTTATAGCCCGGACAAGCATGATCTAGACAAGCTTGTGTCTTTCCCTCATTGATCGAGCCCTGTAAATTTGCAGGTATCTGCTTTGCATCTGCAGATGTGGATATGGATATCCACAGTTCATTTTTTGTGGATATCTACAGCTCATTTTTGTAGATACAGATGCAGGTACAAAATTTTGTATCAGTGCAGGGCTCTACTCATTTGGCTCACTCAACTTGGTGGAAGGTCGCATCCAAAGTCTGTGCTGGTGTTCCCTTCAGCCATTGTTATATCACTGTAACATTAGAGACATCCATAGTATGATGCAGGGGCACACTTAGGGAGGCTCACCATTCAGGACATATTGTCCAAGTGTCTTCTACACATCAGTTTCCTGGTGCCATGAGTGGTCAAGAATGCCTTCAGCTACTTCATTCTATTAATCAAAGGCAAATCCATCAGTGTCATTGCACACAGCATAGCCTGCATGTTCTTCAACATTGTCAGGAGGGAAAGGGTGCAAGATCCCTTCTCTCTGTGCTGACTCAATGAAACTCTAAAACGGATGCATAAGCAATCACATCCTTATTTCAGTCTCACCTTCCAGTCTGACCGTGGCTGACAATCTCAGCTGTTGCTTCTCCCTGAGTATCAAGTGAGAGCTGGACTTGTGGATCCTCATTTGTATTTTTCTGATGCAGGTGTTTCTGGAGGTGGACTTGTTTACTGCTATTGCCAATAGTAAATGCAATAAATTCTTCTCATTAGGGATATAAGAGGTTAACCGCTTACTCAATAAACATAGACTTAGAACAGAATATTGAAGATCTCCTGTAGCTAATCATGAAAACCTCGGAGAGTAGCCATGTTAGTCTGTGAGAGTATGTCTACACAGCAACATTATTTCGAAATAACTAATGTTATTTCGAAATAACTTAGTCTGCATCTACACAGCAGGCAGTTATTTCGAAATAATGTCAAAATACTGTCAAGGTGGAGGACTTCTTACTCCGACTCCTGTAATTCTCATTGTACGGGGAGTAAGGGAAGTCAGAGGAAGAGTGCTCTCTCTTGGACTTCCTGCTGTGTAGATAGCGCCAAAAGCCAAAATAAGCTATTTTGACTTAAACTACGCAATTGACGTAGCTCAGTTTGCGTAGCTTATTTCGAGCTAAGCCCTGCTGTGTAGACGCACCCTAACTGAAAAACTTACAAAACAACTAATGGTCCTGCAGCACCTTAGAGACTAACAAAAAATGTATATAGTATCATGAGCTTTCGTGGGCACACCCCACTTCTTCAGATGAATGGAGCAAGGGGCCCATAGGTCCAAATAAATAGCAGAAAAAGAGGGGAGATGGGGAGGGAAAGAGAAGGGGGGGAGGAACTTGTCAGTTAGTGTCCATGTTAAATGAGGCTAATAGAGTAGGTTGTGAGTGCCAGATACTTAGCTTTTGATGTCATTAGGGTGTACAATGTAGCAGCCCATCCAGTTCATGTCTTTGTTTAAACCTTGATGTCAGATTTGCAAATGAAGGCAAATTCCACAGCTTTTCACTCCAGCTTTTTTTTTTTAAATTGCTTTGTAACAGTATAGTCACTTTTAGATCCATTAGTGAGGGCCCCGGGCAAGTTAAAATGTTTCCCAACAGGTTTCTTCTCTGTGTTACCATTTTAAATGTCTGATTTGTGTCCATTAATCCTTTGTCATAGAGAATGTCACAGGATCAATGTGACACAAAGAATTAATGGACACAAATCAGACATTTGAAATGATAACATACAGAAACAGGAAAAACTGAGGGAATTCCTGAAGAAGTGAGCCAAAGTACTTCTCTCCAAGATCTGCTTTGGGAGACTAATCTTGTTTTGTGGATAATATTCAAGGATGTTGGAGCCATTGGATAGCCTCATATGAAGCTTTGTCTATTCAGTTGGAAGTGTCCCATCTTGTTTCTATTGTAGAACATTTTAATCAGGTCTTTCTGCTTTCCATCCCCAAATATTGGGTTTTTAATTCCACGTGATCTATTTGGGCTATGCACTTTGAGGGCAGTGGAATTTATACATTTATTATAGACAATAGGGAATGTACTTTATATATTCTTAGACGCCAGGTTTCACTGTTCCACTTTTCAATGCTGGTCGCTCTTTTTGCTTTGACTCAAAAAGGCATTATGGATGCTTTTGTGACTTCTTTGCTGCAATTATAGGATTGTTTAAAGAAATAATAATTGGCCTGAGCTTTCACAGTCTTAAAAAGCTGCTTCTGTTTCACTTATTCAAGAGTGGTTGTAGCAATGTTGATTCCAGAATATTAAAGATAAGATGGGTGAGGCAAAATCTTTTATTGGACCAACCTTTGTTGCACAGAGCTCTTCCTCGGGTTAAGGCGCACAGATGTAGCAACTGTCTTTTGCAGGGCAGTCAGGTGTGGTGTTCTGTAACCAGTGCTACCTAATGAAACAACTATTTCTGCTAATGATGTTCTAAACCACAACACTGATTCTTTTATAGTTCACAGACTGATTCAATTGGTGAAGGAATTCGACTTGAGTGCATTGAGTGAGCTCCATCTTTTTGAATGACCTCAGGAGAACCCAATGAGTTGCATTTCTTAGTTAGTGGTGACATGGAAGATGTGGTCTTCATGGTATAGTATCATGCTTAAATAACAGTTTTCTTGCTGGATCCTGCGTAGCAAATAGGTGTCAGATACATTTTGAAACTCAGCCTCTTCCCCTTGCTACTTTAATCTCTGTTTTTGCACCCTCTTCTCCTATATATGCTGGCTTTCAGAATTTTTCTGAAGCAACACAGAGTGAGACAGCGCTTATCTAATTTTGAAGTTGTAATCAATTTCTGAATAGCAGTGCCCAAACTGTGACCAGTCTTAATTTTGCCTAGCTCTGATTTTGAAAGCCTTAACAGGTAGAAGGTGAAATCCTGGTCCCATTGAAAAGCAAAGGCAAGATTCCTATTGCTATTGGTGGGACCAGGATTTAACCCACACACTGGACCTGTCTGCACACTCATGAAGGTAGTTCTGTACTTTGGGAAGGTTTGTTCACAGGCATTAAAGAGTGACAACTTGCTTTTGTTTTTTAAAAGGAAAGGTTATACACCACAATAATTGTTGGCTTATATGCAGTGAATTTTTACTATATGCCATTTTTGAATGTCAGTTACCCAAGGAATATGAATCTTAATATCCTGTAACTTTTGCTGGTCTGTGCTGCATTTACGCAGGCAACATATATGTCCTTATATTCCTGTGTGGCTTTGGAGAAAGAACCCTGCACTGTAGCCCAAAGGAGCACTAGCTCTTTTGGATACATGATAACACTGTGTGAGCTCTCAAGCTCCTTGTTAGTGCATTATAACTGTCTAGCTTACAGCAGTAGTCAAAACCATGCCCTGAATTTCCATACTGCTGAGTGATCTGCTTAGCATTTTGGACAGCATGTTACCATTTTAAAACCTTGTTAAAAATTATTAAATGGAGAAGGTTATGTGTTAAAGGAAGAACTGAGCGATTCACCAGAGAGAACCTGCAAGTATCAGTGCTGCTGGCACATCTGGCAAGGAGCGCTTGACTAGCACAGACAAATTTAAATTACAGCTCACAGTTCTAAACATAATGTGTTCTGCACATTTGTGCTATGCCTGGCTATTACTCCACAGAGATCACTGTTCTCCTTCCTCCCTGCCTCCTACAGTAACTTATATGAAATCCTGGCCTCCCAGTCTTAGCATTCAGGGCATTTTTGCTTTATTTGTGTCCTATAACTATGGTTAGGAGAATGAAAGACATGAGGCTTAGAATGCCTCTCATGTTTGAAGTGATGTTAGAGATCAATGTTAAATCATATCTCAGATACCTACCTAGTCTTCACTATATAACACTGCATAGATGGATCCAATGATTTGCCCAAGACCTTGTCATGCAATCTGAAGATCATTTTGTGCCAAGCCTTCTAGTATAGCACTAGAAGTGAGCACAGTTAAGCCTACTGACTATCCGACTGTGTAACAGAGGAGTGAGGGGCTGGTCTTTTCCCCTTGAGAGTCTTTTCCTCTTCCCTCAGACATGCACCAACATATATCAATGACATTCTTCCAGCCATGATTTAAAACTAGCTTCCTGCTTTGCATTTTATGGGAATTTTTTGTATTATTGAATGGTGAGTTAGTAGGGTTTCCTATAATACACCAATTTTTGGAAACTTACTAGTTTGAATTTTGTTTTTTGGGGGGCGACAGGGGGCAGAACTCAAGCCTTTGTGTTAAGCGCAGAAAAAAGTGGTTGTACTTCACTTGTCTATCTGCTTTTTGACTGGATAACATTTTGAGCACTCTGTTTCACTGCTATTCTAATTAGGGCAGGTTCACAAGGGCAAAAAGTGTTGATAGGCTAGTGATCATAACTGCCTCATTCCATGCAACAAAATCTTCTATGTAGTTATTGTTTATTTCCATTACCTTAACAGAGGGGTGGGCAATAAATTTTGATGGGGGACACTCCAAGATTTTGGTAAGTGGTCCAGGGCTGCACTTTTCTGTAGAGGAAGTGCGGGATCTGGGATTGGAGGTTGGATACAGAAGGGAACCCAGGATAGGGAACTGGGGTGCAGGAGAGGGTGTGAGGTTTGAGATGGTGTTTGGATGAAGGAAGGGTTTGTGATCTGGGTAAGAGGCTTGGTGCAGGGTCCAGGAGTTGGTATGGATTCAGGAACATATTCTCCTTGGGGGAAGAGTATAGGAGGGAGTGCAGGTCTGGGAGGGAGTTGTGACCTGGGAGAGGAGGGTACAGAGGGTTTGGGTTAACTTGGGACAGGGGAATGAGGTGCAGAATCGGGGAGGATGGATGCAGGAGAAGATTCTGGCCAGGGGAGGGTTTAAGACGTGATGCAAGGTCTGGGAGGGTGTTATCACTGGGGGAGGTGGTGCAGAGGGTTTGTATGGTGAACTGGGTGGTGATGGCAGAATGGAGCAGGGAGTGGGAGGTGCCAGAGGCAGGCTCTGAAGGTGCTTACCTAGGCAGCTCCCAGCCTGCAGCACCCTGAGGCAAGCTTCCTGCCTGCTGCAGGCCCAGGCTGCTCAAAGCGGCTGGTTGCACCCTGTGGCTCTCTGCTCCAGGTGGCGTGGGGGAACTGGCTAATGGGAGCTGAGAGATTTTGCTGAGGGTTGGGGGCAAAGTGTGAAGCCTCTCCTTCCCCCCAGCACTCAGAACAGAGTGCCACAGGGAATAGCCAGATTCTTAAAGTGGCATGAGGATGCTCTGTGCCTGATGGTCCTGGTGAGATGGCCTGCAGGCCGGATCCAGGAACTGGTATCTTGCGCACCCCTGCCTTAGCACCCAGAGGCCCAAACTGAGATACACAGTGGGACCTGCAGGGACTCTTGTCCTGTGTGTATATACAATGCCTTACTATCTAAGTAGACAAGTAGACTATAGGAGAAAAATAGCAGCCATTTATCCCTGATTGTACTGATGGGGATCTGAGGTGTACAAAGAGATTAAGTTAACTTTTGTAAGATCACATAGGAGTTGGGAGTTGTTCCTAGGTTTTCTATGGTCCAATCTAGTGCCTTAACAACAAAGCCATCTTATCTTTTTTACCGTCTGTACGATTGGTAAGAGAAAGAAATACTACAAAATTATTCACTTCAGCTGCTCCCTGCGATTTTTAATGCACTCAAGACCTTGCAGGGAGGGCTGTAATACTGAGTGCTGACTATTAGAACAGGGACAGTTGCCCTCTGGAAGGGATGGGAAGACTAGGGCACACTGGCCAATCTGGCCCCTGACTTCCCTTTTGGGGGCGGGGGAGTAGAGGGGAGCCTGCATTAAACTCCTGCATGGCCTATTCTGCCTAGAGGGAAGGCTCTGTGCATGGCTGTTCCCTTTCTGGCTAGGGTAATGGTAGCACAGGGGCCTGCAGGCTTTTCCCCTGGGAATCAAGGCCCACTGACAGAGCCATGTGCTCTCCCCAACCCCCAAGCTGCACGAAGTAAACACCCGTATCTCTGGCACCCTACTTTATGCTCAGCCCACTCATCAGCAGCCTGCTCCTGCAGAATGAACCCCATTTTTTGGTCCCACCCCAGAAGAGTTATTCCGGCCCTGGAGGGAAGCCATGAGCCTCAGCGCACACAGGCTGCCCTCCCCCCCACACTTGGGGCCCAACTTGCATGAGTGAGGTGTCTTTTCTTTTTCTGCTTCTCAGCTGGGGCCCAGATCAGTGAGGGGTTTTTGTTCTTCTCACTTGTTTGGTCCCGACTGATTCTTCTGGGTGCCAGTGTCCCCCAACCCAAAAAAGGCTTTGTGTCATGTGCGACACACTGAGACCAAAATTTAAAGCTAATCAAAATAGTAAATTTATAGCTTTTCGTAACTCTCAATTTAAACTAAGCATTTTTGCACAAGTCTGCGGGCAAATCTGGAAGCTGTGGCTATTTGTATCTTAGTGCTTGTTGTCTGCCAGTAGCTACTTAGATGTAGGTAGTGGTTTTGGGGGTGATTTGGCTTACACTATTCTGAATTTATTAGCTCTCCAGCTTATTTTTAAAGATTCTATTGGTTTTGCTCAGCTATTAAGATCATTGTGTGATATAAAAGGAATTGTCCTTTACACTGTAATCATTGCTTGAAAATCAGTCTTTTCAGAAATGCTCTCAATCTCTTTGACGTGGCTAAGTGTTGTGAATTGGGTGTTGAAAATATACTGCCAAGGAACTAGAGAAACAATGCATTAAATCTGTAAACTTTGATGTCGGATGACCTAAAGAACAGCAGCATTTAGTTTGAGTGAACATGATTCAGGTTCTATAAGATCCAACTGACAGACTGGAGCATTGCCTTGTGAAAGTAATGGATAGTAAAATCCAAAAGCAAAAGTGGCTGTGTGTTTTGTGGATGAACCCTACATGTGAAATAGCATAAACAGGTTATTTTTCCTTTGTATTTGGTACTGATAAGTCCACTGCTAACATAGAATATCCAGCTTTGGTGCCCACATTTCAAGAAGGATAAATTGAAGAGGATTCAGAGAAAAGCCACAAGAATGATTAAAGAACTAATGATGGAGATCAGTCTGTTTATAGAAGGCTACAGGGATAGCTGATTACAACCTTATAAGTATTCACCTGGGGAGCAAATATTAAATGATGAGCTCTTCAGTCTGGCTGAGAAAGGTCTAACATGATCTAATGGCTGAAAGGTGAAGCTAAGCAAATTCAGGATAGAAATAAGGTATAGATATTTAAACAGTGAGAGGTATTAACCAACCATTGAAATAATTTATACCATGAATCATAGTTCATTCTCCATCACTGACCTTTTTTTTTTTTTTAAATCAAGATTGTTTTTTCTGAAAGATTTGTTCTAGGAATTATTTTTGGGAAAGTTCTAAGTTTTGCAGAATGGTCATATTAGATCAAGGGTTCTCAAACTTGGGAGGTTGTGATCCCTCAAGTGGTCATGAGGTTGTTACATGAAGGTGGTGAGCTGTCAGCCTCCACTCCCAAACCCCGCTTGCTATGTGAAAGGAATCACCCATACAAAAGTTTGAGAGCTACTGAACAAGATGACCACAATGGTCCCTTCTGGCCTTGGAATGTATGAAATTATAAAAGCTGCTAGAACTCAGTCATGAAAGCTAGAAGAGGAATTGGAATGAAGTTCATTATCTTAAATCTTAAGGATGGTCAGTGTAAAGGGTCAACCATATTTATCTTAGGTCTCCTGAAATCTTATTGGAATCATTGCTTCGGCTAGTCCCATCCACCAAGACAGAAAAACATGCAGTAATCATGGTGTGAAGAAGTGCAGAAAGAGTGTCTCATTTTTGAGTAGTGTCCCTGTAGGTGTGAATATGCATCTCTTATCCTGGATTGGAAATTTTCCATTAGCAGCGTTCACTGAGTCGTGTTTTTCCTCTCCTTTTTTTGCCCCATTTTTTCATAGGCAGCTTGTTTGGCCGAGCTGGGCATGGCTGGCTTGCCAGGTTTCAAATGCTACCTATTGTCAGGAGGCTATCCTGATCAGTGACAGCCAGTTTAAATGTATCTATTTGTCGCTTAGGAGAGTCCCATATCTCCCCAAAGTGTAACTTTTGCCTATCTCTAAAATCTGCAACTCAGAACAATGCAGAAACCAAATTGAAGCTGCTACTGATGGAGCACTCCCTTCAACCCACTTCTGAGTCAGGTAAGGAGATCCTCACAACATATCCATTATCTCATTAATTTTGCTTAAGGTCTCTCCTCAGGAGGAGAAGATCTTGAAGGACTTTGGGAAGGCGCCAAAGAAGAGGAGCTTGGTCTTCCACCAGAATGCTCTAGCCACAAAAAATCCTGATCTCCTGCTAGATTTACAGCGTCAGCAGATTTGACCTTTTTACTCAGAACAATGGATATGAGAGAGACTTTCTCCGGTACCAGTTGAGCAGGGAGACCTTGGAACCTTTAGGAGAAAGTGCTGGTGGGGCTACAGAACTATCTTCCTCCAGATTTGCACTGTTTCAGATTTATCAACATTGCCCACTTTGCACCATCGTTACAAACAAAACTGGAGTATGCACCTTTGGCCCTGGTGCCTATGAACTCCAAACTAGGGATGTTAAGGACTAGTCGACTATCCGATAAGCAAATGCTTATCCAGTTGTCAGTCCACTAGTCGACTAATCGATTCCTTCCCCCACCTCTGTCAGATAGAGGTAGTAAAGGGGGGAGAAGAGAGGATACTTCAGAGGCAGCGCCGCACAGCTGAGCCCAGGATGCTGAGGCGGCGTTCAAAGGGGCAGCCCTGCACAGCTGATCCCCGACTCCGCGTGGCATTTCAAATTAGCAGCACAGCATGGAGCCTGGGGTCAACTCTTGAGTCTCCTGCTGAACCCGGGCTCCATGCTGCACTGCCACTTTGAAATGCACAAGAGCCTCTGCTGGGGACTTTTGTGCATTTCAAAGCTGGTATGCTGTGTGCAGCCCAGGGTCAGCGGGACTTCCTGCTGGCCTCGGCTGCTCATGGAGTTCCGCATTCCTCCTTGTTCATTTCAAAGGAGGAATGTGGAAGTGCCTATCCAGTAGTCAATGGAAATTTCATTGACTACTACTTGACTAGTCAATTACCTGTTACTTAACATCCTTACTCCAAACCAGTGGTACTAGGCAAGTCAACTGTTGCATTAGCACCACAGGAATTGCATTGCTTCAGAAACTTACAAGGGTTAGAGACCTCAGAGGGATAGCCATGTTAGTTAATCTGTAACTTTGAAAATGAGTTGTCCTGTGGCACCTTAGGGGCTAAAAATTATATATAGTATCATGAGCTTTCATAGGCAAAACCCACTTCCTCAGATGAGCTTAAGTGGTTTTGCCCACAAAAACTCACGATACTATATAATTTTTATATATATATATATATATATTTTTTTTTTTTTTTTCCATTTATTTATTTGTTAGTCTCTAAGGTGCCACAGGACTACTTGTTTTTTTAAAGGTTTAGATGAGCTGGAGTATTTACCAATTATGGGTACAAACTGACTCTGTACTGCAGGATTCTCTTCTCTTTTCTCTTCCTCTGGAGGATATTGAGGAGGATGAAAGAGACATGCGCTCAGTCTCCTTATCAGTGTGGCGTTCCCCTCTATATCATTACAGGAACCCACGCGTTGACAAGTATTTTTGTCCATGTCAGAGATTGTGGGATCAGTCACTGGGATCTTTAGACAGCATATTAGCAGCAATAGTCTAGACCTCTGGCTTCATTGCACCGGGAAGCTAGGATCAAACAGTCTCCTCCTCCAGACTTCCAACACCAGAAGACCTTTGAGGGACAGGAGGCTAAGGTGGCAAACAAGGCTACATTTCAAACTTCTTCTTTATTTTTGACTCCAGATGAAGTAGTCATGCTTCCACCCCCACTGATGTTTGACTGATTTTGCCGATTCCAGGATCTTGTGAAGAAGATGGGACAGCCTCCAGAAAACTCTTGAGGAATTTAGACTTAAAGTACAAGCTCCTGTACATTTTGCTGGCACTTGCACAGCCACATAGGTTGTTCTATCCAATAATAAAGTGCTTATGTATCCAACAAAGGCTTTATTGAACATCTTCCACAAAAGCATAGAGAGCATATTGAGGCCATCATCGCGGGAGTCAGTTATTAGCCAGAACTTCTCTCACAGCATTTAATGTGCACAGGGTGTCATGGCTCCAGCTGTTAGGGTTCCTGAGAGAGGCTCAAAATATAGTTGAGGACTTTGTGATAGATTATCAAAATCTCTTCTCAGGAGCTACAGATGAGTCGATATACATGCCTAAGGGTTATGTTGAGGTCTCTGGCATATATACAAAAAAAGAGGAGAAATTCACAGTTCTACACTGGTAATGTGGTGCCGCAGGGGATAATCACTCTTTCTGGGCAGAAGAGACCATGCCTCCTCAGTTCTGCTGGGCATGCTTTAGCTGGAGGTAGGGTATAAAAGGAAGCAGAGTTGCTCACTCTGGGCTGACCACTTGTAAGGAAGGAGGTACACTCTTGGATTTTATGAGAGAATGGCCTGCACAGGACACGGAGGCCAGCTTTATAAAGACAAACCTTCCCCTCTGCACTCCCAGGGATGGCCTAAAGAATGGAAAAACCATGGGAACCCAGAGATGGCAAACTCCAGAGAATCAGGTAGGAAGTGATCCGTGAAACTTTGCAGGGAATTGGTTGTAGAGCTGAAGACTAGCTCTGCATGTTTTTGGTAGGATTCCTGCTCAGCTGGGGGCAGGCAACTGCACCACCAAAAGGGACCTTGATTGGGGCTCAGTGGAGAGGGATGGTCCAGGTACTCCTACCCTAGCCACTGCTCCCTTTGGGGTGGTGGCCCCCCACTCACCTGTACAGTTAACTCTGACAGTTGGGCTGCACTGCCCTGATAGCAAGGGATGGCTACTGACTCTGATTGGTGGGCTGCACTGCTCCAAGACCAGGGTCAACCCTTCATACTCAGTCACCTGGCTGTAAAGCCCCTTTCCATTGCCCCCAAAGGTTGACAAGATGTCTATTGCTCCTTGTCACAGGGTTGGGACCTCACAGGGGAAGGGGTTTTACTCAAAGCGTTTTCTTGTGCCAAAGAAAGATGGAGGTTGGAGAATGATCTTGGATCAGAGATGACGGAACACAGTTGTAAAGTCTCAAAAGTTCCAGATGGTGACTGGCAGTTGTAATCTCTTCTCTAAAGGCAGGAGATTGGCTTTCAGCCTTTTAGCTACAGATCACCTATTTCCCTCTAGAAATCCATCCTGCACTCTGGATATCTGTACTTCACCATGGACCAGGATGGTTTTTAGTTCCACATACTTCCGTTCAGCTTTCTTTGGCTGAATGTTAAATGTTTTAGTGGCAGTTGCTTCTCACTGAAGGTGAGCAGCAGTTTTAGTCATCCTGTATCTTGCCATCTTTAACAACAGAAAGTGCCCATTATGTTGAAGAGAAGGCCTGGATGTCCTCTTTTCTGGGAGACATCTTTCTCCTTTCATGGACAAAGTGACTATTCCATGTATTCCATTCATCACCACTGATTCTGAGACAGGTGAACAGGATCAGACAGGACAAAAGCCAGGGTTATTTCTGTAGTGCTGACATGATCAAGGCAGATTATTATTCTTGCCTGTTTCACCTGTCTCTCCACCTGGCACTCAAGCTTCCATCCATCCATCCCTCATCCCCTCTCCCATCTCTTCATCACCAACCTAAGAGTTCGTTCTCTCCCTCTTCGTCTCCCTCTCCCTCCCTCCCTCCAAGCATGGCTTCCATCATTTAGCTCTGTTAAAGCTTATCTCACCATGATAACAGTTTTTCATTTCATTAGGGGTTTTCTATTTTTGCACCCCATTTCCTTGAAATGTGTTATGGGTCTGAGGAATCTTTACTCCCATCTTAAGGATCTGATTTCATATTGGAATCTCAGCCTAGCCCCTTACTTCTGGGGATCACCATTAGAACTTGTGGTGACCTGCTTCTTGCCTCACTTACCTACCAAGATGGGCTTTCTTGCATCTATCACTTCAGCCTGCAAACTTGAGGAATTTGAGACCTTGGTGGCAGACTCCCCATTGATATTTTCCAAGGACAAGTTCTCTGTATGACCACACCCAAAATTAATACGGAACGTGCTGTTGGATTTCCACCTGAATCAGTTTATCTACCAGTATTTTTTCCTCAACCGCACAAAAATTAGCAGCTTTCTCTCATAGTTAGCTACATCATGGTCACTGGCTTTCTATCTGGATAGGACCAAGCAATTTTGGAAATCATGTAGATTCATGATCTTTTCACAGAGACTGTTGAGATGGATTTCTGAGTTTCTTAATTGCTTGTTATGTTCTGATAGTGTGCTATAATCGTTTGGATAGGAAAAGCACTAACTGATGACAGGCAGTTTCTAGTGTTAACTCAAAAACATTCTAGTGCCTAAGACATGGAGAATTGCTAAATGGGCTTCAGTGCGTAGGTCTTCTAAACACTATATTCCTTATTCCATGCTGTCATCTGTTGTGGCATTTGGTTTTGCTGTTGGATCTTCAGTCTTGGACTTGATTCCAAAACTTCCCTTCTCCCTGTGTAAGGATACTGCTTGGGAGTCACCTGAAGTGGTGCATCCATGGAAATGCTGCTACTCAAAGAAGAAAAGGTTACTCACCTTGCTGGTTCTTTGAGATATGTGTGTATGGACGCGCCACTGCCTGTCCTCCTACCCTCTGCTTTTTTATGTCATGACTGCATAGAGAAATTGCTGATGGTAGTTTGCCACAAAGAATTATAGTTACTGTACAATATAAGTAAACTTTTCTTTAATCAGCAGCTGGGATTGCATTACTGTTTTAAGAGGCTTGCTTACTTGAAATTTATTTGACAAGGCTGATTGGCGCTAACAAGGCATGGTCTCTTTCTACTTTGAATCTTCTGTAAAGTACAAATGAAATTTCTATTTTTTTTTACATAAGTTAGAAGGAATTAAGTTTTTAAGTCCAGAAAGGAATATTATGAGCATCTACTTTGACTTGATAACACAGGCCATATCATTTCTTTTAGTCATTCTATGTTTGTTCCAACAACTTTGGTTTGACAGTGGCTAGATCTATTATCCTTTGTGGACATGCTGTAGAGGGTGTGTGTTAGGGCAGCAAGCAAGTTTGGGATATTAGCCTTTTGTTTTGTGTGAGCAAGTTATGGTGGCTTGGGCAGCTTCATGATCTTTTTTTTTTCTGTATACATTTTTAACCAGTATAAGTTCCTGTAGCTTTCACTAGGTGTGTAGTGGTGTTTTTTTAAGGAAACTAAAGTAAGTAAGGTGAAGAGGTTATTTATGGACTAGTAAAAGAGGTCAATGACTACTAATTTATATAGTGGTAGCATCTAGTAGGCCTCAGTCATATAGCGGGGCCCCACCATGCTGAGCACTGTAGAAACATGTAAAATATTAGTTTGTAACATGCTTACAGTGTATTTCACTGGCTTGTTTGGAGAATCAATACAAATAATTTATCTTGAAACAAACTCTGTACAAAAACAATTACATTAAGAGAATATATTGCAAAGTTAAGCACTCAAAAGGCAGGAAATGCTAACATTAAGACTTAGTGGAAAATTATTGTACTACTGCTTACTAATCTGTGTATAATAGAAAAAAACAGGCTTCATAAAAGCCATCTGTATAGTATACATACAGTAGTTCCTTGTGTGATTGCACATTTGCTTCCACTCTTGGTGTTGGTGTGCATGGCTGACAAACTTTTCCCCTCCACAGTACTCATTTGGCAGCTTAAGGCTCTCCTCTCCCCCCTACTCCCAGTCACCACAGCATCCAGATGTAGAAGATGGTGCCATGACAGTCATTGGAACTTTATTGCATATAAGAACAGTTCTCTCAACCTTTGTGAATATAATGTGCATGTACATATATATGTAATCTGGTTTTTAGTATTGTTAGCCGTGACCCCATAAGCAGGACAGTTGTGGGTATTAGTGTTGGGACTTCCACATATGATCTTCTTTAAGGACAAGGTTTACCTGCATCTTCATCTGAAATTGCTCCCAAAGGTGACTTCCACTTTCCACATCAACTGTCCAATTTATTTGCCAATATTTTTCCTTTGTTCATATGTGATATTGGATAGAAGAACGTTTGCATATGTTGGCTGTAAGAGACTTGCCATTTTACGTGAATAAACCAGTCACTTTCACACTAAACCCTGCAACCCAGTCTGAACCTGACTACAAATGTCAAGTCTGGGACACCTGCCTGTGCAGTTGGCCTTTGGTGGTGGCAGTTTGCTTTTGCTGTCTGCTTTGTTTGTACACTACAGTGTGAGAGATACTACAATGCTTCTGCATACTCGTTTTGCAGCATAGACAGAGCAATGCATGGGTGACAGAACCAGAGCATACAAACACCAGTGCTCGCAACTGTCTCTGTGCCAGCCCCACGGACAGGAGGTGGCAGCATTTGCAACTCAGATTCTGGTCAAAAAATGACTTGACTCTAGTTGGGGTGGGCCTAAAATTTAGTCCTGAGAAGACCTCTTATTGATCATAGATGAGGTTTTAAATTGCACATGTTAAGAGATGCCCAAATCATACTATAAAATGGAAAGTCAGTCTGTAACCACTGAGAATGTATTAGAAATTGGTTCTTTGTGGGGATGTGAAAGTGTAACTGTGTATGTGGTTAATCGTTGAGCCTGTGCTCATCAGTTAACCTTCACAGTTACACGCAGGCTTCTGGCACACACCGGCTCTCCGAGAGCTGTCTGCCCCTCTGCACTGCTGCAGGGGGGGAGGGGGAGCTGGTGCATATGGGGAGCCAGTTTAAAAGCTGGCTCCCCACATGTAACCCGTGTAACTGCTGAAATTTTCCACAGTTACATGTTTACTTGATTAAACGCATTTTAACATCCCTCGTTCTTTGTAGCTTTGTGTTCAAGTGTCCTGTTTTGGTAAGACTATTTAACTCTGCCAGTTTCTGATCACTGTTTTTTGCTATTCATAAAGATGTTTGGTTGTAATTGAATATGAATTAGTGCATTTTGTTAACAGTGTATTTTTGCCACTAGATGGTATCAGTGTCTGCAAATTGGTATTATCTTCAAGCTGCTTTTATTGGAATCCTTGGCCTCTGAAATTCCCAAGTTGTTTTTTCCCCCCCACCTAGAATCAGCTGTGGGAGGTGAGGGGGAAGATATTGGTTAACATAGACCAAACTGTAAATGGTTCTCTATTAAAGGACTGTATAAAGACTAAGGATTTCAATGGTAGTATTGCTTCATGGAGTCACGTTTTGAATATTCTCTAAATATTAGAAACACTTAAGTTTGTATGTGACAAGTTGATGGTGACATAACATCTGTGTAAGAAGGAAGCCATGTGACTTTTTTCTGTCATTCTTGTTTTCAAATGCTTGCTTGAAACTATTTATAAACTGGCAAAGGTCGTAAAACTAAAATGCATAGTTAATATTTCTTACCTCAGAAGGGAAGAGAGGCTAGTGCTGTTGGTACTAGCTATGGAGTTTCATCTGCCATTTTGGCACTTTTTATTTTCATGGTAGAATCATAGAATCATAGAACCATAGAGCTGGAAGAGACCTCAGAAGGTCATCAAGTCCAGCCCCCCTGCTCTAGGCAGGACCAATCCCAACTAAATCAACCCAGCCAGGGCTTGGTCAAGCCGAGACTTAAACACCTCCAGGGATGGAGACTCCACTACTTCCCTAGGTAACCCATTCCAGTGCTTCACTACCCTCCTAGTGAAATAGTTTTTCCTAATATCCAACCTGGACCTCTCCCACCACAACTTGAGACCATTGCTCCTTGTTCTGCCATCTGTCACTACTGAGAACAGCCTCTCTCCATCCTCTTTGGAACCTCCCTTCAGGAAGTTGAAGGCTGCTATCAAATCCCCTCTCACTCTTCGCTTCTGCAGACTAAACAGACCCAACTCCCTCAGCCTCTCCTCATAAGTCATATGCTTCTAGGTAGGATGCGGTCAGATTTTTTTTCCTGTCTGTTTTAGTTTTTATTATTACTTGATCAAGTTGGCAGTGGTAGTTTTCAGTTTCTGTGTTAATCTGCTGTGAAAGTGTTGCTTTTCTTTAATTGCCTCAGCATCTGAGGCATGCTGGCTCCTGTGGAGCCACCTGTCCTCCCACCCCGCCCAGCTCCCACCACAGAGGTAGCAGAGCCCACTTCCTTGGAGCCCACTTCCTTGGAGTGGGAGGAGCCCACTTCCTTGGAGCTGCCTGTTTCTCCCCCAACACACACACACAGGTAGCAGCACAGGGAGGCAGGAGAAAGCTGGTGCGGGGGAGCTGGCTTAAAAGCCATCCCCAACCCCCACTCTGCTTTCTCTGATAGAAAGGCAGCAGCATGTGGGGAGGGGGCCAGGCGGAGCCAGTAAATGCAGGAAGTGGCTTTCAAGTCAGCCACCCATGTGTATTGGCTCCCATGAAGCCGCCTCCCTTCCCCTGTCCCCTCCACTGCTGCCTCTTGATCAGAGGCGGCAGGCAGGAGCTGATGCTCTCAGTGCCTGTGTCCACATTGAACCATGTCATCTGGCTGTTCAGATTTAGTATTAGCCATTGTGGCAGAGGATTTTTTTCAGTATTTCAGTATGTGTCTATATTAAGGTTTTGACTCTTCAAGCATAGTTGTAATTTTTCTTTGGGGCTACTGTAGCCTCCAAATCTCTGGTTTACCTTTGACATTAATTTTGTTTAAAATATCAATTAAGGAGTATACAGAGAGGTAGTTAATAAGCTATAAACACCTCAAAGTTATTTTTAATCAAGAAAGCAAAAACATTGAATTCCAGCCTTTAAGAAGTAATCTGAGGAATTACTTGCATCCTCTGAATTTTGTCTTCTAATAAGTAAGGAAGGCTCTGTCCTGAATTGGACAACCAAATGTTGCTTTTTGCTAATTCATAGGGTTGGTGTGCTGTTTCATAGGTTTGATCATCCTACACCTTAGAATGTATTGTGTAGAGAGTATCAATTCAACACTGTTATTTTATTTAGTTAGATAAATAAACTTTGAAGGATTAGGCTTTTACCAGTAAATGTCAGTAAACATCAATTTCACTGTACACGCAAGCTGAGTATGTCTATTCATACTACAAAGTTACAGATAAGCAAAGTAAGAAATGCTGCTTCAGTTTGATTTAAGGATAGTTACTTTGTTTATTTTTATATATGACATTGGCAATTTGTAATTTAACAGTTATACAGCTTTAACTTCTTGGCAATTTGTAATTGGCAATTTGTAATTTAACAGTTATACAGCTTTAACTACATCTGCTGTCTGCTGTCGTGCAACTATGGAAACTTAAATAGATAAAAAGTTTATAACTTGTATTTTTTGCAACTGTGAAAAAATGAAATAGATAAAAAAGCCTGATATAGAAGTTTATTTTTAGAAGTTAAATTCTGCCAAGCCTGTACAGAACATATATTGAACCTTACTCTGTTTTCCCTTCATTCCTTCAAGAAGGAAGGCTTGTCTATGTTAGTGAGATGCTTATGTTGCTTGAATAATACCCATTATTACATGCAGAGCTATTTGTAAATGTGTGTTTCTATACTGCATGCAAAGCCAGCATTATTTTTCAATGTGTGTTTTCTCCCCCAGGATGTTTTTGAGATGCGCTTTGCTAAAATGCCTGATGAACCTGAGGAACCCATGATTCCAGCCTCCTCTCCAGTAGTGGTGCCACCCCCAACCAAAGTGGCTCCTCCATCGTCCAGTGACAGCAGCAGTGATAGCTCCTCCGATAGCGATAGCTCATCAGATGATTCTGAAGAAGAACGAGCTCAGCGACTAGCAGAACTCCAGGAACAGGTAATGTGTTCTGGGGGTTAGAGTCTAGAGCAGGGGGAACCGGGAGTTAGGCATTCACTGACTTGGGATACCTTGGGCACTTAGCTTCAGCTCTTTGCCTTAACTCATTTTACAGATGGATAAATTACCAGCTTCCCAAGGCTGCAAAGTACAATTGAAAAGTGCTCTGGCATCTGTTGTTAAAAGGGTTTAATGGACAAAGAACTAATAAATATTGTGATGTCTTTCAAAGCATTGGATTATGTTCTATTCAGTACACATACAATGTTCAAAAAAATCACAGCAGCACAATATACCATTGCCTCAGATAGTACCATTTGAATTGATTGAATATAGTTTTGGGCTGGCTAAACATAATACTAAAGTGTAGCATGTAGATTTATAAAGTGGGGCCTTGCAGCTACCTCCTTTGATAGGGAGGTGCAGCTGAAAATATAGGGAGTGCTCTGTCTAAATAGTTGTAGCCTTACAGGCCCTCCTTCACCATTAAATCATTCATTGTTACTAGCATTTAGTGTCTCGCTGGTGCTGAGGAAGTGGTCCATCTGTTCTTGGCTGAAAGGTGAGCAGAGCCATAACAAATTATTTAGAGAGCCTTTCTACCCCCTGTCAAGTGGATCACTGTGCTTTAAAGTATAATGGAAAAAAAATCAGTGTACAATAAAAAGCATGTAGAACTTACCCATTTAATATTCAAAGAGACTAAAGCAAATGAGAGTAGCCAAGCCAGAAAGGAGGAGAGGAGCATGATTATGGGAGAGGAGGTGATGCAGAGCGAAATTATCTTGATCTTTGTGTGTCTGCCTCTTAGCTTAAAGCAGTGCATGAACAGCTTGCTGCCCTGTCCCAGCCACAGCAGAACAAACCAAAGAAAAAGGAGAAAGACAAGAAAGAAAAGAAAAAAGAGAAGCACAAAAAGAAGGAAGAAGTAGAGGAGAGTAAGAAAAGTAAAACCAAGGAACCACCACTCAAGAAGGCCAAGAAAAATAATAGCAACAGCAGTAACTCAAGGTCAGCCTTGTCTCTATCATATCTTGCAGTTTTTGTATTTTTTTTTTACTGCACTGAGGAACAAGAGTTAGACAACTTTCTTGTATTCAGTGTTATTTCCAACAGTAACCCCTAGTTCAGGTCTACACTAAAAAGGAACGTGGAATCAAGATATACAACTCCAGCTATATTAATTACGTAGCTTGGAATCAACGTACCTTGTTTTGAGTTTCCCCACGTTCCTGCCAGCTTCCTTTACTCCTTACAGAAACTGGCTGCTGGTGGGTGTGCCCTCTGAATTTGATTTAGCAAGTCTTAACTAGACTCACTAAATCGAACTCCAGAAGATCAATCGCGGCAGCAGTGATCTTCTGTTTAGTGAAGACATGGCCCTAGTGATTGAGGTGTAGTTATGACTCACTCTGCTGTTTCTAGTTTATGTAAGAGTCTTGGCACTAATACTATCAGTTCGAGCAAGATGTGTTGGTGCAGCCTCCAAACTGTTGTGCCTCAGGGTGACAAGACTTTTTCACTCATGCACCCCCTGGGCTTCTCTGCCTGGTTTGTGAGGCTGCCATTAGTATCCAGTATGAGACATCATTGAAAATTAATTTTGTTCATCTGTACATTGTCTGAGACACTGAATCCCAGATCCTGGAGTTTTCTAGATTTCATCAACCTTCTCCCCTCCTGGGTGCTTGAGGGATAATAAGGGAAAAGATTATGAGCTAGATATTTACATTTGGGTAAGTGACAACTTAGAGAAGGTAAAATATTTTCATGTTTTTCAAAGGCATAACCCCCAACCAAGGAAAGGAAATATTTACAGTGTAACAAAACATATTTTAGGGGAAAATGTAGTTTGCATGTAAGCACACACTGCTTGCAATAAGCTTGATTAGGTTGGAAAATAGTCAGAGGTGAGCTCATTTCTCATTCCCTATCTCCACTCCACATTAAGGACATTGAGGCTGGATAAAATATTATACAATGTTCAGTAGAGCTCAATTGTAAATCCTCCCCAGGGAACTAAATTGTCTGTGGCCTAACAGAGCTCTTCCTTTTCTAATATCAGTGGATAATCCTTTTGCTACATAGGCTGTTCATTCTGTGCGCCATAAATCTGGCAGAAGTGTGAACTCTTCAATTAGACACAACCTTTTTATAACTACAAACCTAGTTTCTCAAAATCATTGACACACTAATTATATTCTTAGAATAAAACCAGAACCCTAGTACATGAAGTCTCTAACAGTCCATTAACTTATTCTGAGGACAGTTTTATTCATGCCTGCTGCTGCTTGCTTCTCCTCCTCTCCCACACACATTAGATAAATTAGCATGTTAGAAATTGTAAGAGGGATCCCTATATTTAATGTTGAAAATGTGTGTCACCAAGGACTGCTTATCAGTTTCTGTTCTCTCTTCCCTTACCCACCCATTCCAATTGTAAGCTTAATAGCCTGCTGAAAATAAACATTTCTAATGAGTGTAATGTAATCAATGTTACATTTAAGACATTAATATCAAGCTGCTGCTTTTGAAATTCCTCAACATTTTGGTTTTTCTATAATAATGTTTTATAATTATTCCTAAGTAGTAAGAAGGAGCCTGTGACAGTGAAGAACAGCAAACCCCCTCCTGTCTACGAATCTGAGGAGGAGGACAAGTGTAAGCCAATGTCTTATGAAGAGAAGAGACAGCTAAGCCTGGATATTAATAAACTCCCTGGTGAGAAACTGGGCCGAGTTGTCCATATCATCCAGTCAAGAGAACCCTCGCTTAAAAACTCCAATCCTGATGAAATTGAAATTGACTTTGAGACATTAAAGCCATCCACGTTACGGGAGTTGGAAAGATATGTAACATCGTGTTTACGGAAGAAGAGGAAACCTCAAGGTATCTTTCATCCTCAAAGCAGTTTACTTCACATTCCAGTGATGTAATGCAAATTTTGTGAGAGAGAGACTCAGACAGACAGTGAGAGAGATGGTGCACGTACTGTGTATATAGGTATCTATACCCTCATGCCAGGGTAGAGAGGAGCTCATTTCAAAGCTACTACTTTTCCATCAAAGGGTGAATTTGATTAACGGCACAACAGCATGTGTGTTAAATCTTACCACTGGATTCTAACCCAATGGCTTGTGATTTAGGGCAAGTTTTATCTTAATATCCCTGTACTTTTGAGCTCTAATATAAATATTTTCTTCACTCCAAACAAGGGATACATCATACCGCCAGCTAAATGGTATACTACATACTATTTCAATCTCATGCAGACTTCTTGTAAAACTCTTTAGTTTTCTTTTTCTCTGGACTCGATACTCTCACCTTCAGTGTGCCAACAAACAAACAAACAACTCCCCCACCTCCTCTCGCTAAAAAAATGTTTTCATGCCAAACTGTGGAGCCATCATGTGAAACTGTTAGCACATGGATTGGCCTGGATTTTGGATTGTCCCAGGCATGAGACTCACTACACTACATTCACAATCCTGGATTCTTTTAATCGATTTTTTGATCTGTAAAGATTTTATTTCAGTTTTTAGTATAGGGTTAATGCTTAGAAAAGCATTTTATAATTGAAGGAAAGCTTCTTACAGAATCAAAAGCAACTGCACATGTAGAGGGAAGTTTAGAGGACTCTCCAATCACCCATTCCCATGCTTTTCTTTGCATTGATATATCTGAATAAAACTTTTAAGTTCGGAATTCAGCAAACTTAAAGGTGTGAAACTGCCCTATGTGCTGCTGGCCTAAGCATCACTTGTAAACTTATTTGGTGTTTGTTTTGAAAAAAAAAATAGCCTAGAGCTTGAAGTGCATATGCAGCATTTGGCATTTACATGATGAGCCTTCTCTAGCACAGATGGCTTAAGGATTGGGTCATGTGTAGGATTGAGTATATGCAGTTTAGGACCCATTCATTTGGTCAGTAGCATTCCTTTAAAAAATTCATTAATTATGGGCCACTGTAGTTTAGTCAGTAAATAAAGTGTGTGTGAACATTTTTAGCACACTTTCCTTCTGCCAGAATCTGATACATGCATGCAGGTCTGTTGACTGGGGCTCGGGGGTGGGCAAAGCGGGCAGTTGCCCCAGGGCCTGAGAGTTCAAAGGAGCCCAAGGCTCTAGCCGCTACCGCTGCTGCAGCGGCTCTGAGGGAGAGGGGGTATGAGCCTTGGTCTTGGAGGCGCTGACTGCCCTCTGCCCCACCCCTCTTCTGGGGCACGGAGCCAGGTCCCCATAAACACCTTAGCCTGGGGCCCACAGTGGCTTTTGGCCCAGCTGCATGACTGTTTATAGGTTATTTATGCAACAGCTGTATTTGTTGCCTCATTAGGGAATTGGGAGCAGTAAGGCAAATTCTTCATTTCTGCCCTAGTTTGTAAAGCTCAGGGCTAGGAAAGAACATGGGAACAGAGCAGACAATTGCAGTAGTACTTTGCTTAGTTAATCTACTCATGACCCCAGCTGTAGAACATCGGCATACAAGCAGCCCACCATGCAATAGAATTTCTGTTACGGTTGTTGATTACAGGAGGACCATAGAGCACAAGACTGGATTCTGGGTTATTTCTGTCATCCTTTGACAATATTGTACTATTATCTTGTTGCAGCAGAGAAAGTGGATGTAATTGCTGGTTCCTCTAAAATGAAGGGGTTCTCCTCCTCAGAGTCTGAGAGCACCAGTGAATCCAGCTCCTCCGACAGTGAAGATTCAGAAACAGGTTAGATGCAGCTTATTTAAAGACTCAGTCCTATACCTGTTTTCTGTATAAATAAATATGTTTTCAGTACTGGCTTGGTCTTTAATTTTTTGTCTTTGTAATTACAACAAAACATACAGTATAGATCCTTCATGTTGCAGTTTTCTGTATTGGACCCGACATGAAACTTGGAGGTGGAGGAGAGGGTATTCTGACACTTCCCAAGCATTACAAGATTTCATTGCTTTTCTTCTTTGACTTGGGAGAGCCAACCTGTAACATGGCGAGATATTTTCTGTCTGACCAGTGACTTAATTACATATTTTAAAAAAGCCTCCTTCTCTTTTTTAGTTGGCTCTTGGGGAGTGCAAGGGTTCTCACCAGAAACACTACTGCACCAGAGCATGCTGAGGAAATGTTGGTTTATGTTTTAAAAATAAAAACAATGGCATGGAAACCTCTCTCTTCAGGGAAAGTAGGGTGAATTTAGTGGGCAATAATGATTGTGTATAGCTTTTTCTCAGCTGATACGCCCTCAGAATTTGTGATTTAGGCATGTTAATTTGAGGATGTTTTTGCACTTCTGAAATAGCTTCTTTAAAGTGTAAGTTCTTCCTATAAAGTGGCATTGTGTCATTCATGTGTGTCAAAATGAGCAAAGCAGCGTAGCTGAGATTTGAGCTATTCTTATTTGCCAGGTCTGTGAGAGTTCTGAAAGTTAAGAGAGATTGTTTTTGGCATATAAATCACCAGTAATTAAATTTCTGAAACTTGAATGTAATTAAATATCTCTGATGAAGATGCATGAGGTAGAAAAGAATCCTGCTTCCACTTCAATACTGCATTGGCTCTGAAGTGCAAACAGGTGTACAAATTAATAAAAATGCACTTTCAAGAAATTCTGTGACTGAAGTAATACATTTTCAGGACTGCCACTGAGTTGAGAGGGGTCTAACAGCACAGGTGCTGAATGTATGCTGTTCTAAAACTTTAAACAAGTCCTACGTGTATGCTAAATACCTCTTCTTTTCCTGTCCCCTCCAGTCAGAAGAGATTAGTATTTATTAGAGTTGCTTTGGATGCTTAACTGATGACTCTTCCTACAAAACACTTCAATTTTAAAGATGTATTTTCTTTGAAAAATGAAATGCATTAAACTGTAGTTAAAGTTAAAGTTTATTTAAGTTGCATTATATTGTCAAGCATGTTTTTAAATTAAGTTTTTTGAAAGGAACTCCTGACTTTTGATGAAAGTTGGTGAGACGGAATTCCATTTATTACTGTTAGCAAGTGCTGGCCCTAGAGTATGTTAACAAAGTAGATTATTAGAAAACAGTCTCCTGCTACTAGGTAAGCCTTGAGACAGAGCTGCTATATTTACACTCAAGCTATAATTACAATAATTGTACAATTGTTGTATTTCAGTGACTGTACTTGACTAATGAAGACTTAGACCTGCCAAAGCTTCTTTGAAAAACTTGTTTAGAAATCAATCTTTTTGTACTTCCATGACTCTCTGCTCATTCAGGTCTGAGACGTAGATATGAAAAAGGAGGGTTGTTCCTCTTTCTCCCAGTGATTTATTCCCCATGTGATGCTGTTGTCTGCAAAAGCATAGTTATGGAAACCTTGGCCTTGTCTACAAAGCCTTTATACTGGAATTTAGCTATTCTACTATAGTTAAATCAGTACAAAACCTGTGTGTACACAAACCCTAAGATGCCACAATATTGCAAAAACAGAAGATACATTTTCATATTTTTATTTTTCCATAGCAAGTGTGTGAGATCCAGACAAAACTGCTTCTGAATCAAATGTTTCTCATAATTTTCATGAGGCTGAGGCAGTGGAACTTGATAAATTTGATTTGAAATAAAGCATCAGTTGCTCACTGTATTTGCCTTCTTGGGTTGTGCTAGGTTTAGAAAGCAGACCTCTTCTGTACTTCTGCCATAGAGCATTCTGTCCTTAAGAATAATATGCTGACAGTTAATTTTTGGTTTTAGTAAGCTGTCACTAGGCAGATTTAACTAAAACTTTAGTTCTGTATAAGTTTAAGGAGTGTATGTTATGAAAATCTGTAGGATGACAATTCACTCAACTTTGCCACATGGCAGTCACATTAGTGCTTATAGTATATTCTGTGTACCATAACTACACTTCCTTGGAGGAGTTCTAAATGTGACTTTTTTCTCATGTGTTCTCTCTTCTGTGAAACTATAAAAACTGACGGTAAAACTGCTCTTCCCATAAACTTACCCATACTTCCTACTCTGAGTGTTTTCAAAACTGGGCTCTTAATTTCTCTTGCCTGTGATTTTGTTTTTCCATCTTGGACTCGATCATCACAATTGCTGAGCATCCCAGCTCTTTACTTTGAATTAGCACCCCAGCTAGTAGATGCCCAACATCTCTGAAAGTTATAGCCAGGGTGTCCCAGTTTGGCTACTGGAAATCAGATGTTTTAGAAAAGGCTAGTATTGTGATTTAGTGTGATCAGTAGAGCCATTAACAGTACTCTGCCTCTGTTGATTTTGAGCCGCCTTTCTCTTCCAATATATTTTGAAATTGCAGTTGTTCCTTGGGATGCATCTTTTGATTTTGTATAAGCTTGTATTATCTTTCACTTTGTTATAAAATGAATCATATAATATGTTTATAATTATCAGTTTAAACACTATTTTTAGAACCCTGCATGCAGTTGGTAATTTGTATCAAACTTTCTTTCATATAGTAAAGCTACCCTCACCATTTTTTTTATAATAGTCTTTCAGTATAAACAGATGAATATACTTGTTTTGGCAATACATGTATTTGGTTACCATTAATAGAAACAAACTCATTTTTTCTAGTCTAGAACATTTAGTGATATTCATTTTGCTAAATCTTTCTCCTGCTCTTCTGATTAAATATAAGGGCCCTTCATTCCCCTGTGCTGTAGGGTAGTAACTTAATTATTAACATATAGAATTCTATTTCCTATAAATTGAAATAAAATTGTTTAAACATTTTAGAATTGAATATTTGACACCTTATGTAATTAATGTATTGTTAGTTCATTATACCCTTTCTTGTAACAGCCCCTGTTGCTAGCCATCCTTCAGGCGTCTGTCTCTAATGTTTAAAAGAGCAACATGATTCTGGAGAAGTTGCAAAACACATATCCCGATAGAAAAATCTTGTAAATGTATACTTACAAAGTGGAAAACTAGTTTTAAAATCTTCCAGATAATCTTTGCACGTCAATGTGTAATAAGACCTGGCATCTTATGCTCTTTTCTAATTACTTTGTTTCTGTTTTTCCTTTTAAATACACTAAGCTGCCTGGTGGGAGTGTTTGTGTTTTGTTCAATAGATATTGTATGTACTTTTAAATCAACCAGTAATCTTTATAATGTAATTGTAAGTTATTTTATCTTGGTTTTGTTTCATAGCGCTCTTTGATACATGTAAAAATGTACACCAGTTAACTGTCTAAGAAAGACTAGGCACACATTATGTAACCAGTTAAACTGAAATTACATTTCTGCTTCAACCTCCTGCAGTTTATTCTTCAGAGTCAACAAAGACAAGCTTTACTGCACTAGTATAGTAGCTTCGTCCTGCTACTTGGCTCATCTCTGTAGTCCAGATTTCTGAAAAGCTACTCACATCCTGGGTTGGCTTTGTCCTGCTCACTTTCATCCACCCATTGTTGCTAATCCTTAATCTGGAGTTTGACTGAATTTATAAAACATTCTTGTTAATAATCACGAGTGCTATACTTACACTGAAAATCAGACCTTGAAGATGTAATATTTTGAAGATAGATTATATTAGTAGGCAAAACAATTTAATGGGGGCATTTTCTGCTGGAGATCGGACCAGGTGAACATAACGGCCCTTTAGTTTTACAATCTGTGAAAACAGAGCTATAGGATTAAAGAATTGTGCAGTTTAATTTTAGTTGTGTTTTGACGGTATCATTAGGTATTGAGACTGAAATTCATCCTGAAAACATCTACTTCTGATTTAGACTAAACATGGCCATCAGTGAATAACTTTCTTGCCTCCTGAATGTCTATGCTAGTAACCATGAAGTTTATAGTAGCTTCCATTGTCTCTTCCAATCATGGTTTTTTATCTTCAACATTAGGAAAAGTTGCATGTAAGCAACATTTTTTTCCACACAAATCAAATACAGTTTTGTAATCATATCTGTTCTTTTGATCTCAATTCTTCAGCCATGAATTATCAGGCTGCAGTACACCATGGTGCATCTTTATGGCAGAGTGTGATTGTTGCTCACAGAACACAAAAGTCACAAATTGCCTTTAGAGGTGTAGTGCTGGGTTTTTCTGGCTTGAGTATCCTCTTACCTCTTTAGTGCAGCAGAAGAGCATAGTTTTTTGTCTTCCCCCATGGTAGGGGGAATGTGGGAGGCAATACTTCTGGTGAACTTGGTCTTCATACTTCATAGCTATTGTTTCAAGTTTCATATTTTATAGTTCTAATGCTAGTAATATTGTGGTCTTTATACCTTATCTAAAGATCTTGAGTATTATTTTGTGTTCATGTTTTAACTAGTGAACCTGAGATGTCTGCTGAAAATCCTCAAAGACAATTGAAATGTAGAAACCATTCTATTAAGATAGTTTCCATGGTAACAAACACTAAAGTTAAGGTTTCAACTTCACTTGTGTCAACTTTCTCATAAACTTTGCTTTTGTTTTGAAACTTCTATGTAGCTCAGTTCAGAGGTAAACTTTTGGGGTGAACATTTTGAGTTAACTCCAATTCAGCTGTGAGTTGTGCAAGAGAAAGGTACTTCTCCTGTGTCTGTAATGCGTTATGTATTCAGTCCCTTTTAAATTATAATCTGTTCCTTAATAGAGTTGCCTGTTTCCTTATGAATCTGAGGGAAAAAATACTTCCCTCCTCAATAGTACTTCACCATTTGAATTTAATTGGCTTCTCTTTTGTCTTTGACTAAAAAAAAAAAAAAGCCACCTGATGCTTGACAATCATCTGAGTCTAGAATCATGTTCAACAGCCACGTCCTTCCCAACAAACTCCTTCACTTCAGTATCCTATAGTGATTGAAGAACTTAAGAGACTGGGGTGGGCGTGGGGGGGAATCTAAATTGGTGTGACTCAGTGCAAAAACTTCCTTTCATCCTCTTGCTTACATGGATTGGGAGTTTCTATCAGTTTTCATTTAGTGGGCTTAATGCCTGGCAGTATCAAAGTTCCTGATCTTCTGGCACCTAGGAAATTTAGAAGAACTAGGATATTCTACCCTAGTGTCCTGCATACAGGATTTAGTTTGGTGCATCTGAGGAGTCATTTATATTCACATCATAGTGCTTCCTGAAAGAATGTTAAATTAGCAGAGCTTGTACACAGTAGCTGACCAGCCTAGTAATTCAGTAGGCCCCATTCCCCTTGTATACACTTGCACTTTCAATATTTCATATGAATAAACTTGCTTAGCTAAACTCCTAGAGGTGCTTTGGTCCTCAGGTGTCTGAAATAGGAAATTTGCTTTCGTGTAGTCTTTACTCACCCTGGAGGTTATGTTTTGAAGTTTTCACCACCTCACATCTGTTGTAGCTCTGTTCTACAAACACCAAATGGAGGAAGAACAAAGATTAATTTGTTCTCAGTAGACTCTAGAATTAACTTTGTAGTAATTGCCAAGGACACTCCTAATAGCATCATCAGTAAAGGGGATTTGCAGCAGAGCATTGCTATACCTATGGCCCTGCAAACCACTTGAGTAGTTACTTGGAAAACTATGTAGTTGGAGGGTTGACTATTGAAATTGAGCAGTTAAGGCTCCTTAACTGAACAAATACGTACGCCGACTGTTCTGATAAATGTCACATTTTGGCTTAACAGTCTGTTTTAATGTGGTGAGTTTTAATCGAAACTATTTTGTTGGAGTTTGGGTGTGGGATTCTTTTATCTCAACCGGATGTGTTCGGTTTTTTAAAACATAGTGTGCATATTTTCTCATGTGGCTTCAAAAACAATGCTTTGCTTTGGTATTGAGCCCATCAAAGAATATCCATCTTGATACACTATCAATTTACAACATGCGGGTAACATCTGTATTGAGGAAGGAGACCTAATTAATATTTGTAAAGCACCATAGAAAGTGTTAGTCCAGTATGCACTTGCATTTGAGTGTAATCCTGTTTTAAAATATTATTCACTTGCATAATGGCTACAAGTTCCAGGCCTTAGTATGTTTGTTCTGTGGTACATAGAAAAAAGCTAAGTACTATTTTAATCGCTGTTCTTTTTCTCTCTTCAGATTTTTTTTTATCAAACCCCCCTAGCATGTTTAATTTTAATAATTTGAAAACTATAGCATCAGCATTTTTCTATTAAGGTTATAGTTCCATTAGAAATTCAATAAACTAATATGCCAGCAAATTAGAATATAAGCATTCCTTTTTGTATAAAGCTAGATACACATCTTCTCCAAGACTAATTTGAACCTTGGATTTTAGGGCTCTTGGTATTGGTAATAACTTTAGCCACTTTTTTAGGGAACTCTTCTGCCTTGTATGACTGTGCCAGTCGCATAGAAGCCACAAAGAGTTGATCTGCTTTCTCTGCACAACACAGGGGAAGAGAAGCATTTAGATTTAGCATAATGCTCAGAAAGCACCACAACACAATCTGGAGACCATGAGTCACTTACACACAGTATTCACATTTTGAGCTCATCTCTAATACCAAGGTAGTATGGAGGTTCCCTGTGCTATCAAGGAAAGTTTAATTTATAACTGAAACTATTTTGTAAAGTTTTTTTACTTGCAGTCTCTTAGCATTGTTAAAATGTTTTCTCCAAATCACATGATTGTTCCTGTCATGTTTTATTTCTCTATAAACTGCTGGGGACATGGGATTGATTTTTACTGGAATGTATAACTGCATGTTACTAGCAAAGCTGTAATCCTACTTTCTCTGATGCACAAGTGTGAACTGTTTGAAAGTAAGAATGCATTTGACAATGAATGGACTGTCATTGCCATTTTGATTCAGATTCCTTTAAGGCACTTCACGTAGCATTTATCTACAAATAATTATACAGAGCTGTTTATTTTTATATTTTTATCTGCATGTTTTTTGATTTAACAGTAATGTAACCACAATCTTTTTTTAAAACAAGTTGTATATTTTTTTATATTTTTGTTTTAAATAAAAATAAATAAAGTGGTTTGCTACAGAAAATGTACCTTTTGTATAATGGAGTTACACTTTTAAGAAGTCGTTTCAAAAGGAAAGAATATTTTTTCCAGGTATATAATTGTATACTATTGAATATTTCCTTGGTGAAAGTGTGGGGAAGTAACTAATAATTGGAAAAACTTGTGTGACTGAGGAAGATAATCTAGAACCTTCCAGAGAAGGAAGCTATTTGACAGAAGAAGTTTATTGCAAGCAGAAGCTTCGCTTATTGGAAACTGGGCTCTGATCTTAGCGTTTTTATTCTGAAAAAATGAATGTGAGAATGTAGACTTGTAGAATCCCCTTTTTATTATCTTGATTTCTGTATCAGAAATTTTTTCTAACTACCTGAATCTCAGTCGAGCTCTAAGAGCTAAAAACTTGATTCTCTTCATATCACATTTCAATCATCATCATAGTTCTATGAACCAGGTTTAATTCATTTGGAAATTCTATTGTGTTTAATGGACTTCCATAGGTGTAACACTGATTGGAATTTAAGCAATTTTGTAGATACACATGAAATCGAATCAGCAGCTCAGTCAGTCTTGGCTGTGTTGACTCTCTAGGGCTAATCAGAATAAGATGTGATTATTCTGTGAAACTGCACTTCAAGCTTAGAAAAGTAAATTTCTGGGCCATGTTTTATAACTGTCTTCTGTTTGACTGTTCTTAGATTTCTGGAAAATTCAGTTAGTTAAATGGCCAGATGGTTAGTGTACTGTGGCTGGCTGTAGTGGAGCTGTGTCCATAGGTTTTTCAATCCCATAGTCTCGTGGGTGATTCCAATATTAAATCGAACTGTTGATCCAAACAAACCAGGAGAAGCATAACCTTTTGCTTAGAGCAGTATAAAGTGGATGGGGCTTCTTGTCAAACAAGCCACACTGTTGTTCTTACTTTTGTGCAAAGAATGGTCCAGAATCTTGTCTAAATGTGATACTTTGTCAATAATTCAGTTTAAACTAAGGACAATATCAACACAAGATATATGTACACCAGTAAAGCAGATGTACGTTTCTGAGGTGCTTGATTAGGAGCTAGCCATCATGTCTCTGAGACCTATCTGAGTGAGAGCAAACTCCTATACAAAGAAGCAGCTAGGGCAGAGTGACACCAGCAGTAATCTTGCCAGTTTGACAAGGCTTGGTACCTTTGTGACTGCTTTTCAGGATTGACACTTGCACACAGCCTTATATAACATATCTGATAGTCCCTCTTTTTTACACCTTTACGTTTGTGAAACATATACATGTTGATCAGCTGCATAAAGTGAGAGATCTCTGATATCAAGTACAAATGAAAAATGTTATGTTAAACATGGCATTTTTAGCTGACTGCTTAAAATGTGGACTGGGTATGTGTAATCTCCTATTTCCTGTCCCACTCATGCAGGTGTGAAACTGGCTTAATTGCCTTTTCACTGATAATGTTTATCATGCACCTTCTGTGTATACTTAATTATGCAGCTAATCTGCAACTTGTCAGGAGAAATTCTTTCAAATCCCATGGATTTGCAAAGATCAAATATTTCATAATTTTCCTTGCTTTTACTCTCAAGTGGTGGTATCCTTCTACAAAACTCTTCCTTTCCTGGATTTCTCCAACACTTGTTTGTATCTTATCATTTGGTTTCTTCCCATTGGAATTTTTCCTTCTGAATTAAATGGAACAAGACAGAAATGCTGACTCCTTAAATCACCTCTTTTTTCCAGCCATACAGCTTACTCAGTTTCTTCCTAGTTTAGTATGCTTCATGGGAAGGTTCTTGCAACAGAGACATGGTAAAAGTGGATCAGCAAGGAGAATATATATATGAAAGTGAATCTGGTTCTGTTTGCTATATTACACTTACATCGGACAAGAATGTAGCAGTTACTGGCTCCAAAGCACGTTATCACATCCCTCACAAAAGAGTATGGCTCACAGGAAAACAGACCAATCTCTTAGGCCAGGTCTACACTAAAGGGAAAGGTTGATTTAAGATATGCCACTCCGTTAATTACGTAGCTGGGGTCGACATAACTTACATGCGTTTTTGCATCAACCACACAGCAGGAGGTTGACAGGAGCAAACTTTTCCATCGGCTTTCCTTACTGCTCATGAGGAGTAGGACTGGGGAGCCCTACCTGGGAAGATCAACTGCAGCAGCGTCGATCTTCTGAGTAGTACAGACAAGGCCTTAGATACTTTACTGTTTCAGAGACTGACAGCTGTCACCTTGACCATTTGATTTTAGTTAACTGATTAGTATAAGGCTTCTATTTTACTCAGTTGTTGAGTAGGAACTCAGAAAAGACCTCAGTGAATAGTTAGTGGGTTAGTGGTGACTTCTTCAGTTGATTGGTATGGTGTTCCTGTGGTTAATTCACTATCAGCCTCTCTCTCTCTCTGTTACCTAGGTTTTTTACTCAGATGGGCAAAGTGTGTGGGGGGCATGTCCATACTGGTCACTGTTCTCGTTTGTGCAAAGTAATGTCAGAGTGGCTGGTTAAGATGACTTTGTTCATTTAAGTCAAAGTCTACTCTAAAACAAAAATTTGCAAGCAGATTAACCATAATGGTTTTTTGCATGTTAGACCAGTGGACAGTGCACTGCACTAGGTCTAGTTTCCAGCTCTACATATACAGTTTCAAGAGATATATTAAACCTAAATGTTTTAGCTTCCCCATCTGTAAAATTGGAATGATAGTTGGCCTCATTTGTAAAATGCTTGGATATCCTCAGAGGAAAAGTGCAAAGGACAGCTTATTTTTTGTTCCATTCCCTTCTGTATGGGCATTGAGCACTTGAGCCTTACTGCATGTTGCCTTCTGAGGCTTTATTAGCACTTTTGAAACATCTTTAACTAGGCCTTAGCTTAGCAGAGTAATTATTCTTACTGAGTCAGACTGGCAAAGTGTCAGATTTGTACAGTTATCCCCAAACAACTAGTGGCCCCACCCATTGGTGTTGATGCTTCATCTCTCTACCATAATGATTGAGCTCTGCTGCACACCTTCCATTTTCTGTTGGACATGCTTTGACCTGCATCTGAGCTTGGACTGTTCCTAGAGTTACTAGAACAGCCTAAACCATGGAAAATGTGAACGGTTGAATGGGAGTCTGTGTGCACACTGGAGAAACTTTTCTCTGGTAAAACAATATAGCTTCCTGAAAAGTTTAGAGAATCCCTCTAATGATAGACTTTGGTGGCTGAAAGGAACTCCAGGAATACTTTGCATTATGCGTCATTTACCTTATACTACAGGGAAGCTCACAATGAGACATGTATGTGAAGGAAGCACGATATATATAAGAAGTGTGTTTGAATACTTACTAGATCATCTTAAATTTTGCTGCAAAATGGGTTGAATTTGTACTGGCCTTGCAAAATTAGAAAAATTGTATAGATTCCAACGCCAGAAGGTACAAAAATGATCATCTAGTCTGACCTGAATTTACCTGCCTAGTACAAATTCTACTATATTAGCCTGTACCCTGCAATGAGGATTCATGACCGTGAAAATAGGAATACTTTGCTTACCAATTAAAAACTGTTGCATGAATGGGCCACTAGATTTTGTACAAGACTGTTTTAATACCATGTTGAAAGGCAGTGCTTGAGTCTTGGCCACGTATCACTAAGCATGCCAAATAATGATGAAGGAGCACACACAAACAAGGGAACTGATCCAGATGTTTGGCTGGAATTCTTCAGAGGAGGAAATTTGAGTGAGATGGTCAATATCGTGCCTTTCATTTTTGTTGATTTTAATAAACTGATGTAAGCTGCAAAGGAAGTCTTGAGAAGTTTTAATATATAACCAGTTTTCACCAGTGGGGAGGCTTTTAGTGAAATCATCTGAAAGTCCCAGACAGTTTTATTTCAGGGTGGAGAAGGAAGTTACTTCTGTTTTGACTCCCAGTGTGACCTGTGATAGAAAGTGGTGAGTTACAGCCCTCTTCTTGCTTAAACAGGCCCTGCAATCTCTTAACAATAAATTCTCCAGTGTGAGAGGAAGGATGGCTTTCTGTGTAGCATCTGTTTTATCATGGCTGCTATTTCTTTTCTCTTTTCCATCACAGACATTGTAATGTTCAAATAAGTGCTCTTGAGCTAACTAATGGACTGTGAAAACACTGGCTTCACAGCCAGATCTCTGCAGCCCTGTTGGGTTGTATCTCCATTAGGGTATTTTATGAGATTTTCCATCATTGCAGCTCCATCGGTGGTAGCAATGGAAATATTGTCAATAGACTACTGGAATTTTTTATCACCATGCTATCTAACAATAGTCAGAATAGGTGTAGAAGACAGTGTGACACACGTTCTGGCAGTGCCCTGCCCTGTGCACACTACCTCCCACTTTGGTTACCACCAGTGGCACTGAACTGGTGAGAGATTTCAACGAAACTCTAAAATAGGTTAGGCATAACCAGTTCCTACAGTCTGTCACTTTGGTGTGCCAAAGGCCTATGGCAGGAGAATTACTTTTAGTCACTCTTGAAGAAATTTCTTTGTAAATCATTGTAACTGATGTTTTGAAGGTTCTGATCCTTTCTAGTTTTGTGAAGAGAAAAGATGTGGCTAAGGGAACTGAATCTCTTTCCTCAGGAATCTGTAGTAAGTTTTAAACCTACCTGGTTTTGTTTCTGAAAATGTGCTCTTCATGAGTCCTTCAGAGAGAGCAGATTGCAGGGGGCACTAAAACTTCACTACTCTTCCTGTGATTTTAAGTGCCGTAATTATAATGGAGATGGGCAATATTTGTGTCAGTAGTTCCTGGAAGAGCAGCACCCAAATGCTAACTCTTGTGTTATTCCTTCTTCCTTTCTTCACAGAAATGGCACCAAAATTGAAGAAGAAAGGGCATTCTGGGCGAGAGCAAAAAAAGGTGAGTTATAGAAAAGCCTCTCTCCTGGAGCGAATTCCTGTGACTGTTACAGTCTTCAGTATTCAGTGACCAATCATCACAGAGGTTGGGCTGTGCTGGGCACACAGGCTATTGGAGAATAATACTCTTCTTATTTAGATCTCCCTTTTAGATCAGGAGCCTATATTCGACCACAGGCTCAGTCCCTCCATTATGGATGTCTGGAATTGTTCTGAGCCACCTCCCTGCATATCAGATGACACAAAGCTGGAAATTTAAATGAGGTAGTGGTGTGCTGATCTCATGAGTTTTTGTCTTCCCTAGCATCATCACCACCACCATCAGCAGGTGCAGCAGCAGCAGATGCAGCCACAGCAACCACCGCCTCCACCGCCAGTCCCTCAACAAGCACCACCTCCGATGAAGTCCTCTCCCCCTCCTTTCGTACCTGCACAGGTCCCCATCATGGAGCATCCGCTCCCAGGGAACATGTTCGACACTATCACACATTTCACCCAGCCCATCATGCATCTTCCTCAGCCAGAGATGGCACCTCATCTCCCCCAGCAGCCTGAGCATAGCACTCCTCCTCACTTGAACCAACATACAGTGGTTTCTCCTCCAGGTAAGCACTTCATGGTAATGCTGGACAATGCTGTGTGTCTAAAGCTCTCTTTGGATGGTAGCCCTTCTTCTTGGAGTAGATGTAGCCATGTATTCCATTTAGATGTGTGCAGGCGTAGCACACTAGAGCAGGAGAAATTTGCCTAGCAGTACCTGTTAAGAAAGTCATATTGCAGTTACCTAGCTAATCATATATCCGATACAATTTGTATCAACTGTATGATGAGTTGATAGGACTGCTCTGCAGAGCCGCAGTAGGGTAACTGCAGGAGCTGAGACTGAGCATTCCTGGCTCTGGAGGCCACCCGCTCTGAGGTTCTGCATTTTAAATGTAGTAAGAGCCGCTGGGATCTTACTACATTTAAAATGCAGGGGCACAGCGTCCCGGACCAGCGTGAGCTGGGACTGCTTGGTCCCAGCTCGCAGACGGAGCTGGGTGAACTGACTTTTAAACTGGCTCCCCCCAGCACCAACTCCTGTTTCCCCTCCCTCCCCCCTTTGCTGCCACGGGAGGCAGGAGAGGGAGCAGCACAGTGGGGAAATGGTGTGAGCGGGGACTGAAGCAGTCCCTGCTTGTGCCGGTTCCCACTGTGGCGCTTCAGCTGCAATGCCACAGTGGGAACACGGGGCGAGCAGGGACTGCTTCAGTCCCTGCTCTTCCCATTTAGGTGCTGATCTTCCAGGAGTGCGTCAGTCCCTGCTCATCCCATGCTCCCCTGCAGTGCTTCTGCTTTTGAAATGTAGCAAGAGCCCAGTGCCATTTCCCCACTGTGCCTCTGCCTCTCCTGCCCTCCACAGAGATTGTGCTCTCCTGCCCTCCACAGAGATTGTGCTTTTAAGCTGGGTCCCTCCCCCCCCCAGCACCGGCTTCTGCTCCCCCACCCCCTTGCTGCCTTTCTCTGATAGAGGCAGCAAGGGGGGGAGCAACTAGTCAAGTCACTACTCGACTGTCTGATAAGCTTATGCTTATTGGATAGTCGACTAGTCACTTACATCCCTAGTACCTGTAGAGGGGGTGGTAGCCCTTCTCCTGGCTATATGAGGCAGTGCTGTGCTGACCTTTTCTCAGTTCCTTCTTACCTCTCATAATCAGAGCTTTATGTGATTGCAGCCTCTCAAATAGTTTAATTTTTCTCTTGAATACAGATAGCAATGTTTCCTCTATTTTTTCCTTCAGCATGCAGAATAAATTTTACTGTGTGCACCAAGGCATGTACAAATGTGCCCTACCAATAGAAACACATGCTGCTGGCTGTAGGAGGCTGTGGATGCTTTGTTAATCAGCTCGGTGGCATTTGAACCTCTCTTGGATGGCCGCCTAAGCACTCAAGATTACAAGGATCACAGATGACCCTTAGTATTAGAGTAGTTGTGTACCAGTGTGGTTCCCCAGCAATGCCCCCACTGAGGGTTAAACATTGTCTGCTATGTGGGGAGGCCCATGTCAAGCAGCATTGTTCAGTCTTCCAGTTGTTGAAGAAACTGACTCAAGTGGCTCAAGACCTTTACCTGAAGCAGCACCAACTCAAACAGGCCATTCAGCCTGCTTTCATTCCAAGGCCCTCAGTGGATCAGAGATTGCTGTTGGGCTCCAACAGCACTGCCACTTCACTCTATGGAGCAGGTGTTTCAACAGAGGTTGTTCCCTGTTGACTGTGCCAGGGAAAAGGTCACAAGACCAGTAGGTGTCTCTTCCACCTCCCCCAGGAAGAGCATGGAACAGCATGGAACTGGTGCTTCTAACCCTTTTCTGGTACCTGGTAGGGAGTTAGAAAGCCCTGTACCATTGAGTCTGGTACTGATGAAGGAGATGCCAGTACCAACTTTCCTTAGCAGCAGCATACCAAGTAGCTGCAGACTTTCTGCCTTTAATTTCTGATGTCTCCTTATGTTCAGGACTTTGGCAAGGCTGTATCAACTATAGTCCCTTCTATTGAACATGCTGACGAGCCCTCAAGTCTGTTGGCACAGCACCCTTGTTTGCCTTCCACAAATGGTGGAAGTAGGGCCAGTACTGTTGGTTTGTGGGACCTTGGTACTAGGAACCTCCTCAGCACTGCTTGAGTTAGCACAGCAGGTGTTGGCTCTCACTGCCCTTCACATTGCTACCGTCAGGCATTCCGGTACCACTGGTCACTTTGGGACTGACACTGCTTCCAGCACTGGCATGCTTGGTACCAGTGGTATTGTTTCCATTGGCAGGACTGTTTCCTGCCTTGTTCTGGACAGTGGAAATGTCAAATAATCTACTCTCTCCCTCTGATTTTGCTCTGCCCTTATCTCCAGAATCCCAAGACTCCTGTGAGTCAGGGTTGTCATTGTCCTACTCTCCATTGCCCAACCAGTATTGTGCACCACTGATACTGTTACATGTAACAGGACTGTTGCACATCTCGTTGTAAGGATGTTCCTTGGCCCTGCACCTGTCAGCCACCAATGTCTTACCCATGTCAGTGGAATGCATGGGACACTCCTTTGTCACAGAGGTCCCATTGTTTGTCTTGCTCAAAGGCGAGATTGCCATCTAGTCAGTGGTGGTCACCATTGATCCACTACAGGCCCAGGCACTGATGGTCCTTCTCCCTACGGATCCAGTTTTGGCTTAGCTAAGGGCCTTGTCTTCATCTCTGGATGACGCAGTGCTGCCTGGCTCATCCTCCCTGTTGGTACAGGATTTTATTGTATGGGTATGTACAAGTACATTGTACATATTGTACTGTTTATTGTACAGGTATGTACAAGACCTTTTGCATGTTGTAGCTGCTTTTCTTGGTATGCAAGCAGAGTTTTTTCGAGAGAACCACCACAGATTGATGGACACTTTACAGCTCTGTATCCCTGGTAGGCCAAGGTGGGTGGCCTCTGTGGTCACCATGAGAAGGACTTCCTGGCTGCGGAATTTGGGTATTGTCTCTTATGTCCTATAAGCCCTTGGAGGATTTGGCCTTGAATGGCTGAACACTGTTCTCAGACAAAACTGAAGAGACACTATGCTTGTTCAAGGACTCTGGGGATACCCTTCAGTCCTTTGGAGGGAAAGGGGGTGTAGAGGCACCACTGTAGCTTCCAGCAGCAGTATTGTCCACAATACACATCTGGCCAGCCTTTCCCTCCTCTGAGGCATGGAACTATCCCAGAAACAGGGATAGATTCCACAGCAGAAAGCCATTGAGCTCGGGTTTTGACCAGTCTCAATTGTTGCTCCTTCCTCCTCATCTCCCTAATTTGAGGACAGGCTAGTTTTCTTTCACAATGCTGGGGTTCAGTCACTGCTGACAGCGGGGTCCTAAGCACCTTCAGATTGGGTTATGCCATCCAGTTCCTCTCCACACCACCTCCCAACCTTCCCTCCCTCTCCCTCTTCAGAGATCCCTTTCACTAGATACTGCTCCTTGAGCAGGTCCACTCTGCTGCTTTTAGGAGCAGTGGAAAAGGTTCCACTGGAACACTAGGGTCATAGCTTCTACTCCTGGTATTTTCTGGTACCCAAATCCAAAGAAGGGTACATGGGGATCTGAATGGTCACTTTGTAGACCGTCTTCTCTGCATGTTCTGGACCTTCGGGACACCTACTTTCATATGGCAGTTATTTACTCCCACACATCTACAGACACATACAATGCATGTGTCTTGTGGAATTTTTGTTCAGCAGGGAATGCCTTCTCTGCCCAAAAAGTAATGCAGTTCTGCCTTTTGCAAGCCAGAGTCCGCTGTTGTGCTAGAGCAACCAGCAACATGAACACAACGTGCTATTCAGATGCTACAGCAGCCTCTGGTGGGCCAAAGACCATCTGCAGTACGTCTGTGCAGAATGTATTTAATCATAGAATACTAGAACTGGAAGGGACCTTGAGAGATGATCAGGTCTAGTCCCCTGCCCTCACAGCAGGACCAAGCACCATCTAGATCATCCCTGATGATGCAGATCTGTCTAACTTGTTTTTAAATATCTCCAGTGATGGAGATTCCACAACCTCTCCAGGCAATGTATTCCAGTGTTTAACCACCCTGACAGTTAGGAAGTTTTTCCTAAAATCCAACCTAAGTCTCCCTTGCTGCAGTTTAAGACCATTGCTTCTTGTCCTTTGGGGAAGGGGAGAAGAATTATTTGTATGTCTAGTGCTGCAGAATTCCCCCAGGAATAGAAATTCATCATAGCACCTTGTCCATGGAGCCAGACTAGAAAAAAGTGTGGCACAAGGGCTGCTGGGGGCGTAACATACTGGGTTCAGAATGGCTAATTTGGGACATAGGCTCAGGAACTAGTAGAGTGAGAGTGTTGGGCCTGAGGTTGGGGAAGGGGTTGCAGGGACATGTGGGGATCATAGAATCATAGAGCTGGAAGAGACCTCAGGAGGTCAAGTCCAGCCCTCTTCCCAAGGCAGGACCAATCCCAGCTAAATCAACCCAGCCAGGGCTTTTTCAAGCCGAGACTTAAAAACCTCTAGGGATGAGATTCCACCACCTCCCTAGATAACCCATTCCAGTGCTTTACCACCATGCTAGTGAAATAGTTTTTCCTAATAGCCAATCTAGACCTCTCCCACTGTAACTTGAGACCATTGCTCCTCGTTCTGCCATCCGTCACTACTGTGAACAGCCTTTCTCCATCCTCTTTGGAACCTCTCTTCTGGAAGTTGAAGGCTGCCATCAAATCCCCCCTCACTCTTCTCTTCTGCAGACTAAACAAACCCAAATCCTTCAATCTCTCCTCATAGGTCATGCGCTCCAGCCCCCTAATCATTTTGGTCGCCCCCCACTGGACCCTCTCCAATGCATCCACATCCTTTCTAAAATGGGGAGCCCAGAAGTGGACACAATATTTTAGATGTGGCCTCACCAGAGCCGAAAAGAGGGGAATAATCACTTCTCTGGAGCTGCTGTCAATGCTCCTCCTAATGCTCCCCAATATGCCATTAGCCTTCTTGGCTACAAGGGCACACTGTTGACTCATATCCAGCTTCTTATCCACTGTAATCCCCAGGTCCTTTTCTGCAGAACTGCTACTTAGCCATTTGGTCCCCAGCCTGTAACAATGCTTGGGATTCTTCCGTCCCAGGTGCAGGACTCTACACTTGTCCTTGTTGAACCTCATCAGATTTCTTTTGGCCCAATCCTCTAATCTGTCTAGGTCACTCTTGACCCTATCCCTGCCCTCCAGCGTATCTACCTCTCCCCCTAGCTTAGCGTCATCTGCAAACTTGCTGGGGGTGCAATCCATCCCCTCATCCAGATAATTAATAAAGAAGTTAAACAAAACCAGTCCAAGAACAGATCTTTGGGGCACTCCGCTAGAAACCGACCGCCAACGTGACATCGAGCCATTGATCACTACCCGTTGGGCCCGACAGTCTAGCCAGCTTTCTATCCATCTCACAGTCCATTTATCCAATCCATATTCCCTTAACTTGCTGGCAAGAATATTGTGGGAGACTGTATCAAAAGCTTTGCTAGAGTCAAGGTATATCACATCCACTGACTTTCCCATATCTATAGAGCCAGTTACCTCATCATAGAAGCTAATCAGATTGGTCAGGCACGACTTGCTCTTGGTGAATTCATGTTGACTATTCCTGACCACTTTCCTCTCTTCCAAGTGCTTCAAAATGGATTCCTTGAGGATCCCCTCCATGATTTTTCCAGAGACTGAGGTAAGGCTGACAGGTCTGTAGTTCCCTGGATTGTCCTTCTTCCCTTTTTTAAAGATGGACACTACATTTGCCTTTTTCCAGTCTTCCGGGATCTCTCCCAATCTCCACAAGTTTTAAGAGATAATGGCCAAAGGCTCTGCAACAGCATTTTCCAACTCCCTCAGTACCCTCGGATGCATTAAATCCAGGCCCATGGATTTGTGTATGTTTAGCTTTTCTAAATAGTTCCTAACTTGTTCTTTCCCCACCAAGGGCTGTCCACCTCCTTCTCATACTGCGTTGCCTAGTGCATTTGTCTGGCGTTGACCTTGTCCGTGAAGACAGAGGCAAAGAAAGCATTGTGTACTTCAGCTTTTCCCACATCATCTGTCACTAGGTTACCTCCCTCATCCAGTAAGGGCCCCACACCCTCTCTGCTCACTCTCTTATTGCTAACATGCCTATAGAAACCTTTCTTGTTATCCTTCACATCCCTTGCTAGCTACAATTCCAATTGTGCTTTCGCCTTCCTGATAACTCCCCTGCATTCTCGAGCAATATATTTATACTCCTCCCTAGTCATCTGTCCAAATTTCCACTTCTTGTAAGCTTCCTTTTTGTGTTTAAGCTCACCAAGGATGTTCCCAGTAAGCCAATATGGTCGCCTAACATATTTGCTTTTCTTACTCTGCATCGGGATGGTTTGTTCCTGTGCCTTTAATAAGGCTTCTTTAAAATACTGCTAGCTCTCCTGGACTCCTTTCTCCTTCATGTAAGCATCCCAGGGAATCCTGCCCATCAGTTCTCTAAGGGAGTCAAAGTCTGCTCTTCTGAAATCCAGGGTGTCTATTTTGCTACTCTCCTTTCTTCCTTTGATCAGGATCCTGAAATTTGCCATCTCATGATCACTACTTCCCAGGTTGTCACCCACCTCTACCTCCCCTACTAGTTCCTCCCTGTTTGTGAGCAGCAGGTCAAGCTGCGCATGGCCCCTGGTCGGTTCCTTCAGCACTTGTACCAAGAAGTTATCTCCAATATTCTCCAAAAACTTCCTGGATTGTCTGTGTACTGCTGTATTGGTGTCCCAACAGATATCAGGGTGATTAAAGTCCCCCACGAGAACCAGGGCCTGCGATCTGGAAGCTTCTCTCAGTTGTCTGAAGAAAGCCTCGTCTACCTCATCCACCTGATCCAGTGGTCTATAGCAGACCCCAACCACAACATCACCCCTGTTGCTTCCACCTCTAACCTTAACCCATAGACTCTCAACAGTCTTTTCTCCCTCTAAATACTGGAGCTCTGAGCAATCCTACTGCTCTCTTACATATAATGCAACTCCTCCTCCTTTACTCCCCCGCCTGTTCTTCCTGAAAAGTTTATACCCTTCCATGACAGTGCTCCAGTCATGCGAGTCATCCCACCAAGTCTCCGTTATTCCAGTCAAATCATAGTTCTTTGACTGGGCCAGGGCTTCTAATTCTTCCCGTTTGTTTCTTGCATTCGTGTCAAACACCTTAGATAACTAGCAGATTGCCCTACCTTCTCCGTTCGAATCAGGGATCCTCCTTTGTTGCTCGTTCCTCCTTGTGATTCTTCCCTGATGGGAATGAGGTGTAGAGATCTCTGTGCATGCTTTGGGGTGGGGGTGAGGGTGGGGGAGAGAGGGACAGATGTCCCTGACTGAATGGGAGAGGCATGGGATCAGGAAGGATATGTATGGGGAGGCTCTTCAACAGCCCTCAATCCCCTCCCCCAAAAAGAAAACCTTTTTCCACACTTCTCCCATCCCCACCCAACAATCCTCCAGGTTCACTCCAAGCTCCCCTCTCCCTCAGGTCCTCCATTATGTCTGACTCCCTCAAGTCTTGATTCTGACAGGTGCAGCAAATACAGGTCCACATTGTAATTACTCAAAATTCAGTGTTAATATGCCTAGTTAGGAATCTATTTGCCAAAAAAAAAAGAACAGAATTGTTTTTGTCTGTATTGTAGAAACACACATGCTGACAGATACTTTGAAATAAATTACCAAAATAATTAGGAAAAACTTAAAAAACAACAAATAGTCTAGTAGCACCTTAAAGACTAACAAAAAATGTAGATAGTATCATGAGCTTTCGTGAGCACAACCCACTTCTTCAGATGACAGGAGTGTTGGAAGTCCAGATCCCAGAATAAATAAGGGAAGAAAGGAGGTGGGGAGAAGGAAAAAAGTGGAGGGGAGAAAGAAAAAGACAGTGAGTAGATAAGCTTCAGAGAGATAACCGAGTTAGTCTGTAACAGGAAAAATTTAAAAAAACAACAAATAGGCTAGTAGCACCTTAAAGACTAAATAGTTACAAGAGGCTGACAAGAACCCTTAGTTTGCATTTGCAAAGGAAGATGACCAATACCAGATTCTACCCAGACATCAAGAACCATTAGCACCTTCATTGTTTGTTTGATTGGTTAAGTCATTAAGATGTGGAAGATAATGTGAGCCATCTGATATCCCCATTCATACCAAATGGAGCCCATGATACAAATAGTGGACTGTATGCAACTGGCCTGTTCCACTTATGGCCAGGCTCCTCCATTACACCTATGGGCACACTCAACGAGAGCGTTGGCGGCCTCTATGGCCTACCTGCATGGCATTATGCTCATGGACATATGTAGATCACCAATGCTCTGGACAGTTACTCTTTCAGGGGTACCCAGTTTGAACACACTGTCCTAGCTGCTGTGCACAATACTAACTAACCAAAGTGCCTGTCTCCAAGGGTACTACTTCATAGTCATCTAAGGTGGAGCACCCACTGGCACATTTCTTGAAGAAGAGAGAGTTACCTTGTGCAGTAACTGAGGTTCTTTAAAATGGTTGTCCCTGTCAGTGCCTCACCACCCGCCCTTCCTCCCCTCTGCTTGAGACATGTTGGTCTCTCCTTCCTGGGCAGAGAAGGAACTTGAAGGGATGGTTGGCTGCACATGCGTAGCAGCGGCACCGCATGTGCCATCTATTTCGCATGCGCAGCCTATCGGAGGGCACTGCTACCAAAAATCTCCAACTAGGCGCACAGTGGTGCCCACACACCTAAGGTGGAGCACCCACATGGACAACCATCTCAAAGAACCTCTGTTACTGCACAAGATGAGTAACCCTCTCCTTCCTGATGGATACTCAACGTACACAGACTGAATGAAGCAGGAAGCCTCACTCCATATCAACTTACAGGAGCTTTGGGCCATCTAAAATGCATGTCATGCTTCTTGGCAGCAGATCAGTGACTCAGTGGTTCGCATATATACTGATAGTATCATCTCGATGTATTATGTAAACCAGGGGTGGGCAAGATATGGCCCACAGGCTGGATCTGGCTTGCCAAGCCATTTGATACGGCCCACCCTGCTGGGACCCCAGAGCTTTTCAAAACAGCTGGCAGCTTCCTCCTTCCCCACCACCGCTGCTGGGACACGCAGCGCCTAGAGGCAGCTGCCAGCCATTTTGAACAGCAAGGCTTGCCCATGGCAGAGGGGGCAGGGGTGAGAGACTTCATGTGCTCCCCCAGGCTCTGACTGGAGTGCAAAGATTCTCACACACCAGCTATTCGAAATGGCTGGCCACTTCTTCTAGGTGCCATGCGACCCTGGTTGGGGTGCAAGAGAATTAATGCTCTCTCCCATTCCCTGGTCCCTCTCCCAGCTCCAGTGATTGGCCTGGGAATGAGGTGGCATGCAAACTCTCTGCCCTCTCTCCCAGGGAGGGACTGGGGACCTGAGCAGCACATGGAGGGAACCTCCTTGAGCAGTCTAGGGTTGCTGCAAGAAGGAGCCTGCTTTGGGGACCCTGTTGGGCTACTGGCGGGAGCCGCCTAACGTAAGGGACTGCTGGCCAGAGCCTGCACCCCAACCCTTCCCACTTCCCAAACTCCCTACGCCAGGTCACCACCACCCCTGTCCTGGGTCACCACTCAAATCCTCTGCACACACATAGAATCATACAATCCTAGGGCTGGAAGAGACCTCAGGAGGTCATCGAGTCCAGCCCCCTGCACAAAGTAGGACCAACCCTAATGAAATCATCCCAGCCAGGGCTTTGTCAAGCCGGGACTTAAAAACTTCTAGGGATGGAGATTCCACCACCTCCCTGGGTAACCCATTTCAGTATTTCACCTTCTAGTGAAACAGTTTTTCCTAATATCCAACCTAGACCTCTCCCACTGTAACTTGAGAGCATTGCTCCTTGTTCTGCCATCTGTCACTTCTTTGGAACCTCCTCAGGAAGTTGAAGGCTGCTATCAAATCCCCCCTCACTCTTCTCTTCTGCAGACTAAATAAGCCCAAATCCCTTGGCCTCTCCTCGTAGGTCATGTGCTTCAGCCCCTAATCATTTTGGTTGCCCTCCACTGGACCTTCTCCAATACATTCACATCCTTTCTATAGTGGGGGGGCCAGAACTGGACACAATACTCCAGATGTGGCCTCACCAGTGCCGAATAAAGGGGAATAATCACTTCTCTAGATCTGCTGACAATGCACTTCCTAATTCATCCTAATATGCCATTAGCCTTCTAGGCTACAAGGGCACACTGTTGACTCATATCCAGTTTCTCATCCACTGTAATCCCCAGGTCCATTTCTGCTGAACTGCTTATCCAATCGGTCCCCCAGTTTGTAACAGTGTTTAGTATTCTTCTGTCCCAAGTGCAGGACTCTGCACTTGTTCTTGTTGTACCTCATCAGATTTCTTTTGGCCCAATCCTCCAATTTGTCTAGGTACTCTGGACCCTTTCCCTAACCTCCAGCATATCTACCTCTCCCTTTAGTTTAGTGTCATCCGCAAACTTACTGAGGGTACAATCCATCCCCTCATCCAGGTCATTAATAAAGAAGTTAAACAAAACCGGTCCTAGAACCGATCCTTTGGGCGCTCCTCTTGAAACCTGCCGACAACCAGACATGGACCCGTTGATCACTACCTGTTAGGCCCAACAATCTAGTGTACTTTTTATCCACCTTACAGTCCATTTATCCAATCCATACTTTCTTAACTTGCTGGCAAGAATATAGTAGGACACTGTATCAAAGCTTTTCTAAAGTCAGGGCATATCACATCCACTGACTTCTCCATGTGCACAGAGCCAGTTACCTCATCATAGAAGCTAATCAGATTGGTCAGGCATGACTCATCCTTGGTGAATCCATGTTGACTATTCCTGATCACCTTCCCCTCTTCCAAGTGCTTCAAAATGGATTCTTTGAAGATCCCTTGAATGATTTTTCTGCGGACTGAGGTAAGACTGACTGATCTGTAGTTCTCTGGATTGTTTTTCTTCCCTTTTTTAAAGATGGGCACTACATTTGCCTTTTTCCAATCATCTGGGACCTCTCCCGATCTCCATGAGTTTTCAAAATAATGGCCAAAGGCTCTGCAACAACATTTTCCAACTCCCTCAGTACCCTTGGATGCATTAAATCCAGATCCATGGATTTGTGTATGTCTAGCTTTTCTAAATAGTTCTTAATCTGTTCTTTCTCCACCAAGGGCTGCCCACCTCCTCCCCATAGTGCAGTAATCTGGGAGCTGACCTTATCTGTGAAAACAGGCAAAAAAAGTATTTGCAGAGGCAAATGTGAAGACAGAGGCAAAAAAAAGTACTTAAGCTTTTCCCACATCATCTGTCACTAGGTTAACTCCCTCATCCAGTAAGGCCCCACACCCTCTCTGCTCACTCTCTTATTGCTAACATGCCTGTAGAAACCTTTCTTGTTATCCTTCACATTCCTTGCTAGCTGCAATTCCAATTGCGCTTTTGCCTTCCTGATTGCTCCCCTGCATTCTCGAGTAATATATTTATACTCCTCCCTAGTCATCTGTCCAATTTGCCACTTCTTATAAGCTTCCTTTTGTGTTTAAGCTGGCCAAGGATTTACCTGGTAAGCCAGTCTGGTCGCCTACCACATTTGCTTTTCTTACTGCACATCGGAGGGTTCCTGTGCTTTCAATAAGGCTTCTTTAAAATACTGCCAGCTCTTCTGGACACCTTTCCCCTTCATTTTAGCATCCCAGGGGATCTGCCCATCAGTTCTCTGAGGGAGTCAGTCTGCTTTTCTGAAGTCCAGCATCTGTATTTTGCTGCTCTCCTTTTTTCCTTTTGTCAGGATCTTATGATCAGTGCTGCCCAGGTAGCCACCCCTATCTACTTCCCCTACTAGTTCCTCCCTGTTTGTGAGCAGCAGGTCAAGCTGTGCGTAGCCTCTGGTCGGTTCCTTCAGCACTTGTACCAGGAAGTTATTCCCAACATTCTCCAAAAACTTCCTGGATTGCCTGTATACTGCTGTATTAGTCTCCCAAGAGATGTCAGGGTGATTAAAATCCCCCATGAGAACCAGGGCCTGTGATCTGGAATCTTCTCTTAGTTGTCTGAAGATATCCTCGTCTACCTCATCTGGTGGTCTATAGCAGACACCAAGCACAACATAATCTCTTTTGCTCCTGCCTCTAAGCTTAACCCATAGACTCTCAACAGGCTTTTCTCCCTCTATATACTGAAGCTCTGAGCAATCATACTGCTCTTTTAGGGTATGTCTAGACATACTAAACGGAGCCATGTAAACTAGTTTACCCGGCATAGTCAAAGAAGCGGGGATTTAAATAATCCCCACTTCATTAAAATAAACATGGCCGCCGCGCTGTGCTGACAATCAGCTGATCCGGCACAGCGCAGCAGTCTAGACGCGGATCTGTCGCCTGGGGAAGCCTTTGCCGACCGATCCCTTATGCCTCGTGAAATGAGGTTTACAAGATCGGTCGGCAAAGACTTCCCCAGCCAACAGATCCGCATCTAGACTGCCGCTGTGCCGGATCAGCTGATCGTCGGCACAGCGCGGCGTCCATGTTTATATTAATGAAGCAGGGATTATTTAAATCCCCGCTTCTTTGCCTATGCCGGGTAAACTAGTTTACATGGCTCCGTCGACGGAGCCATGTAGTCTAGACATACCCTAACATATAGTGCAACTCCTCCTCCTTTTCTTCCCTGCCTGTCCTTCCTGAACAGTTTATACCCTTTCATGACAGTGCTTCAGTTATGTGAGTCATCCCACCAAGTCTCCGTTATTCCAATCAAATCATAGTTCTTTGACTATGCCAGGGCTTCTAATTCTTCCCGTTTGTTTCCCAGGGTTCTTGCATTCATGTCAAACACCTTAGATAACTAACGTATTGCCCTACCTTCTCCGTTTGAATCAGGGATCCTCCTTTGTTGCTCCTTCCTTCTTGTTTTTCTTCCTGATATCCCACTTCCTCACTTATCTCAGGGCTTAGATCGCTATCCTCTGACGAACCTAGTTTAAAGCCCTCCTCGCTAGGTTTGCAAGCCTACCTGTAAAAATACTCTGTCCTCTCTTGGTCAGGTGGAAACCATCTCTTCCAACAATTTTTGTGCCTAGAAGAGCATCCCATGGTTGAGGAAACCAAAGCCCCCTCTCCGACACCACCTGTGCATCCATGCATTTACTTCCAAGATTCAATGATCCCTTCAACGACCTTTTCCTTCAACAGGAAAGTCTTCAACAGGAAAGTGACCGAGAGTCTTCCAAAACTGATGAAACCTTCGGATTGCTACCCCTTCCTGCTTCTCCATGTAGGAATAATGATAAGGCCAAGAATGACCTTGAGCAGGTCACTGCAGATTATGTAGCACTGGGAAGAAGGATCAAGGAATTTGAAGCGCAAGTGGTGTTCTCGTCCATCCTTCCTGTTGAAGGAAAAGGTCGTTGAAGGGATCATTGAATCTTGGAAGTAAATGCATGGATGCACAGGTGGTGTCGGAGAGATTTTGGACTCCCTAAATTACAAATGGTCCCTGAAAACGTGTGTCCCCCCCCAGGTAAAAAATTATTGCCCACCTCTGATGTAAATGGACAAGGAGCATCCTCTCGGTTGCTCTGCCTAAAGGCAATCAGGCTGTGGCAGTTGTGCACTGAGGACAATGTTACTTCAATAGCCACTTCCTTGGAGTTCAGAATTAACTTTCAGACCACCTCTGCGAGTGTTTTTCCCTAAATTACAAATGGTCCCTGAAAACATGTGTCCCCCAGGTTATCTTTACATTTAGGGCATCCCAACAATTGATCTGTTCACTACAAGGGTCAACAGGAAATGTCTGTTCTGCTCGGCTGTCAGCCGCAAATCAGTCAAGCCTCCCCTGTCCGATGCTTTCCACCACAGTTAGCTTTCCACCACAGACTCTCCTATACACCTTTTCCTTGATCCTGACCATATGTCAGGTCATCCTTAAGCTCAAGCTGGCTCAGGCCAAGTTCATTCTCAGAGCTGCACTGTGGGCAAAACATAGCTGCTTCTCTGATCATCTCATGCTGTTTATTCAGCCTCCCATGTGACTTCATCTACATCACAGCCTGCTCAATCAGAATCATGGCTGCATCTTGCTTTGTGTGCTCAGCTCCCTGCAGCTGCATGCCTGAATGAGGAGGAAGAGCGGTGTTCAGTGGGTATCCAGCAAGTGCTGCTCAACAGTAGAAAGTCCTTTACCAAAATGGCAACTCAGCAGAATGGAAGCCTTTTTTGATAAGGTCATTAGCCTGTGGAATCGAGTTGAAACTGGCTTCTACTCTGGACATCTAAGAATACCTGCTACACTTTCAGAGGTGGGGGTTAGTCCAGTGGTTCTCAAACTAAGGGGTCCTTGTGGCCCAGTCAGCACACATTGCAGATAATGATGTGACGTACAGGAACTATATGTATTGTATGGATGCATCCATACAACACACTTTGCTACATAGGTCGAGAGCCATTCATTTAGTCCATTGACAGTGCATCTGACAATCATACCAGCATTTCATCCCCCTGTTTGTGGAAGATCAGTCTCCTCCAGTGCCATGTTACTGAGACTCTTAAGGGGGCTTCTTCATCTGTATCTTCTAGTTTGAGAGCCAGTTCCTCTGTAGGACCTAATGGTTCTTCCATTTACCCCTGTTATCTTGTCCTCTTCCACTCTTGTGACAGAAAACTGATTTCCTGATAGCAATAAGGTCGGCAGAAACTGAGAGCTGCACACCCAGATAGGAGCACCTCCTTATACGCTGCTCTCCAAAAACAAGCTAACTTTACAGCCACACTCAAAATTTTGTCTTAAGTAGTCTCTGTTTCTTTGGAACAAGGCGGTCTATTTACTGGAGTTTTTCACTAAACTGTATTCATTTCCAGAGGAACTGCATCTCCATAACTTAAGATGTCAGGCAAGGTCTAACCTTTTATCTGGACAGAACTAAACTGCTTCATGTCTCACCTCATTGTTTGTACCATTTGCAGATTGCACAAAGGTTCAAGTGATCTCCTCACAGTCTCCAAGTGGGTAACATCCTGCATTGGCCACACATGAAGTAGCCTTGGCTACACACCTCAGCGTGAGTGAGCTCATTGTATTGAGGATGCAAGCAATGTCCAGAGCATTTCTTAGTGACATTGCCATACTGGACATTTCCAAGGCTGCTATGTGGTCATTGCTGCATACATTCATAAACCATTACATAATCACATCTTCCAGGGCAGAAGCAAGGTTTGATAAAGTGGTCCAGCAGACTCCGCCCCACCTCCAGGGTCACCTAAGTGGAATACACAGCTGCACCTACATGAAGAACGGGTTACTTACTGTAACTAGTTTTTCAGAATGTGATGTAGATATGTATTCCATAATCCACTGTCCGTCCACTTTGCATCAGAGCCTCATGACATTAAGTGAAAAGGAGCTGAGGGAGAGTTGGCTGCCTCATGTAGCCAGGAGTGGGCGTATGGCCATGAAGCATGAGAACTGCCTCTCTACACGTACTGCTAAGCAAAATTCTCCAGCTCCAGTGTGCTGCACTCACCCCTTCCCCATTTCACAGCCACAGTTACAGTAAGTCACTATTTAGTCTTACAGCACTGCATGCCCTAGTTGCCACCACATGGTCCCAAATAGTGTTTCCTGTAAGCTGGGAGCTCATGCAGCTGCTCAGGAGAAATTCCAGTGCCACCCACCTGATTCGCAGACAGCCCACAGCTAAGTTTTTTGTTTCTATTTGTGGTGCACATGCCTTAGTGCACATTAAAAATATTCCGCACTTGTATGGAAACAAATATGTACATGGTTGGAAAAGATTAGAGGGAACATTGGCCCCTCAGGCCACGTAAGTCTGGGGATAACTTGATGTGTTAAAGGATGGATGGTCATGTGATTAAGGATCAGGTTAGATGCAGGTTATGTTCCATGGGTATTCTGTGTGGTGGATATTCTGTGCACACCTTTTCCTCTGTTTGGCATGGATGGTCTAATAAGCAGAATAACTTGTGCCATTTTGCTGTGGGGAGTTGTGTTCACTTTCTTCTATTGTATGTGATGCCATGTATTTCTGCTCTTACTCCCCAGCTTTGCACAATGCTCTGCCTCAGCAGCCATCAAGACCCAGCAATCGAGCCGCAGCACTACCCCCTAAGCCTTCACGCCCTCCAGCGGCATCAACAGCCATAAGCCAACAGCCCATGATTCCCCAGCCACCTTTGCCTCAGCCTCCCCAGGTCCTCCTGGAGGATGAGGAGCCTCCCACACCTCACCACAGCCTGCCTCTGAGCACCAGCCAGATGCAGCTCTATCTTCAACAGCTGCAGAAAGTGCAGCCACAGACTCCTCTCCTCCCTTCAGTGAAGGTCCAGTCGCAGCCTCAGCCACCCCTTCAGCCTCCTGCTCATCCCTCAGTGCAACAGCTGCAGCAGCAGAGGCCGATGCACATGCAACCCATGCAATTCCCTCCTCATATCCCTCAGCCTCAGCCACCGCAGCAGCAGCATCCACCACCCCAGCAGCAGCAGCAGCAGCCACAGCCAGCTAAACCTCAGCAAGTCATCCAGCACCACCCATCACCACGGCACCATAAGCCTGACCCCTACTCAACTGGTGAGTGCTGAAATTTCCCTTCTGAGTTCTTAACATCAGTGCAGCTAAAATTAGTAACAAATAGAAGGCACTAGATACTTGATTGGAATGTGATTTGCAAATACTAGTGATGAGAGTTGGCATCAGGCTTGGAGCACAGACAGTCATCAAGGAACATACATAGTCTCTGAGGAATTCCTTGATAACTTGATATTCTAGTGAGGACTCTGAAGCCAGGTTCACACTAGGGAGAAGGTCAGCTTAAGGTATGCAATTCCAGCTACATAAAAAACGTAGCTGAAGTCAACATACTTTAAACCAAGCTTCAGTGCTGTCCTCACAGCGAGAGGTTGATGGAAAAAACTCCATTGACTTCTGTTACTACTTGCAAGGAGTAGGAGTTAGGGCATGCCCTCAGTGTGTGAGTGAGTCTTTACTAGACCTGCAAAATTGAATGCCAGAAAATCGACCACTGCATTGTAGGGTTCAAAGTTTGGAAGCAGACTCGAACTTCTAGTGCTGTGCCTTGTTACAGTTCATCCTAGTCCCTTTCATCACTGAAGTCTAGCCCTAAAAACAAGGTTCTCCATCTAGAAAAAGTAGCTGTTTGCATTTCATAGTAATAGCATAAATTAGGGTTCCTGATTCTGTTTGGATTTCAAGCTCTCGTATTCTGTTAGTAAGCATGTTGTGAAGTTCCATGTGAAAGGATCAGAAGTGATTTGATTTAGTTGGGATTGGTCTTGCTTTTAGCAGGGGGTTGGACTCGATGACCTCCTGAGATCTCTTCCAACCTTATGATTCTGTAAGTACTTGTCTGCTAGTGTAATACCCAGTGAAAGTTAAGGGGTGGTGACTTCTGAATATTGTTTACAAGTCAAGCACTTTAAGTTGTCCCCGAATAGTTTGTTAGATGATAAAACTCAAATATTTAAATTCTAGTGACAGTTGAACTCTGGAAAAAGCCAACATCTCCAGAATAGCCAGGCTAACATTGCAACACTAAATGTGTAGATATGTGTTAGTCCCCACCAAGTGATCATATGTCGTCAGGTGCCCTTCCTAAAGTGCTTTCCCTGCCTTAATGACAGCCCTTCTTCTGGGTTGTGCTCCAGTGGAGGCACAGATGTAAAGGAAATTAACAGAAAATGCCTATGACTGCATGATTGGTTGTACCCGGATTGGGCTGGTGGAAGGTGTCAAGGAATGTGCTCAGACTGGTTCTTGAGACAGAGAGGACCTCAGCCCTCCTAGATATGGGCAGAGTTTAAACCCTTCTGCAGTTATTTCAGCTGATGATGGGAGTGATCTAGTCTCCCTCATAGTGATCTTGATCAAGATGATTTTCTCTACAACCACTAACGAGTTTTGTTACATGATAATAGTGCATCGGCAGATGAGTGTTGTGTAAAGGACAAATATTTTTTTCCTAGTCTTAAACATTTAGCATGATTTCTTGTTGCTTCTCCTTAGCCTTATGGTGTTTTAGAGATGTTAAATAACTTCCCTTTTCATTGAACAAAAAATTAAATTAAATTAAAGTACCCTGGTGCTTCTTCGGTCCTTTATGCCCAAATGCATGAGGAAACAGAGATCTTGAGAGACTCTTGGCAGAGAAATGTAAGGGGAAAGTTTTAAAATAGTAAACGTTCAGTGATTCTCATGACAGAAATATCTCAGTGGAAGAAATTGCACAGGGGAGCATACAAATGTTTAAAATATGAATGTGTCTGTAGTGATGAAGGTGGTTCTTAGAGTGTTTGCTCATGTCCATTGCATGTAGGTGTGAGCGCACCACATGCAGGAATCGGCGGAAGGTTTTTCCCTCAGCAGTACCTGTTGGGCCAGTGGGGGTGCCCCCAGGAGTGGTGTCCGTATATCGGTGCATATATACCCCAGCTGGCCCTCCACCCTCTCAGTTCCTTGATACTGCCCGTGATGTTGTTGGAACATCTCTCACTTGCTCAGCAAATGCGCCTTAGTGGTACTCGTTTACATAGTTCGTGGTACTAGTTCAAGTTTTTTGTAGTGTTATTTCTTCGTTAGTAGTAGTTTTTTATAATGTAAATAGTTAGAGGTTCACTCTTGCATCCCCGTGCCTCTTGTGCAGGGTATGCCCAGGCCTCAAGGCTTTAAGCCCTGCGTTAAGTGTCTTAAGCTGATGCCTTGTGGCAACCCCCATAAAGCCTGTTTAAAGTACCTCAAGAAACCCATCTCGTGGACAACTGCAAGATCTGCTGTAACCTCAAGCCCTGTACCAAGCACAAAAGGGGCTCTTGGCTGATGATCTTGCTGATCTCCGCCTGGCACTGGCCACCCAGAATGCACTGGCTTTAGTGCAGGAGGCCCCAGGACATTCCCAGTTGTCTCTGGTGCCGCAGAGACACGGCCTGGCACCATTCCCAGTTCCTGGTGCTTAATAAGAAGCAGAGACCTAGCAGGGGCAGGTCTCCGTCAAGGCATGCGCCAGAAGTGCAGCTCCAGGCGGGACACTCGGCCTCATTGGCTACGGTGCCCAGGGCCCCAACTCCTGGTCGACACCAGTTGAGCCGGCTCTGGGATCCAAGCTTGGATGACAACTTGGCCAAAGTGGACTGGTCCGCCATGCCGGACACATTTGAGGCTGCAAAGTAACTCATTGAGCTCACCTCTTCCCCAGCCTCTCCCTCCAGCACAGTGTGAGGGCAAGTCACTTGTCCCTCCTGCACTGACTTACCTACACCAACAGCCCCGGCACCACTACCCAGGCCTCATCCCAGGGGACCATCAGTACTGTCGGCTTTGCAGCCTCCCTCAGTGCCGTCACCAGTGCACTGGACTCGGCACCATCCTCCAAGCCGGTCCCATCAGTGGATGTGTCCTCAGATCACCTGATGTCTCCTCCTCTGCCCCATTACCGGGGCAAGCTGTAGTTGATGGCACCCCGGTACTGACTGCATCTGCTCTGCCATGGTCGGCCTCTGACTATTCTACTGACTCCAAGGCCAAATCAGGCCTTTCCAGTGATGTGGCATCCAGATTGTGCTCTCGGCACCGCTCCTACTCATGGCACTATCCCCGGCACCAGAGTGTCTCAGCATAGCCCTTCCAGGCCTCATGGCCTCCTCAGTGGCAGCCCCCGCCTGGTACAGTGGACCTGGGCCCAGGTCCTTCTTGGTCTAATTTGCCTACTTGGGCCCTAAAATTCTGCCATCTGTGACCCTATTATCCCACTCCCCTCTGCCCGTTCCCAGGCCCCCCGTAAACTGTCGCCCAGACCCTCGGGAGATGGGGTGGCGGAAACTGACTATGAGGCTGGCATGGAAGCAGTCTGTTGCCTCCCAAAATCTGGAGCAACATCGTCAGCAGGAGGAGCAGGCATTGAAAGAATCCTCCTCCTCATCCCCGGATGAGGCACTGGGGGGCTCCATGTCATCTATGCCTTTGATAGACTCGAGGTCCCTGTAGGATCTTCTAAAATGCCATGCACGAAGTCTGGGGGTCTAGGCTGAGAGGGTATCAGAGGACTGATGGATATTCTAAATGCGGATGCTTCGACCGGAGTGACGCTCCCCCTTAATTAAGCAGTGAGCAAAATCACCAAGATGCTCTGGCAAACTCTAGCCTCCATCCCACCAACTGATAAATAGATCATGTGCAGATACTACATCCCTCAGGTGGGCCACAAGCATGTGTTCTCCCCCCCCTCGCCGGCGCGGTCAGGATCCCTTGTTCAGGTGGTGAACAACAGAGAACGGCAGCCAGGCCCAACCACTAAGAACGGAGAGGCTAAAAAAATGGATCTCTTGGGCCACAAGGGATATGCCCCTGGGGGTTTGCAGCTTAGGAATGCCAACCAGCAGTGCTCCTGATCCGCTATGCCTATAACACCTGGTCAGCCATGGACAAATTTAGGGACCTGGTGCCTCAGGACTCATGGCAGGAGTTTAAAGTCTTGTCAGAGGAGAGTAGGGTCATTTCTCATGCGGCCCTGCAGGCAGCCCCCGACACAGCCGCCCATAGTATGGCTACTGGACTGGTCCTACACCATGGTTCCTGGCTTCAGGTCTTCAGTATTCCCCCAGAACTGCAGACCACTATTCAGGGCCTTCTCTTTGAAGGGGACGGTCCTGTTTTTTGAGCCGAATGACAACCATCTGCATGGGCTAAAGGACTCAATGATCACCCTCAAGTTCCCTTCCTAGTCTGTCTATCCATTTTTTTCACCATGCCTGGTTGGCACAACAATGGACAGTTGGGTCCTGGACACAGTGGAAAATGGATAGTCTATCCCATTCCTATCCCAGCCTCCTTCCCATCCCCCTTCCCCAGCGTCTTCAGTGATCCCTCTCACGAGCATCTCTTACGCAAGGAGGTGCAGCAGCTCCTCGATCTAAGAGCAGTGGAAGTGGTTCCCACAGAGTTCAGAGGCAAGGGTTTCTACTCCCATTACTTCCTTGTTCCCAAAGCCAAGAGAGGCTTTAGCCCCATTTTGGACTTCAGGGACCTCAGCGTTTTCATTGTCAAGACGAGGTTTAAAATGGTGACGGCATCGATCATCCCTTTCTTCACTATGGGAGACTGATACGTTGCCCTTGACCTAAAAGACACATTTTTCCATAAATCCATCACCTCAGCCCACAGGCATTTTCTCCTCTTCATGGTGGACCAGGACCATTACCAGTTTACCGCACTCCCATTCGGCCTGTCTACGGCCCCCAGAGTTTTTACCAAATGCATGGTGGTGGTGGCTGCTTTCCTCCTGAAGTGGAGAGTTCAGGTTTACCCTCATCTGGATGAATGGCTGGTACAGCCACTCAAGTGCTGGAGCATATATCCTTGTTTTTGGAAGTATTTCTAGATCTGGGCCTCCTCCTGAACGAGACCAAGATAAGTCCACCCTGGTCCCGACTCAAAGAATAGAGTCCATGGGTGCCCTCCTAGACTCTATAGTGGCCACAGCCTCTCTATCCAGGACTTGGTTTCTAACCATCAAGGAAACCTGTGGGCCTCCCTTATGACCACCTCCAGGAGCTGTATGAGGTTCCTCGGTTTTATAGTGGCAAGCACGTATGCAGTGCAGCACACCAGGCTCCAACTTTGCCCTTTACAGCTGTGGTTAGCTCAAGAGCATAACCCAGCCTACCAGCCCCTGGACATGGTGGTGATAGTTCCAGCAGAAATCATGACTTCCCTCAACTGGTGGCTTCAGCAGGATGTGGTCTGCACCAGGGTCCCATTTTCCTGGCCCCTGCTATCAATCTGGCTTGTGACGGATGCCTCCGACACCAGCTGAGCCCACATGTGGTCCCAGTCCGAGCTCTGTCTGCACATAAACATCAGAGAACTAAGGGCAGATTGCCTCGCTTGTTGGGTGTGCCTCCCCAAGTTGCAGGACAGGTGTGTTCTGGTTCTGTCAGACAACATGGCCGTGATGTTTTATGTCAGCAAGCCCTCCTTCTTTGGGATTCCTGCATAGAGTAGAGCATTCATCTGGTGGCTTCTTAACTCTCGGGGTCTCAGAGCACCCTGGCAGACCACCTCAGCAGGTCCTTTTCAAGTCACAAATGGTCCCTCAGAATGGATGTCATCCTCCACATCTTCCAAAGATGGGGGTTTCCCCACCTAAACTTATTTGCGATCTGCAGGAACAGGAAGTGTACACATTTCTGCTCCTTCATGAACCACAGCCTGGGATCTCTGGGGAACAATCTCTTCATTCCCTGGCCCTACAGCCTTCTGTGTGCATTCCCTCCTTCCCCTCTGGTCCACAAGGTGATCCTCAAGGTCAGGAAATTCAGGTCCTCTCTAATCATAGTAGCTCTGGCGTGGCCACGGCAACACTGGTTCACATCTCTTCCAAGCCTCTCAGTAGAGCGGCCAATGGCCCTCCCGCTGTACCTGATAACCCAGGACCATGGCAGGTTTTGCCACACAAACCTGCAGTCCCTGCACCTCATGGCCTGGAAGCTCCATGGCTGACCGTGCTAGAACATCAGTGCTCAGAGCAGGTTAAAAGGGTCCTGTTGGGCAGTAGGAAACTTTCTACTAGAGCCACATATTTGGAGAAGTGCACGCGCCTTTCCCTCTGGGCAGGGCAAAGGGGAGTCTTCCCAATGGATGCCCCTGGCCCCTCTGTCCTCAACTACCTTCTGGCCCTAAGGGTTCAGGGACTGTTTTTGTCCTCAAAGTATACCTGGCAGCTATCTCTGCCACTCACTCGGACTCTCAGGACAAATTGCCCTTTTTTTAAGGGGTCTGGACACACTATATCCATATGTCTGCCAACCGGTTCCCCTGTGGGATCTCAATTTGGTCCTCACCAAGCTCACTGGTTCCCCCTTCTAGCCTCTAGCAACCTGTTTGCTGTTGCACCTATTGTGGAAAGTGTCCTTTTTGGTGGCTACACAGGCGTCTGAACTTAGGGTCCTTATGTCAGACCACCCACACACACCATTTTCTTTAAGGATAAGGTCAGGCTCCATCGACCCCCTGCTTTCCTGCCAAGTTTCATGTTGAGATATTTTTTCCCCCTTGTTTTACTCCAAACTGCACGCTTCTGGTAAAGAACAAGTTCTACGCACATTAGATATACAGAGAGTTTTAGCTTTTTATTTAGAAGAAAGCCCTTTCGCAAATCCCCCCAGCTCTTCATTGCAGTAGCTGAGAGAATGATGGGCCTCTCTGTTTCAATCCAGCGTTTCTCATCATGGATCACCTCCTGTATTAAGGCTTGCTACGATTTGGCCCGGCTACCAGCCCTGCCCCTGACAGCCCACTCCACTAGGGCCAGGCCTCCTCTTGCCACTTTCATTGGTCAGGTGCATATAAATGGACATTTGTAGGGAGGCCACCTGGTTCTCGGTACACACCTTGGTAACCATTATGCCTTAACACACCAGGCCAGAGATGATGCAGCCCTTAGTAGGGCAGTACTCCATTAACTTTCAATGGAAACTTCTGATCCCATCTCCAAGGGTTCTGCTTGGCAGTTACCTACATGGAATGGACATGAGCAATCACTCGAAGAACAAAAAATGATTACTCACTTCTCCTGACAGTTGTTCTTTGAGATGTGCTACTCATGTCCAATTCTGGCAAGAAGGAACTGAGAGGGTGGAGGGCTAGCAGGGGTATACATGCGCCGATATATGGGTGCCACTCCCGGGGGCTCCCCCACTGGCCCAACAGGTACTGTTGAGGGAAAATCCTTCCAACGAGCAGTGTGCACACACCTACATGGAATGGACATGAGCAACACATCTCGAAGAACAAGTTACAAGAGAAAAAACAACAATGGTCTGGTAGCACTTTATAGACTAACAAAACATGTAGCTGGTATCATGAGCTTTCGCGGGCACAGCCCACTTCTTCAGATGACCTGAGTTTTTCTACATGTTTTGTTAGTTTATAAAGTGCTACCAGACCATTTGTTGTTTTTTCCTATACAGACTAACTTGGCTACCCCCTGAAGTTACAAGAGGTAAGTAACAGTTTTTTCCCATTCCCCAGAATGAAGTCCATAGGCTTCATAGCCAAATGTACCAAAATCCTTTTCTCTTGCCACTGCCCAGCCACCTACAGCCTTTGTGCATTGTGAATGTGCCTCTGACAAGCATGGCACTGTCCTAACACTGGACAATAAGAAGGCTGGTGGGGAGGTTCCCCCTATCTAAATACCTCTCCATGCAAGTCTGACAGACTTATATAGAACAGTTAAGTAGATACAAATAAGTGTATGGTTGTTTGTGTGCCACTCTGGGTGATAGAGTTCTAAAGTTCCTTCTAAATTAGTGGTAGTGCAGCCCATGAGACAGCTGAAAGTACTGAGGTTGGACTAGACTACAGAAACTGCCAAACTGGTGTGGAGTCTTCCTATGTTTGCAAGGGGTGATTAGGTTAAACTCAGCCTGCAGACAGCATCAGCCCTGAGGAGCAGTGTGCTGCTCAGTCTGACTCAGGAAAGAGTTCTCACCTTGGTTAATGTTTGGATTAGTGATAGTTAACTGACTGGTGCTGACTTGTTCCAGGTCACTTGAGAGAAGCGCCTTCCCCCCTCTCATGATGCATTCCCCGCAGATGCCCCAGTTCCAAGGTCTGGGCCACCAGTCACCACCTCAGCAAAATATCCAGCCGAAAAAACAGGTAAAAGAATGCTTAGCCTGAACGTGGGGTCCCAAGGGCTTCCTCTCAAAGCACAAGGTTCCCAACCTGTGTGGGTAGCGTGGGCACATGCCCACAGCAGTGGACACTCCATAAGAATGCATCAGAGGCTAGGCCAGTCCTGTTGTGGGACCTTCATGGTCGATTGTTCAGGATGCTATTGACTCTGTGGCTGTGGGATGGAGTTACATCAAGGAAGGTGTTTGGATGTTGACTGACCCATCCCAATGTGTTAACATGGCAGGAGCTGAGAGCACCCTCTGTTGTGCAATCCCAGCCCATGGCAGCAAAGGAAGAGAAGATGCATTCACCGGTCATTCGAAATGAAACCTTCAGCCCCACGTTGCGACAAGAACCTCCCAAGCACCCAGAGGGCATCAAACCTCCAGCACATATCCAGCAAAGTGAGTTGGAACCCCTGTTCTTGTTAGTGTTGAAATGTGTGTTCTGGGTGTAACATAAGCTAATCTGTTTCCCTTTGACGGCTGAGAAGGAAAAATGGACTGGTCATCATTGTGAAAGCCTGAGTCCACACTTTGGACTATTAGCCTGCCCGCTTCAGTGGGAAAGAAAAGGGCAAGATTGCTCCCTGAATGTGCTAGAAAACTCAGTGGCAGGAATGTTTTTTTTATCCTTACGGTGTTGTTTCAGGAACAGAAATGAAACCAATGGAGGGTGGGCGTCCTGTAATTAGACCTCCTGAGCAGAATGTGCCGCCACCTGGAATACAGGACAAAGACAGACAAAAGCAGGAACTGAAAACACCCGTCGCCCCTAAAAAGGTAACAGTTTGTCACACCTGGTTGTGGTTGGTTTGAAGGAAGGGGCTGTTTAGTGGCCTGGTTTGACCTGCCCACACTCCAGTATTTGGCATATGTCCTTTGTCAGAATGGGGCACAGAAACACTGAGCTACTGGAAACTGAACTCAGTGTAAAGCCCTTAACAATTCTAGGCCAAAGTTGTTCCTTCTCTAATGGTTTGATATGATCTGCTCAGCAAAGCCACTTAAGCTCTTCTACTTAGGACACAGGTTGGGGTGCCTTGGAGCAGACTTAACCTAATGTCTTCTCCCAGATAGAGCAGACCTGTTCCTTCACGCTAGGAAGGGGCTCACCAGAGTAAGCTAGCATTAGTGTTTGCTCCTCTGATGCTGTGTCCTGCAATGGTTTTTGAGCGATGGGATTAGTACTTGATATTCTGAATGTAAAGTAAGATGCCAGCTGAATTAGGGATGTGAACAACTAATCGACTATCTGATAAGCAAATGCTTATTGGATAGTCAACACACTAGTCGACTAGTCGCTTCCCCCCCCTTGCTGCCTCTATCAGAAAGAGGCAGTGGGGAGAGGAGGAGAAGGGGGGCTTAAAAGTGGCAGCACTGAGTGGAGCCCGGGGTCAACTGGGGACTCCCCTGCTAACCCTGGGCTCCATACGGTGCTGCTGCTTTGAAACGCTGCAGGGAGCATGGGGCCAGTGCTGGCCCAGTGCTCCCCACAGCGCTTTCACCTTTGAAGTGTACTATTGCTACACTTCAAAGGCGAAGGCACTCTTATCAACTAATCAAATAGTCGATGCAATTGTACTCAATTAGCTGATTAATCTATATTTAACATTCCTAAGCTGAATAGCAGCAAAAGTCAAAGTGCACTCACAGTATGCTCTTCTGTGACAAAGGAAAAGGTTGGAAAGTCCTTTAGCTGTGAATAAATAGGCACTAGTGATTAGTCCTGCACTGGGTCATGGGAAATGTGCCTGGTGTCCATTTTTGGACCTTCCCCTTCCCATCATTTGGGAAGGGTGTTCGTGTTTCCCTCTTATCACTGGTGTCCAAGTTTGTGATATGTGCTGTTTGGGTTGGGTGCAGAAAATGGCTACAGTGGATGCATTCTGCTATCAGCAGAGGGCTATCCTGGCCTCCTGCAAGGGTAGAGCAACTCTGTGTGCCATAGAGCCAGTAAGCACAGAGCTGTTCTAAAATACACTGGCGTGAGGTAAGGGTATGTCTACACTACAGCGTTAATTCAAGTTAACTTAATTCAAAATAGTTAATTCGAATTAAGCTAATTCAAAATAATGCATCTATACACAAAACCTATTTCGGAAATAGCGTGTCCACACTGAGTGGACCCTGAACCGAAGTTAAGGCTGGCCGGAACCAGTGCCATCAGGGCATCAGGTTAGGACTTAGTGTGTGGGGCTGCTGCGTGAGGCTAACTGAGCTCCATGCTTAAAGGGACCCTGCCCCCACCCCGGACAGACAGTTCTCAGGGTTCCCTGCTTGCTTGTCTACCTCGATGAGGGGACAGCAAAGCAGTCCTGTCTTGGAGTGCCCTGAGTGCCCACACTCGGGACACCACAGCACTCGGCCACATGGAGCCAGAGCTGCCCCTGGGCCTGCTGGTGCGTCTCGTGGGGTCGTTGCCATCAGGCCGGCTGTACTTGCTGCAGGCTGCCATCCGGGGGGTCCATTGGAGGGCTGTCAGGATCCAGGAGGCCCTGCAGGAGAGCGTCCACCCCAAGGAGCCCTCAGAGCCACCCCGGTCCTCCCCACCGGGGGCTCGTGCCCCATTCCTCCCTCACGTCCTTCCACTTACCCCTCCCTAGCCCCCCTTCCTGATGTCAAACAAAAGACATGTATGTTCAAAAATAGAAACTGGGTTTATTGAACAAACCGGGGGGGATGAACCTCTGTGGAGACTGGGAAAAGGAGGTGGGAGAGGGGAATAGAGAGGGTAGAAGAGAGGAGGGGGAAACCTGGGAGGAGGGAGCTGGAAGGGGTAAGAAAGGGGAAGAAGGGGAAGGGGAAGCTCAGGGCCCAGGGTTGGGAGTCTCGCCGGACCAACTTGATTTTCATGCAAACCTGCTCCTGGGTTCGCATGTGGCCTTTGGTGGCCAGGCTGGCAGCTATCCTGCCATAGACGGCCGCATTCCTCCGTCTAGTGCGGAGATCATGGACGTTGGGGCATCCCCAAACCTGAATAAGGTCCATGATCTCCACCCTGACCAGGAAGGCGCCCGCCTTCTCCAGCCCCTGTCAGGCTCCTGGGAGCTGGCAGACTGCTCCTGGGGAGCGGTGGAGGGCTGGCTGCCAGTGGCTTGCTGGCTCATGTTTTGGGGCCACTGGGTCAGGTGGCCACTGCTGGCTCTGGGCTGGCAGGCTTGGAGCTGGCACAGGCATTTTGGCCAGAGTCTACCCCTTTAATGGCTCCAGGGCTGGGGGAGAGGAGAGTAAGTTTTCCTGGTTGTGCCCAGAGTGGCCACCAGAGCTCCCTGGGAAGGGCTGGAGGCCCCCTATTTCGAATTAAGTGTCTACACAGCATTTAATTCAAAATAGCTATTTCGAATTTGGCATTACTCCTCGTAGAATGAGGTTTACCAAATTCGAATTAAGCACTCCGCTATTTCAAATTAATTTTGAAATAGAGGTTTGCATGTATAGACGCTATTAAAGTTAATTCGAAATAATGACTGTTATTTCAAATTCACTTTGCAGTGTAGACATACCCTAATAGCTTTTAGTGAACCAGCTTCTGTGGGTGGAAGGTGCAGTCGTTCAAGCTTCACAGAGCTCTTCAGGTCTGGAGAAGCAAATCAGACTTCTTTCTTCCTCAGAGAGAGAATAGAGCTCTGAAGCTTGAAAGCTTATACCTTCCACCAGCAGAAGTGGTCTAATAAAATGGATTACCTCATTTCCTGGGGCCAACATGGCTATTACAGCACTTAAAATACTGTTAAATAGGCGCATCTAGTCACAGCTTGGGGTCTGGGGAAACCAATGTGAGGCTGTGTGGTCAACTGTTTTCTCTCCGGTGCCTCAGTGTCTCCATTTCTGAAATGATGAGATACCTGCCCTCCCTTTCCAAGGGGAAGGATTGTTTGTGAAGTGTTTGGAGACATTCAGATGAGGAGGTGGCTGGTGCTGTGGTGTGAGAGAGGGTTTATTCCCATTATCAAGGTGTAATGACTGGCTGCTTGGGAGCTAAAGATTGACATTGCCTTCAGTGTATCTTAACTCATATTTGTATGGATGCCAGAATTAGGGTTGTAAACATTTAAAAAGTTAATCAGTTACCCAGAAAGCATTAGCCTTACCAGCATGCTTACAGGGTAACTGGTTAACCGGAGGGCCTGACTGATAGGAGTAGCCACTCTGCACCCATGGCTGCCTGACTGGCAGGACCCCAGCTGCAGCAGGGCTGGAGCAGCCCCCACAGCCCGTGGTTTACATCCCTAGCTGGAATCTCCTTGGAGTCATAGCTCAAGGATCAGTCCATATAATAATTTATCCAGCTTTCCCTGAGACCTCTTGGTTGACAGAGCATGCAAGAGTTGGGGGCTGGGGAGCACTTTTATCCTTGCTGATTCGTGAAGATTTGAGCCAATTTTTGAATGTAAAAGTGATAGTTCCAAGACAGTGTGGCATTGGTGAGTGAAATGAGCATAGCTGAGAGGTGGCTTCTGTCTGCAGACCAGGAACAGCCTGGGCATGGCAGGGCAACCATCTCCCACCTGTGTTGCTCACTCCAATGTGTGTGGGAATGGAGCTCAGCCTCTGTGGCCCATTCAGCCAGGGCCATCCTTAGGATTAATTGGTCTCTACGCTAGGGATGTTAGATATTGTTTAATAATTGTGTAACCGCACCAAACATCTTAGTGGTTAGACAATTATTCAATGGTCCCCAGGGGCGGAGCCTGCAGCCAGTGCACTCCCAGGGAGCCCCATGCCACCCCACACTACTGCCTCTGTATCAGAGGAATGGCTCCCGCCTGCTGCCTCTAGTACAGAGGCACCAGTGCACAGCAGAAGCAAGCTCTATCCACAGGCATGGGCGGCAAGTTATATGGGCTCGTGGTGCCCATGCTCCAGCAATATTTAGAGCCGGGGGCCCTGCTCCACCAATATTTGGAGCTGAGTCTCTCCCCTGGCTCTGAATATTGCTCCTCCCCTCCCCGGCCCCAGAGCGTCCCTGGAGGAGAAGAGGACTTGTAACGGGACGCCCGCAGCCCCAGTGTGACGGAGCGCAGGGGCTCCACCACTGGTCACGCCATGGCAAGCTGTCGCGGCAGGCTGGCCCCACCCCCGCACCCTTGCGGCGCATGCTCATGCCGCGCCGGGTATTTTAAATGCCAGCGGCGTGGCAGGCAAGGGGGAGGGAGTCCACCCAGCCCCGGGCCCGGGGCAGTGGGGTGAGCTCAGGGAGGTGCCCACTCTCCTGCGGCAGCCGGGACCCAGCAGGCAACCCCGCGGGGAGGACCCCGGAGCAGCCTACGTCCCCTCAACGGGCAGTGGGGCGGCAGGGCCTGATCACAGACTCCAGCCCCGCTGCCCCGCAAACTGGAAGGCAGAAGGTAGGGGAGGGGGAAAAATAGGGAGAAGGGGTGGGAGATGAAGGGGCTTGTGCTGAGGGGAGGGGGACAGGTCAGGAGAAGAAAGGGGAAGGCACCAAGAGACAGCATGGAGAAGAGACAAATGCCAGGTGGCCAAGTGCAGACAATGAGGAAAAGGGCAGGAGTGGAGGTGTCAGTGGGAAGGGGACAGGGTGATGCTGGGAGAGGAGAGGGTAAGGGTATTGGGGGCTAGAGGGGGAGAGGGAGGTGCTGGGAGAAGGTTTGAAAGAGGGGGTGGGCATGAGGAGGGCGGGGATGGAGCAAGTCCTGTGTGAGGGCACAGGGGCATGAGGGAAATGGGGGCAGAGGGTGGTGAGGGGGTGGGCATCAGGGAAAAATAGGACAAAGGGTGCAGGGGCAGTGAAGTAAGGGGGAGGCACCAGGAGGGTGCAGGTGCCAGAGGATTCTGGGGGTGAAGCAGAAGGGCAGACACCTGCAGGGAGGGACCAGCACCAGAGGAGAGAGGCAGGGCAGGTGTGTAGAGGAGGTGTTAGGAGGGGATGAGGAGGAGGTAGCTCACATGATCAGAGTGGGGCTACTGGAAGAGTGGGCACAGGGGCAGAGAAGGGCTGATGGAGGGGGCAGGTCTCAGGAGGGCTGAGGGCAGTGAGAAGGGAAGGAGTCAGGACAGCAGAGGAGGGTGAGGGGTTGGGGGAAGGGGGGACAGCAGGCACCAGGGGAGCTGATGGAACAAGGGGAGGAGACATGGCAGCAGAGAGAAAAGGTAAAGGTTTAAAAATATGTATAACTTGGGTGCCACAGTGGCACATCCAAACAAGCCACATGAACTCAGTACTGGTGCACAACACAAAATTCATTCTGCTCATGGGAGGAAACTCTTAGGCTATGTCTACACCGGCGGTTTCTTGCTCAAGAACATCTTGTGCAAGGGTTCTTGTGCAAGAAGTCTTGCGCAAGAACACGTCCACACTTCCATGTGCGAGCTGTGCTTTTGCACAAGAGCATCCATGGCAGTGTGGACGCTCTCTTGCCCAAGAAAGCTCCAATGGCCATTTTAGCCATAGGGGTTTCTTGCTCAAGAAATCTCTGCCGACCATCCACGCTGCCCTCTTGCGCAAGAGAGCTCACACCTGTTAGAAAAGAGCGTAGCTCTTGCGCAAGATGCCCTCTCTTACCATGTCATGCTGTAAATTTCCTTGCACAAGGGCAGGCGGGCAGTGTGAATGTTCTGTGGATTCTTGCACAGGAATGGCTGTACTTGCACAAGAAGCCGCGAGTGTAGACATAGCCTCAGAGGGAACACTTCCCCCAGCCTCTCTGCCCCCGAGTTAATGTCACACACATTGGGTTAATGCAACTGCAGGATAGTTGCATGCGGGGGGTTTGGTGGGGGCCAAACTAATCCCTGTTGGTAGGAGGATGGTGGGAAAAGCCCTTCGAGAGGGGTGACATGACACCTTTTACTTCTGGTCATGTGTCCATCTTGCCCCGAGTGTGTTACCTCCAGAGGCGTGGCTAATGGGGGCCAGGGGTGTGGCTAATGGAGGCTGGGGGCGTGGCTAATGGGGCACCACCAAAAATTATACAAACCTGCCGCCCATGTCCACAGGGGGCCCAAGCTCCCCACAGACCGAGGCTGTTTTGCCATCCCATGGAGGCAGCATGGGAGGAGGGGTGTAGTTTGGATTAACCAATAAACTCTAGCTTGTCATTTAATCATTTACATGATTATACGCTAACATCCCTACCCTACGCAGTACTATTAAATTGGTGCCCCTATGCCTGACAGCAACCTGGGGGAGGTTGGGAGAGATGATGATTTTTTAGAGATGTGATTTTTTTTTTAATCTTCAGCAACTCACTAATGAAATATTTTTAAAACAAATTTAAAACTAAGGTCATGTGGATTAATAGTAAATTCAGAAACTGACCGTCTGTACCGTGGGTTGGCAAATGCCTGTTAAATGGCTTCATTACCACTTGAATAGCTCTTTCACAGTTCATTGTTCTGCTCCTAGGTCTAGCAGACTTTTCCAGGTTTAAGTTAACTATCTCTGAAGAAAGCAGAGCCTCAGAACAGGTATAGGAAGGGGCAGGTGGATGGAATTAAGTCCCAGTGGACTGCATATTCTGTGTATGGGTAAAAACGATTCTGTATTCAGCCCTGTACCTCTGACACCAGTGTCAGCACAGATGTGGTGATTTGACAGTGTTGACACTACAAACTATAAAGTGAAACCACCAACTTATTGCATACAACCTTCAAATAGTAACAGCATCATCTGCAAGTGATGATCTGTTTCACTGAGGGGTTACATATGTACACCATGTGTTCAGAGTCAGAGAACTTGAAAATAGTGTCTGATCCACACATGTTCTCTGGCTCAATTCAGGCTTTGTCCAAGGTTTTAAAGGGAGAGGCTGACCTACCACATGGTTCAGGTCGGAACTTTGTGACCTCCTCTCTGGTGCACCTTTAATTAAGATAGTGGTACATAGGTTTACCAGTGTTGTGATAGTTTTACCAGTTTGTATTACCTTTTTAGCACTTAGTTAAGATATGACTGGGTTTTGTTCTGGGCTTCAAACTCTGCATCTCCTGCCATCTGCACTTCTCCATCAGTGACAAATGTCAAATCTGTCTCTACTGCTTGGGGGATGCGTGCATCACGTCCAGGTGCAGTATTTGCCAATCCTTTCCCAGCCACACCTAAGATGGCCAGGCTCTCTGTTTCTGGAAGTACCATACGGAGCTTTCTGTGAGGCCTCACTCAGACCTTAGCAGGGGAGCTCTCCCTGTATACTGAACTGAATCAGCAAAGAGCACATGCCTCCCATATCCCATCTATCCTCCCCAAACTCACTCCTCCATCCCCCCGTCTGTCCATGCCCACATACAGCCGTGTGCCCGTCCAGCCCCCAACCCATGGGCCCTGCTCTCAGTCTCCTGCCAGTGCCGCTCAGACTCCTGCTGCAGTTTCTTGCTTCCCTAGGCCAGTACCAGCAGAACCACTCCCACAAACCCAGTAGCAGGGTCTAACTGGGAGATAAGGATCCATACCCATAAGCATGGTACTAAGTCTTCCTCAAAGCAAGTGAATGCTCCTTCCATGAGTTTGAGCCATGGGAATGGAATTCACAGGAAGTCCCATAAGCATGAGATGAAGTCACAGAAGGAATGGAATCCAGCAGTTTCGAGCACCTGTCCAACAGTACTGTCATCACCAGTCCTCCACAAGATGTAGGATCCACCTGTTCTGGGAAAGTCCATGCCATAAGCACTGACACCATCCCAAGGAAAAGGGAGCCTGTGACACCAGGAAGATTTGAAACCACACCCAAGCCTCAGGACATAGTCGCCTTGCTGGAGCTGGCCAGTTAGCCCTTCCATCTCTAGAGAAATGGTTTCTCCACCTCAGGATTTGGCCTCCATATGGGTCCTCTCACAGTCTGCTTCAATGGTCTATACTCTTCTGCCGGTTCTAAGGATGGGACCATTTGAACCAGAGTCTACCTTCTCTGACAAATTGGAACCAGGAGAGGAACTAGCTATGTCCTGTCACCCCTCACATCTTCACAGAGATCACCACATTCATGGCATCCACCATTTCAATCACCTCAGAGCCACTGGTACCTCATGTCTTGGGGACCACCACAATCTTCCTTGGACCTGGCCTAATGGCCATACTGGGGACCTTGGTCCCCATCCCCCTTCCCCTCAGAACCAGCCTGGTATGAAAGGGGACATTTGCCTGCTTCCTGCTTAAGGACTCCTTCCAGCAAACACTTATGTCTGTTGAGAGAGCAAGAACACCTCCATCTGGTCCTGGCAGTGCTGCCAACGTTGGTAAGTTTTCCCTCTTCATCTCTGGATGAAGCAATGATTGCAGCATCCTCTTCGCCTCTGGATGACTTCAGGCAATTTCAAGGAACTCTTGTGGAGATTTGCAGGGGAACTAAATCCAGGACCCCGAGCATAAGCTGCTTAACATTCTCTACACCTCAGGACCAGCCACAATTACAATGGCTATTCTGGAGCCTGCATAGGACAGCATTGCATACCTCTCCCTTGTGCATGGGTACTCCTGAGGGGCCGAAAAGCCTTACATTCCTGCTAAGACAGTGTTACATTCCTGCTAACTGTGTTCCGTGGCACACCGGTGTGCTGCAGAGAACAACAGAATTAAAAATGGCCTCCCCTTAAAGGGGCAAGTGACCTTTTTTTCCTCAGTAACTTCCCCTGATCCTTTTTTTTTTTCCTCAGTAACTTTCCCCCCAACTCTTTTTCCCCCCAACCTTTTCTCTCTCTCTCAACAAAAAGTCCTTGGTGTTCCTCATAAAAAAAAGTATTGTTTGGTGTGTTCCTCAGACTTAAAAAGTTTAATAAACACTGTGCTAAGGGGCTTGAGTCTCCCTCTTCCTTTTTTCCCCCCTCCTTCAATTACCTAGTTGTCCAGACAGTCAAGCAACAGCATGCTCAATCTAAACCTGCTGATAAGGAGGGCTAATGTTTGGACCTTTTTGGATGCAGGATATTTTCCTTAGCCTTCAATTCTGTGTGGTGAATTCTCAGGAATTTAAACTGCAGAGCCACAGCAGGACCCCTTACTGACTAATCATTAATCAGTTACCCGCTCTCTAACATCCTTAATCCAAAAAAACCCCAAATGGTCTGATAGCACTTTATAGACTAACAAAACATGGTATCATGAGCTTTCATGGACACAGCCCACTTCTTCAGATGACCAGAGTTATGAGTTTAGGATGTGTACACCCAAAATAAATAGGAGAGGGGAAGAGGGAGGGGAAAAAAGGGAGACAGGTGGCAGACAGAGAGCATCAATCTTCAGATACTTACTGATGCTCTCTGTCTGCCACCCCCTGCCTTTTTCTTCCCTCTCCCCTCCTCTTCCCCTCTGCTATTTATTTTGGGTGTACACATCCTAAACGTATAACTCCGGTCATCTGAAGAAGTGGGCTGTGCCCACGAAAGCTCATGATACCATCTACATGTTTTGTTAGTCTATCTTCTAGGCAGGGACACAGAGTACTCTTGGCCTCCATCAAAAGGTGTTTTGCGATTGGCAACGAGAGAGAACGTCACAGTTCCACAGGGTGGATTGATTTAAATCCATGGTCACCAACCTGTCGATTGCGATCGACTGGTCTATTGTGGGGACATGACCAGTCAATCGCAAGGTGTTCCAGCCCCCCTCTCCTTCCCCTCCACCCCCAGGAAGGAGCCCACACTGGTGCTGCAACCTCCTGGGGAAATGGAGGTAGCGCCAGCTTGCTGCAGCATGAGGGGGAAGTCCCAAGACTGCACACCAGATCCAGCATCTCAGGAAGTGCGCGTGCTGCTCCTTCCCTCCCCAAAACAGCTGGCCCACTTTCCTGAGCAGTCAGATCTGGCACGCAGCCAGAGACTTCCTTCCCTGTGCTGCCTGCCTGCTTTCCTGCGCCGAGGAAGGGGTAGGAAGAGAAGTCCCGGGCTGCGTGCCAGATCCGACTTCAGGAAGCGTGCTGGCTGTTGTGGAGAGAGGAGGAGCAGCACGAGTGCGCTTCCTAAGAAGTCATATGGCGTGCAGCCCGGGAATCCCGCTGCAGGAAGGAAGGAAGGCAACATGGGGAAGGAAGTCCCCCGGCTGGGCGCCAGATCCAACTTCTCAGGAAGCGTGCTGGCTGTTTTGGGGAGGGGAGGAGCAGTGCGCGTGCTTGCTGAAACTCTGGATCTGGTGCGCAGCTGCAGGACTCCCAGGTACCGGCTGAACTGTTCCTGTCCCCTCCCCCTGGCCAGACCCCCAACAGTACCCTGCCCAGGCCCCCACCAGCATCCTGCCAAGGTCCCCACCAGCACCCTGCTCCCTGGCCAGACTCCTACCATCACCCTGCCCAGAACCCCACCAACTCCCTGCCCCCTGCCCAGACCCCCCACCTGCACTCTGGCCAAACACCCACCAGCATCCTGCCCAGGTCCCCATCAGCACCCTGCTCCAGCCCCCACCAACACCCTTCCACCTGCCCAAGCCTCCACCAGCACCCTAGTCCCTGGCCAGACCCCCATCCAGCACCCTGCCCAGACACCATCCTGCCCAGACACCATCCAGCCCCTGTTTCGTGGCCAGACACCCACCAACATCCTGCCCCTGGCCAGACACCCACCAACACCCTGGTCCTGCCCCCTCCCTTCTGGCCAGACACCTACCCTCAGCTTGCTCTTGTACCCTATTTTCCATCCAGTTTCTGCACCCCCATTCCTATCCCACTTACTGGCAGCCCAGACCCCCACACTGGATCCCTCATTTTTGGTCCCACCTCAGAGTGTAGAGGGGCCCACAGATACAACTAACCCTGGAACTAAGAAGAGTTAATCTGGCCTGAGGCCTTGAACCTCAGTCCTACCTCCTGTCTTTTCCTTCTCCTCCTCCTCCCCCCCTCATGGATCTGGAGTGCCCGGGGAGCGAGCTGTCTTGGTTGGGGCTACATCAGTGAGGCTTGGGGGGTTTTGGAGGGGTTGTTCTTTTGCATCTAACTTGTGTGGTCCCCAACTGATTTTTCTGTGGGTCAGTAATCACTGACCCAAAACACGTTCCCCATCCCTCCCATAAATAAAGACAATGCTGAAACATTTTGTGTTTGACATATTTTATTTAAAAATGAAGCCGGGCCAAGTCCCCATCTGCTGCAGCATCATAACACTCCTGCACACACACTCCAACCCCAACCCTGAGTCTGTCATACACCAGAACCCCCTGTCCTGAGCCCTTCACATCCCCAAACTCCTGCACCCCCATATCCCCAGTCTTCTGCCACAACACTCCTGCACTATCCACACACTGCAAATCTGTGTCCTGAGCCCATCATACTCCTAACCTTCTTGCCCTGAGTCCCTCATGCACCCCAACCCAAACTCCTGCACCCTCACATCCACAAGCCTGCGGCTTGCTCAGCACTCCAACCCTCCACCTGACTCAACACTCTCCAGCCTGATGCCCCCTCCCTGAGCCAGAATCCCCTTCTCTACCTCCTTCTGCACCCAGATTCCCTCCCAGAGCTTGCACCTCTCACCCCTTCCCACACCCAAGTCCCTCATTCCCACCCCAGGGCCCGCACCTCCTGTCTCAACTCAGTGTGAGTAATGGCTGGAGACAGCAAGTGATGGAGAGGAGGGAAACAGAGAGGGCGGGGCCTCAAGGAAGGGGTGGGGTCTTGGGGAAGGGATGGGGTAGATCTTGGCTTGTCCTGACATTTAAAAAGTGATCTTGGGTGTAAAAAAGTTGGAGACCACTGATTTAAATCAAATTTCCCCGTGATACTACTTCACATTTCTTCAAACAGTAGTGCAAATCTGATCCCTAAAATGTTAATTTACAGCTCAGTGCAGCATTTTACATCATCTAAGTGGGTATACTCTAATTTTTTAAAATACCTTGATTTTTATTAATTTAGGAAATCGTACATAATAATCACTACCTGTATTGAGATGCAGCAGTAGTACATTAGGAATTGTAAGAACTAAATCATACACACAAACACAATAGCACTTATGTTTTCTTAAACTAAATCTTAAATGTTACATAAATGTTTCACATTTGCAATTGAGCAGTTTCCTGAGTAGCCGGCTGCCGACTGTCCTTAAACTCTTTCAAATTTTGTTAACTCTATAACAGACAAGTCCTCAGAACACTAAACACACAATGTTCTTAAAACTTCCACAACTAGCTCTCACAACTCCCACTGTTGTTTGATGCAGAGCTGATTCCAAGTTACCAAAAAAGCTAAGACTGAATGTGCTTAGAGTGCACTTAATTTTGGAGTTAGCCCCATTGAAAACAAGTACAGAATGAGGTTCCTTTGGGAAAGCTGAGTTAGGATGAAGTAAAATAGTGAACAGACTTATCATTATGGTGTGTGACCATGATGTTCCAAAATAAGGGACATGTATAAAGTAATATAAAATAAGAAAATGATACTCTGTGGCAATTAGCAACTCTAGATTTCTCTTACTGCAGCTTTCTAATGATACATTGCAAAGTTGATCCTCATTCTTCAGATATATCCACATCTTTTTCTCCCAATAATCAGTTTTCCGTCTGATGATTCATTCTTGCAGTTAGACCCTGCATCATCTTCTTGCACTTGACATTTTTCTTTTTTACCCAAGGAACAAATTTCTTCCAAATATTCCCAGATTCCTTATGCCCAGAAACCAGGACTGTTTTTCTGTAGCAAGGGTGGGGGAATGTAGGAAGCTGTGTGTATGCTGAATAGTCTCTTCCCTATTCCTTTCCCAGTCCACTCAAATGTTCCTTTCTATGCTGCCTCCGTCCTTTCCTATGTATCGTCTGTCTTTAGACAATGTTTTAACTAACTCTTCTGTGCTTGGCCCAGGTCCACCACCGCATAAGCACAGAACAACAACAATCCTGTCCAGCCTGGGTCTGTCTTTGCACATGTTTCTCAGTGAACTAACAAATTGAAAGCCCAGAACTTTCAAGGAGAAAGAGCTGGTTATTAGGCTGGCCAAACTGGAGCCATTCATTCGCTTTTATGAGACTGTAAGCATAGGTGTAGCATGTTTGTGATACGATTTAATTGTAACTGTTATTTTTAAATGAGGAATTTAGTATTGATGGTTTTTAATGGATTTTAATCCCACCTCAGTTCAGTAGTACACAGCATCATCACTTGATGGAAGCCTTTGACCAAAGATTTATCACTTCACAAACAGCAAATGAATCACATACTGCTCCAGGGGATTCCTTGGTCACTGGTCTCAGGATGATACTCTCCTACTCACTTGGTAGGAAAATATCATCTGCCCCTTCCCTACTCTATCTCTACTGCACAATATCTGACAAGATAGAGCAATGATCATTCTGATTGCCCCCTAATTAATTCTGGTTTCCCAGTCTCTTCCACATATCATTGTATCTATCAATTCCCCTCCCCACCTTCCCCGATCATCTGATCCAGTACAACAGCAAGATCAGGCATCCCTATCCACATGCACAGCAGCTCAGAACATGGTATTTGAATCGGCACTTGCTTTAGAACACACATGTTCTCCTGCTGTACAAGACATCTTCTCGGGCAGCAGGAAGGACTCCGGTAGGCAATGTTACTGAGCCAAATGGAGTTTTTCTTATCTTATGTCCAACAAAAAGTACTTCTGAGTGAATTGATGGGGATTTCCCTGATCCTGGATTATGTTCTGTCCTTAAAAGTTCTCAGGTCTTGCCTCAATTCGAAGAGTCCATCTGGTCATGATCAGCACATTCTATCCTCCAATTAAAGGTTGCACCATCTTTACACACCCATTAACCGCTAGGTTTTGGAAAAGCCTCGTGTGGCAAGGGCCCCTCTTCCCCAAGCCACTACTGGGGAGGCCTCCTCCCCTTAGCCCCCCCCCAGTTAGGGGTTTTGCAGCGGGTCTCAATGGTAGGGAGCCCGGGCCACGTGCCCACAGGCTCCTCCTTAGCTGCCTTTACCTAATGCTGGTCAAAATTGTTCTCTCTGGTTTCTTCCTCTCTGCCTCTCCACCACCTTCCTTTTGTCCTCTCCTCTCCTCTCCAGCCTCCAACTGCTGAGGCTTTTAAAGGCCCTCAGCCAGACAGCAGAGAAGTCAGCTGGCCCCAATTAGCCTGAGCCAGCTCCTCCCAGCTGCATCTAATTGGGCTGCAGTT